>CM074201.1:5211290-6415119 GCA_037179385.1 Holothuria scabra
CCAGCCAAACCGGCCCAACATAACCCAACCAAACCCACCCAACAAAACCCAACGAAACCCAACCAAACCCACCCAACAAAACCCAACCAAACCCACCCAACAAAACCCAACCAAACCCAGCCAAACCCACCCAACAAAACCCAACCAAACCCACCCAACAAAACCCAACCAAACCCACCCAACAAAACCCAACCAAACCCACCCAACAAAACCCAACACAACCCAACCAAACCCACCCAACAAAACCCAACCAAACCCACCCAACAAAACCCAACATAACCCAACCAAACCCACCCAACAAAACCCAACATAACCCAACCAAACCCACCCAACAAAACCCAACATAACCCAACCAAACCCACCCAACAAAACCCAACATAACCCAACCAAACCCACCCAACAAAACCCAACCAAACCCACCCAACAAAACCCAACGTAACCCAACCAAACCCACCCAACAAAACCCAACAAAACCCAACCAAACCCACCCAACAAAACCCAACCAAACCCACCCAACAAAACCCAACCAAACCCACCCAACAAAACCCAACCAAACCCACCCAACAAAACCCAACATAACCCAACCAAACCCACCCAACAAAACCCAACGTAACCCAACCAAACCCACCCAACAAAACCCAACCAAACCCACCCAACAAAACCCAACCAAACCCAACCAACAAAACCCAACACAACCCAACCAAACCCACCCAACAAAACCCAACATAACCCAACCAAACCCACCCAACAAAACCCAACATAACCCAACCAAACCCACCCAACAAAACCCAACATAACCCAACCAAACCCACCCAACAAAACCCAACCAAACCCACCCAACAAAACCCAACACAACCCAACCAAACCCACCCAACAAAACCCAACATAACCCAGCCAAACCCACCCAACAAAAACCAACTTAACCCAACCAAACCCACCCAACAAAACCCAACATAACCCAACCAAACCCACCCAACAAAACCAACCAAACACACCGGACAAAACCCAACCACACCCACCGAACAAAACCCAACAAAACCCAGCCAAACCGGCCCAACACAACCCAACAAAACCCACCCAACAAAGCCCAACGAAACTTAACAAAACCCAAGGAAACCCACCCAACAAAACTCAACCAAACCCAGCCAAACCCACCCAACAAAACCCAACGTAACCCAACCAAACCCACCCAACAAAACCCAACAAAACCCAACAAAACCCAACCAAACCCACCCAACAAAACCCAACCAAACCCACCCAACAAAACCCAACAAAACCCAACCAAACCCACCCAACAAAACCCAACCAAACCCACCCAACAAAACCCAACCAAACCCACCCAACAAAACCCAACGAAACCCAACAAAACCCAAGGAAACCCACCCAACAAAACCCAACCAAACCCACCCAACAAAACCCAACCAAACCCAACCAACAAAACCCAACACAACCCAACCAAACCCACCCAACAAAACCCAACATAACCCAGCCAAACCCACCCAACAAAACCCAGCCAAACCCACCCAACAAAACCCAAGCAAACCCACCCAACAAAACCCAACCAAACCCAACCAACAAAACCCAACACAACCCAACCAAACCCACCCAACAAAACCCAACATAACCCAGCCAAACCCACCCAACAAAAACCAACTTAACCCAACCAAACCCACCCAACAAAACCCAACATAACCCAACCAAACCCACCCAACAAAAACCAACCAAACACACCGGACAAAACCCAACCACACCCACCGAA
This sequence comes from Holothuria scabra, assembly GCA_037179385.1. Lineage (NCBI taxonomy): Eukaryota > Metazoa > Echinodermata > Holothuroidea > Aspidochirotida > Holothuriidae > Holothuria > Holothuria scabra. The sequence goes on from CM074201.1 coordinate 5,213,050, forward strand.
CAAAACCCAACAAAACCCAGCCAAACCCACCCAACAAAACCCAACCAAACCCACCCAACAAAGCCCAACGAAACCCAACAAAACCCAACCAAACCCACCCAACAAAACCCAACCAAACCCAACCAAACCCACCCAACAAAACCCAACCAAACCCACCCAACAAAACCCAACCAAACCCACCCAACAAAACCCAACCAAACCCAACCAACAAAACCCAACACAACCCAACCAAACCCACCCAACAGAACCCAACATAACCCAGCCAAACCCACCCAACAAAACCCAACCAAACCCACCCAACAAAGCCCAACGAAACCCAACAAAACCCAACCAAACCCACCCAACAAAACCCAACCAAACCCACCCAACAAAACCCAACCAAACCCAACCAAACCCACCCAACAAAACCCAACCAAACCCACCCAACAAAACCCAACCAAACCCACCCAACAAAGCCCAACGAAACCCAACAAAACCCAAGGAAACCCACCCAACAAAACCCAACCAAACCCACCCAACAAAACCCAACCAAACCCACCCAACAAAACCCAACACAACCCAACCAAACCCACCCAACAAAACCCAACATAACCCAACCAAACCCACCCAACAAAACCCAACCAAACCCACCCAACAAAACCCAACCAAACCCACCCAACAAAACCCAACCAAACCCACCCAACAAAACCCAACACAACCCAACCAAACCCACCCAACAAAACCCAACATAACCCAACCAAACCCACCCAACAAAACCCAACCAAACCCACCCAACAAAACCCAACCAAACCCACCCAACAAAACCCAACCAAACCCAACCAACAAAACCCAACACAACCCAACCAAACCCACCCAACAAAACCCAACATAACCCAACCAAACCCACCCAACAAAACCCAACCAAACCCAACCAAACCCACCCAACAAAACCCAACCAAACCCACCCAACAAAACCCAACGTAACCCAACCAAACCCATGCAACAAAACCCAACCAAACCCACCCAACAAAACCCAACATAACCCAACCAAACCCACCCAACAAAACCCAACCAAACCCACCAACCAAACCCAACCAAACCCAACCAAACAAACCCAACCAAACCCACCCAACAAAACCCAACCAAACCCACCCAACAAAACCCAACCAAACCCACCCAACAAAACCCAACACAACCCAACCAAACCCACCCAACAAAACCCAACATAACCCAACCAAACCCACCCAACAAAACCCAACCAAACCCACCCAACAAAACCCAACCAAACCCACCCAACAAAACCCAACCAAACCCACCCAACAAAACCCAACCAAACCCAACCAAACCCACCCAACAAAACCCAACCAACAAACCCAACAAAACCCAACCAAACCCACCCAACAAAACCCAACCAAACCCACCCAACAAAACCCAACGTAACCCAACCAAACCCACCCAACAAAACCCAACCAAACCCACCCAACAAAACCCAACTAAACCCAACCAAACCCACCCAACAAAACCCAACCAAACCCACCCAACAAAACCCAACATAACCCAACCAAACCCACCCAACAAAACCCAACCAAACCCACCCAACAAAACCCAACTAAACCCAACCAAACCCACCCAACAAAACCCAACCAAACCCACCCAACAAAACCCAACATAACCCAACCAAACCCACCCAACAAAACCCAACTTAACCCAACCAAACCCACCCAACAAAACCCAACATAACCCAACCAAACCCACCCAACAAAACCCAACCAAACCCACCCAACAAAACCCAACCAAACCCACCCAACAAAACCCAACAAAACCCAGCCAAACCCACCCAACAAAACCCAACCAAACCCACCCAACAAAGCCCAACAAAACCCAACAAAACCCAACCAAACCCACCCAACAAAACTCAACCAAACCCAGCCAAACCCACCCAACAAAACCCAACCAAACCCACCCAACAGAACCCAACCAAACCCAACAAAACCCAACCAAACCCAACCAACAAAACCCAACACAACCCAACCAAACCCACCCAACAGAACCCAACATAACCCAGCCAAACCCACCCAACAAAACCCAACCAAACCCACCCAACAAAGCCCAACGAAACCCAACAAAACCCAAGGAAACCCACCCAACAAAACCCAAGGAAACCCACCCAACAAAACCCAACCAAACCCACCCAACAAAACCCAACCAAACCCACCCAACAAAACCCAACCAAACCCACCCAACAAAGCCCAACGAAACCCAACAAAACCCAAGGAAACCCACCCAACAAAACCCAACCAAACCCACCCAACAAAACCCAACCAAACCCAACCAACAAAACCCAACACAACCCAACCAAACCCACCCAACAAAACCCAACATAACCCAGCCAAACCCACCCAACAAAACCCAACCAAACCCACCCAACAAAACCCAACCAAACCCAACCAACAAAACCCAACACAACCCAACCAAACCCACCCAACAAAACCCAACATAACCCAGCCAAACCCACCCAACAAAAACCAACTTAACCCAACCAAACCCACCCAACAAAACCCAACATAACCCAACCAAACCCACCCAACAAAACCCAACAAAACCCAACCAAACCCACCCAACAAAACCCAACAAAACCCAGCCAAACCTGCCCAACACAACCCAACAAAACCCACCCAACAAAGCCCAACGAAACTTAACAAAACCCAAGGAAACCCACCCAACAAAACCCAACCAAACCCAGCCAAACCCACCCAACAAAACCCAACCAAACCCACCCAACAGAACCCAACCAAACCCAACAAAACCCAACCAAACCCAACCAACAAAACCCAACACAACCCAACCAAACCCACCCAACAGAACCCAACATAACCCAGCCAAACCCACCCAACAAAACCCAACCAAACCCACCCAACAAAGCCCAACGAAACCCAACAAAACCCAAGGAAACCCACCCAACAAAACCCAAGGAAACCCACCCAACAAAACCCAACCAAACCCAACCAAACCCACCCAACAAAACCCAACCAAACCCACCCAACAAAACCCAACATAACCCAACCAAACCCACCCAACAAAACCCAACCAAACCCACCCAACAAAACCCAACAAAACCCAACCAAACCCACCCAACAAACCCAACCAAACCCAACCAAACCCACCCAACAAAACCCAACCAAACCCACCCAACAAAACCCAACAAAACCCAACCAAACCCACCCAACAAAACCCAACCAAACCCACCCAACAAAACCCAACCAAACCCACCCAACAAAACCCAACCAAACCAACCCAACAAAACCCAACACAACCCAACCAAACCCACCCAACAAAACCCAACATAACCCAACCAAACCCACCCAACAAAACCCAACCAAACCCACCCAACAAAACCCAACATAACCCAACCAAACCCACCCAACAAAACCCAACCAAACCCACCCAACAAACCCAACAAACCTCAACCAAACCCACCCAACAAAACCCAACCAAACCCAACCAAACCTACCCAACAAAACCCAACCAAACCCACCAAACAAACCCAACAAAACCCAACCAAACCCACCCAACAAACCCAACAAACCTCAACCAATGCCACCCAACAATACCCAACAAAACCCAACCAAACCCACCCAACAAATCCCAACCAACCCCAACCAAACCCACCCAACAAAACCCAACGTAACCCAACCAAACCCACCCAACAAAACCCAACATAACCCAACCAAACCCACCCAACAAAACCCAACCAAACCCACCCAACAAAACCCAACAAAACCCAACCAAACCCACCCAACAAAACCCAACCAAACCCACCCAACAAAACCCAACGTAACCCAACCAAACCCACCCAACAAAACCCAACTAAACCCAACCAAACCCACCCAACAAAACCCAACACAACCCAACCAAACCCACCCAACAAAACCCAACCAAACCCACCCAACAAAACCCAACCAAACCCAACCAACAAAACCCAACACAACCCAACCAAACCCACCCAACAAAACCCAACATAACCCAACCAAACCCACCCAACAAAACCCAACCAAACCCACCCAACAAAACCCAACAAAACCCAACCAAACCCACCCAACAAAACCCAACCAAACCCAACCAACAAAACCCAACACAACCCAACCAAACCCACCCAACAAAACCCAACTAAACCCACCCAACAAAACCCAGCACAACCCAACCAAACCCATCCAACAAAACCCAACTAAACCCAACCAAACCCACCCAACAAAACCCAACATAACCCAACCAAACCCACCCAACAAAACCCAACCAAACACACCGGACAAAACCCAACCACACCCACCGAACAAAACCCAACAAAACCCAGCCAAACCCACCCAACAAAACCCAACCAAACCCACCCAACAAAGCCCAACGAAACTTAACAAAACCCAAGGAAACCCACCCAACAAAACTCAACCAAACCCAGCCAAACCCACCCAACAAAACCCAACCAAACCCACCCAACAGAACCCAACCAAACCCAACAAAACCCAACCAAACCCAACCAACAAAACCCAACACAACCCAACCAAACCCACCCAACAGAACCCAACATAACCCAGCCAAACCCACCCAACAAAACCCAACCAAACCCACCCAACAAAACCCAACCAAACCCACCCAACAAATCCCAACAAAACCCAACAAACCCAACGATATCCACCCAACAAAACCCAAGGAAACCTACCCAACAAAACCTAACACAACCAAACCAAACCCAACCAAACCGAACAAAACCCAACCAAACCCACCCAACAAAACCCAACGAAACCCACCCAACAAAACCCAACCAAACCCACCCAACAAAACCCAAAAAATCCCAACCAAACCTACCCAACAAAACACAACAAATCCCAACAAAACCCACCCAACAAAACCCAACAAATCCCAACCAAACCCACCCAACAAAACCCAACCAAACCCACCCAACAAAACCCAACCAAAAACACCCAACAAAACCCAACAAATCCCAACCAAACCCAACAAAACCCAACGAAACCCACGCAACCAAACCCACCCAACAAAACCCAACAAATCCCAACCAAACCCACCCAACAAAACCCAACCAAACCCACCCAACAAAACCCAACAAAACCCAACCAAACCCACCCAACAAAACCCAACCAAACCCACCCAACAAAACCCAACCAAACCCACCCAACAAAACCCAACGTAACCCAACCAAACCCATGCAACAAAACCCAACCAAACCCACCCAACAAAACCCAACCAAACCCACCCAACAAAACCCAACAAAACCCAACCAAACCCACCCAACAAAACCCAACATAACCCAACCAAACCCACCCAGCAAAACCCAACCAAACCCACCAACCAAAACCCAACAAACCCCAGCCAAACCCACCCAACAAAACCCAACCGAACCCACCCAACAAAACCCAACGTAACCCAACCAAACCCATGCAACAAAACCCAACCAAACCCACCCAACAAAACCCAACTAAACCCAACCAAACCCACCCAACAAAACCCAACCAAACCCACCCAACAAAACCCAACATAACCCAGCCAAACCCACCCAACAAAACCCAACCAAACCCACCCAACAAAACCCAACTAAACCCAACCAAACCCACCCAACAAAACCCAACCAAACCCACCCAACAAAACCCAACATAACCCAGCCAAACCCACCCAACAAAAACCAACTTAACCCAACCAAACCCACCCAACAAAACCCAACATAACCCAACCAAACCCACCCAACAAAAACCAACCAAACACACCGGACAAAACCCAACCACACCCACCGAACAAAACCCAACAAAACCCAGCCAAACCGGCCCAACACAACCCAACAAAACCCACCCAACAAAGCCCAACGAAACTTAACAAAACCCAAGGAAACCCACCCAACAAAACTCAACCAAACCCAGCCAAACCCACCCAACAAAACCCAACCAAACCCACCCAACAGAACCCAACCAAACCCAACAAAACCCAACCAAACCCAACCAACAAAACCCAACACAACCCAACCAAACCCACCCAACAGAACCCAACATAACCCAGCCAAACCCACCCAACAAAACCCAACCAAACCCACCCAACAAAGCCCAACGAAACCCAACAAAACCCAACCAAACCCACCCAACAAAACCCAAGGAAACCCACCCAACAAAACCCAAGGAAACCCACCCAACAAAACCCAACCAAACCCAACCAAACCCACCCAACAAAACCCAACCAAACCCACCCAACAAAACCCAACCAAACCCACCCAACAAAGCCCAACGAAACCCAACAAAACCCAACCAAACCCACCCAACAAAACCCAACCAAACCCACCCAACAAAACCCAACCAAACCCACCCAACAAAACCCAACACAACCCAACCAAACCCACCCAACAAAACCCAACATAACCCAACCAAACCCACCCAACAAAACCCAACCAAACCCACCCAACAAAACCCAACCAAACCCAACCAACAAAACCCAACACAACCCAACCAAACCCACCCAACAAAACCCAACATAACCCAGCCAAACCCACCCAACAAAAACCAACTTAACCCAACCAAACCCACCCAACAAAACCCAACATAACCCAACCAAACCCACCCAACAAAACCCAACCAAACACACCCAACAAAACCCAACCACACCCACCCAACAAAACCCAACAAAACCCAGCCAAACCTGCCCAACACAACCCAACAAAACCCACCCAACAAAGCCCAACGAAACTTAACAAAACCCAAGGAAACCCACCCAACAAAACCCAACCAAACCCAGCCAAACCCACCCAACAAAACCCAACCAAACCCACCCAACAGAACCCAACCAAACCCAACAAAACCCAACCAAACCCAACCAACAAAACCCAACACAACCCAACCAAACCCACCCAACAAAACCCAACAAAACCCAACCAAACCCACCCAACAAAACCCAACCAAACCCACCCAACAAAGCCCAACGAAACCCAACAAAACCCAAGGAAACCCACCCAACAAAACCCAAGGAAACCCACCCAACAAAACCCAACCAAACCCAACCAAACCCACCCAACAAAACCCAACCAAACCCACCCAACAAAACCCAACCAAACCCACCCAACAAAACCCAACCAAACCCACCCAACAAAACCAACAAAACCCAACAAACCCAAACCCACCCAACAAACCCAACCCAAAACCCAACCAAACCCACCCAAACCCAACAACCACCCAACCCAACCAAACCCAGCCAAACCCACCCAACAAAACCAACCAAACCCACCCAACAAAACCCAACCAAACCCACCCAACAAAACCCAACATAACCCAGCCAAACCCACCCAACAAAACCCAACCAAACCCACCCAACAAAACCCAACTAAACCCAACCAAACCCACCCAACAAAACCCAACCAAACCCACCCAACAAAACCCAACATAACCCAGCCAAACCCACCCAACAAAACCCAACCAAACCCACCCAACAAAACCCAACATAACCCAACCAAACCCACCCAACAAAAACCAACCAAACACACCGGACAAAACCCAACCACACCCACCGAACAAAACCCAACAAAACCCAGCCAAACCCACCCAACAAAACCCAACCAAACCCACCCAACAAAGCCCAACGAAACTTAACAAAACCCAAGGAAACCCACCCAACAAAACCCAACCAAACCCAGCCAAACCCACCCAACAAAACCCAACCAAACCCACCCAACAAAACCCAACCAAACCCACCCAACAAAACCCAACCAAACCCAACCAACAAAACCCAACACAACCCAACCAAACCCACCCAACAGAACCCAACATAACCCAGCCAAACCCACCCAACAAAACCCAACCAAACCCACCCAACAAAGCCCAACGAAACCCAACAAAACCCAAGGAAACCCACCCAACAAAACCCAAGGAAACCCACCCAACAAAACCCAACCAAACCCACCCAACAAAACCCAACCAAACCCAACCAACAAAACCCAACACAACCCAACCAAACCCACCCAACAAAACCCAACATAACCCAACCAAACCCACCCAACAAAACCCAACCAAACCCACCCAACAAAACCCAACCAAACCCACCCAACAAAACCCAACCAAACCCAACCAACAAAACCCAACACAACCCAACCAAACCCACCCAACAAAACCCAACATAACCCAGCCAAACCCACCCAACAAAACCAACTTAACCCAACCAAACCCACCCAACAAAACCCAACATAACCCAACCAAACCCACCCAACAAAAACCAACCAAACACACCGGACAAAACCCAACCACACCCACCGAACAAAACCCAACAAAACCCAGCCAAACCGGCCCAACACAACCCAACAAAGCCCAACGAAACTTAACAAAACGCAAGGAAACCCACCCAACAAAACTCAACCAAACCCAGCCAAACCCACCCAACAAAACCCAACCAAACCCACCCAACAGAACCCAACCAAACCCAACAAAACCCAACCAAACCCAACCAACAAAACCCAACACAACCCAACCAAACCCACCCAACAGAACCCAACATAACCCAGCCAAACCCACCCAACAAAACCCAACCAAACCCACCCAACAAAGCCCAACGAAACCCAACAAAACCCAAGGAAACCCACCCAACAAAACCCAAGGAAACCCACCCAACAAAACCCAAGGAAACCCACCCAACAAAACCCAACCAAACCCAACCAAACCCACCCAACAAAACCCAACCAAACCCACCCAACAAAACCCAACCAAACCCACCCAACAAAGCCCAACGAAACCCAACAAAACCCAAGGACACCCACCCAACAAAACCCAACGTAACCCAACCAAACCCATGCAACAAAACCCAACCAAACTCACCCAAAAAAACCCAACTAAACCCAACCAAACCCACCCAACAAAACCCAACCAAACCCACCCAACAAAACCCAACATAACCCAGCCAAACCCACCCAACAAAACCCAACCAAACCCACCCAACAAAACCCAACTAAACCCAACCAAACCCACCCAACAAAACCCAACCAAACCCACCCAACAAAACCCAACATAACCCAGCCAAACCCACCCAACAAAACCCAACCAAACCCACCCAACAAAACCCAACATAACCCAACCAAACCCACCCAACAAAAACCAACCAAACACACCGGACAAAACCCAACCACACCCACCGAACAAAACCCAACAAAACCCAGCCAAACCGGCCCAACACAACCCAACCAAACCCACCCAACAAAGCCCAACGAAACTTAACAAAACCCAAGGAAACCCACCCAACAAAACTCAACCAAACCCAGCCAAACCCACCCAACAAAACCCAACCAAACCCACCCAACAGAACCCAACCAAACCCAACAAAACCCAACCAAACCCACCCAACAAAACCCAACACAACCCAACCAAACCCACCCAACAGAACCCAACATAACCCAGCCAAACCCACCCAACAAAACCCAACCAAACCCACCCAACAAAGCCCAACGAAACCCAACAAAACCCAAGGAAACCCACCCAACAAAACCCAACCAAACCCACCCAACAAAACCCAACCAAACCCACCCAACAAAACCCAACCAAACCCAACCAACAAAACCCAACACAACCCAACCAAACCCACCCAACAAAACCCAACATAACCCAGCCAAACCCACCCAACAAAACCCAGCCAAACCCACCCAACAAAACCCAAGCAAACCCACCCAACAAAACCCAACCAAACCCAACCAACAAAACCCAACACAACCCAACCAAACCCACCCAACAAAACCCAACATAACCCAGCCAAACCCACCCAACAAAAACCAACTTAACCCAACCAAACCCACCCAACAAAACCCAACATAACCCAACCAAACCCACCCAACAAAAACCAACCAAACACACCGGACAAAACCCAACCACACCCACCGAACAAAACCCAACAAAACCCAGCCAAACCGGCCCAACACAACCCAACAAAACCCACCCAACAAAGCCCAACGAAACTTAACAAAACCCAAGGAAACCCACCCAACAAAACTCAACCAAACCCAGCCAAACCCACCCAACAAAACCCAACCAAACCCACCCAACAGAACCCAACCAAACCCAACAAAACCCAACCAAACCCAACCAACAAAACCCAACACAACCCAACCAAACCCACCCAACAGAACCCAACATAACCCAGCCAAACCCACCCAACAAAACCCAACCAAACCCACCCAACAAAGCCCAACGAAACCCAACAAAACCCAAGGAAACCCACCCAACAAAACCCAACCAAACCCACCCAACAAAACCCAACCAAACCCACCCAACAAAACCCAACCAAACCCAACCAAACCCACCCAACAAAACCCAACCAAACCCACCCAACAAAACCCAACCAAACCCACCCAACAAAGCCCAACGAAACCCAACAAAACCCAAGGACACCCACCCAACAAAACCCAACCAAACCCACCCAACAAAACCCAACCAAACCCACCCAACAAAACCCAACCAAACCCACCCAACAAAACCCAACCAAACCCACCCAACAAAACCCAACATAACCCAACCAAACCCACCCAACAAAACCCAACAAAACCCAACCAAACCCACCCAACAAAACCCAACAAAACCCAACCAAACCCACCCAACAAAACCCAACACAACCCAACCAAACCCACCCAACAAAACCCAACCAAACCCACCCAACAAAACCCAACCAAACCCACCCAACAAAACCCAACCAAACCCACCCAACAAAACCCAACCAAACCCACCCAACAAAACCCAACGAAACCCAACAAAAATCAAGGAAACCCACCCAACAAAACCCAACCAAACCCACCCAACAAAACCCAACACAACCCAACCAAACCCACCCAACAAAACCCAACATAACCCAGCCAAACCCACCCAACAAAACCCAACCAAACCCACCCAACAAAACCCAACATAACCCAACCAAACCCACCCAACAAAACCCAACCAAACCCACCCAACAAAACCCAACACAACCCAACCAAACCCACCCAACAAAACCCAACGTAACCCAACCAAACCCACCCAACAAAACCCAACAAAACCCAACCAAACCCACCCAACAAAACCCAACCAAACCCACCCAACAAAACCCAACCAAACCCAACCAAACCCACCCAACAAAACCCAACCAAACCCACCCAACAAAACCCAACAAAACCCAACCAAACCCACCCAACAAAACCCAACCAAACCCACCCAACAAAACCCAACATAACCCAACCAAACCCACCCAACAAAACCCAACATAACCCAACCAAACCCACCCAACAAAACCCAACCAAACCCACCCAACAAAACCCAACATAACCCAACCAAACCCACCCAACAAAACCCAACCAAACCCACCCAACAAAACCCAACCAAACCCACCCAACAAAACCCAACCAAACCCACCCAACAAAACCCAACCAAACCCACCCAACAAAACCCAACCAAACCCACCCAACAAAACCCAACCAAACCCACCCAACAAAACCCAACAAACCCCAGCCAAACCCACCCAACAAAACCCAACCGAACCCACCCAACAAAACCCAACGTAACCCAACCAAACCCATGCAACAAAACCCAACCAAACCCACCCAAAAAAACCCAACTAAACCCAACCAAACCCACCCAACAAAACCCAACCAAACCCACCCAACAAAACCCAACATAACCCAGCCAAACCCACCCAACAAAACCCAACCAAACCCACCCAACAAAACCCAACTAAACCCAACCAAACCCACCCAACAAAACCCAACCAAACCCACCCAACAAAACCCAACATAACCCAGCCAAACCCACCCAACAAAAACCAACTTAACCCAACCAAACCCACCCAACAAAACCCAACATAACCCAACCAAACCCACCCAACAAAAACCAACCAAACACACCGGACAAAACCCAACCACACCCACCGAACAAAACCCAACAAAACCCAGCCAAACCGGCCCAACACAACCCAACAAAACCCACCCAACAAAGCCCAACGAAACTTAACAAAACCCAAGGAAACCCACCCAACAAAACTCAACCAAACCCAGCCAAACCCACCCAACAAAACCCAACCAAACCCACCCAACAGAACCCAACCAAACCCAACAAAACCCAACCAAACCCAACCAACAAAACCCAACACAACCCAACCAAACCCACCCAACAGAACCCAACATAACCCAGCCAAACCCACCCAACAAAACCCAACCAAACCCACCCAACAAAGCCCAACGAAACCCAACAAAACCCAAGGAAACCCACCCAACAAAACCCAAGGAAACCCACCCAACAAAACCCAACCAAACCCACCCAACAAAACCCAACCAAACCCAACCAACAAAACCCAACAAAACCCAACCAAACCCACCCAACAAAACCCAACATAACCCAACCAAACCCACCCAACAAAACCCAACCAAACCCACCCAACAAAACCCAACCAAACCCACCCAACAAAACCCAACCAAACCCAACCAACAAAACCCAACACAACCCAACCAAACCCACCCAACAAAACCCAACATAACCCAGCCAAACCCACCCAACAAAAACCAACTTAACCCAACCAAACCCACCCAACAAAACCCAACATAACCCAACCAAACCCACCCAACAAAACCCAACCAAACCCACCCAACAAAACCCAACCAAACCCACCCAACAAAACCCAACAAAACCCAACCAAACCCACCCAACAAAACCCAACCAAACCCACCCAACAAAACCCAACCAAACCCACCCAACAAACCCAACAAAACCCAACAAAACCCAACCAAACCCACCCAACAAAACCCAACCAAACCCACCCAACAAAACCCAACCAAACCCACCCAACAAAACCCAACCAAACCCACCCAACAAAACCCAACCAAACCCACCCAACAAAACCCAACATAACCCAACCAAACCCACCCAACAAAACCCAACCAAACCCACCCAACAAAACCCAACCAAACCCAACCAACAAAACCCACCCAACAAAACCCAACCAAACCCACCCAACAAAACCCAACCAAACCCAACCAAACCCACCCAACAAAACCCAACCAAACCCACCCAACAAAACCCAACATAACCCAACCAAACCCACCCAACAAAACCCAACCAAACCCACCCAACAAAACCCAACGAAACCCAACAAAACCCAACCAAACCCACCCAACAAAACCCAACCAAACCCACCCAACAAAACCCAACACAACCCAACCAAACCCACCCAACAAAACCCAACATAACCCAACCAAACCCACCCAACAAAACCCAACCAAACCCACCCAACAAAACCCAACATAACCCAACCAAACCCACCCAACAAAACCCAACAAAACCCAACCAAACCCACCCAACAAAACCCAACATAACCCAACCAAACCCACCCAACAAAACCCAACCAAACCCACCCAACAAAACCCAACCAAACCCACCCAACAAAACCCAACAAAACCCAACCAAACCCACCCAACAAAACCCAAGACAACCCAACCAAACCCACCCAACAAAACCCAACATAACCCAACCAAACCCACCCAACAAAACCCAACCAAACCCACCCAACAAAACCCAACAAAACCCAACCAAACCCACCCAACAAAACCCAACAAAACCCAACCAAACCCACCCAACAAAACCCAACGTAACCCAACCAAACCCATGCAACAAAACATACACCATTTAATTCTTGGCCACTTTTGATATTACCTTTACTCCATGACAGTAACAATATACTATCAGTAACGAATATTTAGCCCCACCTGAAATTAGTAAAACCAAAGAAACTGAGAAGTGCCGTTTTCGTCCGGCAAGTCTCAGTGAAATGTATTTTCAACCAAAATTTTCTATGTACGGTAAGTGCCAATAATGATGGCCTGCCGCTTAGATGTTACTGCTTGCCTCACTAAGTTCTCTCTCTCAGACGCCAAAATGAAAAAGTGGTTATGTCACTGAGTTTACGAAGACTTTAGCGGGAGTTTGCTACCTTATTCAATATGTCAGAAAAGACATGAGGAAGAAGACGGTGATTTTTTTTATCTAAGATAGAACATGAAGTAGCCACCAGCACATTTTTCAAAAACACTGCTCTCAAACATTGCTAGCCTTCAATCTACCTAAAATTTTCAACATCTACACTTTGAAATGTTTTCTTTGAGAAAAATGAATTTTTATTACCTGGTCATTAAGGCGAGATGTGATCTAGGCCAGAGGTGTTTTTTTTTTTTTTTTTTTTTTTTTTTTGCTTTAACTGGGGGTTGGGGCCTTTTAGATGGATCAAATTTAGATAGATCAAATTTATTGTCCATTTAAAAATATGGAAAATAATTTTCCGTCCGGACAGTTCAACATCACAACATTAATTATAACAAAAAGAATGAAATGATATGAAAAAACAACAAGAATGGCCGAAAACTACCTACAGAAATAGAATAAAAACCTACAAAAGAACCAAGTCGAAAACACAAATTAAAAACACTACGGGGTACACAAAAGGAATACCGGTAACATGCAAAAAACACAGAACAAAAACAAAAAACAACAGATAGTTGAATAAAACTATTGAAATCACCCAAAGAATATAAACGAATTTAAAAGAGGTTGCACAAGTAGAAAAAGTAGAAGAGAAATTAAGAACACAGAACAGAACAGAGAAAGCTACCGGTACACATCAGCACTTTTCTAACGAGTTGATTAGGTGAAACGCTCTAGGAAGGAATACATTGTTGTGTCTACTAGTTCTCGTTCGGGAAACCTGTAATCTGGTGCCAAATCTGTTAAATATAATAAGACTACGGAACGGGTGGGTTTCATCTTTTAATATACAATTTAATTTCCTTAATGCACTGTCCTCGTAGACTGATACAAGAGGAGGAAGCTCTGAGGCTATACACGAATCCGGACAGCAAGTGATGGTCTGATTTCAATCGGCCGTAACTGGGGTCCGTCACCTTTAAATCTTTCGATGTCCTTGCTTACCTCTATCATGGATGGTTGTACACTAATTTTTATCTTAAATTCTCCAAGTTTACTAAATATGATGGTTTGAAATTCATGTAAACAATAAATGAAGACGGTTTTACGTTGATGGACCCCACTAATGGCTGCCTACAGTCACTAAAAATAATCGCTAATCGGATTCGTCTATATAACATTCTGCTACCTTACGTACTCTGTATAGCTCTTCCCTATACTTGTGGGGCATACCGTCATACAACATATAATGCTAAAAGTTAGTACACTTTGAACAATTGACTGATAGAATAGTTTTAGGATGGTAGCATAAACCTTGCATTGTTTCAATTTCCTAAGAAAATAAAGACGTTGACAAGCTTCGCTTCTCACGGCTTAAGCATGGACATTCCAGCTAAATTTATTATGAATAATTGTTCCCAGATTTTTATAAGTGTCAACCCTCTCAACTTCTTTGCCGTCAATAAAAGTATGATCAAGGGTAAAATCCTCGAAATTAATGGACGAGTCTCAATATCACAGAAAACAGAGCCTTTCAGACAAGAATAATGTTATTTGTTCCGCTTTTTTCTACCGTTTAAAGAACAAACAAGAGAATCATGAGAAATATATGAAATTTTTCATGTATTTTGGGCAAAGAACACAAGACTCGAAGGTTTTTAAAAACTATTCCAGGTAACAAAAACGAGCAATGCATTCGAAAAAGGGTTTAAGCTATCCTTTTTGCTCGAGTGCGGTAATAATTTTTCGAGTTAGTTAACTAGCCATCATGCTAATGACATTCTGTTCCTTGCAAAAAGAGATAAAGTTAAATCAGTTTAGAAGAGCTCTAGCGAGACTATCTGCTTACCCTATAGACGTGGCGCCCCTATGGGTTGGGGTCGTAAAAATATGACCACGGGATTTCCCGCCTGTCGTAAGAGGCGGCAAAAGGGAAACCAAATTGAATTTGAACCAAACTGAAGAATAAATTTTAACTTTTGAACTTTCGAGTTGGCTGACACTATACATATAACACTTTCGTGTAAGTGTGTCGTTAAAAGAATATCCAAAATCCTTCGTGCGAATAAGGGCATGTGGAAGCACTATTCACACGAAAAAAAATTTCAAATTCAATGACTTTTCCAGGATTTAAAGCATCTCTTTTAAATTCCATGGCTTTTCCATGTTTTCCAGGAAATGATGGGAACCCTGTATTTTGGTTGTCCGAATAAAAGTTAGACACAAGATAAACAATTGTTATTTCCTATCTCTGCCATACTAGTACTACTTAGGTCGTAAGGGTAGGCTTTGCACATTGCACAGGGCATTAGCCAAAGCCTAACAAGATCAAATCGACACAGCACTCGGTCGTAATAATAATTAATACCAATGCAGCAGCAAGACTAAATAACGTTGAATAATGCTTTACCCCCTGTGGTCTAACTTAAAGGCCAAAATCGAAATAGACGACGAGAGCGAGTGGTAGTTGGGTGAATTTACATGCACCCATATCACACCATATACCTTTATCTTACTATTACGTACGTACGCGCTTACGGCAGATACGCAAGTTGTACATGTATGCAGAGCCATATTCGATGGCCATATACAAGTGCTAGCGCCGCCAATCGGCTTAAATTTTCTTCGTGTGAATTGTGACTACAGGTACCTCTTATTTACACGAAAATTTTCAAGTAGAGAGTCACAACGCTCAAATAAAGGAGAGTGATTTTTCAGCGCGCTCCCTTCAAACCCCACATTTATAGCTTGTTCATAACTCAATATAATTCTGTTTAAAGATAGGTTATTATGTCAAAAACAGTCTCCTAGTTGCTCCAAGGTTGCAAAATGTTATGTTATACTTGTAGATTTCTTCTAAAATTTTTTGTTGTTCTTTAAATTTGGAGTAACTAATTTGACCTCGAAATTTCACACCAGTGGAACATTGAATATTGATCCCCCACGATGCAGTGTGTTACTGTGGTTTAAATATTTTCTTTAACAAGTCGTGACTTCTGAACGCAACACACTATTAAGACGAAATTTTCACCGATACAGAGAATCAAGGTGCATGCTTTGCTTTTTTGAAGCTTTTGAAAATTGTCACCAGAGTACCCCTTTAATTCCAATCTAACTTACTAAATATAACCAAGGCCTGACAGTTTTCTGTACGTATGCCAAATTATTATTTAAGGGATTTATTTGGAGATTGTTGGGGAATGCGCTCTCCTGGTTGAAAAGGGAAAGAAAAAAGAATGAAAATAAAGAAAAGAACAAAATAAAAGCGTGACCCATACCTGTTATCATGCATTTGACCTAATCGGGACATATCTTTTAAGGATTCCATATTGGTTAGAAGAGGAAGTAAATTTTCAAATGAGAGACGTATAGATCGATAGTTATAGCGCGTTAGGTACAACCTTACGATCATTATGGCCGACAAGTAATTCAATATAAGCGTGTGTGCGTGGCGTCAAAGTCTCATCCCCCCTCCCCCTCCCCCGCACCTAGAGGAAAAAAGGAAAACAATTTAGGAAACAGAAAGATAGACTAAGAAAAGTTTGGAAAAAAAGAAACAAAAACATGTAACCAACCATTTCCTGGTTCAAAAAATCGAGGAAGACTGGTTAAAATTTTTGTTAAAAAATTTTAATATTGGACCACAATTCAAAATTATTCAGCGATTTTACCAATGTTGTGTTAATTTTGACCCTTATTTTCTGGTTATCTTAACCAGAGAAAGGTAGACTAATTTTTGACCATCGTATTGGTTAAAGCAATGTTTTTTTAGAGTGTGGTACCGACAGACAGCTTTTATCAGACCAGGAGTGTCCGCCGGTAAAAGCTTTCTGTCAGCGTAGCGTCCGCATTAGTTAGCATTTCATTTCGTTTCGCAGTTCTCTGATACAAATATTATGTGTTACACAATTTCTCAAATTTAATTAAGTTCTTTCCGATCAGAGATTGAGAAGATGTTAATTAAAAGCAAAAAATAAAAATCGGATCGTAATCCGATTCGAATTCGTTGTAGTGTGGCCGCGGCTTTGTCCCTTTTATTTTTCCCTTTTCCTTCCCATTTTCCTTGTTTGCTTTCCTCGTCGCCTCTTCTTATTTTTCTTCTTTTCTGTTCCTTCCCTTTCTCTTCCCATTTCTTTCCGTCCTTTATCTCGCTCTCATTTATCACCCCTCCCGACAGTTCTCTCCTGGATACCCGCCTTTTAGTTTTTGATTTTATAAACCTAACAGAGCAGAAGTTGAAAGCACAAAGATGCTACCTTTCTAGTTACAAGACAGAATACCCTTTAAGAACGAATTAAAATTCAAAACTTGAAATAAGGGACTGCATAGATAGTATCAGACGATGCTACCGCCTACCTATTATGTTAATTATGCAATGAATGTACACGCTAGTTGAAAGGTACCTGTACTCTGCTTTGGGTCTTACCGTCTTAGTCAGAAACTTGCCTAAGACAAGTTGCAAAAATGCACAGTTCAAATTATCTAAGAATGACACCATACACAGAAATTTGTCAATAGGTTATACCAGATATAGTTATTGTTAACAGAGGATCCTCGAAAAAGAGTAAATGAGCAAAAAGGTGGTTTAGGTGATATGTCGCATGTTTTCATATCCTGCTCTTATTTTTTGAGCCTTTGAGACTTGGTGATCTCGCGTTAAGTTACCACTACCAAAAACACTTTTGTTGCAGACA
The DNA here is from genome assembly GCA_037179385.1 of Holothuria scabra. Lineage (NCBI taxonomy): Eukaryota > Metazoa > Echinodermata > Holothuroidea > Aspidochirotida > Holothuriidae > Holothuria > Holothuria scabra. Next base: position 5,231,675 of record CM074201.1, read on the forward strand.
AAAACGGGTACGAATCTACAGTTCTTTTCTTAACGGCTCTGTTTTCTAACAGCTTTGACACTTGTATTGAGGATGTAGTACGCAGTATATTACATCTGTAACAACACGTTCTTGACGTACTCCCTCTTCTTTTTTTTTGTTGGACTGATGGTACGGAGAAATCGATTTTGATTTTCTCCCTACCAGGCCGTTCTCGGCTTCCGTACTTTACCAGGCCCGTGACCGGGGGGGGGGGTCGGAGCGTTCGAACGACCCACCCCAACTTGAGGGAGATCCATATTTCCAGCCCTGTGTTTGAAGGGTCAGCTATGAAATATTTTATATCTTGACATATTGAGGACGAATTTCCGTTCACTTTTTTGCAGGAAGGTAAAACCTTTTAGATTACATGTATCACTTTTTTTCAGAAAGTGGTGTACTGTGTGGAATTTCTTGGGAAAAATGACTTTTTTGTGTTCAAAAGTCCTTTAAAATGATCCAGATTGCAGGGAATCTGCAGATTTCAAACTTTTCCGGGAAAGCATGCCCCGGACCCCTAGCAACTGCATGCTTAAGGCACGCGCCAGTCGCCTCCGTATTTGCAAAAAGGTCCACATCTTGGAAAAAAAGACCCACCCCGTCACATGGGCCCTGGTAACGAGCCTTTTTACCCTCTTCTGGAAGGGGCAAAAAATGTTCCACATAGCAAAAAATTAAAAAAGGTGAGTAGGGCAAATGTGTAAAAATGAACTACTAGTTGCAAACGTCAAACTAGGCGAGCCCGCGTGAGAAATGTAGGTAGCGGGCCACCAATTATAAGTCCCATTGGCTTACACACTAAATTTGGCTACTTCCGTGCCCCCTAACTCACAGTAGAAGTTTTCAACCAGGACATGCCACCCCTCTGATCGAAGCCCACAATCTCGGTTTTCATGGCACTTTTAAAATTTCATACCATGACCATTGGAATTTTGAGCTAGAGAGCCTTGAATGATAGGGATATATTTTCTGCCATAATAGCTACTCAAAAACGGCATTTCACAGAGAGGAGTAGTACAATAAGAAAATGGCACTAAAATTGGTCAGATTGCCTTGGATTTGCACATATGTACCCCAACTCATTGTCTACAAATATTCAAATGCAAAAATGATCATATTTTGTAAGTTACACAGTCAGAAACAACATCCCATACAATTTTTATGGCGCTTTGTCTGTCAGTAAACATTTTCCCAGTCACAGGTATTGGAGTTAGTGGTCCACAACCTGTAAGGAGGCCTTTATCCCAGTTCATTCACTCCGTGCATAATTTCATACTTCCATTAGCCTCTTGCATACTTCATGACAAATTAGCTTAATTCACCTCTGTGTAAAATGAAATGAGTCAGTGGTAAAGGAGAACTGTTTGCTCCGGTCAGCCTGAATCGAAAACGTATGGAGGCCTTTCATTCACAAGTCGAGCCACACCACACGGGTTTTAAAGGTAAAGAGCAGTCCCCCAAACTTATTTTCAAGAAAAAGCTAAATAACTCAATTTTCATCTTATTTCTCTTAAAAGTATCTTTAATTACATTTCATGACTTAACCATTGCGTATTCAAGGTAAACCAAGCAGTTATTTCTGGTAAATTTCACATTTATTTATTCACCTGTTATTCCCCTGACTAAGCAGGTGGCTGACGGGGAAGGGAGTCACAGACTTATGTAATTCACATGAGAGGAAACTCCCCTTAGCTCATTTTAAGCACTTGAAGCACTCAAGCAGAAAAAAGATAAATCATGAGAGTCATCACTGCTTTTGTGTTCAGTGTCACAGAAGAATACAACCACAATGCCTCTATTGTGTTGGTCACTGGACATTTTATGAGCAGATTCATGGATCAATGCACAAACACAACACTCCATTGAAATTGACTTAATCCATCATTCCTGTCATGTGCCTGCTATGGCGGGTACCAAATTTGAAAAGTAGCTAAGGGGCTTTTCCCAGCACGAGGAGAAAAAACATTGTCACATGACTCTCAACAGCTGAGCCAATCATGAATTTGGACAGTCTACTACACTTCTTCTTCTCTGTATATTCAGAGCATGTAGTGTGTACGTCCTTTCTGCAGATTGTCGCCACCGACTGGGACAAAAAAGGCGCACCAAGATGGCCGCCGTGAAGCTATAAATCATTTGTTTGACGACGACTCTATTATATTTTGAACAAAATTTAAAGTGAATGGGAAACGATGTCATATCTCTGTAATACTCGTAGTTATTTTGACCTTACCTTGGCATATTTCAAAAGTATTTCAACTTTCTCTCAAAATCCGGTAAACGACTTGAACAAGTCCAAATTTCTACACAAAATCATAGCAGACAGCCATCTTGGTGCGCTTCTTCTCACACGTACGGTAGCGACAATCACTGTGCTGTTTACTCTGTCCATGTGTAGACTAATCCGATCAGCGCCTTTGTTTAGTGGGTGCAGGCAGCCATAAGTGGGGTCCATTAGCCTCAAATCGTTATTGCCTTAATAAACTTGAAACCCTCATATTGTTCAGTGAAATTGAAGGAATCAAGATATTATTTAGGCCTAATGCACAACCACCCAAGATACAGGTACCGGTAAGCGAGGTGAATTGGTGATAGACCCCAGCTGTGGCCGACTCAAGTGATGGTCTGATTTGGGTCGGCCATAGCTGGGATCTATCACCCTTTAGTCTTTCAATTTCTTTGTTAATCTGTATCATGGAAGATGAAAAGATAAAGAAATACAAAAATAATACATAAAAATTTCTGTCAATGAATTTACAGCACTTTTTAATTCGTTTGTTTTTCATTTTATGTTCTGTAAAAAGTACAAAACAAAGGACAATAATCGCGAATATATGATTGCTGATTTTAATCTAGACTAAACTCTGATATTAATTTTATTTAATGCTGTCATTAATTATCTCCAATCGACCATGGAAGTACTACCTCGACCATGGAAGTACTACCTCGAGGTAGTACTTCCATGAATCGACATGCATTTTATGTCGACATAATTAATTCGAATTAATGTCGACATCTATTCAGTGGCGTGTGCAGGAGACCCCGTGTGGAGGATTTCGAAAACTCATGTTGTGATCATTACTGATTAGGAAGTTAAATAAAACGGACCATTTTGCCTATCAGATATTTTATTTGTATTTTAATTAATTATTTCACCTAATTTTGTCTGCAAAATGTGTTTCACTAGATATCAATGTTGCAATGGATCTATGAGCTCTTCCAATTGTTCCGCGAAACATTTTGTACGGCAGAGCGTGGAACTTGAGGCAGGGCGTACCAGAAGGTGTCAGCGGGCGGAATAGTACGACCCAAAAATGAGGGCAACAGTTCAATTGTGCACTACCGCCCTCTTTTGACGATAAGCTATCGCAACATGGTCAGTCATCAATCCATTCGACAAATAATCCTCTAAATTGATGTTGTTTTTTAAATTTTCACTCCCTTTCCTGATCAAATAAGACTTCCTGGTTACAAAGAGTATTTAATGCACTGAATTTTGGAAGAACATGTCCCTTTTTGAAAGTATTGACGGTTTTTTATTTGTTGTAGGTTAGGATAAACAATGTTGTATAGGCTATCCTTTCTGCGTTATTCCCAATACTATGTTGTCACGTTAGGCTAGGGTACCTTTTCCACATGTGCCATGTCAAATGAGGGGTTCATTAATGCCGTCCATTCCTTCATACAGAAAAGAAAAGGAGGACAACCTTCGCTAGTATCAAAGCGGAGCGTCACCATAAGTTGACGCATCATGAGCGTACCAGAAAATTTTTGGCCTTTACAAACCCTCCAGATGGCAGAAAACTGCCCTGCCCTTCCCGGTAAATTCTAAGCTAGCCTAGGCTAGGCCTACATGTAATTGTTAGGCATAACAGTAAGGGTTGTCGCGTAGTTTCCACCCTTGGTAGTTTCTGCCCGCTACTTTGCGCCCCTAAATATCTTAGGGTGGAAAGTAATGTTTGAACTTACATGTGTTAAAAATAACTGATCACTTCAAATTTCAAATCCAAGTAGGCTAGCTACAAGACAATGAAATTTGTGGATAGCCTAGGCCTAAAACTTTTTCAGTATCCTCATCGAAAAGAATAAATCGGATGACCTTTCTCTATACAGCAAGTCTAGGCACAGACTCCCAATTTTTTTACATACAAGTAGTCCGCTTGTCTATAGGTAGACTTACGCTGATTGTGTGAACGATTGTTTACAGCACTGAATACCGTATGCCTGTACGTAAGTACGTATTAGTACACTGAAGTCTACAGTGAGAATGTTGCTTGGAAAGACATCAACATGGCAGTAACGGGTGTCGCATTGAATACTAAAAGACACCCATGAAGTTTGAAAATTTGAGAAAATGTTGATTGAATCTTCATTTGACAAAAGTACCACTGATATCACAATTCAATTCCATTACTTTTTGCCTCCCGAAAGGATGTTTTCTGCTAAAAATAAAAGGGTCAGAAAATACTGTTTTTGAGGGGCGGAAAGTAGCAAGGGCAGAAACTAACTGTAACCGGTTGTCACACTAAAAATACAACTAAGCGAAAAATAACTTCAAGAATTTGACTGATGCACGTTGTTAAGTAAGGTTTCACGGTATACCGGTATTTCCGTAAGTACCGGTACGTACCGGTACCGGTACGGTACCACCAACCTAAAGGTACCGAAGTATCGTGGAGACTCGGTACTCAACTGTAAGGTGAAAATCTTTTCTCAAAATTATAGCATTTAAATTAGAATGATACTAAAATGTAACAAACATCCATTTGATAAATGCCCCGTGTCTCTAAACATTATAATATAAACAGGGAATAGTCACTTGATAATCATTTCGCACCATTTCAGTCACAAATCCCCCTACGAATTTCGGAAAGTGCTGTTTAACGTTACTTTCGCAGAACTAGTACCTTCCACACTAACAGGGCCCTTGCTTTCTTTTGACATTCTGCGCAACCCCCGAACGATCGCTGCTCATCAGCAAATGCTTTCACATGGTGTATTGCGAATAGATACCATGCGTTGATTGATAAAATTCACTTTGATTACGATAGCACACAACATTATACGAGTGCGAAATTCGTTGTAAGCAGACAAAGAATCATAGCATTGCAAGCTCTGACATGAACGTTGCATCGACGATTTCTGATTTTAACACAGTGATTCAGTGGGACCGTTCCATAACGTCCACTGTCTATGTCTGTGGGAGAAAAACTTTCGTACGGACGCAACGAACGTTCTTTCAGAAATTACTGTAACACGGTGAAGCAATGGGACTGAACACACAGTAAATCCCGCTTAAATCATTGGCTCGCGTGTTCAGTTCAACTGATCAACTCACTTGCTTTGTTGTATTGCTCTACGTACTGAAGAACAGTAAAGTGTTATTGTACAACGGATTGCTGCGCGATGCATTCGTAAATTCAATCTTGAAGCACTTTGATTTAGTTTTGATAGCGATAACTCGGCGGGAAGAAAGCTTGATGAATCAGTCTTTTATGGAAATATTTTTGTAAAGTTCTACTTAATAACTTTTGGTTATACTTTAGGAGGGGGGTTGTTATTATTTGCAGAAATTATTTTTGCAATCTTCATTACAATCCTGAGTGCTCTTGTCATCTTGTGGGGTCTAGCTCCGGTGCGGACGTGCGGCGCTGATTTATTGTGTGTCCCGAAATTATCGGACGCTAAATTTGCAGAGAGGTTATTTCTTTTTTTTGTTTACCGATTTGTTTAGTGTGGGGTGACTAAATGTTATAAAAAATACTGAAACGGGAGGCAGGGATTATCAGAAGACTTCACTTATGTCAATGCATGGTATTTTTACGGATATTTTGCATGTGATAAAAATCCTACTTTTTTACTCTTCTGGTACCGGTACTACGGTAATACCGGTACCATTTGTGGCGGTACCGACGGTACCAATTATCAGTGGTACCGTGAAACCCTATTGTTAAGTACCTTTTTGTAAGCAACCATACCAAGTTTTATCAAAACCTGACAAGTACTTTTCGAAATATAGGCCCTAGCTGATTTTATGTCTGCATAAATTTAATCCTTACTAGGCCTATTTCTCCAAATCGCCGTATGCTTCAGTGTTATGTTCTACCTGCAAAAGTTGGTCAAAAACAACAGCTGCTTTGATTATTCATCACTGTGTTAGGTACACCAGATGTGCTGGTGTGAATATGCAACGTAACTGGGCAAGACACTCGGTGATCATGCGTCCGTGTCATGATAGCCTAGCTTGAGTTCTGTGTATATGTACCATGCATTTACAAGTCTCACATAGCCTGCTTACACACAGTCTACGCTATAGTAACCTGTACGCGTGCTTACGCACACGTAAACAAGTATGTGATTTACTAACAGTACTTCGGTATTGCATGTACAGGTATATGGCTCAATCCATAAACTAGGGGTCCAATAGTGTGACATGAGGTCAAAATTTAAAAATCATTTTATCTGATTGAAGTTTACACTCATGATAGAGTATCAACAGCAGTTATAAAAAATTCAAACATAAACTTGGCCAGTAAATTGACCAACATAACAGGGACACCAAAGCAGTCTTTAACCTTCACCCACAAGAATGATGAAAATCTGAAATGGCTGAAAATTCCTATTTGAATGTGTTTTAGTACCCATTGTGATAAGAACATGGTAAAAGTTTGAAAAAATACTCCAAAAATTAGAAAAGTCATCTTCATTTTTCTCAAAAATTTCAGTTGCCAAAATGTCTACATATTTACATATTTTTGTATAATATTAACTGATTTTTACCAATTAATGATGTTTAATTATTCAAATTTTCCTCTTTGACAACCTAAGATTGTTAGACTTAACATTTGAAATCTTATTTATTGTCCCTTCATGGACATCCATAATATTAGCAAGATATTAAACTCCATTATATCTGTCACGTGTAACAGGGCACCAAGATTTGGTGTCCCCATAAAACCTAACATTCAAAGTGCCAGTTTGATTTTTAAATGTTAAGTTGAGCTGGAAACTTTCAAATACAACAAAAAACACTGTTTGCAGTTACAGTATTCTGTCCATATCGAATTTTACCTAGAAAATCTTTTGTTTTGATTTTTTCTTCCCAAATGAGCTACTATCTACAAGAGTTTGACCTATTTTTTGTATCAAGAAAACTATGGCCACCTGAGAATGACCATATTTGTAAAAATGATGGAATATACATTAAAAAACCAACATAACTAGGGGGACACCAAAAAGTTATGTCCGCCAGGTTGTTTTCAATAGTATCATTTGGAAAATTGGGTGGAGCGCTAATGTTCATATTTTTTGAAATGTTGACTTTTGGTGATACCCTTACCATGACACATGAGCAAAGTAATTCTGTCTGTGATAAGTATGTTTTTCTGATTATTTAAATTTTTTTTTTGTATGTCACAGCCATTATGCAAAAATGACAGTGGACACCAAAGCAAAGAAGTCTATTTTCTAAAAAATACTTAACTTTGGATATTCAGTTAATATATCATAAGATAGCCAAGTTGGTAAAGGATAATAAAATACCTGAGGCACTGGTTTGATGTACAGTACCAGCGCTCTATCTGTCACGCTTTCAACTCACCAACGCTAGTTTGACGATGGTTGATCAACTGCAGTTGATCAACTACTTTTTTCATTGTTAATTTCAATAGGACCATGGTAACATGTCAATCATGTCTGCCGAGTCTGGCCCCTAATCCTCTACTAGTCGATTCATTCATCAGTGTGTCTAGTCTCCTTTGTATCCAGCAGAGGAAGTCCTATTGTATCTTAAAAGGATTTTTAACTTAAAAGTCAAGTTTAAGTAGTAGCAAGTAGTTTATTCCTACATATGCTGTATGTACGAGACTGGGCAAGTCTGCTTGAACTAACTGGCAGTGCCATACGTGATCGTGGTGGAAAAAAAAAAAATGGTAAGCTTCCTGACTGGAAAATTATGATCTCGCAGAGAGTTTCTTCAGTGTGAAAGAGGAAATAAATCAGCTATTAGAGAAGTGGAACTATTTCAAAACATGAAGTAAATAACTCATAGATTTTCTAGTTGAAAATATGACAGGTCGCCCTTGCCGTTATTGTTTTTAGAGTCCGGACACAGTGTAATAAGCCAAGCTGAGCGTCACTGAAACGAACCCGATGTAGAAAAATCATGACAAGCAGTTCTGAGCAGCAAAACAATTGCACCCGATTAACGTTTCTTATGGTTCCTTTCTGATATAAATATCCCCCATATAATTTTTGCAGTTCTTTTCCAAAACTTACGTCTTGTTTGGAAAGAATCTGCAACTGAAATGCACTTAAGTCAGATCCCCCAAAAATCCACGTTTGCAGATGTCTTTTCTTGGTGAATTTAGCACGGGGCTCGCCCGGCTGCGCTAGCCGGCTGTATACGCTTGTGAAGTGCGATCATCGTAACACAAACTCAGTGGGAAAATTTGTCTCGAGACTGAGTATTTTCACACACTAAATCCCATAGGCGAAGGCGCGAATTGTGATTGGCTGGCTAGAATCAATGCAATTGAACCAATCACGATGCACAGGCCAATTTAAATTTTGCAATGGATCGTATCGATATGATATCACCGAGAAAAATATGACGTCTTGTTTGGCAGTTAAATAGGACGCGCACGCAAGTCTACTGCATGCGTAGGCCAAGAAGTTTGCTGCCAGAGACCATGTGCATTGTTGTTTACGTTTGCAATGACGTGGTATGACAACATTGCTTAAGTCCCACTGTAAATAACATTTCGGAAGGAATGCTGGGAACGGCTTAATTTATGCAATATAATAACCACCGAAATGCACAAGTTTCTAAGTGCTACGTGTACAACACGTGTACGGATAATATACTAAGATTGGGGATTTGAAAAAACGGCGAAACACTGCAACTCGATAGTCTGTACCATGTGTTTTGTGTAGCACAGTTTGTACAGCAGCTTACGCGGTGTTTTTCGCGAGACTGCAAGGAATACATCTGGAATGCAATTCTAAATATAATTGCAGGTAATACTACAGGGTTTTAGCGGAAAATATCAAACAATCACTCCCATCACGGGGGTTAAATTTATACGTTTTTAATTATGAATGCATCCCGTTTTGGCGGGAAGTTAAAGGATTGAGTAATTACGGGAATTTTTCACGAAACCAAGAGCCAGTTTCAAGTATATTTGGCCCCTTTTTCCAGTTTGCATATAATCGGTGGTAATGATCAGCTGATGAGCATAATTTTACCAGTGCCGATTATTTACCGATAATGGAATAATTGGCCCTATGCCGATTACTTAACAGGATCGGTTGAACACTAGATTGAATGTAATTTTGCGGTGAGGGACTTTCTATTCCTAAAAGTTATTCATAGTAATATATGGCTGTATGAAGCCTCTCTGTAGTATCAGTGCCGTAGCGTACCATGCACATTCCTGACTGCGCTATGTTTCTGTACGGACAGCAGTCACTCATGAAACAATGTTCCGCACTCAACTGTACACAACAGTACACTGTACAACTATATACTATTTTCAATGCAGGACTGATAATCCCCTCCCTATCGATCGGCCAGCCTCCCTATTGAAATTTCCCAGTGCTTTGTGCATCAATGTGGTACGTGAAAAGAGAGTGTAACGTTGACTAACAATGCGCGGAACTTCAAAGGAAATTTCAGGAAGTAGGAGGGGTCGTTTGATTCGAGTTGATTTGAGTTGACTCGGAGTTGAGACTGAAAAGATTCTACTAGTTGATCAACTACCGTCAAGTTGAAAGTCAACTCGGGGTGTGACAGATAGAGCGCCGGTACTGTATTCCCTGTTTTTGAAATATAGCATTATATTGGCAGTCAGTAAAAACCCCATTGGACCCCTAGTTTATGGATTGAGCCATATGCAGTACTGTATGTAAGCATATTGGCAGGAAATCCCTTTTTGCTAAGCTGAACTATGGGCTCATACATAATACCAATGTCGGCTCAGTACAAAAGATGTAGGTGGGGATCAATGGGCTGTTTCATTTAAATCAAGCGTATTGGGGCAGAGCAAACTATCATGAATTTTTTTTTTCTTCGGAAATAGAAAGATCAGTAAAAACACTACAAAATGATACCTGGAGGCAATTGCAGATTTTTCTGGAACCCATTGTATTCATGTCACCAATGTTTTAAGCCCAAAAATGGTAAAGAAATATTATTTTTGGCGATCACTTCCCTCCATTATAATGTAGAGTTCCTTTTCTTCTTTCTAATGATATATGGGTTGTAGGGGTCAAAGATTCAGCCCCAATGCATGATAAAGTCAAAGAAGGCTATGTGTGGCATTTCACGTGTGACCAAAACACACTTTTGACTGTCACCGTTGCAATGATGTTTCAAAGGGATCATTGGAAACTGTAGCACTTTTTCTTCTTTTTGTTTTAAAGCTTATTTGGTGAAATATAGTAGAAATATGTCTGAGGTGTACAAATTTTACAGTGTATGCAAAATTTCAACAATTTTGAGTTTCGTTAATTCAGTTTTTAAACACCCTGTTTTAGCGACTGCATGTTTAGGTGTGAGTAGTTCCGTGAGAATTTGGAGAAAAATTCTGTGCCTGTGCGACAACCCTGCTACATGATTTCAGTTGTGAAAATGAGATGTGAGAAGTTTTAGAGGGTAGATGCGCATTGTTTAACAAGGTGTTTCTTGATTGGTTGTTGCCATTTTATTGTATTCATTGTTAGGGTTAGGGAAAAGAACTATCATTAGCCAGCCCTGGTCCATCGTTAGACAGGGTAGGTCCCATGATTGCAAATGATAGACATCTAGGCTAGGCCTACATAAAAATTGTAAATTGACAAACTTGCTACAAGATATGAATAACAAAATGTCAAATTAAAGATGTTGTCCCCAAAGTACGTGAAACACATCATTCCCCATTGAAAAAGTGCCCGGGAGAAAACAAATGTTATGTAAATTAGGCCTAATTGACCACTGAAAAAGAGATGAATAGGCAAAATAACCTGAAAAGAATAGGATTAATTGGTGTCTATTTATTTGGTACAACAATACAATACCCCGCCCATAAAGGCACAACCGAAATTCGAACCATAGGGGCAACTAGTGTTATGGGTACAGGACGGAAATCCGTAAATTCACAATATTAACTTCAAATCTAAACCATATTGGAAACTCTCCCCTGCATGTTCTTCCTTGTCACTTAACTAACAAAGTTACCTCAAAAAGGAAAAAATTACACTACCTAGCTCAAATATAAGACGATTTTCCGGCATATCTTCTGCCTCCGAAGTGTTCAGCAGAAATGTCAAGTTGCGCAGTTATTGGACATGTTAAGCCTTGCGCCAGTTGTTTTTTGTGTGTATGGTGTGTATCACGCCTGTGCGCATGCATACATGTTAGTGGTTTTTTTCTTGTTGATTTCGGTGGTGAATTACTCAGATTTCTCAGGCTCTTTTTAACCATGGAGCTTCCAAACTGATGGTTTCGTGTGCTCGCCAACTCATGAAATTTTCAGTTTGTTGCAGCAGTGAAGAAAAGGCCTACTTAGCACGAAGGCATATTCTGTATTAAGCACTGTCCGACCACACAGAATAAGTGTGCATGTAAAATTAGAAACGACTGGCGCAAGGCTAACCAATCATTTCTGCTGAACACTCTGGAAGGGGAAGACGTACGGTAAGATGTGCAGGAAAATCATCTTATTTTCGAGCTAGGTAGTGTAACCTTGTGCTTAATTGAAATAACGTTGATAGTTTTGTGACAAGGAAAGCATACATGGGAGGATTTCCGATATGATTGCGATTTGAAGTAAATATCGTGAATTTTCAGGTTTTCGTCCTTTATCGGTAACACTAACTGCCCTTATGGTTTGAATGTCGGTTGTGCCCAATCAGAAGGCAGCCTAAGCCTATGTAGGCCTATAAGAAACCTAACCTCAGGAGACACAGTCACAGTGAAGCTAACAAAGGTACAAAAAACATATTAAGAAAAGGTCACTGCGACTGCTCCTTTATTCAAAAGTGGGGGCTCAGTGAACAAAGTAGAAATCTTTCAAGAGTATTCACACAAATAAACATCACTATTTTAATGTTGCAAATGCACACAAATTCAGAAATGACCAATGCGACTGCACCTCCACTTATAAGTATTCATAGTAGGAGAGCAATACAAATTTACTAATTTTAATTCAGCTTACAGATAACTACAAATAGGCCTGGGGTTGTCCCATTAAAAATATGACAACGCAAAAAATATCAAACTTGAGAAGAATTTGAGTGATTGCCATAGTTAAGTACCCTTTTAAGCAACCATTCCAAAAATTCAGCCAGTTCTTTTCAAAGTATAACAGATTTTATGTCTCCATAATCATACCAATTTCTCCAAATGGTGGTATGCTTCAGTGTAACGTTCTGCATGCAAAAGTTCGTCAAAAACAACATCGTAACTGCTCACTCAGGCACTTTGATTATTCATCACTGTGTTATGTACCCCAGATGTGCTGGTGTGAATATGCAATGTAACTGGGCAAGACACCCAGCAATCACGTACAGTTCATGTCAGGATAGCTTGCGTTCTGTGTACACACAATGCCCTAACAAGTCACACATAGCCTGCGTACTCACAGGCTACCCTGCAGCAATTTGTATATGTACACAAGTACATGATTCACTAACCATATGTCAGCATTGCACACACAAGTATAAAAAATGTAGTACTGTACTAGTGTTCAACCGATTATGCTATAATTGATAATGCCCAATTACCGATTATTCAATTAAATAATCGGCCCGATGCCAGTAACCGATTACCGATTTTTAGGAAGAGGGTTAGTTAGTTAAATAGGGTTTTCAACCTATTGGTTCAAGTTGAGCCAGTCACTGCCTTTTTTTCAGTTGCTGTTCACTGGCTAGGTTTCCCTACTCCATTGCTTATACCGGGCATCATGCACAATGGTAGTAAGTTCCATTTTTAGAGTCTTTGGTATGACTGGACTTGGGAAAAGAACCCGGACCTTGCGCATGAGAGGCAGATGCTCCTACTGTTAGACCAAACATGTGGTCTTAGTAGAAAGAGGGAAGTCACATGTTTGTCGTTATGGTATGCTCCCCTTGCTTCATGCATATCTTATTACCATAACCAGTTCCGGATGGAAAATATTGGGAATAGTTCCGTTCCTTTCACATACGGGATATCGTTTTTGTAGGGGTAATATTTTAACTTCAAAAGTAGAGATACAAATCAACCGTAAATACAGTAGAATTGTTTGCAGTCAATGTCACATGCCCTTTGATAATTTAGTTCTTACGCCAACATCATGCTCTGTCTAGTTTTCATCCCCCAATCATGTCGCAACATTTGCATTTTTTATTGTACTGGGTTGTTGTTGCGTTAATGTACTGTAGCTACTCTCTCACTTTAACGAACCCCATGTAGAGCAATCATGATAATTTCAGCAGTTCTGGGCAGCAAAACAATTGCACCCGATTAAAGTATCTTATGGTTCTTTCAGATATAAATATCCCCGTATATTTTTAGCAGTTTTTGTCCAAAACTTATGTCTGGTTTAAAAAGAATCTGCAACTGAAATGCACATTAGTCAGATCCCTGAAAAATCCACATAGGCAGAGATTCGTGATGCCTTCCTTAAAGAATTTAGCACCAGGCTCGCCCGGCTTTGCTAGCTGGATATATGAGCATGTGGAGTGCAATTGTCATAACCCAAACTCGACGAGAAAATTTGTAATGAGACCAAGTATTTTCACACACTAAATCACATAGGCAAAGGCGCAAGTTGTGATTGCATGGCTAGAATCAATGCAGTTGAACCAGTCACAATGCAGGGGCCAATTTAAATTTTGCAATGGATCGTATGCATATGATATCACCCTGCAAAACATGATGCCTTGTTTGGCAGTAAAAACAGATACGCACATCAGTCTACTGCATGCGTGGGCCAAGAAGTGTGCTGCATGAGACCACATGGTTCTCTGTTTTCGTTTGCAATGACGTTTTATGAAAACATTGCCAAAGTCCTTAATTTATCAAGAAGATAACCACCAAACTTCACAAGATTCTGGGTGCTACCTGTACAAAACATGCACGGATATGTATGCTAAGCTTGGGGACTTGAAAAAAAGAGTGAAACACTGCAGCTAGATAGTCTGTACTATGTGTTTTGTGAAGAACAGTTTGTACAGCAACTTATGCAGTGCTTTCTGCCAGACTGCAAGGAATACACCTTGAATGCAATTCTAAATCTAATTCCAGGTAATACTACAGGGTTATAGTGGAAAATATCAAATGATCATTCCCATGGCAGGGGTAAAATTTATATGTTTATGATTATCAATGCATCACGTTGGGCGGAAAGCTACAGGATTGAGTATTTACAGGAATTTTAACAAACCTAAGAGCATGTTTCAAGTATATTTTAGCCCCTTTTTCCAGTTTGCAAATGATCTGTGGTAATGATCAGTTGATTGGCACAATTTTACCGATGCCGATTATTTACCTATAATGGAATAATCAGCCCGATGCCGATTACCTAACAGATGATTGGTCAAACACTATACTGTAAGTAAGCATAATGGCAGGAAATCCTGTGTTTCTTAGCTGAACAAAGGGCTCATACATAAACGTACTAATGTTGGCCCAGTACAAAAGATGTAGGCAGGGATCAATGGGTTGTTTCATTTAAATCAAGCGTGCATCAGGGCTGAGCAAAAACTCAAATTTTTTTCTTTGGAAATGGAAAGATCATGAAATTGCTGCAAATTGATACCTGGAAGCAAGTGTGGATATAAATGGTAAATAACCATTTTGTTCATGTCACCAATGTTTTAAGCCCAAAAATGGTAAAGAAAGATTATTTTTGGTGATGGCTTCCCTCCATTAAAATGTAGGAGTTCCTTTTCTTCTTTCATGATGGAGTAATTTATTTGGGGAATGAAGGTGAACTGTCAATATAGCCCTGTAGTAGAATTGACAAGTTGTACTGTTGAAGGCTTCACTGGTTCCATACTTTGAATTTCTAGCCCCCTTAGAATTTAGGGTATACATCAAGGTAAAAATAAGAAATGTATTATTCATAAATGAACAATTTGTCACCCCCCTCCAAGAAAAAAGAAAACAAAAAACCTCATTTATTCTAATAATGTGGCTGGCATAAAACATTTTGTCAATTAACCATATAGACATGTCACCGTTCATTCACAAACCCCCCCAAAGACTTGAATTCCACAATATTGGGAAATAACCAACATATAGCCTAATAACAGTAATACAGCAAAGATTTATAGGCATTACCCCACCTAGAAGGTTCCGGTTCTGTAATTTTACTTATTCAGGCAGGAACTTTTGTATAAATCCGGTACACCCCTTATTGAAAATGCCTAAATCACATTTTTAAATATTATTTTACATTATAAATGAAGTCCAAAGTTGAACGAAGGTAGTTGAAGGATAAAAAATTATCAGGAAGTTGACATGTGGGGCTAAAATAAACTATGTGACAGTTAACCTAGGTAACTTGGTGTCCAAAGTTGGGTATAGATTCATGATTCTTTCGTGGCCATAACTGGGTGAAGGATCTGAATTTCAACTTTTCAAAAAATATCTGCTGATGAGTTAGTTGGTCGGTCGGTCAGTCCGGCGGTCAGTGGGTTGGTTGGTCAATTTTACCTATTGGTTCAAGTCAAGCAGACCACAGCCTTTTCCAGTTGTGGCACATTGGCTTGTTTTCCCTACTCCATTGCTTATGTGGAGCATCATGTACAACAGCATGACTCAACCTGGGAAACGAACCAGGACCTTCCGCGTGACACGTGGATGCTCTAAATATGTTCATTTTAGATCACTCTTACCAAGGAATAATATGGATAGTTTCTTTGGGCACCGTTACATACATTAAAAACATAGTTGCGCCAATAAAGATAAATACTGGGGCCTGTTCCACAAAGAGTTACGCACGATCTTAAGTTTGATTTACTGTTGGCTTAAGTATGGTGGATCAAACTTAAGATTGTGCATAACTCTTTGTGGAACGGCCCCCTGGTCCTCCAGCCCAAAAAGGGAATTTGGGGGCATTTTACATTGTATTTGTTTTAATTTTGTTAGCAAAAACTTCTAATTTAGCAAAAAAAAAGTCAGTATTCCTGCTTTTTTTCTCGGAATCAAACTGCATTGTTTAACGTTTGTAACAAAAGACACCAAAGATCAGAAACTGTCTCCGAAGTAACCACATCTCTTAATGTTGGAAATTTTAATTCTATTTATATTACAAAGAGTTAGCAACATGTCTACTGGATGAAACATATCAACAGAATCAGGAAAGGCAAGTTTTATTAAAAGTTTCCAATGGTTAACTTAGTGATGTTTAAAGGATGTAACAAGTCAACACCAGACATTGATTATTACCTGTGTCATGAGATTTTGGAAATCCCCATAGTTTATCACCACTACCTATAGGATCCTTACCTTGTTCTCTAACATTATTTCATGCATTTGAAGAGTGACAAAATGGTCACCCTCAGTCAGTGTGTAATGGATGTAACAGAGGGGACATCAAACAGAAAACACTATTTGTAGGCAGATCATTATGCTCTGTTGGCTTGAACAAGCTCATAAGTTATCAGTATCAAATATTAGGGGTCACACTGTTCACAGTGCACCAGGTATCTATGGATATGTCACTTTGAAGAAAATTCACCCCATTTGATGGATGTAACGCCAGACTCCAAGAGTTACATCCGTTAAATAAACTGATATGGATAATGTTTTTTTAGTCATGGAGTAGTATAATTTATGAATCGTGTGTAAATTTGAAAGAGTAGTCTTTAGAAAAAGATAATTGTGAGAACACATCAGTACTCCAAGTAAGATAGGCAAAAATGTGAGTAGTCACT
The DNA here is from genome assembly GCA_037179385.1 of Holothuria scabra. Taxonomy (NCBI): domain Eukaryota; kingdom Metazoa; phylum Echinodermata; class Holothuroidea; order Aspidochirotida; family Holothuriidae; genus Holothuria; species Holothuria scabra. The sequence continues at coordinate 5,248,595 of CM074201.1, forward strand.
CATTTTAATGTTACATTTTTGTGTCCTAAATAACATACATTTTTGGCGGAGAAACCGTTATAACTTTGCATGTACAAATTGTGTGATCAAAAGATCTCTGCTATGTATTATGATACTATTAAACACAATGAATAGGGAAACTGAATGATTTTTCCTTTAAAAAATACAGCAGTGTATAGTTTATTCACAACTATGCTCTCCAGTACATATCTTTACATGTCTGCAAACTGTACTGGTACTACACTCAAATTTATGGCAACAATAATGATTGCATTTTGCAATAAGGAGAGGTTTTCATGATTGTGCAGTTGTTAGTATCTGTATAATATTATTTTGGCAAATCTCTCAATACAATATTTTTCTAAGTTGCTGCAAAAAATTCAGTATCGTACTGAACTTTTGTGGCAGTAACCTACAGTAGGGAAATTTTGTTGACTGATTTGCGAAAAGAGTGCCACTAATTTGCGTGTAGACATTTCTAAAATTCAAAACATTTCCAAAAGCAAACATTAGCTCAGCATGGCAGCAAAGACTAAGCCTTATTGTGTTGTGTACACATTATAGCTTATGTTTGAGGTAAAAGAGGCACGTCGACGTTTTCGTGATTGTATGCTGGGATTTTCTGCACCATGCATGTAACAATGCAATACATAGCAAGGAGTGCGTACATACCTACAGTATATTGTACATGACTATACACAATCTCTTACCATTGGCAATCCATGTAGAGGTATAAAGTATTGTTTGTACACAATTGAACTAATAAGAAGTCCGTAAGCCATTGTACATACTTATGTACACATGTATGCAATGAATACACCATAACTGGCAACACAAGGGCAGGTATATAGCACAGTCCTGAATGTTAACATATTGGCCAGAGTTGACCGATTGGGCCCGCCAGTATTGCCACAAAGTATGCCCACTTAACTGGCAATGTATTTTGCATGCCCACAAAGGCTACTTTCTGAGCCATCACACCAACTGAAATTGTAAGCCCACTCCAGAGATGTCTGGCATATACTGCACTTAATGCTCCCTGGCCCAAGAGAACAAGGGTTGTGTGAAAAAAGACAGCTATGCCAAGACATTTTCTTGATGTAATTTTTTATCAAATAAGCTTTAAAAGCAAAGGAAGTACACAGTGTCTAGCTTTCATTTCAAAGCATCATTGTCAAGATGCGCACTGAGTAATTTAGTTAGTTAGTAAGATGGAGTTTTACGGTCCAGTGTCCAACCTATTGGTTCAAGTCAAGCCGGCCGCAGCCTTTTTTCCAGTTGTGGCTCACCAGCTTGTTTTCCCCACTCCATTGCTTTTGCGGAGCATCATGCACAACGTCAAGTGGCGCACTGAGCAAGCACATTTCGGTCACATGGAAAATCTCACAGGTATCATAAAGTTAGGGATGTTCCTCACGTGAGTAATATTTTTACACTAGCAAATACAGTAGGCTTGTTAGGCCCTTAAACACAATGAGGAAGCAAATTATGTTACACACATGTAGAGTACAATTTCTTATAACCACATCAAGGCACTGCTGCAGTGGTTTGAAGTGAAAGCATGTTTTGGTCACACAGAAAATTCTGAACAACCTACCTTTGACAATTTCAATAAGAAGTACAGGTAATTGACCACACAGTATTATCAAACAGTGGCAGCTTGTTTCCCCTCCAGCAGTAAGGTGAGGGTAGAAATGATGCCCCTTTTTTGAAAATGATGCCCCTGCCAAAAAAGTTGTTAACAAGACACAAAGCCACAAACACCAACTTGAAATTTCATGCAGCTACAAGATTCAATAGTTATGTTACATATGTCATACACAGTAAGGATGCTAAGAATAGACACACTTGAAAAGTAAAGAGGAATAAACTTTAACCAGAGCTTAAACTGCAAGATATACCCTCAAAAAGAAAATCAGAAAGGTTGACCCTCTATTGCCTTTAATCATCCCTTTTTTCCTTTCAAAAAAAAAAAGATTACACAGAAATGTGCTTGTTAATTGCTGTTAGTCAGCAGAGCTTTCTTTTAGATTTACATTCAAAAATTAGGCATATTGGGAGTCACTCATATGTCATTTGTGCCAAAAAGTTGACTTAGTTCAAGAAATGTGTGCAGCATACATGAAGGACAGGTACAGTCACAACATATGTTAGGATAGTTTACCTTGCCAGATCTGTGTATGATCTATGAATCAATGTTATAAATATACATACTGGCATTCATAAAATTGTTGCTCTAAATGTTGTGACATTTTTCTACACTGTTCCATAAAGTGTGTGTTACACTTAAAGTATGGCATTCAGTATCCTAAATGGACACATTTGCAGGGTGAACTCTGTTGCAGAAAACAGGATGAGTTAGGCTTGGGCCGTATACAGTATTCTTACTTTCATAGACACCGCAACTTGTGGATACTTTTCAGAAGAGTTAAAGGAGAAGTATAAGCAAAAATTTTATTTTCACATGTGAAAGAGGAATCAAATCTTCAAAATGTGGTGAAACTTGTATTCAAATCTATTCAAATCAAACATGTCTTTCTCAAGACATCTTTAAGTAAGTCAATTTTCAAAGAAAATTGTTCTAAAGTGACAGCAGCAAATATATCACTTCCTCACGTTATCAAGGAATGCATGGTTTCCCTTTATTTTCAGTGTTGTCCTTGAAGTTATAGGGATATCAACTCCCTGTGGGGATTACAAAGTTTGCGAAATTTTCATGCCAAGTGTGCAGTCATATTCAGATAATACAACATTGTGTAAGATAGAATTGGTTGCAAAGTTTAAAGAAAAATAAAAGACTGGCCATTAATGTGAGGATGTGATGTCATATGTGCTTGCTCTTGTACTTGCTTCATCATTTATATTAGGCATTATTAGAAACACAAGCATGATTTATCTCATATAAATTGCAAAAATATGTTAGTAAAAGATAAGCTCATTATCCACAAATTAAAAGCCCTATGCCCTGGAGCTGAACCTATGACCGGGCTTCGACAAATCCCCCGCCCAACAGCCCGGGACAAGTAAAAAATCACTCAGGCAACTACCATGCTCAATGTTGCAGCCCTCCGGGCAAGTACCCCCAGCCTTAAATTTTTGAGTTGCACAAACGGGCATTTGTACTTTTACACTTAAAAAATTATATGTACTCAACAGCATTGAATTGGAGAAGTAGATATTTATGCAGGCAAGTAGATTGAGAAAACAGCTAGCCCGCGGGGCAAGTCCAAAAAAAAAAATTGTCGAAGCCTCCTATGACCCCTAGTCGGGGGCATCCCACAATGCCAAAGGTTCATGAGATCAAAGGTGGGCAAGACGGAAATTTTAGATGAAAAAGGGTCCACAGACCAAAACTTTGTAAGGGTTCGTACAAAATGTTTTATACATGGGGGGGGGGCACTTTTGCAACTTATTTGTGTATAGTAGATGTGTAAATCAGCAATCAGTGCATCTTGTCTGCATTGCATGGCATTCTCTGTAGTAAATGTAGAAATGTAGGACCTACCACCATCACAACCTTGCAAAATAATGTTTGATTTTTATTCACAAATTCATACTTAGTTACTTAGTCCATGTTCGTATTAAAAAACTGCTGTTTTTTTTTTTTTTTTTACTTGAGCACTACCTGCCATAACCAGTGTGCAGTGCACTTAGGAAATCCTCACCTTGATAAAAAACTACGTATTGTTTTTTCAAGCTTTGTTCACATTGTTACAACACATAACCATCCCATCCCAATATTAGAGGTGTAAATATTAGGCTTTTGTAGATAATTAGAAGGTGTTTTACAGCCCAGTTCCTAAGCAGTTGGTCCAAGTCAAGCTGGCCACAGCCTTTTTTCCAGTTGTGGCTCACTACCTTGTTTTCCCTACTCCATTGCTTATGCTGAGCACCAAGCACAATGGCAGTAGGTTCTGTTTTAATGTCTTCGGTATGACCTGGTAAGGACTCAGCCAAGACTCAAACTCCCAACCTCCCAACTGCAAGTGAGATGCTCTAACCACTTGACCACACAGTTGGTCAGGCTTTCGTAGACTGCAACTTGTTCTTCTATGTTAAAAGCAATTAGGAACAGTAATATCAGATTCATAACAGTTTGGACAAAATTACGGATCCATAGAACAGCGACAAAAAAATTCAAATATCCACCCCTGATGGTAGGCAGTGTGCAGTTAACTTGTCCCCAAGTGTAAGGATGGTTTCACACTGCAGTGCTATATTTTTCACACTGGACATAGGTTTGGGCATATGAAACATTGTGGTTCATTTGTCAAAGATCAGCCCTTGTGCAGGGTATAAATTTTCCCTTTTCTCAGCTGGAGTGTCCAGGTATGGTACTGCAGTACATAGATCAGTACTTCCTCAAGAACTTGGATCACCACACTCTTGAATACATTTTACCCTCTTGTACAGTAATACTTTTATTCCAGCAAAAAGTTTCCAACAGGACTAAAAGACTGATTTGAAGCCAAAATATTAAGCATGTGCCATCAAGCATGTGGTAAAAGGCAAAATTTGATCACCTATAGGAATCTAGTGGGTGATTCATTCCTGCCCATACCTGGAAAAAATTTGGAAAATGGATAGCTGCTTGATGGGTAATTTAAGCAGTTGTGTCAAATAAATCTAGCTGTATATGAGAAATAGGAATTATAAGAAAACCAACTTGAATGCTAGTAGTAATTGGTTGCTACTCCAGATTAAAATATGACAGAAACTGTGCCATCATTTAGTGTCAAGGTACATGCCTACATGCCTGTTTTAGTAGAGTCCTGACTAGCAGCTCTGCACTATGACCTAACTACATTCCAGTACAGACCAAGAGGGCTACCTATTTTCTTCTTACTAACTTACACTGAAACACTAATTGAGAAAAGTAGGGCTATTGATATTGATTTAACTGTTGTGCATTTTACTCAACTGGCGGCTGGGTTAAATCCTTACGGTTGGAGCCCACAGCATGAGTTTGCAAATCAAAAGAGATTTGTACAAAGATTTGCAGTTTTTAGTTTCCATAATTCATTGCAGTTAGTTTATTTTCTTGATACAGACGCAGAAACGCCGTAACAACGGACGTAGCAAGAAGGGTAGGGGTCACGTAAAGCCAGTGAGATGCACCAATTGTGCCCGCTGTGTGCCCAAGGACAAAGCCATTAAGAAGTTTGTCATTAGGAACATCGTAGAAGCTGCTGCCATCAGGGACATCCAGGATGCCAGTGTGTATGATGGTAAGCTGAACATGCAATTGATTTATGGTTAACTGAGAAATTGTGACATTTTATTCTTAATAGTTTGGTTAATCAAACAGACTTCTGATTTTGTTTACAAGTGTTATTCCTTGTTTGTGTATAAAAAAGTATTGACACTGAAAGGTAAATTTAGGAGTTGTCAAGCATGATTTTAACAAACCTCACATGGTTAAAAGATCCATCCCTGAACTGGAATGATAGAGTGCACCAATTGTTATGTAGGGGGTGGGGTGGCACTGGTGTGTTTTACGAGTGAATGGGAACCTACGAACAGCAGGCAGCAGAACAGTTATTAAAGAAAAACATCTCTGGTAATCAGAGCAGCTTAAAGGGCAGGAGCAGTCATCCCAAATTGAAGAAGTGTAGTACACTGTCCAGTTTCGTGATTGGCTGTTGGGAGTCATGTGACAATGTTTTTTTTTTCAAATGTAAAATTTACCAGAAATAACTGCTTGGTTTACCTTGAATGCAATAGTGAATTCATGAAAGGTAATGGAAGATACTTTGAAGATAAATAAGATGAAATATGTGTTATTTAGCTTTTTCTTCAGAATAAGTTTTGAGGGACTGCTTTTTAGCTTTAAGAGCATGAGTCATTTACATATTTTGAGAGCATGATCAGTGTAGAGTTTTCTATCATGCACAAACAGTAAAGTGGTGAGTGACTGCCAGACCTGGTGCCATGAAATGTAAAAGAAAACAGTGAAATCTAGACAAGAAAAGACTTCAAAAGAGTCATGGTACATCATGGATGTTGAAAAGCTTTTAGAAAAAAAAACATAACTTGGATCTATGTCAGTGCAGGTCAGTCCTGAAACATCAGGAAGTACATTGTCAGGCCTTGAATTTTGAGGTTTGTGAGTGTGATTGCTCACCATCGTTTTCTTCAAATCACAGTGAGATGTACGACTTTTTGCGCATGACGAAGATGGGAGCTCATATAAATGTATTAAAGTATAATGAAACAACACACCAAGCACACTCCTTAATTTCCTTAGAAGTGTGATCTGTAGCACATCTGGAAAATCTAAAACCAAAGGCATTGATAGTACATCTAGAAGTGTGTGTTTGTGGAAAAGGTCATTAAAAGGTGTGCAGTTGTGTATGAAATATCAGTTAAGGTCAAGGACCCTTAATATGAGAAATACAAAGCATTTGTATCTGAGATAGAATTATCATGTCATAATGGTAAGATTTGGTTGTTTTTAGAAATGATTTAGTTGGGATTTTACCACTAGCAAACTGTTGTTAGTACCTTCAGTATTAAATATTTGAATAAGAAATGAGCTTTTGCCCTCATTAAGTGCTATACAGTATCTGCTTTTTGTAAGTGTCAATTGTCAATGTTCTGTAGGAATATAAATCTTTTACTTGCTTCTGAATTACTCTGATGGTGCAATCTCTAAAGAAGGTGTTTTGTTTGTCCTCTGCAGTATATGCTCTGCCCAAACTGTATGCGAAGCTCCACTACTGTGTTAGCTGTGCCATTCACTCCAAAGTTGTAAGAAATCGTTCTAAGGAAGCTCGTAAAGATCGTACCCCACCACCACGCTTCAGGCCTGGAATGGTAAGTGAATGTTTAAAGGGTGGTTTATTGTAAATAATAAAAACTGCATCTGAGAGTACCAGACCAACTGCATAGTCAAGTGGTTTAAGCATTGGACTTGCATCCAAGAGGTCTGGAGTTTGAACCTTGTCCAGGTCATACTGAAGAATTAAAAATTGAACCTTCTGCCTCTGTGCTTGGTGCTGTTTATAAGCAATGCAGTGGGGAGAACAAGCCAGTCCTCTGCTGGAGAAATGGCAGTGGCCAGTCAGACTTAAACCAATTGGTTAAAGACTGAGCTATAAAACCTAATCTAACTTAATGAGATAAAGAACCATACCAAAAGACATTGAAACAGTTGTTTTGCCTGATTTGTATTGATATTCAGGGACTTGAATAACATAATAAAACAGGTTGAAGGGCAAAGGAGGGCCAATGCCCCATAAGATGCCCTCAATTCGATGCCCTCAATTCCAAGCCCTAATCAAAAGTCAAACCACCAAAGCTTGACAACAGCCCCAAATCAGATTCTACCACAACCATGGTAAAACTTGTCAATGTTAACCTTAAAGCACTGAACTGACAGGGAGTTAACTACCCAATCTGGTAGACAATTCCACTCATTGACAGCTCTATGGGAGAAACTAAACTTCCTAATGTCAAGCCTTACAAAAGACTTTTCCAGCTTTTTACAATGCCTACGCACCCAAGAATTACTTTGAACCTTTAAATAACTACAAGTCAGAAGGGGATTCCTTTCACAAAGAAACTTGTAAACCTGGAGCATGTCTCCCCAAACCCTTCTCAGTGCCAAAGTGGTAAGCCCAAGATGTTTAAGCCTAGCATGATAAGGTAAATTTCTCACCTCAGGTATAAGGTGAATGGCTCTCCTCTGAACTTGCTCTAAGAAAAACTTGTCCTTTTCATAGCCAGAAAAGGACAAGTCCTCAAACTTAAGGGAACAAATGGGCTCTTAGGCCATGAGTCTAGGGGTCAAATAAAAAATCAAGGGCCCTTCAGTAGTAAATGAAAAAAGGCTGTTAAACTATCATGAAACAGGTTTCTAGAGAGGTGTGTGTACAGCTGTACCTTAAGATGAATTATTTGGGAGCCAACTGGGCACTTTTGCTATGAAAGATGTGGGTCCTAGTAAATTTTTGGTCCCCATTATCTAAACTCAATTTTCTCTACATCACCAACCTTTTAGAAAAACTCACAACATTGTACTCCATTCAAAAAATATTAAGCAGTTGCATATTCAGAATTGGAAAATAGCTCAACACAAAGCATTGTCCATAGTTGTGCAAATGTGTGTGACCTTGCTTGGATACTTTAGACTAGGGCTCAACCGATAATCGGATCGGACATCGGATCAGGCCGATATTCGCCACTACGGTAAAATATCGGATCGGCATTATTCAGCTAAGTTCACTTGCCAATGTTTACCGATATTCCGTATCCTGAAAACTTTATAAAAATTTCAAAGGAACTTTTTACTGCGTGGTCTTGCGCCACCGTCTACAAGCCATTTCCTACGCCTCAGCTGCGAGAGGTTTCTTTTTTTCTAAAAGTCCTTCCCCTCTCTGGCGCAGAGTCAAGGGACCTAACCTCAAGGTCACTGCAGATATTTAATGACACTCCGTGAATCCTCATTACAGGATAAGTAAAACTTAGTAATAACAAGCCAGCAAAGTTGTTATTCCGTATGTAATATTTTACAAAGTTCAGTTGCATTTTCCCTTCACTTTTGTCCCATAGTTGTTTGATGGCAGTTTCATACATGAACTGTATGATTAAATTTCTTTCAAGAGTTACTCCGTTGTTGTTACAAACTTTACTCTGCCTTTTTCATGATGGAATGATCCAATATTGGCATGGGTAAGACCTAGTGCTTGCACGTGGTATTTAAAAAAGTTTCAAAAAATGGTCCCGATTGCAACAGCCCTCAGGTTCGGTGATTACCCATTTTTTTCTTAAGTCCTCCAGATTCTCTGGTGAAGAGTTTTTTGGGGAAGACAAGCAATACTCCCGAAGATGTGTAAAGTAGACCTATTAATGATTTGTTCATGCTCCTTTGGGTACTGTATATGCATGAGAAATTAATAACTGTATCGGAGAGGTATCGATCACGTTCACAAGTTCAAATCAAACCGACAGATATTAGAAATATGACAGAAAAAAACACTTCTAAGAAAATCAGTACTTCTTTACACCTTTGCCTTATTCATATTTTAATTTTTGAACGTTTTTGGACTCAAAAAGCAATCCTGCTAACTCCACCTCGAGGCTGTTTGTGTTACTTCTTTCAAAACATAAGTTAAAAATATCTACCGATCCCAGCATTTGTTTACAGTATTCTCTATCGCGTCCGAAAAATGACGTCATTCGTGTTAAATTTGCATCTAGCGTTCACGTGTTCTAACACCCACGCTATCGTGGCCTTATTAGGATGTCGCGTACCTGGGAGAACTACATAGGTTCATTCATAACCGCCCTGCTGTTCAGGTCGCGACACCCTTCAAACTCCTGTCTAAAGGAAACTCTCAATCACACGTGTGTAAACAGCGATATTTTGGGGCTCACAAGATAATGAAATTTTGCTTAGATCGTTATTTTTCCCAAACAATTGTAGTGTTGTTAGTAATATCCTAGTATTTCATACATGACACGAGGTTAATTTGCTCCGTGGTGAAGAAACAAACCAATAATCCTGGTGTCTTTAATTATCGTCAATATTTACGAAATCATTGCAGTCATATCTTGGCACTAAACATATAGTGGAAAAGTGTTCGTTTGCATAATATTGACACAATAAACCATTATATCGGCCAATTCAAGGCTCGATTTTATTTCAAGGTTTGGTTTTCATTTCGGTATACTTGAGGTAGCGTCCCATATTGTGTATTTTAGAAAATCGCAGTTAGTATTAATACAGTACGCAGGGTAGGGTTTAGACAGAGTTGTTACAGATTCTTGCAGAATATACGGCATGCAGTACATCTTGTCTGCAAGTTTCTACATAAAGAAGAACTGACTTGCAGTGTTGGCGCGCCCGTTGCTACGGTATGAATTACTGTAGCTTGCATGCAGACTTTAAAGTTAGTGTAGGTTGTAGCATACACTGATCTGAGAAGCAACACTACTGTACATCAGCATGATCGGCCCTCGCTCCGGTGAAAATTTCAACTTAATTAAATAGAGTACAACCAACATTCAAACTCAAATATAATTTCAGGTGATCAGTTCATTCACAGTCTTGATTAAATTCATACTAATTTGCAAACTATTAGACATTTTAAAGACGACTTTAAATAGGAGTAAATGCGCGGAAAATGTACATAAAGAGGCATTGCTTATAGTTACAACAAGGAAATCTAGACCTACTGGTAAACGGGGAAAAATTGTGGGCCTAAACGCATAGATACGGCGGGGTGACGAAAATATCGGATCGGATATCGGCCGATGTTGGGGAAAAAACATCGGACATCGGATCGGCAATGAAAAACCACATCGGTTAGGCCCTACTTTAGACTATTTACTAGTGCATAGTAGAGGATTTGTATCTGTGCAACTTTGCCATAATATGTGACACTAGTTATTGCAGAAATTTGCAAAATCTCTACAATTAAGCAATAAAGAATAACCCAGTTCAGTATACATTGCAGCTGGCAAGAGTGTCATATCAACCAGCTACTTGTAGAAGGAAGTTCCACCGAATTTTTCCTCATTCACACAGATAAATTGATTTTTGCTCAAAATTCTTCTTTCCTGTAAGACCAACTTGTTGAGTAGGGTAGTGTGTAAGTTAAGTTAATTGCATTGAATATAGCACTCATTTCTACTTAATGAAGCAGTCACTGGTGCTTCACAACCAGAGCAAACACAAGTAAAGAAATAGTTCAGTCAATTGAAAGTTCTAGTAAACACGTACATTTTAAGTTTAGATTTGAAAGAGTCAATAGTTAAACAGTCCCTAACATTAATTGGGAGGCTGTTCCATAATTTTAGACCAGCGACACTGAAAGATCTGTCAGAAAAGTTGAAGCTTTCGTGAAGGGCACATGAAGTAGACAGCCACTAGTAGTGTTTGAGAAATGGAGAAAAGGAAATATGAAGTGCCTGTTCTTGTGTGAAAACATCCTTGATTTTGATCTACTGATTAAGCAAAATTCCTATTTTGAATATTTCTGAATGCCATTATGAAATTGTGGTGTTGCAACTCACACAATCATGCTTTTCATATTATTTGTCTACAGCAATCACAACAGCAGAGGCAGGGTCAAGGTGTTGGAGGTATGTCTGGTCAGAGAACCTAAAAGCAGCAGATGGACTGATGGTGTTTTGGTCTGTTAAATAACTCTGTAGTGTGAAGAGTTTCCTTTAATTATTGAAATTAAAAGAGGTCAATGTGTCATGAGTCTGTTTAATAGAAAAAAAATCTAGAAATAAGAAAACTTTGTCCTTTCATTTTTCCCCTTTTGTCTTTTGAGCAGCTATAGAACAAAGGACTCCAGGTAAATTTAGCAAACAGGTGAAGGGAATGTTTTGAGGACACCTCTGTCCTCCATCATTACCAGGCTACAGGTTATAACATTCCCCTCCCCCCCAATAGGAAGGGAACACTAAAACAGTGCTTGAAACTAAGTCACTGTTTTAGGTTTAAAAGATTCTTGCATGTCATTCTGTGCCTTCTTCTAACATTTGTATTCTGAGCAGTGATGTGGAGTGCCCTTTAAATTTTGCAAATGCAACCAAGTTCATTTTAGTAAGGTGCCAAATGCTCCTGAAAATTTGACTTATTAGGTGCTCATACCACAGTATGCAATCCTCATGCAGACACTTTCTAAAGCTGTTGATATTTTCATTACTGTACATGCCACATGAAACATCTTATCTACAAAATTTCAATCTATAGTAACTTTTTTAATACTGATAAATATTCTCGTAGGTACTGAGAGGTTAAAAAATTTTAAATCAGTTGAAAAATGCTTTCACTTAACTCCAGTTTAGTCATTCTCTGTAACCTTTTTGTAATGGAATTTGATAAAAAAGAATGCAACTACTTCAAGACAACAAAGTGCGCTACCTCCTGAGGTGGTATTTCATAGATGTCTGAGGTAGTGCTCCATGAAGATTCTACCTCAAGTGGTACTTGGTGGTACCTGGTAATACTTGGTGGTACCTGTTTGTACCTGGTTGTACTTAAGTAACTCCTGGGAAGTACTTTCATGATTCCCAGTCCTTGAAGTGGAATAAGCCAGTGCAGTAATTCATTTTGGAGGCTAGGCACATGCACACTTCCTCTAAATCATTGGGAAAAGCAAACCAATCCCACACCTACAGCATGTACAGTATTCTCGAACTTTAGTTCACATGAAAATTTTGTGCAATCATTAGTCCTTAATCTATCCATAATGTAAGGAGGAATCATAAATGTGGTTTTGTGCAGTTGATTGGTGTCTAAATTATCCTTTAGCTGTAAAAATTTGCATTTGAATCTGCCATAAAGTAGGACTTACTGTGATCCCTATTTTGGTTCAAGTTGGCTAGACACTTAGAAGTGTGGTTTGCACTTACTGAGGAAAACAAGGGAATGCTGTACACTAAGTGCTCAGCTTGGTTTGTATATTTTATGCTGTGCCACACAGTTCCATGTGCCAACGAATTACGGAACTAGCTAATTGGCATACCTTTTTAGTCATAGCGCAAATATTAAGACAAGTGATCAAAGATAGTATACCTAAATATTTTGCATCCAATGCGGTTTAAAGCCAGTAGAATCTTTAAAATAGACTGTCTACAGATTTGTATACTCTACAATTGCATTATTAAGGATGATTTTCCTAAACCGAGTGGAGTTGTTCGTAGTGTGAACAATCCACATGATCTGTGGAGGAATGATTGGGACCTATGGTACCATTGTCCTACAAGTATATTTTTACTTTAAAATAGATCATACTGTAGGGTTATTCTGTAAAATTAAAACTTACATATCAGATGAGTCAACAGTTGATGAGTTGACAGTTGATGATGATGCAGATGCACATATAGGCAGGCTGGTAACTTTGGCAGTGTGGTGGAGCTGCTTGGGCCACTCAGTTCAAGGCTGTCTCAGGCCAAATACAGAGAAAAATGAAATATCAGCCAAAAATTGAGGTAGGGAATTAAAAAGAGGGATTGTGATTAATTGAGAAGGGAAAGATGTAGTCACGGTAAAGTATGGGTGAGAGCCCATTGTACTCTAATGGCCTATTGCTCCCAGTTATAATCCCAGTTCTTATCAGAGGCCCATAGAAGATGAAGGAGCCAACTTTTCAGAAATGATGATACCAAGATATCGAAAAAAGAACAATGTTGTCTTTTAAAAGTCTAAGCTTGGGTTAGAAATAATAGCACACCTATACCCCAGCTGCTTACATCATTTACAGGTTTTCCATTTGGGTGCTTCATACCAGGTGACTGCTGCATTCTCATTTACCTCCATTAGAGGACATATAGACAAATAAAGTCTTCCTTGACAAATCTTCATATTACAAAAAAGGTCTTATTCAGTCAAAAGAATTTCCGAAGGCTGGACCTGTGTATTATCAGAATGGCGCCAAATAATTTTCTGATATAATTAATGTAACACAAATCGACTGTACAATGGACACAGCCAAAGAAAAAATGGAAGACGAATTGAGATGACTTATTCCGTTGGTAATTCTTCCACATGCACACTATTTCATTTCGATGTCCATTACTCTATAGTGATAGGTATAGGTTAAACTACTCAGCTGACTCTCAAAAATGATCAAGACGAAGTATGTAAAATGATCACTTCATGACCTTTTCCCACATATTGCTGAACCATTGAAGTACTTCCGTGTCCGAACACCCTTGTTATATACCCTTCAAATTCTGTTTCTTCAAGTCCTCCCGACTCTCTGGCAAAGAGCACATTGTCCCAGGGAAGCTTTATCTACTTTAGGACAGGACTTAACTGACCAACCTCACAGTCCTTAGACAATTTACATCATTGGTCTGTGGGGTATGGCTCCATTCTAGACTGGATGAAAAGAGCAGATACACCCTTCAAAAATCTACATCAAACATTGAAATCTTTGGCACCCAAAACAGTCCCAGTTGAGTTTAAGCAACGCATTTACTTCTAGCCCTCCTAAAACCTGTTGGTCTTAATATCCTCCCTGTGCAAACACATTCCTAGTTGATGGGCATACCCTGGTGAGAATGCAAGCTCCTTGCGTATAGGTAAAACTCCATGACAATCCTCTTTAGTATGGGCTGTTCTGAATCCTTTGAATTCAATATCTGTGAATGTGTTGAATGCTACCCCCATCCCCTCCCTTGAAACAATTTTTCAAGACTCACAAGTGGTTAACATCAAATATTACCCCAAGTTGCCACCTAAGGTCCCTTAAATATTCAATGATTCTCCAGAGTGGAGGGGACGTGGGTTTAAGCAAAGTCCCGACCACTCTCATTAAGAATGACTACCTATACCTAAAGCTTCCTCCAGAAAAGACCCTTCATGCCAAGTTCCCTTCTTAACCTTTTATTTAACCCAAATTAGTTTTGCCCCGTGTAAAATATCTTTGAATCAAAGTTATCATGTGGGCCCTTCCCGCGATTTGGCAAACATTTTGGTCCAAATTAAAAGGTACAGAGCAGTCCTCCAACTTGATGTAGTATAGTAGACTGTTTCATGATTGGCTCTTGAGAGTCATGTGACAACATTTTTGGTCCTCAAATGTGGAATTTATTAAGAGTTGCTGCTTGATTAACCTTGAGTCGGCAATATCGGAAGTCCTGAAATATTATAGAAGATACTTTGAAGAGAAAATTGTGATATTAAGCTGTTGCTTGAAAGTAAGTTTGGGGCGACTGCTCTTGCCCTTTAAACAACTAACCGACTGGATGGTCAAGTGATTGCATGCGACTTGCAGCCGGGAGGTCTGGAATTGACTTCTGGCTGGGTCACACCGAAGACTTTATGTCTCACACTACAGCGCAATCGGATGGGATTTCACTCCAATATTTGTGAGTTTTCATTGAAATCTCCTCCATCTTTAGTCGAAAAGAAACAAAAATTTCCAACCTGTGTAGATATATGAATTGTATCACAGGACTACAAAATTCTAAGTTATACCAATTAATCTGTGACGTCACACCCGCAGACAGCTTTTATCGGATACGCGCTGTCTGATGAAAGCTTTTAGTCAATGTGACGTCACGAAATATATTGTTATTTCATTTCCTTGGTCCTCGCACACCGATCATATATTTACACAGGATGGCAATTTTTTGGTTCTTTCAGTCAATGGATGGTGGAGATTTTAACTAAAACTCACTGAATATCGGATTGTAATCCAATCTAACTTACACAGATTTATAATCTGTTATTACAGTTGATAACTATATACATGGCATTACTGGGCTTTCATAGCAGCAAGCCAGTGAGCCACAACCGAAAAAGACCGTGGTCGACACCTTTGGGTGCCCTTAAACCAATTAGAGACAGAGTCGTAAAATTCCATCTTTCTAAACTTATAGTGTACTTCACGTCAAAAAAATTCAAAAATGTATAACAAAGAGTATAAAAAGTGAATTCTAACAGGTCAACTGCCATCTTCACAGCACATTCCTGAGCTGAGATAAAAAATATTGAAGTTTATTCACTTCAAACAAATTTGTCCATTGCCCAATTATTTGTGATTTTCTTGTTGTACAACTCACATAATCTGCTTTGTTTCCTTTTAAAATTAAAGATTTTTTATGGCCTTGAACACTTCCTGTTTGCTTGCACAGCTGTTGAACAGAGAGGGCTTAATTACATTGCCCCATTAGAGTAAAAGAGATATCACCCCTTGGTCCAAAGGTGCAGTAACTTTCAGAAAAAATACAAGACTGTAATTTGACTAGTACAACAATGGCATCACAAATTATTGCACAATATACCATTTTCAGTTGAATGAATAAACTTGTATCTCATCTCGGGAATGTCCTATGAAGATGGGAGTTGGACTGTTAGAATCATTTTTGATGTTCTTTACAATACATTTTTGAATTTTTTTTTATTTGATTTTTTCGAATTGGGGTACACTTTAACAGTTAAAATAAGATAACTACGGAATTGTAGAAGGAACATGACATTAACGAGATGAAGGCATGTCAAATTGACAAGTCTGTTGTTTGGAATAACACTGCATCTTCTACCACAAGATAACCGTAGCCTACGCTACGCTCTTACTAAATGGTACATGGCGCTTCGAATGTGGGTAAACATTTTGGTCATAGGCTATTCCCGGTTCAATTTGTAAGAAATTTAGACAGGCGCCGCCACTTTGTACTACATGTACAAGTTTATGCATGCAACTACATTTATGGTCTTTGCAATATGTATGATGCAAACGGTAAGGGGTAAATCTCCAACAACCCAACCAATCATGCCTTTTTTGCCCCCTCTATGAGTCTACAACAGAATTCCTAGCTATCTCGAACCTGACTGACAAGCGCTGCAGATAAACATTGCTGGAGGTCTCCGGGCAAGAAAGGAGTGTTAAAGGTAAATTGCTTTTGTAAGGTCCCAAAGTATGCCAACCATAATGAGAGGTCATTCCACAGAAAGACGTCATAATATAGTCTTAGCGTTATCATCTCTTAAGCCATAAATTTGGGTTCGCTTTTAGGTTGTTGGAACTTTCTGTAATACAAATGATTTGGTTCTGTAATAAAGTAACTTTTGTATCAATCCAGTAACATGATTCCCTTTAGTTGAATTGTCAAAAATACAACAACCCTAAATACTCCCCAAAACGCACCTCTAGTTACAAATAGCTCCCCCGATCTATAGCCTAAATATGTAAAAATGAAGAGAAAATCTATTATTTCTTTTCATCTATTAAGGTAATTTTCTGTGTTCAATTTTTATTGTCTTTTATCGTCAGGCTTTGTCTTCCTCCCTGGATCCCGTCAGGGACCCTGACTCGAGCCCCTGGACCACATATCGATCGCCCCAAAAGCAGTTTGTTGATGTTCCTTAAGCCGCGCGTGAAATTGCCATGTACCTTTATTCAGCGCCCAGACGTAATCCTCTCACCCCAAACTCTCACCCCTTCTAGTATAGGGTAACAGAAGCTCTCAATTGGCTCAGCTTTTTGATTGACTGATAATTCAAACGATGCACAGCACCAAAACTTGTATTACACAGCACGAACTGTTCTGATAGTGTTTTGATTATACACATTGAGCTTTCTATATTCACCCTGAAGCACTAAAATGAGATTGTGTCTGGAGGAGGGTGAATTTCAGACAATTGTGGGAGGGGCTTAATTAAGATGGTTAGGGGAATTGGTACTGTTTGCGATGAGAAAATTGGGCCTTTAACATACTAAGGCCATGCCAGTTTACGGCATTAACAGATATATTGAGTTTGAATTTTCGATGTAGCATCTGTATTGTCCTGGTTGTATCATTTAGTTTGGCAAACCTTTTTTTCTCAAGTACGAAGGGCCTATGTAGTCTTTTAAACTTCACCGAGAACTCGTGTACTTTAAAATAGCCTTGACCTTGAAGTTGTTAGAACGCTCCTACCTCAATTTCCTAGCACACCCGTTTGTTAAATAAATTAAAGGTGAAATAAAAGTTCACAATAGTGAGGGCGTACTCAACCATTTGAGTGTTTGATCATTTGCAGTTAAACAGGCTATTCACATTTTGTACGACTATTGTCATTATCTACGAGACGTTAAATGACCACAAGAGGAAATGTCAAATACCTTAGTGTCCCTCTGAACAATAAAGTAAGATATTTTACATACCGTCCATTATGCTTTACACTTTCAAGTTGAATCAACCTGGTGAAGTACTTCTCTGAAATCCAATGTAATTATTTCCTGTCCTTGTGTTTGCCCAAGTACTTCAAAGGTGTCCTCTCGTATTCTTTCAGTTTTATGAATTGTCATTTCAGGTTCAGTCTGGTCTTACCATTTTATGTAAAAGTGTAAACACACATATACACTATAGAAATTAACCCCACTCGTTGGCACAGAGTCAACACTGCCTCATTGACAATGTGTGTCACCTTTCTGAAATCCTGACAGGTGAAACCATCGGGTTACCGTCGGGCACTCAACCATGACTTTTGTAACTTTCAGTTTGAACAAGCGAAACCCACGCCGATGTCTCGTACCATCAAAGTGTAAGACCTATTCATTCAAATTCTTCGTTATATAGGGATTACATTAAAAGAGGCAAAAAGCCCAACTGGCGAGGGACCTTCCGCAAGACCGAGAATAAGAATAGGCCCGCGAGCCTGGAAATGAACAAAGGTCAGCCGGATTTTAATGTCGATCTCGCGACCAGTGGCGTAGCTAGGATTTTTTCCAGGGGGGGGGGGGGCAAAGGTATGAAATTTCCCCAAAACTTTTCCCGGTCAATGTGTATGTATTTCATATGAAATATGCAAACTTACAAGTATAACAACCTTACCTTGACATTTCGTAATATTACCTGCATTTTAATATTAAAGTATAACATAGAGCAATCGGAAATAACAAAGTATATTATTTTTGTAAACAATATCTGGTTTATTTGTATGTACTAAAGCAGTGGCGTACGAAGGGTTTCTCTGAAGGGGGAGGGGCATGCAGTATGGTCTAATGGGAGGGGTGTCCGGAAATTTTTTGACGTTTTCAAGGAGCCTACATGCAAAATGGTGCAAGATTTTCGATTTTGAAGTTGAATCGTGGTGGTTCATGAGGATAAAACTGAAACTTTTGTGTCTTTACATGCACTCTTATGCCATTTATGCTACCTTACGAAGTAAAACTTGTCATTAAAGTTGTACACTTTTAGAAGTCCAAATAAAAAAGGATTGATCGGTATTTGTGGTTTTTCTTGGCCACAAAATGTTATTTTATCATAAAGATTATCTAAGCGGAGCGCCGCCATTGGTTGGCGCGGAGCGTAAAGGAAATTTGGAAAAATCAGACCCCTTACATGGCCGGAAATAGCATTTTCCAGGCTAATACGACGAATCTAGCCAGTCGCTTTCTTCTTTTGTCGTTTGCAATAAAATGCTCACTTCAAAATATGTTCGCAAACTGCAAAGTGATCAGAGAGTTAAGAGCTAATTGTACTCCAAATATGTAATTTTGCCCCACCATTGGCTGGCGCGGAGCGTAAAGGAAATTTCGAAAAATCAGACCCCTCAGATGGTTAAAATAGCGTATTTATGCTTGTAAACAGGTAAAGAGAATCTAAACATGTGGTCTTTTTTATCGATGCCACCAGTGGGAAACAGAGTCTACCTTTTTAAGTAAAAACTGGAATTTGACAGAATTTGCCTAGGTCTATTTGTAGCAATTAAAAAAAATTGGCATCACTGAAAGACCTTGCATGGACAATCCTTCCCCTTTGAAAAATTTTGAAAAATTGGGTGTCCTTATAAGCATTCTGGTGCCACATATGCTATCTTTTGAAGTAAAATCTGTGTTAATAAAGTTAGACTATTTTTAAGAACAAAGAAAAAATGGCATCAGTGAGGGGGGCATGGCCCAATGGTCTCCCCTTCGCACAACACTAAGGAGGCCTAATAGTGGCTCGATCACACAGGATATCCTGTGAGAAAAGCAGTCTGTTATGTGTAGAAGGCCACAAGGTACTCATTGTCCATTTATTGTTACACTCAAAGTGAGCAGAAAGCTATTTTCCCCAACTAGCTTGTAAGTCTCCAAGGATTAGGCTAAGTAACAGAATCTAAGTGTGCCAACGGTTCCCGTTAATTCTAATGTCTAGATTAACTTTAAGTTTATCGTTGGTCATGGATTGTTTCAGTCCGATCCATCGTTATGTACACAGAGTAAAATCGTACAGCTACTGCTAGCTTGTAGAAGAACATAACAACCTCGGGGGTCTACGGTAGTGACTTATCAGTTTTCACATCCTTTTACTGATGAATTCCCAAAGTGTCACATGAATAACAGCTTTCTGTGCACTGTAATGCACTGATCATAACCCCCGTGCGTATACAAGCACAAGAGAACATTCAATCTGCTACGCGACGAGGACATTTCTGTGGAACGCGAATTGGGCCGGTTCATGCGACACTGACGAAATCTGAGTTAATTTGTTGCATGAAAATACGAATTATGTATGAGAAATGTCTCACAATTTCTTATTCTAACAAAAATTTTGAGAAATTTTTGTGAAATTTTTGTAATAATAAGAAGATTCATCAAATTTCCCCAAAAATTTTTCCAGAGGGGGCAACTTGCCCCCCTGCCCCCCCCCCCCAGTAGCTACGCCACTGCTCGCGACCCTTTTCTCATTTTCGGTCTCGAGGACCCAATTTTCTTTTCAACCTCGCAAACATTTGGTCTCGTAAAACCTGTTACACTTTCGGTTTCGCGGGCTGAAACCACCTCTCAAAAAGGAAAAAAACTCACACGCCACCTTTTGGCAGTTCGGGGAATATGGGTTGAGGCTTCTTGGGGAGTAAGTGAAGCCAATAAGGGGAACTTAACTGGGGAGGGGGGTAGGGAAACAGTTCGAGTTGATCATGTGATTAATGTAGGCTACAACTATTTATATACTTTATAGTATAAATTCCTATTTATATGTGCGTTTGGCCTCGTCAAGGAGTAGCGAAGTTTGTCGAGTTGTTGGCCGTTTCCCATGGATAGGCCTATGTAAGGAATTTAAAAATTAGAAACACATCTTCATTAGATTTAAACATGAGCATTAAAATTTCTTCTACCTAAGAAGGCTGTCTTGAATTGAAAACAAAGTATTTACCTGTCACACACAGATAGACCTATCTTGTTCAGCTTGGGTGGTATAGTTTTGAATTCCTATGGAGCCGTACAATCAACCATTGTGGCCGACCGCAACTCCTTTTCTTTCCCTTACCCCTCACTACACTATCAAATTGTTCTAAAATTTGCTCTAGTTTCACCTAGGCCTATAGTAAAAAAAATTCAAATATTTGTGTCCATTAGTTTGTAACAGGTGCCGTTTGAAGATGATAGTTTTATACTTATACCCACTTCGCAAAGTCTCACGATGATACTAAGATTTACTTAAGGTATGGTATAAACATGAGCATATGCTTATACCTGTTATAGTCCGCGAAACTCAAGGTCCGAGTTATCGAAAATCAAAATGGGTTCGCGGGTCCGAAGATTTGTGGGACCATAGTTATTATACGTTTCCCTGGTTGGGAAACTCCGCGAACTGACTGCTTATGTTGAGATTCCGGTTTTCGTCAGTCACGTGACGTTGATAGTACACAAGAGCCTTGTTGTTGGACTCTCCATACGTACTGTATTTATGCAGACAGTGTAAACTGATTTCTTCGAGAGTCTCTTGCGAAAAATTATCAAACTGTTATGACTTCAATTTGGGCGTATATTATTGCGAAGGGTTTGATTAAGATTTCTGTCTTAAATTAGAACGGCCGTAAAGCGAGAATAACTGTCCCCAAACTAAAATAGCAGGGCAATCGAAGGCTGGGCTAGTAACAGTAACTTGGTACGCACACTCAATCCCGCGAAATTGCGAAGCACGTAGCAACCGCACTGTATAACGTTAGACTAGTTGCATTAGACCATTTTAACAAACGAGTGTTGGTTGGTAAAAGGGGTTTTGTGGGGTTAGTTCTGGTCTTGTAATCTTAGTCATTACCTTTCCTTTTAGTCTACATTCCGTCCTTTTTTTCTCTCATATATTTTTTTTCTTTATGCTTATCTATGTTTGCAATACAGCTACTCTCGACAAGCCCCTCAGGGTTTTTTTGGTTTTCCTTCCATTTACTTCAGTGTTATGTATGTACAGTTTACATTACTTTTGTGTATCCATACATTTTGATAATGTAGAAAAACAAACGAAACGAAACGAGTGTAACGGTCCGTCAAATGAGTGTATTATACAATATTTATCAGTAACTATGGTCGTACAAAGTTTTAGGAAGCCCACCTAGCGTAATGAAGTAGTCTACTTCACCCTTACCGCACACTGACTGCGGTGTGATTAGGAGGCCTTTTGCAGTTACCTTTTAGCCCTTGGGTCATCTTATTTTCACTTCCCTGAAGAAATAGTACATCACTCAATGGAGCCATATCGCTACCGATCGATCATGTGCATCTTCAAAGTCACGTGATGAACTTTTTTGAAGAGCTCAACATGCTTTTACGGACAGTTACTGACGCACCTTACAACAACTATGGACGTACACACAGCTTTTACGTCTGTGCATACACAGTGTACGTAAGGAGTTTGCCAACCAGGGAAAGGTATAATAACCATGATGGGACCGACATGATAAAACCCTCTCGGAACCAGAATTGTCAGGAACATTCTTGATTTTCAAGTTTCGGTCTTGTGCGACCTTTTTCATGGCCAGGTTCAGGGGTGGTTCCACGGGGGTTAAGGGGGGGGGGCTAGATCCCCCAAACATTTTGCTAGCCCCCCCCCCCCCCTCCCCAAGAAATAGAACGTGATTTATGTACATTATCAGAAACAAAGACAAAGATACGCTTTTAAAATGTTGTTCGTGGTACTACATGTAGTGGTACCTGTTGTCATTGTTATTGGTGCTTGGCCCGGGTTCGCTTCCCAGGTCGAGTCATAGCGAAGACTCTAAAAAGGAACCTACTGCCATTGTGCTTGGTGCTAAGTATGAGCAATGGAGAAGGGAAAACAATCCAGTGAGTCACAACTGGAAAAAGGCCGTGACCGGCTCAGACTTGTAGTACTCGTGGGCCGATTTCTGTACTCGTACTCGAGTACCTAGCCTCCGTACTCATACTCGTACTCTGGATCGGGGTACTCGTACTCGACATAGCTGTGCTCATACTCGTACTCGAGTACCATGATGCCCTCCATATCAATTATCAAGTGCAGCACCTCTTTAAGTTATTCCTTAAAATTCCCTTTAAGTTCAATTTATTATTCACAGCTATTTCAAACAATTGGCCAGTTGTGAAACTCTACTGGCAACCCTCTGTAACTCAGAAGTTAACTAAAAAAACACCTCCACTTTCTGGGAAAAGGGAAACATGTAGGCTATTTTATCAGGAACCTAGAAGGGTGTTTGTTGAGTGGGAAGGATTTTTCAGTTTAGTCAATGGGAATGGGTAACTGTGAAAATTGAACATCAATGAAGTTGTGTGGAGATTATCTTACACCAGAGTTTCATTGCGGGAAGGTAGTAAGTATAAGCATCTTTTCTCTGAATAATATGAGATTGTGGAAGCACAACAGGTGCTCTTAGTACTGGACTACTAATACCACAAGACAAAAATAGTCAAGATGTAAGCGTAGTTCTGAGTGAGTAGCTAGTCTCATTGTCACATCTGAATATTTCACAAATTGTTGCTCCACTATATGAGCATATGATAATGAAGCTGTGATCAGTTCATAATAACCATCTGTGAAACTGTATTCGTACTCGAACTCATCAGCTGCGTACTCTTGCTCTTACTTGTACTCGGGTGGTTTGTACTCGTACTCGAGTATCTAGCTTCCGTACTCGTACTCGTACTCTGGGCTATGTACTCGTGCCCGTACTCACAATTTTGTACTCGACTACACGTCTGGGCCGGCTCGACCAATATGTTGGAAACTGGGCCGTAAAACTCTATCCAAGTAACTAACTATTAGTGCTAGCAAAAAGAACGGAATAAGGGAAACAAGCAAGTGAGCCACAACTGAATATAAGGCCGTGACCGGTCCAATTTCAATCGATTGGTTACCTTATCTAACCTTATCTAACTAACTATACGGTAACTAACTCGTAGACCTTTCCTTATTCTCATTTTCGGTTTCGCCGACGTTCCGTCTCACAGACCCTTTTTATTGATCGGGATAACCTTCGGTTCGGTGGGATGTCCCTATTTATGTTATTCGTCTCTGTATATATGTGGACTGTGTGCAAAGAAGGAGTGCCGTTACCGTAGGTCGATTACTTCGACAATATTTAAGAAATGAAACAGTGTCTTTATGACTGTCATTGGGGCTTTCAATCACATATTTAGCATTTTACTCCAAACTTTGAACCGACGCGTGTCATTAGATATGGAATTAAGGGGAGAGCTATCCCAACTCTCCCTCCGAAGGGAGAGCGGTCTTACTTCTCCCAAGACAGTTTCCTCAAAGGGAGACCTTTTCCGACTACCTCGACGTAAAATAAGCTGCGGTGGCTAAACACTCGATGACGGAGACGGGGTCCCAACTATTTATATTCACTGTTCTCATTTATGTGTATAGATACTACCTCGGAGCTGCTATCTCCATTATTGTCCTACACCCGACTCTCCCCTCAAATTATCAAGCATGGATACCCATAAACGTCATAGAATATTTGTCATTCCAAAAATGCCTAACCAACTATTTGCACAAATTTAAAGAGCAGGTTTACTACCGGATGGTGAAACTTTCAAAACACTCCCGATACTTTTTTTTTAGTTTGAAGTTTGCGTTTCCAACAAATGAATCATAAAATACGTCACTCAACGGACCAGAATCAGACGCAAAACAAACTTGTGGTATTAAAGATTTACTTAAAACAAATTTAGCTTTAAACTTTGGGCAGTACTTGCAAATATCTGGCTGAAAGTTCTAGAGTTTACCTTCCGGTGACCGCATGTCATTTAGCCAATTTACCTGATTTATCTGCTAACAAACCCATGAAATTGCACTTCAAATTAAACATTATGCGCCATACAGTAGCATGTTCTTCAACTTTAAATGCCGTTTTAGATTGTCCAAAATGTCATGTCAACTGAATAACCTAATTCCCTGGCCATTTGGATTGTGCTCTTGCAAATGGCACTTAAAATCTATTAGTCTTGGCCATGCCCTATTTGTATTGAAATTCTCTCGACTGTTCATCGAAACGAAACGTTTATTCCCGAAATTCTGTTCCCCAAGGTTACTACGGCCTCAAAACGACAATTTTGACTCTAATATCAGTTTGTACATCATTTGCTACTTTCATATGAGTACCTCCGGAAATTCATAGGTTTGTTTGTTTGTTTGTTCGTTCGTTCGTTCGTTTGTTTGTTTGTTTTTTTTTTTTTGTTTTTTTTTTTTTTTTTGTTTTTTTTCATTCTCTGTGATACTTCCGAGGAGATTAAAGAGACTTATATAAATACAATATATGTCATACATGGACATAATTTTTAAAGAGTATAAATAAAGGATTAAGTTCAGAAGAAAAGAAATACAGAGAAAAGAAAAGCGGCGAACAAAAGGAAAGAAAAACAACAACACCTGAATGGCAACGACCTGTCCATTTTACGGAAGAAACCGCACCTTTGAAATTTCAAAATTGACTTAAGATTGTAGAACTAAAATAGCTTAAATTTAACAAAATTTTCTTATTACCAGAATTAAACAATTGTTCCATTTTATGGGTGTTATGGTTTTTAAAGTAATACAGCCTTCAGAACTTTGGACCTTTCACTGGAAAATGAGGGACATTCAAACAAGTAGTGGTATTCATCTCCTAATTTACTTTGATTACGTAACTCGCAAATTCGATCACAAAACTAAATCTCGGTATCTGCCACACAATGGGGTTTCTAATATTGCTAAACCGGAACCTAGAAAGATCTAACCTATTTTTCAAATGAAAGGCGGAACATAAATATCATTTAACCTTTGACCAATGATTTTGTCAAGCCAGTATATATCAATTGAATTATAATTATTACTTCAGATAAAGGGGATACCCGCTTTTTCAAAAATACTTTTAATCCGAAAGATCCAAGGCGATTTCTAAACATTTTTGTCATGCAAAATTCTTAGAAATTTATACATCATAGTATCATATCTGCTAGCTTATTATCCTTATTATTAATCAATCTCCCCCAGTACTCCACAAGTCTTCCTTCAATAACTCGAGTAATGTTATACCTCCCAGGCTCCCGGCCGCATAAGCGGTACAGTTTGGCGTGGATTTCTTAATTTTCAGAAGTTACTTACAAAAGTGAAGATGAAAAGCTTCAACTTATCGAAGATCCTCAAAACTCCAAATCTCACTGCCATAGAGTAAAACAGAAGTAACAAGTTGATCGACAAGTTGCAACAATAGGTAAATTGGGAGCTTAAGGTAATAAGACTTCGTAAGCAAAGTAGCAAACTGAAAAGAGCTTCCTTTGCTTGACTCACTTGTTTACATTTTGCTTTAGTAAACTTATTAAAATTAAAAGTAATACCAAGGTATACATAATCATCAACCACGTCAATAGTATCATCGCCAAAATAAAATGTGGGCACACATCTGACTATACCTCTAGAAAAAAAAATGACTTTAGTTTTACTTGTATTGACAGATTGTTTTACTTGTATTGACAGTCATGTGCCAAGTGTCACACTTTGACACCATTTAGAGAATGTTGTAAATCTGTCTCGTTTTCTGATAAAACAGCTATGTCGTCAGCATACAACAAAGTAAATAGCTTAAGGTATATTTCAACATCATCATTGCTTAGATAATCCCTCATTTCATCAGAAAAATTACTCAGACCGTCGTAATATTTACTAATATATATAGGGCCTAAGGTGGGTATGGTGAAGCATTATTCCTGCCAAAATGACAATTTTTAAGTGCGCCCTCTATATTCTGTACTGGGTGCCTACAGTTGTATAACCACGGACTTGCATACATGGACGCAGCATTAACGTGTACGTTCTATCCGTAGATGGTCGTCACCGGCTGGGACAAAAAAGGCGCACCAAGATGGCTGCCCTGAGACTATAAATCGTCTAATTTGACGACGACTCAGTAATATACTAAGCAAAAGTTAAACTTGAATGGATAACAATATCATATTCCTGCAAAACGTGAAGTGATTATGACCTTACCTTTCCATATTTCAACTTTCTCGCAAAATAAGGTGATAAACTTGAGCAAGTCCAAACTTTCAGTCACACAAAACCATAACAGACGGCCATCTTGGTGCGCTCTTTCTCACATTTCAGAAGATATAATATACCGTGCAGTGTGCTCTGTTTATGGATAGGAAGTCCGTGTGTATAACGTCGCGACCAAGACTAAAAGTAGTAAAAGATTATAAAACCTAAAGGTTCAATTTGCCAAGCTCTTATCTCTTAATTCTTGTTCGAAACTACACTCTAAAATCAAAAGAGTGAACTTAGTCACTCTTTGATCGAGTGAAAAGTGTGAATTCGCTCCATTAGAGTGATAATTCACTCCAAGAGGAGTGAAGTTCCCTCCAAAAAGAGTGAAGTTCACTCTAAAAAGAGTGAAATTCACTAGAGGAAGATGGAAAACTCACTCTTCCACGAGTGCCTGCAATGATCGCCCTTTTTTAAGAGAGATCACCGTGGGCACTCCATCAAGAGTGAAACTTCGCTCGTTTAAAGGAAATTTCACTCTTTTTGGAGGGAACTTCACTCCTCTTGGAGTGAATTATCACTCTAATGGAGTGAATTTACATTTTTCACTCGATCAAAGAGTGAATAAGTTCACTCTTTTGATTTTAGAGTGTTTTACAATTTACATTTTGTCACATACAACTGCCTGGTTGAATAAGGTTTTCCTTGTTTCATGGGTTAAAGCTAATTTTTATTCCTCGTGTATTGTTTCTTCGAATATTTTCCTCCTTGTTAGTACGACGTTTATAACTCTTCGACATCTCATTCATTTTTAAGATATCTAATATCTACTCGGTACCGGTCTTATATACCGGAATTTCATTTTTCAATCTTATTTTCAATCTTATAAGCTGTGACATAACCTTTACCACTACGGTGAAGCCTATTTAAGATAGCATATTAACCTAATGTATCAATAAATGTCGTCGCTATTCGTCAATCCATAGTGGCAATTTCTATAAATTCTCATGGATGGGGTCTAGATCAGACGGTTAGGACAGGAGAAAAACAAGTTCATCACGGTAGGCTGGCAGGGAAAACTAAATCTCGGTTAGGATTTATTTCAATTTCGTCAGTAGTCCAAGTAGATTAGATAATAGTTAGGAACCAAAAATCACAATTTGTGTGCACGCCAGGGTCCTGGAACTTAAAGCCAGACATTGTATTGAAGGCGAAACACAGTGGCCTCAATTTGAATTGGAAAAGCAGTCTGCTTTGTTTCCTGATTGGCTCTTGAGAGTCATGTGACAACATTTTTCTGATTAAATAATGAAAGTTAAAGGAGTAACTCATTATTTACGTTGAATAAGCGCTGTTTATGTCATTACATATTTCAAAAGATACTTGGAAGGGAAATAAAAGACATTTATGGCAACTAATTGTTGTTTCAAAATAAGCTTGGGAATCCTGCTTTGATTAAGTGTCTTTCAGTATATAGTGCGAAGACTTAGTGTACATGACTTAAGCAATAATTTGCTTCGATGATGTGTTTCATTTATGAAACGGTGCTTTACTGTGCTCAATTTGCTTTCTACCCACGCATTACAAAGTTCATTAGAGATGGTTAACCTTTGGGGAAGCAATCTCGCACTCAATGTTGTGAAATGTTTCCCGAATGTTAGTGGATTAAGGTTAAGTGTGTAGACAGAAGATTTCTCTCTATATGTCACGGTAGGTATTACAGGCAAATGTTAGAATTGTTTACTCACGATACTTTCTTCAGAAGTCGCGAAAAGTACCCGAGATTTGTCTTGTAATGTGAACAGTCAGTTGCCAAGAAAAGGACGCTTTCAGCTGTTCAGACTTAGTGATTGTATGGAAGTTATTAAAATCCATGGTAAACACAAATTTATGCCATGTCTCGATGCTTGCACAGATGGAGTTTTACAGGGATAGGTCGAAAAGAAATTCCGAATGCCCATAAGATGTAAAACCAGTTTCTCACTAAACTGCTTTACAGAGGAATGAATATATATAGTTCAGAATCCAAGGTAGCGTTTAACAGGTAGGCAACCGTTGGCGCTGCCGACATCATTGGTCCGTTATTGGTATGCTTGTAGCCCCCAGTGCAATCGAAGGGATAGTCTCTCGGAAGCTTCCAGCTAGTTTAGGTCAACATCGAGTATAATCGTCATTGGTATCCGTATTGGAAAACCAAATATGGTTTGTGACCTACCCCAACTGCATGACTCTTTTACTGCCTGTAGAATGCAACCTTATATTGCATATATTTTCTTCATGACAGACTCAGAATAGCATGCAGCCTCGAAGAGAAAGGGACACATAAGTTAAGGGTAAACACACTTGACCAAACTTCTCTGCTAGAAAAGTTTTATTGACCAAAAATGTATATGCATGTTGATGGCTTAATTTATTTGAGCAGTCGAAATCTCAGTAGTGCTACACGCAGCGTAATATATCTTTCCATATGCTCTACTCGTCATAAATGAAAAGTCATCATTAAGGGCAGAATATTAACTGATTAATAAGGGTTAGAACATGTATCATTTCTGGTGAGCATTCAATTATTGGATCAGGTTCTCGGATCTAGTCCGCTCTGCTAAGATTCTCGTCTTTGGTGTGATAGGTCTTGGGATCAAATCTCATTAATAAAAGCAATTGAATATTTTTGGAGGAAAGGAAGAGAGTGCTGGTACTGAAAGGGTTTTACATGAAATAAGAAAAAAAATGTTTGTCGATGTTTTTGCCAATGGGAACATATCGTTCTCTTTATGGACCCTTCAGAACATCGCCAGCAAAGGGCACAGAATAATTTAAATGACTATTCCAAGTGGCTTAACGGTGGCACTATTTCTTCTAAAGGGAATTTCAATTGTGATTTGGGATTGATAAGTAAATGTATCCTGCTTCCTCGATACTGTTCCAACACTTCTCTTGCTGGTAGAAAGTCTACTAGTTTAGCATTTTCCTTCCTCTTTCAAGTTAAACTTTGTTGAAGAAAGGAGCTGTAATTTTTACTGAATCAACTTTTGAAATACGATAATTTTTTACTACAATATTTTCATGCTTACAGAAAACCGTTTTGAAGGTTCGAAAAACACTTTAGGGTGTTCGAATGAACTTCTTCAACGTTTAAAATCTTTGATCAAGGATCGAACGACAACAAAATCGAAGACTTGCTCTTCGTTTATGAGACAGTATAATTGAAACAATTGACTGGAATTTTTATCACTTAAAAAGTTTATCCATTTAGACGTAATGTGTCGACATACATGGGATAATGCTTCATTTGGTTTAATATGCCCAGTCATCGCTCTTTGTCTTTTGCAAAATCACAATAAGTAAATCGATTTAACTTTTGAATTACATTTTTGCTCTGTCAAATAATAATTGGCCGATAAAACTTCCCGAATAGCGGGAATTTGGTCTGTCAGATAATGGTGATGGTCTCTAGAGGATACATGCATCCATTTTGTGATCCTTTATTCCAGGGTAGGGATGTGATATTGGCACTTCCAACAAGACAGTTAACCTGGCAAACTTGTGGAAGTTATAATTCAAATATATTACAGTCAGTTAATGCCATTTAGTAAATCTATTGGTAATAGTTGAACCATGCAGTGTCGGGGCACTTGAAATTCTAGGTAAAGGAAGTTGTTGTAATCAAGATCCCTTGGCTGTTTGACAAGCTCCTTAAATTTGACCACGCATTTTGATGAATAAAATGTTGGCGCCTTCTCAATGCTTTGTTTTAACATGCAACGAATATGTCGTATAGAACAGGCCAGAGATCTCATCACTGATGCCCCGCCCTGAATTGAAAACAACATAGGCCAAACAGGGAGGTGTAAAGTACGGTACTAATACCTCAGAGGCTTATTTTGGGATGGCAATAGATGGGTCTTCGTTCAACTCCCCACTGCGAAACGGGAGGGCGGTAGCCTTGTTTTATGAGGGCGGCAGCATCAGAGGCGCTGGGCAGGCTTAACCTCTCTAGGCCCCCGAAAACTCTTCAGTTTTGACATTTTAGAAGTCAAAGGAAGACTGTTTCAAGAGGTAATTACCAAATGTTATGCTGTGGAAGGGTATGAAGTCCGAGAAAATTTTTGGTAGCCCAATAGTTAAAGAACCGTTTGTGATAGAACATGGTTAAACGATAATAATATTATTTTAACCTTGGTCAAAGATATTCCTCTGCCTACCCATATAGCTTACGGTAAAGGTCTTTGTGAGTTTGAGAAAAATCGGAAATGATGGGAATGCACACCCATTGATCATCATTCATCCACGCGCCACTGAGACCATGCATAAACGGTCAATTGCGCGCGAAGCGCAACGAAGGTTTGCTTTAGAACTAATGCAAAATACACTAGGGTGAACAATGTAAATACTATTAAGATGGTTTATAAGGGATGGAAAATAGAAGGAGATATAGAATTGATCTCTGGAAAATTGGCAAATTGTAAAAAATGTTAGAAATGGATAAAGACGCATCCATTACTCGTTCCAGTAGTATGTGACTTTTAATTTTCATCTAAGATGGTTTCAAAAATGAGGACTTGATGAAGGCAAAAATAAATCTTGCGTTGCATTCTTTAATGCTGTGTTCCTACATTACGAAACCCATCGACTATGCACTCAAGCAACCAACCTAATCGTTTCAATGATTAATGTGCCTATGTTTGAGACGCTATTAATAATACCAGTAATAAAGGCATCAATGAAAGTAGCAGCAGCGCAGAGTGCGAGAAAAAAAATTAAGCGTTCACACTATATAGTTCATTTGGTTGGATGGAAAGACACACTTGACTTGCAAGGAAAACCGTCCTCGTGACGCACATGTTTAAAATATTAAAATTGTCTTTTCAAAATTTGGGGACCGAGAGCAGGGGGTCTGACCCCTTGGAATCTCCCTCCCTGGATCCTCACCTGAGCTGGAAGAAATTTTCATAGTCAAAAATATTTGTTAAAACCTTGAGAAGATTTTCAAGTTGAGATTTTGCTGGTCTTTCTGAACAATTTACCTATTTCCTTTTTAAGTAGATCAATTCGTTTACAGTATCGAAAGTTTCCACCAACCTCAAAATGGCTATACCGTACATATGTGACAGTAATTGGAGGTGACTTAAAGACGGATAAATGTCGCACCTCGAACTTAGAATGCACTATGATAATCGATTAACTATAATTTTAATGTGTCTGGCTCTTTGATGGTATTATTTAAATACGGGAGCTAATATTCCTTCGTTGTGTTTATGTCGTAAAACAGTATAATGACCACCTTTTCGAATAACCATGTTTGAGTCATTGTGTACCCATTGATACGATTGTATAAGCATCAGGTGTCGTGACTGATGGTGGATCAAATGTGACAAAGGACGATGACCGGGAAGTTAGGCAGGAGGTCATGTAAGAAAAGTGTCTGTCGGTTGTATTGCAGTAGCCTGTCACAAAAGGGATTCATATACTCTACCGACAAACAAAGGAGCGAAATTCTTTTCTAAAGAGTGAGTGAAGGACCGATCCTAGAGTCCTTGAAAAGGTGAATTTCACCCGGCATAGAATGAAAATTCAATCGCGATGGAGTGAAAATTGATTCCAATTGAAACGATACTTAACCCAACACAGAATGGAGCATCGCTCTTTTTGAGCGAAACGCACTCTTGCAAAAAGTTGTCCCTGATCACGTTCCATGTGCAGTGAATTTTACTCCCTCATTCCTAAAGTGTACCTAAATCAAATTTGCCCAAGAAGAAACAGATAGTTGCTAGGGTGTGATTTGAACTGTCTCTTTACTATACCCATTTCCCATCCGCATCTCTCCAAGAAACAAAAGATTACGTTCAAGTACGGTCCAAGTATAAGTTTGGTTTTAAATACGATGCAAGTAGGTTGAAATCCCCCTTTCGTCGCTTGTTATGGCGGATATTATGGGCGGCCATCAGGGCAAAAAAAGACAACACCGCGAAATAGAAAAGACAAATGTCAAAAGGAATAAACAACGCCGGAAGGAACATTCAAACGTCTAAAGAACAAGACAAACGTCAAAAGGAAAAAGCAAACCCCGAAAGGAAAAGACAGAGACAAAAGGAAAAGACTAACGTAAAAGTGGAAAAAAACAAACGCCAAAAGGAGAAGACAACGCCGAAAGGAAAGGACAACGTCCAAAGGAAAGAACAAATGCAAAAGGAAAAGTTAAAACCCAAAAGGAAAAGACTAACGTGATAGTGGAAAACAACAAACGCCAAAAGGAGAAGACAACGCCGAAAGGAAAGGTCAAACGCTCCAAGACAAAGACAAACAGGCAAAAAAGACAAAACAGTAAAACAGGGAAGACAAACGCTAAAAGCTAAAGATGAAAGTCAAAGTAAACACCAAAGTCAAAAGAAAAAGACAAAGTCAGACAGTGGCGTAAGAAGCCTGACATTGGGCCATGCCCCCCTCCCCGCCTCACGGATGCCAAGGTGCTAAAAATACGTACCCATACTTTAGCAACACAGATTTTACTTTAAAAATAGCATGTGTGGCACCAAATTGCATGTTAGGAACACCCAATTTTTCAAAAAATTCAAAGGGGAAGAATTGTCTCTGCAAGACCCCTCAGTGATGCCATTTCTTCCTTTTTTAAATTCTTAAAAGTAGGCATATTTTGTCAAATTCCAAATTTTACTTAAAAATCCCGCTGGTGGCACCGATTAGCTCTAAAGACACCTACCTTTTTTAAGAATTTTCAAAAGGGAGCGGCCCATTCCTTTCCCGGCCTGCATAGACGCGTACGAGACGGGGGCAGAGAGGGGAGGGTGTTCAGGTGCGTTGAGAAATAGTTTGCCATTTATCACGCAAGAGATGTTAAGGGTAAAATCATTAACAGACGGGAGTTCGAGGAATCATAGAAAGTTTCATCAATTCAGCGGATCTTTAAATTTAACCAAGTGAGAGTCACAATAGAGAAGCATTAGCATATTTTCAATCCCGTTGTATAGTTTCCCCGGAAAGAATAAAGACAATTTAATGTAATAGCGGTAGTACATTTTACCTGGTAATTTTCTGATCACTTAGCATGTTCCTGATTTTATCCTTATTGCAAACAAAAGCTAAACATAAAGACTGCATGTTTAGATTCTCTTTAAAGAATAAAAACGCAACTTTCGGCCATCTGAGGGGTCGCGATTATTTCCTAATGGTTGCGCTCCACTTAGATAGAAATTACATTTTGGGGGTCAAAGTAGCTCTTAAAGGGCCAAACCTCTCACCCCAAACTACAATTTTGGTACGGGGGGTACCGAAATTCTCAATTGGCTCAGCTCTTTGATTGACAGCTAATTCAAACAATGCAGAGTACCAAAGCTTATATTACACAGCATGAACGGTACTTAGAGTGTTTTTATTTTATAAATTGGGTTTTTCTTCACTCACCTTGAAGCAAAAAACTGAGATTGTATCTGGATGAGCATGAATTTCAGACGATTGGGGGAGGGAAAGTATGCAAACTTAATGACAAGTTTTTTTTTTTTTAATGACAAGATTTTGCAAGAAATTTGAAATATTTTCGGAATAATGCAAGGTAGGTCAATATTATTACATGTATTGCATGAACATGATACCTTTTCTCATTCAAGTTAAACTTCTGTTAAAAATTTTACAGAGTTGTCGTCAAATCATACAAATTATAGCTTCACGGCGGCCATCTTGGTGCGACTTTTTTGTCCTAGTCGGTGGTGACTACGGAGAGGACATTCGCGTTACATGCTCTGTCTATGTATATAGGAAGTCCGTGGTTAGTACCGGCTTTCTCTTCTCCTTTTGATGTTGTCTTGTCCTTTTGACGTTACTTTGTCTTTTCCTTTGCTCGCTGTCTTTGTCACATTACGTTAATCGATCGTTTCCACTTCACTTTTGCCTTTTCCTTTGACTTTGGTCTTATTCTTTACACGGTTGTCATTTCCTTTTGTCTTGTGTATTTTCCTTTCAGCCCTTGTGTTTTTCTTCCTTTGCTTGTCCTTTCCTTTTGGCTTTGTCTTTTCCTTTTAGCGTTCGCTTTCCCGCTTTGCTCTGTTGTATTTTTTGCCTGTTTGTTTTTTCCTTCTGGCGTTTGACCTTTCCTTCCAGCGTTGTCCTTTCCTTTCGGCGTTGTCCTTTTCTTTCGGCGTTGTCTTCTCCTTTTGGCGTTTGTTGTTTTCCACTTTCACGTTAGTCTTTTCCTTTTGGGTTTTATCTTTTCCTTTTGTCTCTGTCTTTTCCTCTCGGGGTTTGTTTTTTCCTTTTGACGTTTGTCTTTTTCTTTAGACGTTTGAATGTTCCTTCCGGCGTTGTTTTTTCCTTTTGACGTTTGTCATTTCTCTTTCGCGGTGTTGTCTTTTTTGCCCTGATGGCCGCCCATAGTATATAAGGAAACATGTTTTTGGGCAAACTCAAATTGAGACCAAGACGTCTCAAATAGTATCAGGAAATATCGTGCCAAAATATTTTTGGGGGGGAGGAGGGGCATGAGAAGTGTTGACTGACTGTCCGAAAGACTATCAAGCGGAGCGCCACCATCGGTTGGCGCGGAGCGTACAGAAAATTTTGAAAAATCGCGACCTCTCAGATAGCCGGAAATTTCATTTGCCAGGCTTGTAAGTAGAATTTAAGCAGTCGTTATTTTGAGCTTTCCTTTGCAATGAAATCTTCATTTTAATAAAAAGAAAATCAAATTGCAAAAAGGATCAGAAAATCACCAGATAAAATGTACTGGCTCCTTTACAGGATGATGTGACATTTTATCCTTTTCTTTGTCGCAAAGTAAAATCTCCATTAAAAAGAATAGACCAGAACCAAATTTTTGTTTAAGATGTTAAAGACGAACATATCCTAAGCACTCTGGTGAAGTTTTCATTCATTTCTCATGTTTGGTTCTCGAGATATTAGCAACTTAAGGTGACACATTTTCTACAAAAGGTAAACTTGAACCAAGTAGGTGCTATGTCATGTATTCATACTGATGGCCATTTTTTTTTTTTTTTTTTTTTTTTTATTTAGTTTTGATCCTCAGCTGTTTGATCTTGAATTGATTAGGGATGATGTCTTGCTCTTAAGGCAAATGAAGTATTTAAACTTCCATTGCTCGTAATGCACCTATGGTTACAACATATCACAGTTAAATTGTATAAATATGGTGTTAAATTTTAGAGAAAAACAACTAAACATTTCCATCAATGTGAATACATGACATCACGTCTACTTGTTGCAAGTTCACTCTTTGTAGAAAATATGTCAACTTCAATTCTAATATCTCGAGAACCAAACATGAGAAATGAATAAAAATTTCCCCAGTAAGCTATGCCTAGAATATGTTCCTCTTCATAATATCAAACATAAATTTGTTCTGGCTTTTTTTGTTTCAAGGAGCTGCACACCGTTGAAAATAAAATGAAATCATAACTTTTCGAATCATATCAATTCATTTGACCAGTGGTCGAATGAGCCTGTAAACCTGAACCGGCCACACAGAAGCATTGGTAGCACTACCAGCGCCAATAACAGTACTGATTCAGTACTGCTATTGGGGCTGGTAGCGCTATCAACGCTTCTGGGCGGCCGGTACTGGGCTAAAATTTTGATATAATTACGAACTATATCCTTAACAATTACGCATTAGTTTATACTTTATAATTAGGCCTAATAAATGACATTTGTATGAGAGCGAAGGCTGGGATACTTTGCCCAGATTAAGAAAAAGGCTACTTTTTATTCATGTCATATCGAATAACGTTTTTTTTTAAATTGAAGACCATGCTTTGGAAATGTTTGGGGGGAAAGTGCCCCCCGTGCCCCTATGGCGAGCCGCTAATGCCGTGAATACATTCTACCCCCTCCCCCGTCAGCAAAGGTATCTCATGAGAAATGCACTGGTCAAATACAGGTGAACTTTGCTCCATAGTGCTCGGAGGTAGTTGTAACAAACTGGGATTACCTCATTGTTCCCACAACTGAACAAACTCCACGTGAGTCCTAACCAGTACCATAGCGCATATAGAGTGAGACATTTATTTTTGAGGGAACTGATAGCGAAGTTTTCATCAAAAGAATGTGATTCCTGTTAAAACCCGAACAGGACACATGGATGATTCATTGTGATTCTGTAACAATGAATTTTACACAGGAAACTTTTCGACTCGGGCAATGGATTCAAGCAAAATCCTTGGACGCAACCTATTGCTGCGTTACTCACCATGGTTTACCATAGTATATGTGTCATCTGAGCGGTGTATGCCAGGGCAGGTCGAAAAATCTCGGAATGGACTCAGTTAGAGGTAACAAGATCCCGGAAAACTATGGCAAAAGTTCACACAACTTACGTTTGCTCATGTTTAAAAGGATACCGGCAATTAATGTGAAAATGACAAATCCTGATAAAAGTTTGAGAACAGTGTCTGGCATTAAAATTTGGCCAACTTCCTCCTTATTTCTCTTAAAAAATATCTTCCATAATACTTTATGACTACGGCAAATTAAACCATGCAGTCCCTATCTTGCAAATTTCTCTTTGATGAGAAAAAGTGTTGTCACATGACTCTCGACAGCCAATCATAAAGCAGGACAGTGTACTACACTTATTCAAGCTGAGAGGAGGGACTGCTCTTGTCCTTTAAAATCCACCGGGGACCTGGAATGAATTTCCTAGTCTCCTCAAATGATGCTAGGCTTTTCTTTGAGCTTAATTTCACAGTCAATATCCGTTGCAATATAAAGTAGAACATTTCCAAACTTTCAAACTTTGCACACATACCGTGGCACTATATAGCTTAGGCTGCATTCTAACCGATTTTAAAGACTAAAACCATCGAGTTATTTAGGTTTGAAACAGAGGGTCATGTCCACAGCACGATCGAGGATACGCAAATCTGAGCAAAGGCCTTTAACTTTTCATTGAGCCTACACAAATGGGGAATACTTTACTATTTTCAGACATTTATTACATCGAAAAAATATCCTTTGAAGTAATGTGAGAAGTGTTTCACCGTCCGGTCTTTCCTATAAGTAATGTCCGATGGGATGAGAAATCGTATATTATGTCCGGGAAGACAACAAAGATAAAACGTCTGTGTCGATTTTGTGCCTACTTTTTATGCCCTTGTGAGACCCTTCTACTTTAATCCTTCCGCGTGTACGAGAGCGTTTTGCTCTTTATTTTAAATGCATCTATTTATCATGCCAGACAATTCCAATTCTCCCTGGCAACACTTCCAGTCCTTCTAGTCCAGGATTCCACAACTGTCTGAAATTCATCCATGTCCAGTCACAGTGCTAACTTACTGTATCAGTATCAGGGCATACACTGGCGAGCATATAAGTTCTTAAGCACTCTCCATGCATGCTGTGTAGTATGAGCCACTACGTGGTTTAATAATTGATGTAATGTAAGATATAGGTAATCGCCCAAACTTATTTTGAAACAAGAGGTAAATCTCACAAATCTTGTGTCACACTTTTATATGACATTTTTTAACACAATATATTACCTATTCAAGGTAAAGCAAGAATCTCTTTAATTTCACAATTCGGGGACTAAAATAATATCACATGATTCTCAAGAGCCATTCGTGAAATAAAAGATGCACCCTTGAGGTGACTGCACAAGTTAAAGGTAAAGAGCAGTCCCCCCTTACTTATTTTGAAGAAAAGGCTACATAACGCAATTTTCATCTTATTTCTCTTCAAAGTATCTTTCATTACATTTTATGACTCTACTATTGCATATTGCATATTCTTGGATAACCAAGCAGTTATTTCTGGTAAATTTCACATTTGAAGAGAAAAAACATTGTCACGTGACTCGCAACAGCCAATCATGAAAATGGACAGTCTATTACGATTCTTCAATTTAGGATGATTGCTCCTGCCCTTTAAACTTTAAGGATTTCCTCGGGAAATACTAACTTATTCCATCGCCATTCCATCTAGATGTCTGATGTTTTGGTACAAAAAAAAAAAATTAACCGTAGGTACTTGTTAAGAGGTTTCCATGGCGACAATCTCGTGGTATTTTAATGCACTTTTGCACTTTAAGATGTATTTGGCCCTTGCACTAAGTTTACAGGATACCACTAAATGATGGACAATCACATACAGTTGCTCAAATATTGATATAGTCCCTGTTTATTACCTTTGCAACGGACCTGCGGTCAATCGGTGGTACCCCTTTACTATGCATGCTTGATTTCACAAACTTTGTATTACATTGAAATATTATTTTCCGATGCGACAAGAAAAATAAGTACCCTGGGAATACAGGTATTCCAATAAACCATTTAAATTGCTTGTTTGAGTAAATGGTCAAAGTATTTTAAGATGTAGGAGGAAATTCGAGTAAAAACAGAACTGCGGATAAACAACAAAAAACTCAAACAAACACGGTCTACTGGTACGATCAATTGGAATAACAGCCACGTTAAATCGGAACTTATACAGACGGATAATCATATTACCTTCGAATTTGTCCATGTAAAGGACGGATTATAACAACACCTTTAAGAACTTTAACCTATTGGAGGAAAAATTATTTCAATAAAAATCCAATTCTCGCCATGTGATAGTTTGTAAACGTTGCAGGTGTGGTGTATCGCATCACGTCAATCAATCCCAGAATTCTCCACGAGGTTTCCGTCGTACAGCCAGGTCTTTCATAGCTCTCTTTTGGAACCCCCTTTTGGAATAAAAGTTTCATATAACGATATATTGGTTCTTTCCTGCATAATCATATTTAGTTACATATCGTTAGTTCAGCCAAGCATTGATCTCGTAACGTTGTATCATCAGTTACCAGATGATGGCCGGATGTGGACCTTCACGTGCATTACATGGATCATAAAAGAGTTTAGGGACCCGATCTGTGTTAAAGAAAATTATATTAAAGACATATACTATTCAATTCCAAACTACTCTTTTGCCAGAAGGGAGAAAAATCTCAAGCGGTATATGTCTTTGGTCAGCTAAGTTATGTAAAATTCAAAATGAGATGCAAAGTAGCTCATATTTTACAGCATGCACAGAGTGATCTGAAAACACATTCATTAGGGCTTTGCATGTTCACCACGATTAGTTCCATGCATGACCTACATAATAGAATGGCTGAGAGATGTTGTTGGTACTTGCAATGTTAAAGTGATACGTCGAACAGACCCTAAAAATAAAGTAATGTTTCAGTATGAGTTCCTTTCAACTACGGATACACTCTTTTAAGTAGTATTGGAACAAGTTTGATGAGGAGTTCCAATAGCTTATTTCCCTTTCCGTAAACTTTGATGACTGGGGAATGATATAGTCGGTGGCATTCTGTTCAGTTTTTGTTTATTTGCTCGTGTATTCAAGTTCAAGTCCAGGGCGGGGTCTTAGGTCAACGGAACTCCTTCACGTGACTTTGTCGAGTTTCCCATTGTGTTAAATTTGCCATATTTGCAATAAACGCGTAATGTGTGATCAGAGAGGTACCGTATAGAGCCTGAGACCAAC
Source organism: Holothuria scabra (assembly GCA_037179385.1). Taxonomy (NCBI): domain Eukaryota; kingdom Metazoa; phylum Echinodermata; class Holothuroidea; order Aspidochirotida; family Holothuriidae; genus Holothuria; species Holothuria scabra. Next base: position 5,288,744 of record CM074201.1, read on the forward strand.
AAACGTCGAATTATAATAAAAAGCGTTTCTAGTGTTCATGATTGGTCGAAATCGACTTGAGAAGCAAAACTCTGCGATTTAGAATATACGTCCATCTCTCTTCCATTCGTATGTCAATTTATCGAATTTCATTCATATATAACGTCTTGTGGAATTGTGACTCATTAGGCGCACACCATACGTACACACAGTGGGAGCCGTGATCAGTGACGAAGCAAGCGTGACGCTTCAAACATAATCATGCATATAAACAGAATACCACTTAAGAAAGATCACGTACGCCCTTTTGAAATATCGACGGATGTCACTGGATGGCACATTTGCTTTCGACTCCAGGATAATGATGGGGTATTATGGGCTCAACCTTTTTAGTGATGTGCACTGTCGGGCTCTCCGGGTGACACAACTTGAGCACACAAGCAGCCAGTAAAGTACGCGCGTAGCGTGTCCATCCTCTAAACATGACGTCAGTGCATAAGGTCTATAAACCTTTTGCGTTGACGTCATCCTGACTGTCATGTTTGGAGGAAAACAATGACACACTTGAGCAAATGAGTTCTTCTAAAGGAGGGAGAACTATTTGCTCTGTGATACAATATGCGTAAGATATAGGCCTATTTACGTCCCAGTGAGAAATCACTTAGTGTAACACTGAAGGAATAGGAGTGGTGTATATAGCCTGTAATGTTTTCGGTATTATAATATCTATGTGCGTCGAACGTCTGGGTAATCCATACCCCTGTTTATCCAAAATCAATTGTTCTTGCTGAAACAGGAGAGCCCCACAAAACAAGGAGCTGTTATTTGGAATAACAGCTCCCTGCACAAATTGAGTGCACCCCAACACACACACACACACACACACACACATACTTAACCCAACACGCAAGGTATGTACTATTGGCGTCGGTCCTTTTAGATTGTCGACTGTTAGAAATTAACAGAGTCCACTTTCAAGAAATTGAACCTTCTCGTATACAAAAAAGAAATGTGCACGAGTGTCTTACCAGGTAGCTGTCATGTCAATGCCAGTTACCACGTTTTATCAAACTTTTTTCTTCGGGAGACTTTCGACTTTCTTACTCGAGAAAAATTCATCTGAGTCAAAGCTTTACCGTTTTGTCATGCAGTTACTATTGTAGTCATCTCGGATAATCTGTCTGCTGCCATCTACAAGTCTTTAAATGCATCAAGTTTGCATGAAGGCTTTTCTTCATCGTCGAAAGCAAATAAGATATTTCAAAAGTTTTCAAGAAGGAGGAATAACAATACTTTTAAGGTCAATAAGCTCTCTTTGCACATTTTCTTAGAAGAGGGAATCCGTGCGAAACACACGCCAGAAACATAAAATAGCTTTTGTCACTTTTAAATATGCCCTGGGAGAGTTGTTTGGTTAATTCGTTGATTTACTGCTTGCTCATTCGTGAGATGGCATTCCTACATTGAGAACTCTTGAGAAACATATCTTCAGAGAAAGTCACATATGAGAATAACAGGCTGAGATCTTCTTAGAACAGGCTGAGTAATTCATTGTTTACGCGGAAAACAATTTTCCTGGACCTGCGGTGAAGTAACAAGTCATGAGGAGTTCATTTAATGTGAACGGCTGTACGAATTTACCTTTTATTAAAAAAGTATACGTTCATTTGTTGTCATGAAGAACAAAGGCACCAATATACAAAAATCTTGCAATAGCTGGATGACTTTTCGACCTTGCCTGTCTTATATCTTTCCTAGCATCCTTTATTTCAGCTAATATCACGTGCAGTACGTAATATCTGCTTTTTTCATCTTTTGTTTTACATGAAGTCATTCTGTGATAAATATTTCCGTTGGAATCATAAATTTCTGGATAACGCCCATCTTTCTCTCGGTTTTCCTGACAAATCCTTTCAAAGAAAATTAGATCTTGGATTTTCATAACCGTGAAAACGTCCTTGTAATAAACCATAAGAAGAGTTCATGTTTAATTGGTTGATGTGAAGGTGTCGCGTCCATAACATTGCAAGATGTTTTTGATTGTCAGTGAGTCACATATGCAGCAGGTCAATTGCCACTCCCTTTTGAGAAAGTACTACTATTGGGACGCGGTTAGAAATCCTGCAGTTGGTGTAATAGTTCTTTAATTTGAATTCTTTCTGACGTCATACATGACCATTAGCCCACTATAAAATTTACCTAAAAATGAAAATGTTTAACCCAAATATAATTGCCGGGCAAGTGCTTTTTTTGTTAATCAAGGGACAAATGCACATGTCCGCCAAAACAAAATGATAAAACCAGAGTGAAAAGTCTGGACGGCGTCGCTCACGACGAGAGGAAACGCGATTTCTTCAGTTTCTGACCCAATTGGTAATAGCTAGTTTTAGTCATAATGTCAGCAGGGGTATTTACGAGCTGTCTACTTGTATCAGTTCATTATGCAAGTAAAAGTTTGTAGTGAAGTACCTTGCCCTGGCAATAAATCTGAGTGGTTGACAATAATTTTTGCCAAGTCAAGTGAAGTCACAAATCATTAATCTTCAAGTCAAATCAAGTCACGGTTCACGTGGACGGTTCCAGATTATCCTGAGATCGTGTCACTCTTTTCTGCCTCCTGTTCTATAAATTTCAGACAGAATTTCTTTCCATTGAACAAAACAATCGACCTTTTTTTACTATGACGTGTGTTTGAGTCAGCACTCTTTTAACAAGTCTCCACTAATATGCTCAGTAACTTAAACTGTGTACTTGCTCTTTGCTAACTCTCGTGTACGAGGACTGCTTTGCGCCTTTGAGACGAAATGAAAACAATTTGTTCACTCCGAAGGGTCTGTTTATATTTATGGTTTTTAGAAGCTAGTCTTATTATATGTTTGTTGTGTCATTATTGTTGCTGAAAATCGGCTGAGGACGCTATGGTCTCTCAAGTTTTTTAATAGAGCCTTTGCACCCATCGAGTCATATTCTTGTCAAATTAAGATGATAATGCTGTCATGTCCACAGTGCTAGCAAATATTATAAAACAACTTTGACTGTCTCTTCCGATAAAGTTCGGTAACGGACGTTTATGGGAAATGATTCCACCCGGAAAATTTTGTATAAACTGTAATTACTGGTGGATGAGAATCAATACCAGATTATTTAGGTATTTGTAATTTGCCATCAAATTGACTCATTAGTTTAACGTCCAGGTGTTCCGAAGGTAGGCTTGGAAGGGAAATTGATTTTTCTTCAAGTTTATACTGGTGGAATAATACCTAATCTTCAGTTTATAAACTGCAGGTTATGTAGGTTTACGTCAATGACCGAGTTTACTGGCCTGCGCTGTGAAAGGCTCACCGTGCCAGCGATCGCCCACGCGGTTTGAATGTCACTCCTAAATAAATGTAACCTATACACGGCAATAAGGACAGGTGTTTTTGTATTCGGTATTTTCTCATTCTCATATTCGTACTATAAAAAAATGACAGAGGCAAACCTTCAAAATTGAAGTGGGCTTAAATTAAAAACATAACTTTTCAAGGTTCACCGTTCACGTGACGTTACAAAAGTAAAGATGAGTACACCTTATTAGATAGCCGTTAGAGAGAACGTCATTTATGCAATTCGTAAAATACACAATCGAGAGTGAAAATAATGCATGCAAGCACTTCGCGAAAACCCCACAACAACACGTTTTGAGAAATAAATATTTTGAAACGACCGTTAAAGACCGGCACATCATACCTCGACTGTTAAGATAAGCCTTGTTGTTGTCATGGTTATATGTTATAGGGATCTAATCGTAGGCAGTGTCAATGCACATGACAATCCGACCATCAGGTCCATTCATAAGAAAATGAATTTACGGTAGTTAACACCTTAAAGGTCCAGTTCTCTCACCCCAAACCGTACCAATTCTCCTAACCGTCTTATTTAAGCGCCTCCCACAATTGCTTGAAATTCATCCTCATCCAGATACAACCTCAGTTTATTGCTTCAAGGTGAGTATTGTTGCGTCGCCGGCCTCCAAGTCTTCCTTCAATTGTCGATGAATGTAGGGGGGTTGCAGGTGCTTCTGGGTAAGCCCTGGGGTAGGGGTAGTAGAGTTACGGTGGGGGTGTGGAGGTATTCTGGTAACCCCTTGCAGCTGCCAAAACTAAAACTAAACCTGACACATTGTGACTCAAATGAATCAAGAACAAGTATTATAAGGTATCACTTCTTTTATTCAAGCTGGCGTTCAAGAATCAAAATCTTCACCAGCTTCTTCTGGAAAACTGGAACACTGGAAAAACTGGAACACTGGAAAGCTGAAACCGTGGAACACATCAAGTTGAGCTGGAACACCCCTGCCAAAAAGGAACTCAGAAAAAGAGCTGGAACGCCTCCACCAGACAGGAACAGCTGGAACACCTCTGTCAGACAGGAACTCAGGAACTAGACCGGATCTGGGAACAGTCTTCTCCCCTACATGGGCCTGCCATGTTGAACCTCCGCAACATTCGCCGAGTAGTCTGCCTTTGAACCTTGGGACCGTTTATCCCACCGCTGCCACCAGTTGTTGCGTCGCCGGCCTCCAAGTCTTCCTTCAATTGTCGATGAATGTAGGGGGTTGCAGGTGCTTCTGGGTAAGCCCTGGGGTAGGGGTAGTAGAGTTACGGTGGGGGTGTGGAGGTATTCTGGTAACCCCTTGCAGCTGCCAAAACTAAAACTAAACCTGACACATTGTGACTTAAATGAATCAAGAACAAGTATTATAAGGTACCACTTCATTTATTCAAGCTGGCGTTCAAGAATCAAAATCTTCACCAGCTTCTTCTTCTTCTCGATACATGAAAAACGTACAAGTGATCTCACAAAACCTCTTCTTGGTTGCAGAAAACCCAGTAAATCTAGTTCCCTTCACTCCGTTGCCTGAAGTTACATCCCCAATTATATTCTTAGAGCTTCAAATAAACTCATAAATATTTTCACTGCCATATATTAAAAGCCTCCCCATCACAGAAGTTAGTGACTGGTTTTGGTTTCCAATTTAGCCTAAGTTCCAAAGCTGAAAGTCCCCCTTTAAAAGTAACAAAACTGAGCATTGCTCTGCGATGCTGAGCTCACAAATTTGTCCCTAACAAAGCTATGAAAAGAAATCTTACCAGGCCAGAGTGAGACATGTTAGTCCCTGTCCCATATTCTCCTGGAGTACTAAAATGAAAATATGCTCACCAAAGAATTATCCTCTCTAAAATTCACCAGTCTTTCCCTCCTGAAAATAGCCCAAATCGCCAAAAAATATTGACAGTAATTACGCACTTAGTCTATTTACTTCTTCTCTCTCTGAGGTCTAGATCTTGAATGAACCCTCCTAAATTTCTAACTTCTCAACTTTACAACTTCTTTCCTCCACCATACTCTTAGACACAGAGAAACATGCTACTCATTCGTTGGTTAGCATGATTTAAAACTTTTCTGATTGGCTGGGACCTACCAAGACGGCACTCATTTAGTGAACTAAGTTACTGTACTCAACTTCAACTGCACCTGCAGAATATTTTTAAACAGTTTCTTAGAATTTCTCCCCAATTAGAGCAAGCCCCCTCTTCATCTGCACAATGTTATTAAACAGTTCCTCAGAACTTCTCCCCCAATTAGGGCAAGTTTTGCTTCTCATCCTGTCCCATCACCTTGGTTTACAAATATCCCCACTTCCTACCCTTTGATCTAAGTCAACAACAGAATTAATTTGGAAGTGATTCACTCTTTTTGTTATAAAACTTTGGGAAACACAGGATCTCTGCTTCCAGATTCTCACAACATTTAACAGTTGTTTTGACTTACCCATCCTGTGAATCAGCCAACTTCTCATTTCACTGAGAGAGCAAAGACCTTTTAGAATTTTTGCAATACTACCCCCTCCCCAAAACGCAAATGCTCCCACGCATTTGGGTCCGTGAAGAGCCAAAAAGGGGTAAAATTACTTCTTTACATTATCCTTTATAATCCTACATGGTAGGAACTTAAGAAATATAAACTCGCAAACCAAATAAAATATTTACATGTGGTACCCCATTTATGTACTAAATCTAGCTATTAACATATAATACATTTATTTACAACGGCCGTCGTCTTCGCTTTCATGAAACTCCTCTTTCGTCATTCGGTAGAATCTTCCATCGTCCCCAACTGTCGTTTCCGTTGTGATGGTGTACCTTTTCCCACCTCCCTGAATTTTGTGTACCGCCCATCTACAAGTGGTGTGAGACGCAGGCATGACACGCGTCTTCGCCCTGGCTTTCCTCATCACCTCCTCCGTTGCTGTCTCCGGGTTACCCCGTTCGATGGGTCTGAAGAGTCTTGGGTCAGGTCCTGGTGTTCCCTGCGGAGTTGTTGGAATTTCCCTCGCTTTAGTGTTGGCCGTTGTTGTAGGTGGGGTTGGGCTCCTTGGTGTCGGCGGCCTCGGAGTACCCAGCAAATCCGACAACAGTGGGGCGTACTCCAAACTGTGCTGATCAACGACTGTGTCCTTCTCTGGTACAGGTGTTGCCTTCTTTCCCCCTTTGTTCCCCCTGCTTGGCCCTGCCTGGTCCTCTGGGTTGCTGTTGTTACCGGGACCATCCCTCTTCTTTCGGTTGGAATTCTTCAAAGTGTCCTCCCGGGGCCTCTTTTCTTTGGGGTGAGTTCAGTTCTGGTCCAGATGAATATCTTTTCTTGCAAACTGGGCACCTGTACTCCCGACTGGCCTCTATATCCTCGTCTCCCCCATTCCATCTTTCTACCTGCAATCAAAAGAAAGAAAACAGTTATTAAATGTTGCAAGCATTATTTCACTGTTCTCTTTTCAATATGCCAGGTAGCGGTCCACCATTCGTCTGGGTCTGCTGCTTCGCCGCCTCCCATCTTTCTCGGGCACCTGGTCAGCCGGTACCTGCATTGTCGTTTCATCAGGCTCTGGATCGTCTGCTTCCACTTTCTGAGTCTCTTTCTGGATTTTGGAGTCATCCTGATGCTGGTTGGACTCCTTGCCCTTCTTCACTGTCCTTGATGGTGGGTTGTTCCCAGTATACGGTTTCAGTCGATCATGATGGACTATCGAGGCCTTCCCCTTTTCTTGCTTGCGTATCCTAAAGGTCACATCACTCAATCTGTCCAACACCAGATATGGTCCATCCCACTTCTTTTGTAGCTTTGGACTCAGCCCCCTCTTCCGTCTCGTCTGATACAACATAACCGCATCCCCAACCTGGTACCCAAACTCCTCAGCATGCCTGTCATAAGTCCTCTTGGAACTTTCATCAGCCATTTTCAGGTTGCTTCGTGCCACATTGTGAATGCGCCTTACTTTCTTCCAGACTTTTGACAAATTCAGTCTCTGTTACTTTATCCTTTGGCCCCCAATCCATGAGCAAGTCAATTGGCAAGTTCGTAGGCCGTCCCAACATCATCTCTGCTGGAGAAAAGCCAGTTGCTTCATGTAATGAAGATCTGTAGGCCATCATCACAATGGGAACACATTTGTCCCAGTTCTGCTGATCCTCGCTGACTACTTTTGAGAGCATTTCCTCTATGGTCCTGTTGAATCGTTCAATCATACCATCACTTTGGGGGTGGTAAGGGGTTGTTCGGGTTTTCTCCACGTCAAGCAATTTAAAAACTTCTTTGAATAAAGATAACTCAAAGTTGCTTCCTTGGTCTGTGTGTATCTGTCGTGGGACCCCAAATCTACAAACAAACTCTTCTACCAGCACCTATGCAACTGTTGCTGCATCTTGACTTTTCACAGGAAAGTCTTCAATCCATTTTGTGAAATAATCCCCTATCACTACAATGTACTTGTTCTTTCTTTCCGTCTCCGGCAATGGTCCAAGTATGTCTATGGCTATTCTCTCCATTGGGACCTCAACACGATAGTTTCGTAATTTGGCCCTCATCTTCTTTCTAGGCATCTTCCTTGACCCACAAACTTCGCAGGCTTTACACCATCTTTCCACCCTACGGCGCCAAGTGTGCCAATAGAATCTCTCCTGCAATCGCCCAAGTGTTTTCTCAGTCCTAGATGACCTGCTGTTCTATTATCATGGAGTGAGCGGACCACTTCATCTTGAAGACTGGTAGGAACTACTAGCTGCCATGTTACTTAACCTCCATTCGCTGCCTCCCACCGACGGCAAAGAAGGCCATTTCTCATCTCTAGCCGGTTCCACTGGGCCCAGTACGCCTTAGTTTCCTTTCCCTCTGGTGAGACTTCTTCCCAAGTTGGTCTTCTATGACCCCCTTCCTTCCAAGCTATAATCTTCTCCAATACTGTGTCTTTCATTTGCTCTGCTCGAATAGATTCCTGGGTCCATTTCTCCAACCACGGCTTTTCTGGTTCAGTTACATCTATCGTCGCCACCAGACCAAGATCTGTCTCCCTTTCAGCCTCTTCACCCTCCTGCTCCCTCTCGTCTGGATGCTGACAGTTGTCCTTTTTCCGACCTTTCCGTGACACAACCCTTGATTTGTCTCTTTCTTCATCTCCAGCCTCGGCCCTACTGTAATAATCACACTCAGCAATACAGGGTCTTCTGGATAACCCGTCTGCATTCCCATGGTGTCGACCTGGGCGATGAAAAATCTCGAAGTTGTAAGTGCCGAGTATCTCCAGCCACCGTGCTGTCTGCCCTTCTGGATGCTTGAAATTCATCAGCCATCTAAGAGCTGCGTGGTCTGTTCTTACCAGGAACCTAGTGCCGTATAAGTAATGGTGGAAATGTTTTACAGCACGCACTACCGCAAGTAGCTCTTTCCAAGTAACACAGTATTTCTTTTCTTGTTTGCTCATGACCTTGCTGAAATATGCAACAGGTCTTTCCTCTCCATCTTGAATCTGGGACAACACTGCTCCAGTAGCAAAGTTGCTAGCATCTGCATCAAGGATGAAACCGTCTCCGCTACTTCTGGGATATGCCAATACTGGTGCTGTAGTCAGTGCCTCTTTGAGTCTGGAAAAAGCCACCTCGCAGTCTTCATTCCAGTCAAATTTTTGCTTCTTTTCAGTCAACTTAAATAATGGCGCCGCAATGTTTGCAAACCCACGAATAAACCTGCGATAATAACCACATAAGCCAATAAAGGAACGAACTTCTGTTAGTGTCTGGGGTCTTGACCACTTGGTCACTGCTTGAACATTTTCTGGGTCCGTCGCTATTCCTTCTCTGGAGACTACGTGCCCAAGGTAGGTCACACTACGTCGGAATAAGTGACATTTTGCGGGACTTAGTTTCAAATGGGCTCGCCTGAATCGATCAAGGACCTCTTTTAGCCTTTCCATCGCCTGCTCAAAAGTTTTTCCATAGACGATGACGTCATCTAGGTAGACAAGACATGATTCCCAATGTAGGCCCGCCAAAACCCGGTCCATTAATCTTTCGAAAGTGGCCGGCGCGTTACAAAGCCCAAACGGCATTACCCGGAACTGCTACAGACCACTTCCTGTGATGAACGCTGTTTTCTGCCGGTCCTCCTCCTCCATACCCACCTGCCAATACCCACTTGTTAGGTCTAAGGTACTAAACCACTGGGCGCCAGACATTGCATCAAGGGATTCTGCTATTCTGGGGATAGGGTAGCTGTCCTTCACCGTCACAGCATTTAGCTTCCGATAATCCACGCAGAACCTCATGGACCCGTTCTTCTTTTTAACCAATACCACTGGTGACGCCCATGGGCTTGATGATGGCTCAACCACACCTGCATCCAGCATCTCGTTCACCAACTCCCTTTCTTTCTCTCGTTGCTGAACTGGGACTCGCCTCGCAGCCTGCTTGATTGGCCGTGCACTCCCAGTATCTATCTTGTGTTTTGCCACTGATGTTCGCCCCAAGTCTGTTGAAGACCTCGCAAACAGATCAGCATTTGTCCTCAACATCCCAGCCAAACTTCTTCTTTGGTCACTTTCTAGGTCGGAATTGCCCTGTTCCATCAGACCCTGCACATGGTCCGGAACTGCCATGGTACCATTGCTACCTAACTGCAAAGCTGCCACCCGAAAGTCCACATCTCTTTCATCTTCCTCTGGACTCTCAAGCACAGCAGCCTCTTCTAGCATAGCGACAACTGTGCCTTGATACGACCTTGCTGCATTAGACGTGTGATTCAACACCCTCACAGGGATCTTACCATCCCTAGGGTCAACCAATGCATTGGCAACCAGCATGCAATGCCTCTTTGCAAAGTTTTCCGCTGGCTCCAACAGACCAGATTCCCAACACTGTGGTCCCTCAGAGATTCTTCCCAAAACCATTGCCTCTGTCCCAGGGGCAACCACCACTGTTTCTTCTACCAAAACATGGCAACAAGAATTCTCTGACAGAGCTGCTCTAACACTGATCTCCCTTGGTTTACCCCTGTACAGGTTACCCTTTAACACGTCTAACTGATAGTTGTGGTTCCTTAAGAAGTCTAGTCCCAATATGGCATCCACTCCGATTTCAGCAACCCTCACATTGTGCATAACTTTATTTCCCTCTATCTCTATTTTAAATTCTCCCTGTCCTACCGCCGATAAGACATTACCATCTGCTAACACCATATCCACCGAAACTGGCCTTAATAAAGGTCGAGAGGACGTGGGCATCGGCGTTTTGAGTTTATTAGGGTCATGTTAGCTCCAGTATCGACCAAGAAGGTAACTGGTGTTCCATGCATATAGCCCTTAACAAATATTCCCGAAGCTTTATCTGCCACCCAACCTGTCCTAACGCTGCATTCGATGGGCCCAGGGTCTACTGCCGGCCTTCGGCCCCCACGTCCGTTCCTTGTGCGTTTCCCTGGTTTGGTATTGCTGCCTGCTTATCTTTGTCATTAGGGACCTCTCTTTGGTTAGTCTTTAGCTCACCAGCACCCCTATAGGGCTGTGGACAATCCCGCTTGAAGTGACCTAGGTCACCACCATTCCAGCACCCGGTCTGCCTTCCACGCCTATTTCCACCTTGCCAGTTTTGCTTTTCCCCTGCCCTGTTTTGTTGATTATTCTGGTCACCCGATCTAACGGATTGCTCATTGGGCCCTGGAACTGAATTAGACATGTTTTTAGCAGAAGGCCTATGGCCAATTGAACCCTGAAGCTGAAGAAGGGAGTTAGTGAGGGTCTGGTTCAGAGTCTCCCCCAACAGCTTAATCTGTTTGAGCAGCTCTTGATTATCTGAATTGGCCTTTCTTTCTGTTTCTCCCTCGTTCGCAATTACAGCACGTACTACCGGCCTCCTCAAGCTACCTTGCTTGAACTCTGCTGTGCGAAACGCATCCAGTTCTATTGCAACTGTCATCGCATCAGCCAACATTCGGGGTCTAGACTGATAAACTCGCCACCGTGTATCTTCATCACCGAGCGCATCTATGAAGTAGTCTTTGGCCAGCGTCTCTACCATATCATAACGGGCATCTGGATAAGCCTGCATAACCAGCCTTTTAATTTCTTGGGCCAACTGGGGTATGCTTTCTCCTGCTTGCCTAGTTCTGTTTCGCAAAATGGCTCTATGGAGCTGGGTCTGGCTTGCGGCATCGAACCTGCGCCCTAAAGCTGTAACCAATTCGTGATAATCTCTCCTGCGAGCAGCATCTAACTCACTCAATATTGCCCGTGCTTGCCCTTTTAACCCTGCTGCCAGATAAAGTGCCTTAGTGTTTGGGGACCATCCATTTAATTCTGATATCAGTTCAAATTGTACCAGATAGTCATTCCAGTGAGCTGACCCATCAAACTGGGGAGGCTGCATGATAGGTTTAACGTGAAACCTTGATGACCCACCTACTGCTGCTTTCTCCCTGTTGATATTCTCTGGATTTAACCCAACAAAAAGTTGGTTGGGGTCTAGGTGTCTTTCAAGTGGACTGCCTCCACCCCGAAAATAATCTTCAACTCCCCTCCTATCTTGTTCTCGATATTCTGCTCGAAAAGGGTTTCTCCTATGGGAAGTAGCCTCCCTGCTGCTCATCCCTACCTGGGGATCTGCGTTCTCTTGTGACTGCCCTAAATTCGAAAGGGGGTTAAATTAGATCTATGTCTGTGATTGTCTGCATGTACATCACCTTCAGCTTCATTACCTGACTCCAACCTACTTGTTTCAGTACCAATGGAACTGAGGACTGCCCACTCTTCCTGCTGCATCTCACCAGCTCCGGCTCCAAAATCAATCAGTGGCTCTGCAGCCTCTCGCTCTGGATCTGCCATGATCGTTGATGCTGGAACCTTCTCTGGAATGATGTATCTGGTCTGCCGCACCCTTAATTAGCAGGAACACAGCAACACCGTAGATCTGGAACACTGGAACACACGAACCCTGGAACACTGGAAGAACTGGAACACTGGAAAACTGGAACACTGGAAAACTGGAACACTGGAAAAACTGGAACACTGGAAAGCTGAAACCGTGGAACACATCAAGTTGAGCTGGAACACCCCTGCCAAAAAGGAACTCAGGAAAAGAGCTGGAACGCCTCCACCAGACAGGAACAGCTGGAACACCTCTGTCAGACAGGAACTCAGGAACTAGACCGGATCTGGGAACAGTCTTCTCCCCTACATGGGCCTGCCATGTTGAACCTCCGCAACATTCGCCGAGTAGTCTGCCTTTGAACCTTGGGACCGTTTATCCCACCGCTGCCACCAGTTGTTGCGTCGCCGGCCTCCAAGTCTTCCTTCAATTGTCGATGAATGTAGGGGGTTGCAGGTGCTTCTGGGTAAGCCCTGGGGTAGGGGTAGTAGAGTTACGGTGGGGGTGTGGAGGTATTCTGGTAACCCCTTGCAGCTGCCAAAACTAAAACTAAACCTGACACATTGTGACTTAAATGAATCAAGAACAAGTATTATAAGGTACCACTTCATTTATTCAAGCTGGCGTTCAAGAATCAAAATCTTCACCAGCTTCTTCTTCTTCTCGATACATGAAAAACGTACAAGTGATCTCACAAAACCTCTTCTTGGTTGCAGAAAACCCAGTAAATCTAGTTCCCTTCACTCCGTTGCCTGAAGTTACATCCCCAATTATATTCTTAGAGCTTCAAATAAACTCATAAATATTTTCACTGCCATATATTAAAAGCCTCCCCATCACAGAAGTTAGTGACTGGTTTTGGTTTCCAATTTAGCCTAAGTTCCAAAGCTGAAAGTCCCCCTTTAAAAGTAACAAAACTGAGCATTGCTCTGCGATGCTGAGCTCACAAATTTGTCCCTAACAAAGCTATGAAAAGAAATCTTACCAGGCCAGAGTGAGACATGTTAGTCCCTGTCCCATATTCTCCTGGAGTACTAAAATGAAAATATGCTCACCAAAGAATTATCCTCTCTAAAATTCACCAGTCTTTCCCTCCTGAAAATAGCCCAAATCGCCAAAAAATATTGACAGTAATTACGCACTTAGTCTATTTACTTCTTCTCTCTCTGAGGTCTAGATCTTGAATGAACCCTCCTAAATTTCTAACTTCTCAACTTTACAACTTCTTTCCTCCACCATACTCTTAGACACAGAGAAACATGCTACTCATTCGTTGGTTAGCATGATTTAAAACTTTTCTGATTGGCTGGGACCTACCAAGACGGCACTCATTTAGTGAACTAAGTTACTGTACTCAACTTCAACTGCACCTGCAGAATATTTTTAAACAGTTTCTTAGAATTTCTCCCCAATTAGAGCAAGCCCCCTCTTCATCTGCACAATGTTATTAAACAGTTCCTCAGAACTTCTCCCCCAATTAGGGCAAGTTTTGCTTCTCATCCTGTCCCATCACCTTGGTTTACAAATACCCCCACTTCCTACCCTTTGATCTAAGTCAACAACAGAATTAATTTGGAAGTGATTCACCCTTTTTGTTATAAAACTTTGGGAAACACAGGATCTCTACTTCCAGATTCTCACAACATTAAACGGTTGTTTTGACTTACCCATCCTGTGAATCAGCCAACTTCTCATTTCACTGAGAGAGCAAAGACCTTTTACAATTTTTGCAACAGTATAGAAAAACTAACAAAAACACTCTCAGTAGCGTTCATGATGTGTAATATCAGCTATGGTACTCTGCATTGTTTGAATTAGCTTTCAATCAAAGAGCTGAGCCAATTGAGAATTTTGGTACCCCCGTACCAAAATTGTAGTTTGGGGTGAGAGGTTTGGCCCTTTAAAAGTGAATAGATTAATCCACCAGTCCCTCATAATTATTCAAAAGTATTTTCATATTATGTTATAGGCCTACAAGTGATTTTGCATGTTATTCAATTTCATCGTTTAAGCATGGAAGTACTCCGAGGTAGTACTTCTATGGGTGGGTCTGATTTTCGCCTCTTTTAAATTTTCCTACAGTCATGAGATTAGTAATATTTTTCAACAGTTCGCAAGTCTTCCAGATGCATTATTTATAAATATTTAGCCTAACTGACATCGCCGAACTTTCGGAATTTGATCCCACCATAGAATTGCCTGCGTAGCGCCTCTGTGGTTGCCGCCCCTTCGGCTGCCGCCCGGCCCGTTTTTGTTAGCGATGGGCTGAACGAAAAACTATGTCAGCTCCTCGGGCTTGCCATAGCATTGAAGTTGGATTTTCTCATCCTCGGACAGTTTACTGATGATACTCCTAAGTTTTGAAGCTCTGAAATAATGAACCTCGGGAGCCCTCACCCCGATTAACATCTTATCACATAACCCTTTTAAAGTTCATAAACAGCGCTCTCCATATTTTGTTGAGTTCAGTTTCAGTGTTCATTAATAGTAGCTTCCTGCTTGGACAGTTGGAAAAAAATAAACCAGCCCCAGCTCCCTGAATAAACTCATTCTAATGAACTGAAATGTATTTCACTTGTGTTTATTGTTCAACTCATACTATTTACAGAAAGTTTTGGTCCAACTTCCTCAACCACTATCAAAACAACATATGTCAGCCGTTTTTTTTTTTTACTTCTTCTGTGGTTTGTCGTGGAACCAAAATTAGTTTTTATTAAATCTTGTGTACAATGCTTCCAAAAACTGCCTCAACCGCGAGTGTTAATTTTCCTTACATCTCATACAATGTTTGTGTATATAACATGTAGGATGTTACAGTCTGCTGAACTGCACACACGTATAATCGGTCACTGCACTAAGGTTCCTAACTTTTTCAACGACGGATTGTTTTGTAGCCTCCATAACAAGATGTCCTTGCTGAGACCTGAAGCAGTATAACTAGGTTAATAAGAGAAGAATGTTTGAAGGGGGCTGGGGGCACCCACCTCAGAAGTCAGTCGGGGGGAAAGTCACTCAGTCGGGGGGAAAGTCACTCAGTCGGGGGATTTATGGGTTAGTAGAATAGGAAAAGTCTGAAGAGACACTCTGAGTATTTAAACCTTTAGCATTGACAGGGTATTTCAATGACTTGGTCTTTTACCAAAGGATCCAGCTCTTTCGATCGCCCGTCATAAAATAAAAGGTCAGGAGGCTATGTGTGGCCAATGGTGCAGGAACTCCTCCTACTATCAACAACTTAGCTTCCCCCGTTTAGTCTCCTTAACTTTGTAGGTTGAAGGTAAAGTGCAGCTCCTCCACACTTATTTTGAAGAAAAAGCTAAATAACTCAATTTTCATCTTATTTCTCTTCAAAGTATCTTTAATTACATGTTATGACTTTACTATTGCATATTCAAGGTAAACCAAGCAGTTATTTCTGGTAAATTTCACATTTGAAGAGAAAAAACATTGTCACATGACTCCCAACAGCCAATCATGAAACTGGACAGTCTACTACACTTCTTCAATTTGAGATGACTGTTCTTGCCCTTTAAGTGCCATTAACTTTCGCCTTCTTCCTACTTTATTGTATCCTCCCTCTTTTTTGTCAAATGACACTTAGGCCTAATTAAAAGTTGAAAGAAAATGAGTGGCTGAAATCAAGTGACTGACTTTTCACTTTTCTTCATAAATTCTATGATAAGGTCTTATCGTTAAATATGACTTATATCTAAACAGTCTAGATAAAAGGGTTAACCTAACATAGGCCTATGCTATGTTTGCTCAAAGATTTCGAAATGAATAAGAACATCCCCTGTTTATAAAATAAGTTGAGAGAATTTGGAATAGTCCCCTCTTTAAAATCTCCACTGGCAGAAGTATTTTACTTCCGTCTCATGCATCTACGCCTTGTGCAGTCTTTGAACTATAACGCAGCCTAAACCGCACTCTATGTGTTTTTAGTGTGTTATTGATTAGTTTACTGCAACTGAAATAGTCAGGCTTTTGACATGAAGCGTCTTGAAAATAGCACACGTGTAAATTACCCTACTTATTATAGTCATCTTTGATGAAAAACCACCTGTTAAATCGGACAAAATAAAATTACCAAGACTTGTTTATTTTATGGATATGTTTAGAAAGTTCATTAGCTAGCTTCTGAGAGACCTGAACTTTCCGTTATTGACATCAAATTTCACAAGATCTGAACTGAGCTAAAAAAAAGCTGATCAATAGTGTCTCTAGGACTAATTTGCGGCTGTCCTATCACCCAGTGTCTTGCATGAGCTTTCGGAACTCCGCTCCCTGGACCCTCACCGGGACTGTGCCCCCCTGGACCCCGCCAAGGGCTCTAACAAGCGTCCCTGGACCCCACGCGTTCAAACTCTCGCTTCACGCTCGAGGTGAACCTTCGGTGCACTGGTGTTTCTCTTCCGTGTCAGTCAGCAGGTCAGGAGAATAACATATTTTGCTCCCACCTCCAAAATCCTGCAGAGGCCACGGGTTTATAAGGTTTCCCCAATATTACACTTCCAACGTCGGTCCCCTTGAATTTACTGTTAGAAATGTAGAATGGTCTTTAAAAAAGAGGATGCGTCCTTGCCCCCTGACCATATGATAGGATGGATTAAAACTTTGGGGCCCATCCAAAACTTTTGAAGCCGTTGTGAAAGTATCCGGCTGACGGTCGATGGGCCAGTTCCTCAATGGCAAATAATGGTGAATACAAGGAGACTGAAAAATATACAGATGTAAGAGTTGAAATTAATCTAAGTCATTTAACTTGAAGGCGTTTGACCTACTATAGATACTTTATCATAGAGACACTATATCATCAGACCATTGTAAATATAGCAACTTGTAACCAAAGTTGTTAAAAATGCGATTATAGTCATCAGGGGCGTAGCCAGGATTTTTTTGTGGGGGGCAAAGTCGACTCATCGTCCCCAATCTTGACCGACAGGACTATCTAAGCGGAGCGCCACCATCAGTTGGCGCGGAGCGTACAAGAAAATTTTTGGTTTTAGAAACCCCTTAGGTGGCAGGAAACGGCACTTCTCGAATGTTTTAGCTGCATGTTCCCAGCCTGGAAATATGGATCTCAGTTCTGAAATTTCTCAATTAATGCAAAAAAAAAAAAAAAATCAGTCTATGAAAAATGTTAATACATGTTTCTAAGCAAGAATATGTTCAGCCCGACTTCGAATTTTTCTCCCCTTTTGAATTGGAGCACTTGTCAAATATTGAGGGGCTGAACATACCTTTAGCCCCCACTTTTCCATTTTTCATCGCCGCCACTGGGGTGCGGCATTTTCTTGAGGGAGCGAAGCGCCCAAGTGAGGAGCCAAACGGGGAGAGGGCGTGGTTCTCCCCCTCCTACCCCACTTGGAGATTTTGCACTTTTACATCAAAATTGAGCGATCTGGTGAACACCTAAGCTGGAATTTTTGGACATTTTCAATCTTGTACCAATGTTTTCCTTATTCCCTCGAGAGTTAGTATGTGGCTGTAAGAGGGTTACTGTTCGAGTCAATGGGGCCCTACACTCTTAAAACACTGGGCAATATTTTCGTTGGGTAAAACGCTTTGGTTAAATGTTGGTCAAACTTTGCTCATATAATGGTAAAAACGTTTCTTCGATTCACGTTTATTCCACTATCCAATCATTGGGCAAACTGTTAACAAGCTTACACTCAACGGTTGGGCATATATTTGGTCTATCTACTTGTTGGGTAATTAATTGCTAATTAGCATAATGTTTGCTCATTGGTTGGGCAATAAACTTTGCGCGTTCCGCATACGTAAATGTGATAAAAGCATTGGACACAATGAACATGTGAAAGTTAAGAACAGGCGTACGTACGTATTTCTCAGTGGTTCAAAGTCATTAGCAGCTAATCGAACGACAACTATCTCGCTGATTAATGTCTCAGATTACCTTGAGGAATGGAGCTTGGGGGTTCTTGAGTGTGTTTGAGGCTAAATACGAGTACAAGGAGTTGTGTGGAGTATTTAATGTTTATATCGAAGATATAATCAACACGATTTAGGAAGAAACTGGTGCTGCTACTGAGCCATGGCCGAAACGTTCGCCTGCTCATCCATGCTAGGCTAACATAGCCTAACACTTTGTTTGGGTTCTGTAATGTGTCAATGTGAGTTTGATTAGCCTACAGACTAGGCTAGCCTACATCCTTTGGCTTACTATGGCAGCATCACGGTTTCCTAATCGTTTGATTTTATCATTGGATACTTCTCTCCTTGCCATGTGCTCATATTTATTTCAACACAATCTTCAAGTCTGCATGATGCCTTATTGTCGGATAATCTGAGCCTGATTTATAAATGGCCACATTTACTAGGGCAATGCACTAGGGATTAGCCCAACAGTTGGTTAAAGAATATGCCCAACTGATGTTGAAAAAGCACCCACGGTTATGGAAAAGATGATTAACGTTTGACCAACGGTTGGTGAATGCATTTGCCCAACATCTTAATAAAAGACGTGCCCAACAAGTGGGTATGTTTTAAATGCTCATTTACCAAACAGTTGGGTAGTTTCCTGCCCAACAGTTAGGTTCAAACTTTACCAAATTTGTTTGGTTAAAGTTTTGCCCAACTGTTTAGGTTGTTGAATAGATGCCCAGTGTTGGTCAAAAAGTTGGGCAAATTTTGCCCATTTTTTTTAAGAGTGTAGGGAATTGTGTTGCGCTGAAACAAAACAGCTACTTATAAGGTTTTCATTGGCTAAACCGGCGGAATTGACATTTTGTCCTGAAAAACGCCAAAACTTCATTTAAATAAAAAAAAATAAAAAAATTAGGTCTGGGCGGGAGTAAGTGCGAACCCCCTTGCTACGGGCCTGTCTCCCTGGGTGTCCCCCTCCCCTTTTGGAATTTTTTGCTGTCTCGAAGAGCTTAGATGCAATATGGTGCTATATTTTGTTCTTTTTATACTATATTCCAGTGTTCTCCACGGGGGTTTTAGAGGGGCGACAAGCCCTCCTAGTGAAATTGGCCGCCCCTCCAAAATAGTTGCCGCTCTCCAAAAAATGGAGCTTCCATTTTTAGTTCATTGCTTCATTACAGATATACAAATCATAACTGGAAAAGTGTGTCCTCCCTCCAGGATTTGCCCGACGAAGGGCCACTCTCCGAACGGGGGAGGGGTAGGGTGGGTAGCGACCGCAAGCTCCGACAGCCAGGATGCCATCGATGTGTTGGTGAGGGAGATTTGAAGAAAACCTGTCTATACCTGCCATCATATACGACATAAAATTTGTATATGCTGGAGGAAGATATTTCCGCACTGATTCAACCGTGGAAAAGCGGGCGAAAATTTTTGGGGTTAGCCTACACTAAAAAGAATCTGTATTTATTTAAAGCTTATATAGGTCAATTGTCCCGGCATTTGGGCCCTATTCCTTCTTCGAGTCCGTACCGCACGACTGACACAAGAGATTATTAACTAAGTTTAGCGAAATGAGATGAAATTTCCGACATGTACATTAATCCATTTATTCTACTTATCAATTTACTTGAAAGATGGGAAAGATTTGTACTTTATTAGCTCTAGGTAACGGAACTGAGGAAGAGTGTGCAAAGCGTACCGAACATTTTGGTTTTTATCGCAGAAATAACTCTTTTGAAAGCCAAAATAACTAAAACGACCATGGGAAGGCGACATATTATTCCCGACAGGGGGCGGGCCATGCCAGCGACCACAAGTTCTGACAGCCCCTATGTCGAGGGGTGGTAAGAAGGGAATATGAAGGAGCCTAACTATCTCATGTCATTGCAGCCTGGGGCACATTTTGCCCAATATCACTTAATATTTTAAAAGCCGAGTTGCGCACTGATAGTGTTCTTTTGAGTCTGAATCGTGAAATTGCAAAGCGCGCGAAGCGTGCGACAACTTTTGGTAGGCTTACAAAAATTACACAGCCTATGTAATCATTAAGAACAAAAAGAAAAAATAGAAACTATAGGGGTTGTAGACCGTATAGGGGATAACATACATTGTGTCGAAACCACCTGAAATACTCGATAAAATAGCCAAACTACGCTCCGTGAGTCGCTCCCCAACTGACCTACCGCATGACACACACAAAAGAACAGCAACTATAGGCTTTGTGATATGGGATGAAATTTCCGACCTCTAAATAACCTGTGTAGTGTGCCTACCCATTACTTGGTAAGGTTGACAGGACTTACACTCCCTAGATATGTGGAAAGGAAGTATTGAAAAAACTGGAGTGAGTCCTACAGCGCGCGTAGCGCGCCGAAAATTTGGGGTTCTTATTAGGGTAATTTTCCCTTGAGAGCAAAAAACAGGTAAACCATCGGGGAGACTAGTCGTCGTCGGGGACTGCATACTTTAACCTAACGACTAAGCCCCCTCCCCCCGAAAACTGTAAAAAAAATACCCCCGATTCCCTCCCTCCTCTTGCCGTTTATCTTTTTCTTTATTTTTATTTTTTGGCTCTCCTTCATTTTTTTCAATTTCCCCCATCGGGTCCCCAAAATTTCTGTGGGGGCACTCTGCCCCCTTCCCCCCCCCCCCCCGCTGGCTACGCTAGTGGTAGTCATAGCGAGTGTGCCATAGAGAGTCGGCAAAAATCTACATTTAAAGCCGCGGTCAGTTGTACCTGACGACTATGAAAATTATATGAATATTTATTATTTCCTGACGTCACATCCATAGACGGATTTTATCGGAATACGCTGTCGGATAAAAAAATGTATTTCGGTGGCTGTGACCGTCACGAAAAAGTCAGTGTTCATTCTGAATTGCTCCTGTAATCGCAGACCAGCCCTTCCACACTCTGGATTTGTTAAGACTATACAGTCTTTGGGGTAGACCCAACAGGAAGTGAAGGCGTAGTTTGATATCGATGAGACGCACGATGGGACTGATTACGAAGAAAGAAGATAAAAACTGAAATGGAGAATTGTTGTATTGCAGAGTTTAAGTCTTTTTTATTTTTTATTCATGTTCGCAAAAAGACCTCCATAGGTTCATTTACACTTTTTCGGCTTTGGACAATCGGGGGAAAGACCAAAAGGAAACACGCGGGTAAACAGGGTAGACAATCAGGTCCAAACCAAATTTGACAAGGGGTTGGAGTTTGGGGCCCGGTTATGATGTTCAATATTAATACTAATTCCACTTGGTTTTTTAAATTTCCTATACAATATTTATATAGCTTTGAATATTTTTTGCTGTTTTTACTTGGGCGCATCACCATTGGAAGGAGAAAAAGCCCATGCACTCGAAAACCATCAATTAAATCCAAAAGAAACGGGACATGCTAAATTTTGTGTGGGTGGGGTCATCGTTATATAATATCCATGTCCTCAAAATTAAGCTTCCAGTGAAAAACCAAGACGGATTTTGATTTCACTGCAAAACTTTTAAGTTTACCGTGACATGGCTACATTTTATAGAAAATTAAAGCCAATATCAGAAAGGACTGTATCTGAGGTCAACCAGATTATTTGGAATTAAAACTTAGTTTTTGTTTTGTTTGCTTCATTTTAAGTCTTATGTCACCCGACTCCATTTGGGCATAATTTCAAGTCTTCCGTCTGCAGTGACACACAGCACACAGTTCTTTCTTAATATTTTCCTTTAAATGTAATTTATATTGTAGGGTAATAATGTACCCTCATATCAAACATAACCTTGAAGCGAACCAGGAAGAACTTCTATATATGCAAAATAATTCGATATACCTAACCTTTCTGACCAGGAAAAATGGCTGGTTGAGTCACAGTGCCTCACCAATCATATACGAGAGTTAAAAATTGGAGCAGATGCCGCTAGCGAGAAGAGAAATAATGATTTAACGTCCATTGTATTAATCAAACGACGAAACCGATGACATCACAGTTTTCGGGATCCGGAGCAAGGGACCACGACCCTCCACATTTTGTTTCAGTTTTTCTTCCAAAAATACTATGAGGTGTTCCTCGGAACAGCTTCAAATAACGTTAAAACTGCCAAAAAGGTGATTTAAGGGGCACTTTCCTTACCCCTAGCGAAGTAAGTGAAGCATCATTTGAAAGCCCTCGCAAGTTAGCAACTAGCACACTCAATAGGTTGGCTAGTTTCTTTCAGACTGTTACTGCTACGTCCGTGAAAATTGCCCAATTTACACACCTGACAAGTTCAGTTTTTCAAACATACTGTCAAAAGTATCGTTTAGTGGTTTTCTATTACTTAAAAATGGTTGCTATGCAGTGACGTTAAAAGTATTATTTCCTCAGGAAAATCCATTAGAAAATATTTTAAGTTTGAATGACGAAATTTTGTGGGACCATGTTTTGTCGGAAACAATTACTTTTTCATATTGATTCAAGATTAAATAAATGTTTCTAAGTTTGAATGACGAAATTTTGTGGGACCATGTTTTGTCGGAAACAATTACTTTTTCATATTGCTTCAAGTTTAAATAAATGTTTTGGAGGAACTGCGACTTGTATCACAAATAAAAGGGCTTATGGGAGAGGTTGCAAATGCTTTTTCCTCACCATGGTAACATATATTACTTACATTGGAATATATAAGTTTCATGGCTGTATAAGTAGATTCTTGTGTAACTTGTTATAGCTGTAGCTCACGTCATTTCCACGTTGCGGTATCGAACCCGTCACCCTATTATGTACAAAACAGGTATGGTAACTGATAGTCAGTATGAACTAAGCTTGGTAATGTTGGCGAAGACTTTCAGAGTCGCAAATATTTTTTACGTGGTGTAAAATAATCTTGTACCAGGGAGTTGTTATACAATGACCCTCTGCTCTTACAACCGTGAGGAAATGGAATTTTCTCGAATTCAGGAAAGGGCAATATTTTTTTTTCTTTTTTGTCCGAATCTCTATACCAAAAGTTTGCGAAATTTATGTCGAGTATTTGGGTTGCCAGATTTTTGGGGTGTGGGGCTTTGTTTCGATTTAAAGGGCAAAAAATCGACCCAGATTCATTTCAAAACTACAGCTTAATCTCACACAAATCCTTCTATTTCAATATAACGTATTTTTTTTGTAATATTTCAGGGTATAAGTATTGCATGTTCAGAATAATGCAAGCATTTAATCCTTGTAAATTTTACAATTGATTGACAATAATATTGTCAGCTGATTCTCAATAACCACTCACGAAGTAGGATAGTTTGATGCACACTTAACTCTCAATATTTGGGTAATAACATTTTCCCTTAAATAAGGTCATAATACAATGTTTATTATTGCTAGAACCTCTGGGCCTTTTTAGAAAATTTAACCACAGTTTGAGCTGACTCTGTTTTTCTCGTGCAGAGATATCAGATATGACTGTATGGATCACATGATGTGGGACACAAGAATCCTAGAGAATCATTGCAACGAAGCAGAGATCGAGTGGTTGTCGAATCTACCTGTTAGTTTCTTAGTCAGTTCAAGTAGAAAAACATGTAGGAAAACAGAACAATGTATAGATTTCACAAAGTTTAAGGAAATAAGAGGAAATTCCACACAGGTGTCGAACATGTTACAACGTGATCTTCAGATCTTGTTTCGTTTTGTAAAAATCAGATGGCAACTACATTTTCTCAATTGACGATAGAGCCAGCATTGAAAAAGTGTATCAAATTATAGGCTAATATATCATTTTCCATACTTTTATATTGTCGGCGTCTGACTATCCCATCTTTATTTCTGTCGATGGTACATTTAACTATTTAGATATTAAGGGTATACCACGTTGTCTGAAATGTTTGCTAGGGCAGTAGGGGAACAACATATCTGATATCTAATACATTCACACCCTCTTTTGGGGAAGACAGAACAAATATAACGATGTTATATTAGCCAGTGCAAAAACGTACTAGACACGATTTCGCTCGATATTTTTTCATATAAAGTTTTCTTTTTCGATTTATGTAGTAAAACAAATTCCGTTGATTCCACAAAGTTGAATTGACATGCATATAGGACATTTCTAAAGTGGAGGGGGTGTAAGTTGCCCTCGGAATGCACATCATCTCCTCCGAGAGAGTCCCGATTCCCCGAACAAAGTCACTGCAGCCCCCTCCCCCCCCCCCCTCACAACTGTCTCTATCCCTTCATCCTTGAATCAATGAACAGTCACCAATTGACAATGTCGATTATCCCCTAAATTAAAATGTAATTGGGATGACAAGTTTCGGTCCTTAAATTTATTCTTGATTTCTTTGACAATCTAGACGTCTTTTTCCTCCTCTAAATCATTTCTTTTGCATTTGGATTCCTTTAAAGTATGCTACGATGCTTGCCAGAGATGGGAGAAGCAAGTTGGACGTCCATTCATCTAAAATGATAAGCTGTTATCCATATTTGCATCAGCCAAAACATGTAAGAAGTTTTTACTCTTCTTACTACCTCAACGGTAAAGTAATGAATATATATTATATCTGTGAAAAAATGTTGTGTCAAATTCTATAGCCTTTACTCCTTTCCAAAACTCTGCAGACGTTCCAATCATCCGTTACATTTACTCCAAATTTAAATGAAGCGTTTCCTTGAGCCTTTCAGAGTTGCTTAAAGGGGGCATCCCACGGAACCGAAGGTCCACGAGACTGAAGGTCCTCGAGACCGAAAATTTAAATGAGAAAGGTTCCTCGAAACCGAAAGTAAGAAAAATTTTGCAATACCGTCGGAAATTATGAAGGGGTTTACGAGACCGAAAGGATGAAGAGGTTTGCGAGACCAAAAGTGACCAAATATGAGAAAAGGTGTGGGAGCCGAAAATGAGAATATTCCCGCGAGCCTGAAAATTAATACAGGTCAGCGAGTTTTCATGTCGTTATTGTGAACCTTTTCTCGTTTTCGGTCTCTTGGAACCTATTTACATTTCGTTCTGACGGGCCTTCGGTCTCGTGAACCCCTTTTTATTTTCGATCTGGCAAACCCTATTACATTTTCGGTATCACGGACCTTCGGTCTCGCGGACTGTACCCGCCTAAAGCTTCGACTTCACCAGCTAGCGGTGTAACAAGTCCTGTTGTGTATGTGGACAAAAGGCCGCGGGGCAAACACCCATTTATCTAAGACACCCTTCAATCCCCACGGGAGATGGGAACTATGACTGCGCCCTTTCACGCATAAGTTTTATGTTGCTTTGTGTCCCCCTGAGCCATTTGACCCTCTAAACATTGTCCGACCGGTCCACTCGCTTGCTTTGTCATTGTATTGTTAACTGTCCCTAATCTCTCCAAATACCCTCTACAACGTGGCCAACCCGTCCAATGTGTTCCTACTAGAACCGTTGTACCAGCTCAATTGATGTCTCAACGTACGGTTGAGATGTCTGCTTGGTAAATGGCAAAATTGAAAGTCTAATGTTTAACTTTCATGTTCAAATAGAAGTCTGGAAATGATGAATAAACGGAAAGCAAATTGCCTCCCCCCTTCCGGGAATGCTGCTACATTATCCTCGACTCAATGAGGTTACATACACCATGTTTCGAACTATGTAAAAGAATGTCATCGGCTGGTGTGTCATCAATCCGTCGATACTTATAATCTAGGCTTTGATGGTTAATCACCAGTTAATAACCTGGAAGTGATTCGACATTCATATAAGTAATGAAATAATCTCGGTATAGATATTAATAATTTACTATGTGCTGAAAAAAGTTGACACATTGTTGCTTGCCAACGACAGAGGGTAAACAGTAGCAAAAAGAGGATTCTCGATACACCTATTTCTTCACACGTGCTGGACAAACCTGTGTTCGGTTCTGGCGAGTACCACCTGCTAATCATGTAACCCGTGGAGCTATGTCCACACGAATACTTCCTAGAAAAGAGGAAGGAACTTTCCAATACAAAATTATTTGTTGGACATTATTTTACAAAACTTACAAAACGGACGATGATTGAGAAGGCCAATGGTTAAACAAGGTGGTCAAAGGTTAAAATAAACTTGTAGGTCAATATGATCACTATTTTTGATGACACAGCAAATCGTTTACAATATTATAGGCCTAGAGCCAGATCGTTTAGTTTTCTTTTTGACAATGGTACTCCCTGGACCCTTAGCTAAGGGTTACAGACTTAGCTACGATTCTAGGAAGAATTCCTCGGCCTTATGGTTAGGTATATGTTTATGGTCATGTTTTTCTTCAAATTTAAGGAATAATGAACAAAGTGAACCTAGAACAGGTTAATGTAATACAGACTCACAATGCATAGTTGTGAGATCAGAATCGAGAGACTGCGGGACTGGTCTTGCACAACTTGCTTCTGGAGCTCCCACAGGAAGACAAAGCTCCTTCCGGTACGGAACCATTGCTTACCACCCTTCACCGTTGGTTACTGGCACTTAAAGGGAAAATGCAGTCATCCAAATTGGAATAAGTGTAGTAGACTGTCCTTTTTCATGATCCCCCCCTTAAGAGTCATATGACGATATTTTTCCCCCTCAAATGTGAAATTTACTAGAAGTAACTGCTTGGTTTGAATATGCAATATTGAAATCCTAAAACATTAAAGATAGTTTGAAGAGAAATAAGAAGAAAATTGTGCGATTTAGCTGTCGCTTCTCAAAAAAGTTAGTAGCGATTGCTGTCAGTGTCCTTTAAAGAAAACTTGGAATTGGATGGTCCTCAACCTTTCCTTCTCACCCCTACCCCTCCTACTTTCGACAAATGATTTCAGGAGCTAGCATTTCATAGTTACGATTTGAGTAAGTCTAGCTGTGAGGGCAGGATTTTGTAACTTCCTTCACATAAGATAAGAGTTAACCCAATTTACCATTGCGTTAGCCTTAAACTGGTTATTTTTCCAGGTCTGATGCGAATATTTTCTCCATAAAGACATGTTCTCTGTAGATAGAATCATCATCATTCATATACTACGGTGTTTAATAGAATAAGATACCCTGCACCTATGGGGACCACGACCAACTAGGTGGAGAGGGAGACAAACCTTATCACTTTTGAAAGCGGGGAGGGGAGGGGGTTATGGACCTCAGACTCTGAGTAACGGAAGGCACGAGGGGCACCCCAAACCAAACCTGAAGAAGGTGTGTTGGACTTGTAACTCCGTTACTCCGTAACTTATCTCCCAAGACTAATCCTTGTTCCCTGCACCGTGACAGATCCTGTATATATAGCCGATAGCCTCCATTTTTTCAGGACAATGAAGTTAGCCTAAAGTTCCCGCGCATCTAGCGCTCCTTGACTAAAGCTTGGAGTGGTTCTTACCATAAGGTCATCTCCAAACGGACAGGTCACCATTGGCGTAAGCAAGAATTTTCTTTGGTAACAACAGAGCATGATCGCTACGCCTTTTTTAGAAATTTTAATAAGTATATACCCCTAGATGCACTCTCACAAATAAAAAATGTAAAATTATTTGAAGTCATTTTTTGTCCCATTATAATTTTTCAGAATACGATATGGGAACATTTTCCCCATGACGCTGGTTACCTCAATGCATCCAACAACGAACATTAGTTGTCAGCTTATCGAAGCTATCAGTCAGTCTTGAATGCTTCCGTCACATACTAATTATTCCAGTGTCTCGCTTTATTAGGTTTTTGTTTGTTTGTTTGTTTGTTTGTTTTTTTTTTTTTTATTTTTGTTTAATTAAAAATCTTTTCATATACCCAAACCTTTTGTAAGTTTTTTTTGTAGCTCACGATATTATAAATACAGTTTGTAGCTCAATTATATAAATTAGAACTTGGTATTAGCACTGTCACCAGGGTTTAGTATGACCGTGATTCCATGTATTCCGCTGATTGCAGTCGGGCCATTGAACCATCAAACACAAGAGGGTTAAAAATCAAGCACCTGGCTAAGCTGTTGTGAAAGGAGAAAAATATGCACTCATCCTTGTCAAGTAGGAAAGCATCTTGTTAACAGGAGCAGCAGGAAATTTCCTAATGGGCTGTTAAACCCGTCCCTTAGTTACCCCTTCTTCAGTTACACAGGCTTTTCGTTGTATGTTATAATGACGGAAATACTGGATTGATGACTTTCGACAGATTACTCATAATGTCACAATATGCTGATACATTTATTTATCGGGTTTAGAGCAACCGATCATTTGTTACGCACAAGAAATATGGCATATCGACATTTAAAAACATACGGTAATCGTTGGATGCCAGCAAATTCTGAGAAAAACTCGATATTTCAAATATGATTTTGTCAATTATTGTGAGAATCTGGCTCACAGCCTAAGTGAAAATCCGTGAGTTGCAACACGCCCGTGCGTCTATATAGTAGTACTACTTTATACATTATAGTAATCAGGTAAGTAGGTCACACTTATTTTTCCTCTTTGGTAATTTCCCTATTCGATCAAATTTTTATGCTAATTTCATTTATTTTGGGTCAGAGATAAGATTGTCGAATTAGAAGGGGAGGTCCCCTCGATTTTTTGGCCGCAGGGGGGGTGGGCAATAGGGACGCTAAATGCATTTAACCCATGCGCTTTTGCTATAAAAGAAGCACAAAAATGATTTGTTTATAAAAGTTCTTAATATCCTAAAGGAGAGGACAGTTGCACCTCCTTTTTAAATCCTAGCAATCCAAAGAAAACGCGATGCTCTCAAGTTGGTTATCTCTTCCTTGGCCAAAAAAAGGTACCTACCTTTTCCGTATCAAATCGAATCGGACTCTAAAGGTAAAAGAATCCCCTTTTCGGTTACCTCAGCAGGAGTGTCTTTCTGAGTGTGGAGCTCCTATCCTCTGCGAAGTTTTCCCAATTATGCACTAAATGACCTACTACCTACACCTCAAACCTATCCGAGCCCCCGTTTGGAACGTGATGATGTGCTATAGATGTAATTAGTCAGTTTAGTTCATGCAAGAAGGCCCCATTGGCAGGACTTTAATTTCGGACGAAATGATTAATGGACCTCTGGCTGCACAAGATATTCGCGTTATGGCTTCCTGGGTTTCGATATTTCATTACATTCCTACAATAGGTTACTCCTACAGGCAATATTAACCTTTAGAAAAGCTGAGATATTTATATCGACTTGTTTTATTTTTATGAAGATGAAATGAGTCTAAAGTTAAATTTGTCAGTGTATTCGTACCTATCTAAAAATAATACATTCCTTGCGTTTAAAATGGAAACTGTGATTATTGATAGTCTAATGACCTAATATTAGGACCAGTTTAAAATTTATAGTTATAGTTTATAATTATATAAATAAAGTTCCAAAGAACAAGAGATAGTGGTCCCCAATCAGCATTGGTCTTATTAAGAACAAAGGTAAAGCGATGTCAATGCTGACCTACCTCGCGAAGTCGACGAATTATTTCGTTCAGTTCATTGCTACCTACGAAGAAACTAGTTGAAGGGCGGCGCCTAGAGGAAGGCAGCTACGGATCCACAACCCAGGCTATCATTGACCTTGTCTACGTAGCAGATTGGGCATATTATAGTGATATGTGGACCTTGAAGGGGTACTGAACAAACTGAGTCCAGTCCGCTCCCCGGGGTGTGCTGACCTACAAATCCCGATAAAAAAATGAAAAAATCGCTGGTATTACGACAAAATTTATTCATGATCTCTCAAATTCCATTTGGAACCCCCTTGCCCCTCTCAATGTTGTGTATTATTTATAGTTACAAAATTGTAGCCAACATTGAAAGAAGGGAGCGGGGCCGGTAACTTCTTTCATTTACTTTTGTGGGAAGTGTAGCTGCAACGTTGTTTTCTCGGCTTCCTATCAATTATAAAACAGTAGACAACCAGCCCAGGCTTTCACCTTAGTGTTCTTTTTCACCTTGTCTGTCCCTTATGGAATTCCTTGACCTGAAGACATTACAATGGTTGGGGTGAGGTGTAACGCAGTTTATGGAACTGCTGTGATAGTAGAAGTACTAACATACTTTGATCTCATTAGGAAAGTTACACGGTGATTACTTACAATTCGAGATATAATGGAGAAGGCGATGTCACACAGGAGGGGCTAATTACATCTACTGATTGGTACACTACCGTACAATATTGACCCCTTTCAGAGGTTTGGCGGTCTTCTTGGGTGTAATAACCGGGTAAAGTGGTCACATTAAAGATGTACGAGCAGAGAGCAATCAATAAAACTTCCTTTATCCAAGTTTGTCAGCCCTCGGACAATTCTGCTAATCAGTGGCGTGGCTTCACTGATGCCCCCCCCCCCCCCAACCGGCTCTGAAAATGAAAAATTCGGAATTTAGTCATTAACTACCGAGTGGTTTTCCCAACTTTTCGTCCCTAAAATTTCGAATTCTCTCTAATACAAGTTCCATATTCTTACCAATACTTGTTTCAAAGAAGCGAAATTTTTCGCGCGCGTTACGTGCCGTAACTTGTACAGTAGAGCTTGCTTATTATCAGTTTGGTCAACCTTTCCAAGCTCTGGAAATTACAAATCGGATATTTACAATATGTGACATCAGATCATCCAGTGACACCGACAGCTACGGTGCTATGTTTATAAATTTTATTACATAGAATTCCAATTTTTCTCCAATATAAGGTCCTTATTTTGAAATGTTCTGTCTAAAAAAGACGAGTTTTCGAAACTCTTAAAATGTCGTCGTTGAGCCTCAATTCGTAGGTCTTAGGTAACTACCGGTGTGTAACAACAATGATATTCAGTCACATTGCAATCTCAGATTTGCTAATAGGCTGAACAACAACAGGCTGAAAAAATGTTAATCTTTAAACAATATGACGAGGTGATAGGTTACAATTGAACTTAACAGACTTCCATGATAATATATATTTTCTAATTGCTAAAGTATATCTGTATATTAAAAGGATTTGTTTCCAACAACGACACTTCAGGTTGTCTTTTTTGTCATGTATGATTTTTGCAGGTAATTGTTTGACAATTTCATCGACGTTTTATGCCAGTTTAATTTAGCATGCACTTCATCCCTTTCACAGATGACAGAGTTACAGTTGAATGCATATCGAGTATAGATTGTAATACGTAATAAAATATCAGAGCAAATTTCTGCTAGTACTCTTATACCATGGTCATAACTTTTTTGAAGGTCAGCTGGCGCAATATAAGTGTGATGTAATATTTTGCATCTACGAGGCATTAACCATGCACTAAGGAAATAAAGCGACAGTTACTTACTCCAAACAAAATAATGCATAAAAACTTAAACTTTAAGTTCTTCCTCAATTTATAAAAGTAAGAGGATCAATCATGTCCGCAGGTATAGGAAAATCAAAAATTTGAATAAACGTATAAAAATCAAAGCAAAAATCCAACAAAACGTATTTTCCAAGTTTCTATGCGAAAAATAGGCTTTAGAATTGCCATTTCCGGCGATCTGGGAGGCATTTTGGGTTGAAATTTTTGCATGCTTTGTGTCAATTCATGGTGACCTGGAGGTTTTGCCCCTTCCTAGAAATTTTGCCCCCCCCCGACTTTTTTTCTGCTGACGCCCATGGGATCAATCATGATCTGTCCTCGGTTCCAAAGCAGAATGCCTGCTTTGTTGCTATGTTTTGCGTTTCACAATATTAAAACCTACACGTTCTTACAAGATGCATTGCAAGAGGAGGATCCACAGGGTCACACCTAAGAACACGAGACAACTATGACCCCCTACATTTCAGTTTTCCGCATGGAAAGGACACAATATTCTTTAAGTCATACAATTGTCATGGCAACCGTTTTGGATTAAGTGGATGGGGCTGCACACAGAATAACTTTTACTTTGAAGCAACCGTCAAACAGCGGTAAACCTTATTACTTTCTCTCATATTGCAAATATGACATACCGTGACATAAAATCCGAGTACATAACAGACCAACAAAAGAACCCCTGTACACGCTTTCGGCAATTGTCCTGAAACATCCCTTCACCACCCAGGCCCCAACCCCATTCATTATTCTTGTCACTTAATATACGATAAGATTCAGTCCTCCGTGCTGGATTCGCATAACTTAAAGTAATAGAAGAAAAAAGACGACAAAACAGTACCCGCACTTCGTTGATGGCCTTTGCAGCATCGAAGTGTTTCCATGTATAAAATAAAGTACACCAAAAAGTTCAATGCAATTGTAATCCATACGAAAGCTGCATGAATAGGTATATTTGCAGAAGAGAGCTGCCAGTTCGACGTCACAATTCGACTTTAGTAGTACGAACAGCATCTCCATGGTCAGTCTGACGTCACACTTTTATTAGCACTTCTTTCCACGTGAAACCGTTTTGAACTAAGAAGTGTCATCCAACGTGTTTTTTCTGTAGGCCTACCGATTTCTTCTGGATTATGAAAACCTAACCCCCACTCTACCCTTCCTGTGGTGCAAAAATGTATTGCAATCAGTTGAATCCTTAAAAGCAGCAGCTGCCCATACTCTTTAAAAATGGTCCGGTAACTCTTTTTGTGACGTTGCAACATTCGTCCATAATCAGGCCTTTCGTTGTGATTTTACTAGGAGTATTTGCGACAATTTGTGAATCATTTTTGGTTACACATTTCTTTATACGGTACATCTCAGACGATGCATGGAAGTGCTTTGTCCACATAATCTCCCCACCACATCCCTGGTAGGGGAGGAGTGACACAAATACGACAACCGATTAAGGGTTAATGGAACGCGAAAGTGCCCCCGAGAACGTCATTTTGCCCTGCTAACCTACATCCTCTCTGCTGAGCGGTACAAATTCATATTTTGAATAAATCAGAAAATAAGCCAAGAACCTCAAGAAAATCTTAAAGTTATTTGTCTAAGTCATTATTACCAGTGGCGTAGGAAGCAATATGAAAGTGGGGTGGGTGGAACAACTTTGGACCATGCAACTCACCCTACCCCATTGACCCAAAGGTACATTTTTGCTTTCGCCCTTTTTCTATGAGCAAGAACGATTTTTTAATACAGAAAAAAGTTCTGATTGTTTAACCCTACTGTATTAAGAACGCGCGTCGAAAATTTTGGACCTTTTCTTCACTTTTGTGAATATGGAACTTGTGTTGCAGAAAATAGTTTAGATTTAGGATTTCTTGTAAGGAAATTTGAATAATTGGGGGGACTATCGAAGAATATCTGAGATAGTTCGTCGACTGAAGCTCGTGGTTGTTACATAATGTTATCTGAGTGTCTGAGGCGTGTGGATTGGGGCTCTTCGGCGACGTTCAAACAGCTGCCGAAACTTTGTTGCCTTTTTAAAACAAAATACTTAAAATTTAAGAGCCTAATATTGGAGAAAATTTTAGGGAAACGGCACTGCAGCGGCTCGGAAAGTTGACTACTGACTGCTTTATGGGCAACCACTTAACTGTATTAGAGGTTTCAATGAAGGGCAGAAAATTATGTCTTTTTTAAAAATAATAATTACAAAAATATGGAGCTTTTATTATTAGGAAGACTTCGGAATTTTATGACGGAAAAGTTGGGGAAACCGCACTGTAGTTGACTGGTGTCTCAAAAGGCAAGTTCCCGATTTTTTTACTTTTTTCGAGCCAAGTGATTGCCTCCTGTTACTACGTCACTGCTCTGCAAAATTGAACATTGATAATGTTTTGACTCCGGCTTCTAGTAGCAGGGGTGTGATCAGTTACACACCTCCCTGCTAGTAGTAGCTAAGTTTTCCAATTTTTCTTTCAAGTGTGAACACCACTGTATCAGGGACATAATTTGAGGCTCGCGAAAGGCGCCGAATTTTTTGTCCCTTTCAAACAAATATATGTAGATATGGAAACTTGTATTGCAGAGAGCTTTGGATTCTGGGTTTCCTGTAAGTAAATTTAAAGGGTTAGGGGATTACTGAAGAATTTGCACTTTCTTCATATGTTCTTGGCAAATTTGAGAAAGACTGCACGACGACTGAATCGTTGTTGCTACATATTGTTATCTAAGGCCTACGAACTGATTCTCCGATCACATTTCAAAATTTCCCAAATTTTGTTGTCTTTTTTAGACAAAATATTTAAAAATCAAGAGCTTCCATTGTAGAAAATTTGGAATTCTATGAAAGACACTTTAGAAAAATATGCAATATAGCTGCTGGTGTCTCTTGATGTATTGTCACATACTTTTGGTAAATATCTGATTTTGTCATTTCCAGAGCTCCGAAAAGTTTACCAAACTGATTTATTGACGAGAACTAATGCATTACATGTTGCATTTTTCGGTGCGAAGCGCGATTGAAATTCTGCTTTTTTGAAATTTGGAAAAATGACAAATAGGGGTTTTCTAACCCGGGAAGTGGGGAGGCTTGAAAACATACTTCCATCCCCTTTTTACTGAAGACTGTTGCCCCAGCCCCTCCCCCTCCCCGCTTCCTACGCCTATGATTATTACCACATAAAACTCTGAAAAATACTCGTGAAGACACTTCTTGGTCAGTTTTCATATGAGAGATAGCCTTCGCTAGTCGAAAATTTTGACAAGGACGTAGTGGCAAAACGCTCGGCCTAAACGTTTAGCCAATAATTTTATGATGTAATTGGAGTTATGTTTCGTGAACACTAGTGTTATCCATCTATATACATTACCGCAAGGTACTGCTCCTAGATTTGACTGGTAAATTCAGGATAGTTTGTGAACTCCAGTAATGGTCCTTGCAAGCACCATCAGACGGTTCCATCGACGCCTTTGTTTAATTCTTTGAATTTTAAAAGTGCAATTAAAATCATATCAAATTGTTTAATGCCGCAGTCTGCCGGCAAAGAACAAAACATTTAATTTACACCGTCTTCCAATCGTGAAAATAACTTTCATTTATATTGAGAGTTGAAGTGTCATTTCGTTTAGGGGACACTCTTAAAACTGTTGGGTAAATCTTCGGCCTGGCGCTGCTTTTGTTTATCGCGAACAACCGCAACGTTTATTATTGAAAACTTCGTTTAACAACCGTTGCCTCCACCTCATTTCAATGAGGATATGACGTTTTAGATATTTGTTTGCAGTAACTCAGTAGTCGTCGGTTACACCAAGGAGTTGCAACAGACGCCAACGAGGTCATGGTCATTGTCATTTTCATTTCCAATCCTTAGGACATTCGAGAAATTTTCCTTTGTAGTTTGCTAAGATAACATTAGACCACAACATTTCTGTCTTATCTGCTTATGGTACTCTCTGCTGGTGAGATAGCCTTGCGTAGCTGCAGGAACAACATCTTGATTGCCTTGTTCCACACCCTTTATGAGACTTTACACGTCTCTCTATTGCGAAAGGAGTACAGATCCTAACCGTAATAACGAATTCTTTTGGCGCTTCGCGCGCATGTATACGTATACATCCAACTATGGGCGGGATTTGAACTCTGAAAGTGGGGGGGGGGCAAATTCGCCGATGGCTACTCGGAAGCGCAAAGCGCTCCCCCTTACGGCGTGGGGTCCAGGGGCCCTGAGGCGGGCCCCTGGTAGGGTCCAGGGGCAAAGCCCGGGTGGGGGTCCAGGGGGAGAAGCCTCCGGAAGCTCCTGGGTACTTACGGAATTGTAGGCATTAAAATGATGCATTTTATCTTCAATTTTAAATTACATAAGATGGGCACTTAACAGAACACGATAATGCAGAGGGTGCGGGGAGGGAGAATAAATTACTTAAAATTGAGGTTCTTCAGGGACTCCCTCCTTGGTGCCCCAGATCTTCTTTTCAGAAAGCTAGGGGTCTTTTCATGTGATGAGAATTCAGCCCTTGTCTATGCTGGGGGCGTGAAGCGCGCCGAAAATTTAACGTTTAAGACATCAGCTGAATAACGGTGGCCCCCTAAAGACATTCTTACTGAAGCACAAACATACACCTATATAGTCTTTCTCAGGTGACTTTCACAGAACCCTTACCTGTGAAGGGGCGCGCGGAGCGCGCTGAAAAAATGAATTTTTACTTCATCTCAATAGTGAAATTGAAATAAAATTAGACAAAGAGTTACACTACAGCTGAATAAGGGTGACCCATGATGATATTTATACTAAGCAAAAACGTACCTTTGGTTTCCTTCAGTCCTTTTCATGAGATTTTTATAGAGTCCTTATCTGTGATGGGATGCGCAGAATACGCCAAAAAATGGACTTTTGAGACATCTCAATAGAGAAATTAATGGAAATTAGAGAAAGCGCGGGCCCCTTTTCACTTCAGCTGAAAAAGAGTGGAGCTTCAGATTTAAGTCAAATAAGGTCAAATAAGATCATCGTCCTTTCAGAAAGCTTGGGGGCACTTGGTCAGAGAAGGGGACAATAAGATGACCGCTGGTGATAAGTTTCAGTGACAATGGAAGAGGTGTCCTACAAAAAGTAACCCCGAATCGTGATGTATTTAAAACGGGTGCACGCCAAGCGTGTAAAAAACAGCGTTGAGACATTTTTTGGAAGAACACTGTTTTTGTTTAGTTTTCAATGCAGTATATGACCTGTTAAAACATTATACAACGTTATTATAAGTATCAAACGCGTAGCTCTGTCAGTTCCAGTTTGTATTTTTGTAGCAAAGGCAGCCAGTCTAAAGCGTAAAAAACTAAGTTCTGGAAAGAAGTGGGGGGAAGTGCCCTCCCTGTGCCCCCCCCCCCTCCCGTAATCCCGCCTATGCATCCAACTTAGTCCAACTTAGGTTAAGCTGTATTTGGTAGGTTAATGTGGTTCCAGCAATCTAGATATCACAAGGTTTCAATACTGCCAGTTTGGCAACTGCATTACAAGCTGGCACAGAAAGGAAAAAGGTCTCAATAGTTTCCACCCCAAGCTCAACATAAATGTTTGCTTGTACAGACGCTCGTTGAAAGGCAGGAACAGTCATCCCAAATTGAAGAAGTGCAGTAGACTGCCCAGTTTCATGATTGGCTGTTGGGAGTCACGTGACAATGTTTTTTCTCTTCAAATGTGAAATCGACCAGAAATAACTACTTGGTTTACCTTGAATATGCAGTAGTAAAGTCATAAAATGTAATTAAAGGTACTTGAAAGAGAAATAAGATGAAAATTGAGTTATTCAGCTTTTTCTTCATTTAAGTTTGGGGGGACTGCTCTCTACCTCTAAAGTCATATTTAACTAAACTCAAGTCATCTAACCTACCTATTGAAGCCGCTTCCGTGCATAACCGTTTACCGACTGTATGGTCAAGTAGTTAGAGCATTAGACTTGCAGTCGGCCGGGAGGTCGGGAGTCCTGGTCGGGTCATACATACCGAAGACTCTGAAAACGGAACCTACCGTATTTCAATTGTGCTTGGTGCTGAGTATAAGCAATGGAGTAGAATAGATCAAACAGCCAAAGCTGGAAAAGGTTTGTCACCGGCTCACCCTGAACCAATTGGTCAATTGGTTGTAAACTGTGCCGTAAAATTTCATCTAACAGGACCTCAAGTCATCTTCAATGTATGTCTTGTTTCCACATAACTCAGTGACTCACTTGTAAAAGGAAAGATACCCTTAGCTATTAGTAGAGCTCGATATTAGAAATTTTATCCTTGGCTCATCAATGTATATCAATGAATCCAGAATGGTGGTAAATATATATTGTTTAGTTTAACATGACGTTGGCAGAGCTGTAGCATGTAAAAAAAGCTCCACGGGGTAGTTCAAACAATGCCTAGGCTATGTAGAACACCACCTTACTTAGCACGTGGTGTATTTACGTTTTGGAAATCTGAGGGAGAGTTTTCAAACCCCCCCCCCCTCCCCTCCCTTCCAAGCAGGCTACAAGCCTAGTTCACTGATGAATTTTCTACGGATATTTTTCAGTGCCTCATGACTACAAATAGCATTACGGTTTTATCATTCTTTGCTGTTCCATCTTTTTTCAACATTCATAGATCCTCGCTATTGTATGGACAGATGGGTGTTTCAGGACCAGCAGGCCAGTTTATCCAAATAAGTCCACATTTCTCAATTTCTATCATCTAAATTTGGACGGTTAAGTGACGCCTCCGAAGCAAAGAGCCCAAAGTACACTCAGAATTGGCGTTACCACCCTCCTGATCGTTATACGGTCAAGGTTGTTCAACCCTTTGCAGCGGTGGGCCACATTTTATGGTTATAATGAACGATGGTTCATGCTATAGTCGTTCTAGCCTAATGCAACAAAATGCAATCATTGTGCATAGAGAACACTGATTCATTTTCGGTTTTGATCAAAACAGATGGATACATTTTTGCACAGAAATAATGGTGTTGAGCAAAATTTTTCATACTCCTCCTGAATCATTGTCAATCTACTTGCTGTGAACCATATCCCATGCACTGTATCTACATGAAGCAGACACTCAAAATGAATCATTTCACCCAAAAGTTGAATGCGTTCTCACGAGAATAAAAAGCAGGCGATTACTGAAAAAAAATGCGCTATGTATCATTTTTGACCGACCAGACGCAACTTTGGGGTGGGCAGAAACGTGGTCGGCGGGCCGTAGGCTGGACAAACCTAATCTAAATAATAGGAATGGTCGGCGATCCCTTGGGGACAGGACTGACATGTCCCCAACTCCCCTCTCCTAATATTTGAAAAATTGTTCGTTGACTTTGGATTTTCACACAGTATTTGTAATCCTCCCGCCCCTCCCCCCCCCCCCCCAAATGGAGACCTCAATTCCCCATCCAATATTGAGAACAAGTCTCCGCCCGTGATGATAGGTCTTTCATGTGTGGCTCGTTCTAGCCCGGCGAAAAGGAACAGATCTTACGCAAGATCCAAGTTAACTAAAAGACCGGAAATAATGGAACAAAAGTTCCATATAACACACACAAACGTGAAGTTGACCTTCATGGCAAAATTCACTCTTGCCTACAATTACCGCGAATCAGAACAGGATTTAGCTCATCTCTCGTATTAAAGTTATGATGATTTTTAATTTAGACATGGGTCATAAGCCTTATTTAGATTTACTTAATTGGATGTAATTCTATTGAACAGCACTGAGTTTGCATGATCTTAAGGAAGTGCCTTTTTACTGTGTTATCTATTACTGGGTTTCCTTTTCTTTTTATTCCAACGTTGTGGTAAACCTATCATACTGTTTGACGTCATATAAACCAACATTAAAATACCGTATCTATTGAAGTATAAATCTGTTTATAGTAATGAATTAAATAAGCAGGATGCAGAATTTGCTTTGTGTACCGAATGGGTTCTGAGAATAACACAAACAAGTTGCCTGGAATAATCCATCTTCCTTCACACGAATTTTGAAGCCTTCTGGGACAAAGTTACTACAGTGCCAGTGCGTATATATGTCCTGCGCAGCAGACTCGTTGTTTCATGTTGTGATTAGGGATTGTTATACCTTATCCGTGCTATAAGATGTAAAAGACTTGTACTATGATTAGGGAGCTGTTATTTTGTTAAAAATCAGCTCCTTGCTATGACAAGAAGTGTTTAGCACACGGAAGACTGGAGCAAGAAATTCTCTGATAAAAGAAACAAGATAAAACTCTCGTAATAAATTGTCAATACGTGACAGAAGTCTTTAAAATGCCTAACGTAACTTCTATGAATACTATGTCATTAAAGATAACACAAACAATGTTTGTCTAGAAAAAATTAAAATAAACATAGTAGAATCAAAGTCCAATCGCAAGTGCAGAACTTTTTTATTTAACATGCTAATTTGACAAATCATGCGCTTGTCATTACCACGGATACAGTGACGACACTTTTCAAAGAAGTGTCACAGTACTCTCCCTGTCCTAATATATGCCTGAGAAATGTTATGCTTACATGTGACGTTATATCGTACACTATCCGGGCTAGGCCTGTTTCATGTTTTTTCTTACTCTAGCAATTTCAAAGGGGAATTTTGGATAGAGAGCTTGAATGCACTGTCCGGCCAGCAGCCAGGAACTTTACAAAAACATATAGATGCACATATACCTGTATCCGGTAAGAGGAATTGTGACATGATGGGGCACAGGCACCCCAAAGGGGATCTGAACTGGATTATACCTGTAATCAACGATTGAAAAGATAGATATCATAACTTAAGCCCGTTACACAGATTGCCAGGAGAGAAATCGGATGCTGGGGCGCAAATGCGCGCAACACGCTCGAAAATTTTCCATCGTGGTAGCAAGCCCCCCCCCCCCCATCCTCGTGCAACAAAGAGACGTGGTAAGTTCCCCACAAGGGGAACAAGGATATGGTCATGATTATGTTACTTCAGCTCCAAAAGCTGTGGTGAAGAGTTGAACAGTTTTCGTAACGGTGGGAGAATCTGAGCTGTCAGTAGGCGCTGCGGTGGTGAAGTATTCAGAGGGAAAACCCCCTCCCCCCCAAAAAAAAAAAAAAATCAAGTAGTAAACAAAACGGGAACACTTTCATGGAATGATGGCCTACCACTGACACCGTACCGAGGGTACACGTACCACGGTTTTCACAGTTTCTTCAATTCAGTTCGCAATTAGCATTTTCACTTTAACGGTGCATTTATACGGGTCAGAAAATCTTCACTTGGCCAAAACTGTTGCAATAGGAAATTAAGATCCAAGCCATTACAAGTTAACAATATTGGACAGCACAGGTGATATAGGGCTAATATGGGCCTATGAAAACTTCATGTCTGGCATACAGGAACATCATAAAACAAATCCGAATAGTCCAGTGATGGTCTGATTTAGTCGGGCTATATCTTGAGTTACCTTGGGTCGGTTTCAATCTTTTAAATTCTTTACTTTACTGTGCAATTGATGATTGCACACTAAATTACTCCTTGATTACCTCGATTTCACTGAATGTAAGGGTTTAGAATCGTATGAAGAAAATAAAATAAAGACGAATTAAGGAAAAGGGACCCCACGAATGACCGCCTTTACTAGCTGCTTCGTTTGTCTGTAACTTTGAGGGTGCACCTAGCTTTTTCGGGGACATGCACCCCAGTCACCAGACCTTGAAATAGTACACTGCACTGTTTCATAATTGGTTCTTGAAAGTTACCGTTTGTGACAATATTTTTTGCGAAATTGATTGGCAGTAACTACGGTTTTCCTTGAATATTTAAGTCATAAAATATTATGAAAGATACTTTGAAGAGAAGTGAAAATTAAACTGTGAGATTTATCTGATGCTTCAAGTTCTGCGATTACAATATTCATACAGGATATAAACTCGTTTTGAGACTTAGTACTGTACTGTGGGATCGGCAAAGAAGACATACCGAACGCGAATTTCGGACGCCGAAAAATTCTGGTTTGTCGTGAAGAAAAAGTGGCTCGTTTCAGCTTTGTTTTTGGTGGTTTTTATTGAAAAATCGGTCTTCCCTTATGGTCAAGTAACAAATTGAAAAGTAGGCGTAAGGCATCTGACTAGTTAGTCGTATGCTACTCTTTAAGGGTTTTAAACTCGAAAATTTTCTCAACGGACGATACTAGCACTTCCCTAATGGGGAATATTTTATCCTTTCTTGACGCTTACCCACTTGGCACCACATGTGGAAAAAGAATTGAAACAGGTGTACTTTTCTTGCACAATATGTTTGTCAAGTGCTTTCAAATGTGAGTTAGTTAGTTGGATGGAGTTTTAAGGTTCCGTTTCCAACCAATTTGTTCAACTTCGAGCAGGCCACGTCCGGTCAAATGTGAGGGTTCTAAAAAGGACAGAAGCTTACGCGAAACTGCAAACAACTGGGAACATTGCATTCTAAAAACAAAAGAGTGGATTTGGTCACTCTTTAATAACATGAAGTGTGCGAACTCACTCCATTAGAGTGACAACACGCTCCAAGAATTCACCCTTCAGGGCCTTAGCCTGCGGGGGGACAAGGGCCCCCTGAGATTTTCAAATCGTACATACACCACGTGCGAACTGATGGTGGCGCTCTACATAGGCAGTGTTGGAACTGCCCCTAGAGATTTTGCTCAAGCTACGGCCCTGGCCTTAGAAAAGTGAAATTAACTCACAGAAGAGTGAAGATTCACTCTTAATTCACTCTTCGACGATTACCTCTATATGGAGCAAGAGTGATCCCTTTATTTATTCCCCGCGACTAGTCGATTTTCTCCCGACCAGTACAAACGTCGGTGGGACATACTTCCATCCCCCTGTCCTCTTCATTGCGCACGCTACTGATGGCGGCCTCTAGTGGCGTTCTTCTATGTACCAGACATGGACGTCTGCAACTTATTTTGCACTGCAATTGCTTTTTTTAGTGTGTAATTGTATAGACCTTAATAGATGTTTTCCTGCTTTAAATAAAGCATATATTCATGCATTGAACCCAAGTGTCGAATTCGTTGTCAATTTAGAATACATAGCTGATGAACTGTTGACCTCCTCATAACCCAAATAAATTGAAAAGACATGTAAAGCTTTCTTCCATTAAAGTCATGTATATTGGTGTAGACGGCAGTGGGATTTCCCAAAACTGCATGACGGGCCGTTTAGTTTACGTTTACCTGTCACTTCTTGACTCATGTTGGAGGTGCCTTCCTTTTGTTTCTTATTTTCATCATTCAATCAGGTTTGTAGGTTCATGATATGAATTGTTCCGTTTTTGTCACAATACTCCCACCTGCTAAGTTCCGCATAATGTGGGCGTTCTTGTATCACATTGCGTTGCGAAATGATACGATTATTTCGAATCTATTTGCAGATTTTATACGTTGAATATGCCCACGGTATTCCCTGCCTGTGGCAAGAGGCGACAAAACGGGAGGATTTGAACAGTATTTGAACAGTATGACACTATATAACACATTCGTGTTGGTGTGTCGTTAAATCCTAACTAACTATTCGTTGATAATATAAGAAAAAATGAAATTGCAATTTTTGATGTAATCATGCTGAAAAATGTTTAGTGGCAGGTTATTTTTTTTTTTTACTTTTTTTTATTTTTTTTATTTATTTTTTTTTTTTTTTTGTTAGAATAAAAAATTCTGAGACATTTCTCATACATAATTCATATTTAATGCAACAAATTAACCCAGATTTGAGATTTCGTCATTGTCCCATGGACCGACCCTACTTGCGTTCCACAGAAATGTCCCTGCCGCGTAGCAGATTGAATGTTCTCTTGTATACGCGCTGTTTTTATGATCAGTGCATTTTAGTGCACATGAAGCTGTTATTCAGGAATTTAACAACAGCTGATACAGTACGAATAACACTGAAAGGCTGTAAACCCGAACTTACCCCCTTGCCCACAGTCTCTGCGTTGTACACTTTGGGAATTCAGTAGCAGTAGCTATACCGATTTTACTCTGTGTACATAACGATGGATGGGGCTGAAACAATCCATGACCAACGATTAACTTAAAGTTACTCTAGAAATTAGAATGAACGGGATCCATTGGCATACTTAGATTTTGTTACTTAGCCTGATCCTTGGAGGTTTACAGGCTAGTTCGGGAAAAAGCGTTCTGCTCACTTGGGGTGTAACAATAAACGGGTCCATGAGTACCTTGTAGCCTTCTTCACTTAACCGACTGCTCTTCTAACAGGATATCCTGTGTGATCGAGCCACTGTTAGGCCTCCTTTTAGTGGCGTACCAAGTGGGGCCATTGGACCATGCCCCCCTCACAGATGCCACTTTTTCTTTGTTCTTAAAAATAAGTAGTTAAATATAACACAGATTTTACTTCAAAAGATAGCTATGTGGCACCAGGTTGCATATAAGGACACCCATTTTTTCAAAAATTTTCAAAGGAGAAGGATTGTCTCTGCAAGTACGTCCCTCAGTGATGCCAATATTTTAATTCCTACAAATAGGCAAATTCTGTCAAGTTCCAATTTTTACTTTAAAAGGTAAACTCTGTTTCCCACTGGTGGCATCGATAAAAATAAAGACTACATTTTTAGATTCTCTTTACAAGCATGAATACGCTATTTTTGACCATCTGAGAGGTCTGATTTTTTCGAATTTTTTTTTTTTTTGCGCTCCGCGCCAACCAATGGTGGCGTTTCGCTCAGTCTTTTGGGAAAAAATACATTTTGGGGTCAGATTACCCCTTAACTCTCTGATCACTTTTCAGTTTGCGAACATAATTTGAAGGAAGGATTTTATTTGCAAACGACAAAAGAAGGTAGTGACTGGGTAGATTCTTCGTATAAGTCTGAAAAATGCTTTTTCCGGTCATCTGAGGGGTCTGATTTTTCGAAATTTTCTCTACGCTCCGCGCCAACTAATGGTGGCGCTCCGCTTAGATAATCTTTATGACAAAATAACGTTTTGTGGCCAAGAAATACCACAAATCCTATACCGATCAATGCTCTTTTATTTTGACTCCTAAAAGTGTGCAAAGTGTGACAAATTTTACTTCGTAAGGTAGCATAAATGGCATAAGAATTCATGTAAAGACACAAAAGTTTCAGTTTTATCCTAATGAACCATCACGATTCAACTTTTTACACTGTTCCTGTCAAAGTCGCAAATCTTGCACAAATTTGCATCTAGGCTCCTTGAAAAAGTCAAAAAATTTCTGGACACCCCTCCCCTTAGACCATATTGCATGCCCCCCCCCCCTCCTTCAGAGAAATCCTGGGTACTCCACTGCGTTAGTACATACAAATAAACCAGTATCGTTGACCAAAATAATATACTAAGAGCTGTTATTTCCAATGGCTCTGTGTTATACTTTAAGATTAAAAATGCAGGTAATACAGGAATACAGAGACTGCGGAGACGGGGAGGGGGGCTGGGGGCTTTTGCCCCCGCACTTACATAATGACATTGTAATGTTGTTATACTTGTAAATTTGCATTTTTTACATGAAACACATGCACATTGACAGGGAAAAATTTTGGGGAAATTTCATACCTTCCCGCCCCCCCCCCCTCCCCTGGAAAAA
This sequence comes from Holothuria scabra, assembly GCA_037179385.1. Taxonomy (NCBI): domain Eukaryota; kingdom Metazoa; phylum Echinodermata; class Holothuroidea; order Aspidochirotida; family Holothuriidae; genus Holothuria; species Holothuria scabra. Next base: position 5,333,642 of record CM074201.1, read on the forward strand.
ATCCTAGCTACGCCGCTGTTTCTTCACGCATCTTATTTTTGAAGCAAAACGTGTCATTTCTACAGTACTCCAATTGATCATGCTCCACCCGGAACCTTAAAACTCCGGAAGTTGACTAGCACAAATTTAGTGTTGTACGGAACCTTTGCCGAAATTTTAAAGGAAATGATCCGAGATCCATGCTGGCACTGACAATCACACTATATGCCAACGATACGTAGAAATTAGGCCGTCGTACAATGTAACAATGTTGTTTTTGTTCTACTCATACTTCAAAGTTCACATGTGACATGAAACGTTTAAGAAAAGACGGGTCAACTTTGTGTAGCCTAACTGCACACTTTTCCAGTTTTCTCTTTTCTGAGTTCATGGGTTAATTTGAAGAATAGGTTTTTCTTGAGATCTAAGAGATTCAACTATAATACCGTGCATGCTCCCCAAGACAAAATGAAGCGGTCGCTCGAACAGTCTTTCAAATCGTCTTATAGGCTATCAAAATTAAGATGAGGCGAAACCCGTAACGTTATTTTATTTTATTTTATTTGATTTATTTACATCTCCAATTGATTCATATTACACAAATACTTTCCCAATGATTATACACAAGTCAAAATTCCACATTAAAGTAACAGAGATCATTTGAAATATTAGCTCGGCATAGCTGTTAAACGCAAGAAGATAAAGAGGACCAGAAAAGTAATTTGTTCAATTTTGGCCCTTGCCCTTAAAGGAGGAAACAACGCAGAGAAAAACATGAAAAACGTCACGTTAGTTCCTGCATAAGATCTGGTTGATTGTCGGGTTCAGCTTGGAATTTGGAAGATACAGTATATGTAATTTTTGTACATTTATTTGATGTCGTTTATAATGTCAACAAAAGGGGTATTCAAATTTACAATGGAACAACAATATAGGATAATTAATTAGGCCTATACCATTTTTAAATGGGCAAGTTGGTAAGAAATTCTAAATTTGGGACAAAAATGATCCCCAACGATATATACGGAACCCCCTATATATACGCCTGTGTATTCAACAGAGGCTTTGCAATTACGTCACGAAACGCCATGCTAGAGGACATTCGTGCCAAATACACGTGGCTTTGTGCCGAACGCACTGCACATAGTGCATTATGGTATGCATGGTGTGTACACATTCAACGAGCAAGCGCGCATAGTGTGGTGTACTAAGTAGTTACATGTACTCCAACATGGCCGTCGGAGAGTATTATGACGTCATATGAAATGCCTCGTGCACAGGCTTAACGGATTAGGCAAATACGTCTCGGATCAGATTCATATATATGCATCAGCATCCGACATCCATTCGGTTGCAATTCAAATATTCAAATATCTTTCGGTTTTCCCCGAATGGAGGACTCCCACTTAATTTGGCGACTTTATAGAAAAGTCATCGTTTCCATTTGTTCCGAAATTTCCCAACATTCGGGAAATTTCGATGATGTTCGAAACTTTCGCCGCTGGGAAGATTTTGGAAATTTCCGGTATTATAGGTATTATTTTCATAAATCACAAATCGTTATATATATCCTACAGTAATTAATTATGTCCAAAACTGTTGAACGAGTCAGTTAAGGGAATGGATTTTACGAAATTTATACTATTTGGGAAAATTATTTCTGAAATGTGGAAACACTTAAAGGAGAAGCGACGGCAGTTTTTGAATAATTTGCCTGAGAAAGTTACGAGTACCGATAAAATTCCTGAATTGACTAACTCAGTATGAAAACTCTGTATTCTGTGTTAAATTCTTATGAAGGCTTTACCCAAACCTTCTTTTTGCTTTGTGACTGGGTTCTTTCAAGAAAACTCTTTGGTAAATAAGCCTCTTTTATTTTAGATAGGCCGATTTAGTTAACTATTTGTTGCTTTAATTGAGTATTGCCAGATTGCTGTATTCTGACTTAAATCTGAATTCGTTTAGTTTCTGGTATTTTCATTCATTTGTTTTTATTATTACTTTCTTACTGTCTTTTGAGGGCTGGGGTTATTAACCTTTGTTTTGATTACACCCATGCCCGACTGGCGTTTGAGCCGACTATACCATTGATGTCTTCACAATGCCTTACATCATTAAAATACAGTATTTATGAAATATGAGGTCACTGTTGCCCAATGTGAAGTAAAATCAATCATGAGGTAATCCTATCGCCATTTAACTTTACAAAAAACTTCAGAATCAAAGGGAGTGACAATCACGAGGATGTATATTTTTTCACTTTTTCCATGTCGAAATTTTTAACCAAAGAGACCATTGTGATAGCCATTTTAAAGTCGGAAGTTGTGGTTATGACGAGTGGTAATATGACCTTGGTAAAGTTGTGACTAATGCTGTGCATCAGTCTACGTCACATTCAGAGACGGGGGTAGATCGAGACGTGCAGACTAAAGATGGGAGTTAGTTGCCCTTATATCAATGCAAATTAGGTGTTAAAATGAGAAGTGGACCCATGTTCCTCCGGTGACTTTTTAACCTTGGTCAAAGTTCATACATTTGCACAGGTACGATTGGCCCTTTTATCGATGTACTGTTCAAAACAGCCGTGACTTCTTTTTTTTTTTTTCGTTTCATTATGATATAGTGGCCACGTCGATGTGTCAGAACGATCCCGTTTTGTCACATTGACCAATTGGCAGGAAGAGAGGGGGTTATGAGGATTTGTACAACACCTTAGCGCTTTTACCCTCTGATTTGACAGGTTTATTACGGTTTTATTATTATTGTTATAATTGTTAGAGCTATCACTATATGAAATGCTGCACAGGTACAGCAGCCCTGGTCAACTTCATATACCCACCGTTTCTACGTTTAAAGCTAATTCACTCTACATAGGTATGTTGTGAGTTAAGTGTGCTACTACCTAACCAGATGCAACCGATAAGAGTGGAAACGATAGAAAATCGTCCGCATTAGAAGAAAAAGTAAGGAAATAGAAATTCTAAAACAAAATGTAAAATATCCTGCAAGCGTAAAATCAAATATCTCAAGAAATAATTTATTGACATCTTTGTAAATTACTTCGCAAATAAAATTGAATTTTTATTAATTTTTTCGTGACATAGTATTAATAATACTTGTACCTTAATATTTCTCTTAAGTATTCTCATTATAACTAAGTTCCGTACTGTATATCATTTCATTATCAAAATAAAGAATGTGGTATGGGATCAGGTACTATCTTTTATGAGTTCCATTTGCCCTTAAATCCTATGATGTCGAGAGGGAGACATGCCAAATATGTCTTTTATTCCTTTTTACCGATCTTCATTTCAAGGAAAGTTGTAACATGAGTTTGTCCTGAGGGTCTCATTTTGGAAATTTATGCAGGGAGCTGTCCGTAACAGCTCCCTGGTATATGGTGAGTCCTTGAAAACCATCAGTATCAATTACCAAACCCGTAAACTATCTTAGGGGTAATTAGAGATAATTTATAGATGGTTTAGAAAAGAAATGTCAACACTGTGCAACACCCCACATCATTATTTTTGCATAATCAACAAGTTACTACGAAACAATGTTTCGTTTCGTTTATTGTTTTATCGCTTTACGTACAAATAAGGTATAAATACAACAAAGAATCAAAGAACGTATAAAAGCAAAAGGAAGTACACAAAAACCCCGCGGCTTGAGAACGTGCACTCCCTAAGAAAAAAAAAGCAGGTTGAAAAAAAAACAGGTTGATACTAAAGTTTAACGACATGACTTTTATTTTCAAAAAGAATTTCAAACTTGGATGAAACAGTTTATCTGAGTGGCGTCAAAGATGCACGTTTAACTTTAACATTTAGGTCTAGTTGTTGGTTTGTTTCCTACAATATTAATCCGGCGGTTGCGTTTACCGGCTATTTAGTCATCTTCACAACACGCACGATTTCTTTTCTACCACATTCGAACGTCATTATGATTCACCTCTGTGTTTGGTGGTTTTGGAAGATGTTTCCAACTGTCCAGGGTTGGCCTAAATGTCGACAATACCACAAATTAATTCATTATTTCCAGTTTTCCAGAAACCAGCGTTTTGTTCTTTTATAGCTTCTCCCCATTGATAATTTCTTGTTATAACAAGGACGACGCAACCATATCCACTAGATTATTCAACCACAGAGATTGGGAGAAAGACGCCAGTCAATCAAGTGTGCTGGCAGCCATCAGGGTGGCCCAATGACTATGTTCATCTTTGTATTACCCAACGGAACATAAATACGAGGTCATTGTCGTTTTCTGGACGCGTTAAGAACTGATAAGGCACCCCGAGAGAGCCTAATACACCTGAATGTGTGAGCAACAGGTTATTCAGGGATGTTTTGTTTGTTTTGAAGGTGTTTTGGTTAGTGGGGAATTCCTTGTTGAAGGGTGTGCCTTCCCCGGCACATGTGACATTTTCGTGATTGCAGATTTTCAGGAAGATAGCAGGTATAGTGCTCCCTACAGTCCCTTGTCTATATTAAATGGAGGGCAAACTTAGTTCGATCGATACAAATTTTTTTCTTCCATTAACCCCCTCCCCGCCCAGCCTCAGTCCCCCCCCCCTTTCGATACAAAGGACTGGTTAACGGCAATATGATTTATATCAAACCAAATCACTTTGATATGTTTGACATTTTTAGAGATGTGGACCTGCTGTTTTCGGGTTTCCATTTCTCTCCGAAAATTTTAAAATTCCATTTTCCTGGTGCTGTTTGTTTCATTGAATTTTTTAATGCAGAGATGAAATATAAGAAAGAACTTAAGGAGTAGAATGAACTCACTTCATCACAGGTTTTCCTTCAATTAAGGTCATGGAGGTGATGACCGTGTCATTAACCTCACCAAACAATAGCCGCTAGATCCATGAATTAGTGATTACCATACCAGTGCCTTACAATGCTTCTGGGCTAAGTTTTTATCCTTTAGACAAATATTTTGTTCCCGCTGTCTACGGATTGTTTTGAAAACGTCAGAAGCCGCGCAATGCCTTTTGTGTAATACCCGTGCGTCACCTTGTTTTCACGTATTCGTCCACAAAAAATATCATCACATAATGGTACTTGTACGGAATAGATAGTAGTCAAAAGTTGAGGACGACTCTTTGTTATTTTCAGGCTAATGCGGTCAGGGGTAGCAATTACAAATATGAACTTCATCTACTTAACCGTTTAAATTAGCTAATAAGGGTCTTAAAGAAAACAGTTACCTTCCGATGAACTCTGAAGGTCGCAACGTCATAGGCGACTTATAAATGAACGGCTGAGTTAACAACCCCAAGGTCATCTAACTTAGTAATTCCGAACTACAAAAGATACCGATGACAACGCTGTTATGGACTGCATGCTACATTGCTCCCGAATCTATCGCATCTATGGCACACATGCACTTCTCTTTTTCGATCGAAGCATTCATTCATGTGTTATGCAGTTCTAGTATTCTAGTGGCAACTCTCTGACGTAATTTAGTTAGATGGAGCTTTACGGCCCAGTGTCCAACCTATTGGTTCAAGTCGAGCCGACCACAGACTTTTTTCGACTTTTTTTCCCTCCTCCATTGCTTATGTGGAGCAATCATGTACAACGGCAGCAGGTTCCTTTTCAGATTCTTTGGTATGGACTCGACCTGGGAGTTGAACCCGGGTCTTCCGTTGAGAGGCGGATGTTCAATTACCTGCGTTGCAGCCTGTACGGCATATTCGTTTTCACTCATGGCGGTTTTCTCAGCTAAGAATGGTTTTGGAGGCTAAGAAGCTGAGAAAACCACCGTCCGCTCCGCGGGGTAGATGCTCAACTGCTAGACCAAACACTCGGATAGCGTAACCGTCAAAAGTTGAAAGCCGTACGCAGCAAAGCATACCATGCACTATTAGTCTTTAAAAAATATGTTTGAACTGCACTCTAAACAACCTGGGATTCGGTCCAGAGGGGCAGATGGGGGGAAATCCCCCACCAGTAGAATATAACATTGTAGTATACATATGACTGATTTTAAGGGTTCGAGAATTTTTCAATTTGAACCTTTTTATAATGGCCAACTATGTATGTTGTTTATATGCGTGTCGATGTAAGTGTGCATGCATGTTTAGGTGCGTGTACAGGTGTGTTCTCGACTTCGTGTGGGTAGATTGCTTATACTACTACTAGACCGGTCCGGTAAGGGACAAGATTTTAGTTTCTGAATGTCTGAAATTTTTGCCCCCGCCCCTCCCCCCTTATCCGTAAAACACATCTAAGCCCCTAACTCTAAATGTCTAAAAATGCTAGCACATTTAAAAGAGGACAAAATGGGAATAGTTCTGAAAATCTTTGGAAATTAATTGACTACACTTTTCGATTTTATCTCCTTGCAGTGTTTTGTTATCTTTTTTGTTATAAGGTGCCAACATAACTTCGAACCAGCTACGAAAGGAATACCACCCTTGCAAGTAAAGTTTGTCCTGATTTAAGTTCTGGTTGTGTATAGGCTCGTCAATCGTTCATATCCTAAGTTTCCTTCATGCAATATGTTTTCCATTTTCGGCTAAAATTCAAAACTGTGTGACGTCATCAGAGTTTAAAGTGTACCTCATGTCAAAAAAATTCAAAGATATATATTAAAGACCATGAAAAATAAATTCTGACAGTCCAAATTTCATCTCCATAGGACATTCCTGATCCGAGATATCAAATGTTGAAGTTTATTCACTTAAGTTAAAATGGTTCATTGCGCAATAATTTGTGATGTCATTCTTGTGCTACTCAAATTACAATCTTTATATTTCTTTGTTTTTCCGAACGTTACTGCACCTTGTACCAAGGTGTGATAGCACTCTTACTCTTATGAGGTGACATTATTAATTAAGTCCTCCTTGTGCACCATGCTATGCAAGCAAACAGGAAAGGTTCAAGGTCATAAAACCTTTTTTTAATAAAACAGGAAAACAAAGCATGTTATATGAGTTGTACAACAAGAAAGTCACAAATTATTGAGCAATTGACCAACATTTTATATCTCAGTTGAGGAGTGCCATATGAAGATGGGAGTTGGACTGTTAGAATTCATTTTTCATGCTCTTAAATATATATATATATACATATATATACATATATATATATATATACATATATATATACATATATATATATATATATATATATATATATATATATATATATATATATATATATATATATATGTATATATATATATATATATATATATATGTATATATATATATATATATAGATGAATGAGAGGCTTGGATAACAACGATATTCCGGTGTATGCCCAGGATCCAGAGGATTCTCAGAATTCTAGTTAAAAATTATTTAAAATTGAAAATGAAAGTTAAAACTAGAATTGCAACTGCACATACAATGATAAAAAGACACCGTGATTCGAGAAGCTTTCGGCTATTTTATTCAGCCTTCCTCGGCTCGAATGAAGCGAAATAAAATGCGTTCAAATAAAATTACTACCAGACCAGCAAACGAACAAAGGCTAAAAGCAACCCACACAACCTTAGCCCTGTTAAGAATAAAGCTTAAAATCACTGGAGGATAAACAACAAAAAGTAAAAAGAGAAAAAAAAAATGATAAGAAGCTTAAAACCAGCTGTAAAATTGCAGCACAGGAGCAGTGAGAATCCTCCAGAAAGGTAAAAACTGATGGAAGATAAAAGGGGCCTGAAAGGAGTGTTAGGCAAGAACTTTAAACATGGAAACCACTGGGAAAAATTGAATCTGGGCTTTACCGTAGGTAGCTGATTCTTTTAGATGAGTTAAATTCCTTTCTTTTATTGAGGCCCAATGGAAATAAGGTATTCAGTTGGGCAAGCCAATAACCCTCTCTTTTGGTGAGGACGGTATCAATATTAGACTTACTGTAAGTCTGTTCAATAATTATAAACTTGATGTCCGACAGCTGATGGGGAGAAGCATTATAATGGACTGCTAATTCACATCTACCCCGATTATTGAGAAGATCGGATTTGTGATTTCTAAACCTTACTTTAAATTCCGTAGAGGTAGACCCAACATATTGCAAATTACATTTAAAACAAGTTGCTGCATAAATTACGCAAGCACTTGTACAGGAAACAAAACTCTTAATAGCGTAAGTTTTCTTAGTGACACAACTATGAAAGGTAGAACTTTGCGTGAGAAAGTTGGTGCAAAGGTCACATTTCTTCCGTTCACATTTAAAACACCCCAGTTTGGAAATAGTGCCCCCTCCATTAAAACGATAAGGCGGTTGCGATTTCTTCAGTAAATCCTTAAGGGATTTACCTCTTCTATACGCAGTAAAGATTGAATTGTGTGGGAAAATGTTGGTCATAAGGGGGGAACTATGAAGAATGTGGATTTGTTTCCGTATAATAGAATGAGCATTCGGTAATGCTGGATTGAAATCGAGGACTAGAGGGTATTTTCGACTAGAGATATTCTTTTTGACAGGATTAAGTAAGGCAGATCTTGGTAATATGCTCGCCTTGTGGAATTGGTCCTCGACCAGCTGGGGGTCATAGCCTCTAGCTATTAAATAATTCTTATATTCAATAAAACGATTGCGTAATAATTCAGGGGTGGAACAAATACGTTTCAGCCTCAATGCAATGCTGTACGGTATGCTCTTCACCTGATGTTTAGGATGAGAGCTAGATGGTAATAAATAAAGATGACCGTCCGTAGGTTTAGAGAACACGTCCGTGGAAATAATACCATTATTTAACATAACCAAAACATCCAGAAATTCGAGCTTAGATTCTGAGATCCTAACTACAAAATTGATAGTGGGGTATATCGAGTTAATAAATGTGGTAAATTCCTGCAAAGCGTCAAGACCGTGGGGCCACAGCTCAAAAATGTCGTCCCTAAAACGCCACCAGTTTTGTGGCTTAAATGGGCCCTCTGTAGTAGCTACTTTGTCTATGTAACTCATGGCTATGTCGGCATAACTGCATGCATTCTTGGGTCCCATATATATATATATATATATATATATATATATATATATATATATATATTTACCTGGATCCTACCTTTGGTCGACATTCCTTCGTCTAAAAATGTACATTAGGTCGACAATTACGATAGGTCAACATTTTCGTGTCGACCTAATGTTTGGTTCACGATTTCAACCCCTTCTGCATACATTCTTAATAAATTAAGTGCATGTATAATACCTTCGTGGCGCCCTCTTTATTGTGTCTGTATATAGACGTAATAAACACAATGTATAGTATGTAGATTTGCACGTGAAAAAAGGGGTGTTATATCTTGCGTTGTCTAAAAATGTACATTAAGTTAACACGTAAATATTGCAAAATACCTTTAATACTTTGTTTATTTTATTATAACTTGTGCGTACGTCATACATAATAATTATACCATACATATTATTGTTGGCGCTGTTGAAGTTTATAGTGGTATTTTATTTGAATTTTTTAGTGTCTGTATGTGCAGATACATTCAAATATGTGAAATATGTATATGTCGACTTAAGGTCGATGTTGACCTAAGGTAGGATCCAGCGTTATATATATATATATATATATATATATATATATATATATATATATATATATATATATATATATATATATATATATATATATATATACATATATATATATATATATATATATATAGTAGGTCGAAGTATGGTAAATCGAACGTTGAATGAATAGGTCGAAAGGAGTGTTAAATTGAAATTAGTCCCAAGCATTGGCATCAGCCCTAATGAACAAGGGAAATAAGAAATAAATTCTCTCTGAATTTATTTCTTATTTCCCTTGTTCCAATCCGAAGCCTCGGCATGTTTACACTAGGGATCGAGCTTGCATGCATTTTCATCACTCCATGCATCACTAACAGGAGGCCGATTTGTTGCCTTGGGCCTCTTAACTTCAAGTACAACGGTTCGACTAGTTTGACCCTCAGGTAGTTTATTCCAACTGCTGGGGAGTAAAGTGTAAAACAAAGTGGATAGGTCCGAATCCCGCTCGAGGATACGTGCCAGTGGGTTGTATTCCTCTAAGTACTCCATAGCCATTAAACTCACTCAACAAATGAGTGTTTTTGCAGTCTTTCTATCATTTTCCAAAATACTCCAGGTCAGCTTGAGTTCCCTTGCATTGAACCAAACAGCTGTATTATGGACCGTCGGTTGTCCTTTATTCCCATCACCCCCTTGTTTTAAGGGGCAACTAAAGGGAAATAGATGACTCGGAGCGGAATTATGAACTGTATTTGGCACCGAACTTTAACTTAAACCATATTTGAAATTTTTCCTTTTTGTCTAGCTGGTACTAAGTGAGACATTCGTGTTGGGATTTCGCTTCAACCCATCTAACTGGGTCATGAACACAGATTCGCATGCACGAAGATGCCAATACATGAACCACACATTCGAAAACCCTTCACAGTTTCCGTGTGAACTCCCTTCGACACCAAGTCAACTGCGAACATGATGTGTCGTCATTTAGTGACATGCTCCCAGGAGTTCCCACGTGGGGATGGGGCAATTTTCTTGGGATGGCGCGGAATTTCAAGGGATACAACCTTCCGCTATATAACCTCCCATGCAACACTGATCCTACTGAGAGGGTTGATAAGCTGGCGTAGCGGTTCCTGTTTTAGTTCATCATTAAAATATGTCAACAGCCACGTCTAAACTGGAAGCCGGAGAAAACTGTTAAGCAGGCAAAATGCCCAAGATTCCAAGGACTCTTTACAAGCATCCCAGGGTCGACAAATGGCACTATCACCATGAAATAGTTTCATATTTCTCAGCTTGTTTAAAATAGCAGGATAAACAGGTGACAATAAAATATCTCGCTGGTATAAAACCACAAAATTGTCCTTTAGTTTCACTCTCCAGTATAAAAAAGGAACCAAGTTCACCTTAGAGACGTTTACTGTACAATCTCACGTTGTTTACTCGACGCTTGAACAATTTTCTGCACATATTGCCCTTTCATATATAGCATAAAAACCCCCGTACCTCCTGCATGCATGACCACCCTGGAGATGTCTTATTTCTTACCGTATTTCATAGCATATTTGCTGTATTTCAAACCCAGGGGTTGAATTCATATGCCATTCGATCCGGGCAACTCACATCTGGACCGTCTCCTAATGAACCAGTCCCAAGTTGCAAACATCGAAATTTGAACTCATCAAAACCCAGAGAAAATGCCTGGCATGTCGAATGAAGATGTCAGATTTAATTAGGTCATGACTGTGACATCTTCTAATTGATTAAGACAAGCGGTCGTTACATCTTTTCTGGTATCGTGATGCTATCCGTCCGTGACCTTGCGATACCGTGAGTTTAACCAAGAAGGTGAATAACAACGGAGAAGCGATGGCTGGCCCCTTGGGTCAAAACTTACCAATTACCTGGTTAAAAATGCGACAGACTGTCTTTTAAAATGTATGAGAGAGATAATTTAGAAAAGTTTTTCATGTTTTTCCAAATTTCGTGCAATGACCTAATAATTACTGATGGGTTAGGTTAAGAACAGAAAGACGATCCCCGAGCTGATCTTCAAGCACTATACCTAAAACGTTTTAAACTAATGAGTTTCAGGACAGGAAAATGTTTGTGACAGACATAAGTAAAGAAGTTATGTGACAAGAAAATAAAATTCTTAAATGTAAAATCTGAGGATCTTATCATTGTGCTTTCTTTTCTTCCTCAACCCTAACTGTAATAATAGACTCCGTATTTGTTCGAACTTTAAGAGACTCAAGAAATCTATTGAATTTCCATCAGAGGACCTGAAATCTATTGTTTAGTGCTTCAGTCTGAATTCAAAACAAGTGCACAACCACACACACACACACACACACACGCACACACACACTTTGCTACATCATGGACCCTACTGCCGTTGTGCGTGATGCTCCGCATACGCAATGGAGTAGGGAAAACAAGCCAATGAGCCACAACGGAAAAAAGGCTGTGACCGTCTCAACTTGAACCAATAGGGTGGAAACTGGGCTGTAAAATTCCATCTAAATACCGTAACTAACTAATTGCTACATCACATGTCTCCCTCCCCTTGTCCCTTCCCTCTTACTTTGGCGATTAACATTTAGTACGGTACTTAAGTCAAATGATTTTGTAATAGCATGGGCATTTCGGAAAACTCCATAACCTCTTCACCGCATCGAGAAATTTGAGTAAGATGCTTGCTCACTAATTAGTGCAGTTGTTGTTTTCGTTCTTCGTGATCATGAATTCAGCTTTAAGTGTAACATTCATCATGTCATGTTCATCGTATAACGCCTATACTGATCTAATGCTTCCAATGATATTTACCGGCAGATTCATTTCAACATGTTAAAATCTGCACAGGATCTCCCAAATGTTCAATTGCAACTGCTTATTTTAAATGATATTTTAAAGGTGAAAAATTGCCTGAAAATATAGAAAATTTCTGTGGCCATTTGCAGTTGTCGAAAATTCGAGAAAACATACGATGTCTGACGTAAGGGTTTATTTTACCGAATATTTCTGCCCCCCCCCCCCACCTTCCCCTCAGTATGTGGCCGGGATATTCGGTTAACTCGACCTGAAAAAATAAAGTCAAACTGCTCAATCCGCACATAAACGTTAGGTGTTGTTGTAGCCCTAACACATACATCACTTTAATAGGGTATCTTACGTTAGGCCACAGCAACACTAAAACTCGGCAAATGGACCATAAAAACATATCTAGCCTACCTTAATATTTCTTCAAAGATTCGCATACTTTTTATTTTGGGCGTGAATCTTAAAATAACAAATTTATAAATACAATTCATAAGGACTTTTAATAATGCTACATTAATGCAAATCTAGGAGGCATTTTTTGCGGAACTTTTCTCGAAACGCCTTTCTCATTTTATGGTCATCCGGTGGCGTACCGATGGAGGGTATTTTCTGCAGGTTGTTCCTGGTCAGGCTTGGAGAGGTGTCTTGCATAGTCAAAAACATTAAGTTCATGAACATTTACTTCACTCTAAAAAACGTGTTTAGCGATTAAACACTTATTTTGCCTGACCTGGTAAAGAAGTTTTTATTTTAAACATTTTTTCCTGTTAAACACTATCATTTTTAGATTCAGCAATTAGCCTTTTTTGAAAGAAACATTTATGAATTTGTCACCTGAATCTCTCATCTGATCATTGTAACAAAGTACGGACAAACGAGTGTTTAGTAAAGCGTCTTAACACGTTTTTTAGAGTGTTTAGCTTACGTATAATTATTTCAAGGTTGTACGACACCCAAAGATAGAACCATTTTGCATGTAACTCACTTTACAAGCAAATGTTTATCAAGGGAGCGGGACAGGCCCTTTCCTCTAAGAGAATACTTGGTCAATTTGATAGGGGCAAATCGCTAACACATAAATTCTTACAAAGGGACAGCTTTTATGGTCGTACTTGGGATCAGTTTAACAAGATTTCGTAACTTTGAGTTCTGCCTCATACGTGCATATGGTGACGTGAAACGACGAAAGACGCAAACTAGGAATACGTTGGAATCGTAATGTCTCCCTCTTCCTGTGCCAAGAACCTTTCGACGATGTTTATAACCTATATACAGATATCTGCATGTCGGCAACATGTCTCGCTAAACAGTGACCAAATCTCCTGTGAAGATAACATTTTGTGACAGAAAACTCAAAATATAGAATATTCATAAATGGAAATGAAACCGTGCGCGTGTTTCATGTTTCATTTTGACTTTCCAAGAGGTAATCAAGCGTGATAAAGGCTTGCTTACTTGGATTAAGCTGAGCTCCATGTCCACGAAACTGACTCCGGGGGGTTTCAAAGGAATAAACATATTTTCTTGGCTCTCTAGGCTAGAGGTTTTATCCAAAAATGACCCCCAGTGGACCAGATTTTTCGTCTACATGCCACTTTCAAATGATTAGGTGAATAACTGCAAAATGTTTCATTTACACATGACTTTGAAAAGGCTTGGGATATGTAAAATTTTGTTCATATACTTAATCAATTTTGCCAACAATTGGGGTAGACGCGCACTGTTTAACAAGGTGTTTCTTGATTGGTTGTTGCCATTGTATTGTATCGATTGCATCCTTTGTTAGGGTTAGGGATCAGTTTAGGGATTAGGCTATCGTTAGCCAGTAAGGAAACTTATTGTTAAACAGTGCGCATCGCCCCAACAATTGTCTTATAAATTTGATTCGACATGCTACTTGTATACTGGAACCGAAGCTGGAACCCAATGAAAGGGCAAGAGTAGTCTTCCCAACTTGACGTAGTGTACTGGTCACTGCCCTGTTTCAAGATTGGCTCTTCAGGGTCATGTGACAATTTTTTCTTCTCAAATGCAAAATTTACTTGGACTCACTACTTGGTTTACCCTGAATATGCAATATTGAAGTCCTAAAATATTACAAAAGATACTTTAAAGAGAAGTGAGAGGAAAATTGTAAGATTTACCTGTTGCTTCAAAATAATTTTGGGACGACAGCTCTATCCCATTAAAGGCCCTGTTCTCTCACCCCAAACAGTACCAATTTTCCTAACCTTCTAACTGAAGCCCCTCACATAATCGTCTGGAATGCATCCTCATCCAGACACAATCTCAGTTAATTGCTTCAGGGTGAGTATAGAAAAACTCATTTTTTTGTAATGAAAACACTTTCAGTACCGTACGTGCTGTGTAATATAAGCTTTGGCACTCTGCATTGTTTGAAGAAGCTGTCAGTCAAAGAGCTGAGCAAATTGAGAATTTCGGTGCCCGGGTACCAAAACTGTAGTCTGGGGTGAGAGGTTTGGCCCTTTAAGCTTTCCTCCTGAATCAGTTATTCTCCCAAAATCTTAAAAGCACGCCAAGGAAGGAACACAAAAACTTTGAGATTCAGTTCAAGTAATCTTTAAATGCATAGGGTGGTTTTAGATGCATTTTTACAAATAGATCCAATTACTAATACTCCAAATAACTGCCATTCACGAGCATTTCTAGTCACGGTAAGAGTTCAGTCGTGGGGGTGCGGCCCATGTGAGTTTTATTTTTATAGTCCGGTGTTTAACTATGCATTCATTAAGTGGATAAAAAGCTGCAGGAGACCGTGAGGTACATGAAAACCCGTAAGTGTACACCCAGAAATTTAATGAATATGCATTTCGCTCTGACATCGATTTTGTAACTGCTTATACAGCTGTCCACACATCGTTTACTATTTAGTGCCAGGATAGGCAATCACTGTGAATGAATACTTTTTACAAAGCACGTCACACATACATTATAGCCATCGTCAGAGATCGTTAACTTTACCTTTTCATTGACGAGATTACCACCTTTGCGTTTCCTCGCACCAGTTGTTCCGCTTAGTTTTGGTACTTGACTTCAGCTCACTATTTCCAATGAAGGCAAGCTAAATAAATACTTAGAAACTGGGTGATTGAATGAATTGAAAGTTAACCAAGTTCATGAATAATAATATTATAATATCCTTTACTTTTCAAAGTCAGTGGTTGTGTTGTTTATGACTGCGTGCGTATACGTCATCCGGACCGGTTTTCAGATTGTCAATCACCAATACGTATATAAAAGCCCGCTCAAAGCAGAACAAGTTCAGTTTTGAAGTGTCCCGAGCAACGTACCGGCGATTGAAGTCATTTACAATCTTTATATGTCAAACGATCGGAAGCAATATGTTAACAAGAGTATAGTATTTGCCGGAGTGACTAGTGGAATATTATTGTAGATTTTTGTTACTATTTATTTTTAATTTATATTACTGTTTTGTGTATTCAATAAGTCCGAAATCGAAGCTTTGCAAACTCATCGCGTTCAAAATGAAGAACTTGCAACAGATTATAATCCTGTGTGTTTCTCTAGGATATTTAGTAGCACATGGAAGGCATATACCGGTAAGTACAGCTTACACTTTAATTTGCTCAAGAAAAAGGTAATTTTATGGGGAGCTTTATACTTCTTGTTGTGTAGGTACCTGTACGTGATAATAAGCAACATTTCTAATTACCCAGTGAACATCTGGTGTTTTTAGGGGATTTACTTTGGCTACGTAAAGATTTAAGTCTTTCCACGCAAGTTTTACTGACAGTAACCAATAAGCTAGGAGAAGATCCCCCTACCTCAAGACAAGTATTCGAAACCTAGAAAATTTCAACTTGAACCAATTCATCCCCCCCCCCCCCTTTCCCATAGCAGCGCACTACCTTCACATAATAAAGCCTAGCTAGAGGAATTGAGAACTTAAGGTAAAGATCATTTTATTCTCCAGTGTTGTAAAGTTGTTTATTATACTTCTCCGAAGAAGTCAATGTGTTGGATTTCTTCAGTAAAATAATATTGACATGCGAACGGCCTTACTGTCCAGTATACTGTGTAAACGATGAATGACATTGATGTTGGTAGCATTAGCACGTAGTGAAACAGCACAGGCTGAGTTTCTTCGTTTAATAACATTCCTTCCTATATTCGAAGTTCTTCTTCACGATTGGTTAATTAAGCTCGATAGAACATGTTAAAAATTTTGAAGAACATTACTTCAGATGAAGACTTAGAGAATATGTTGTGACACTAAATGTATAGTTGTCCCTCAGTTGGTTCCACACCACCCACCGCTGTTTTCGTCCAGGCGACCGTGCATATTCTTATTTTCATCTAAAAAAACAAAAAGTGCTTTAGCCTAAAAAACATAGTATATGCCTTATGTGTTATGTTGCCCGGTCATATTTCACTCGCGCAAAAAATACAGAGGGCGTTAGCAAACTGAAGTATGGGACTTTAAGGCCTGCATTAGGTTCACACAGATTGCCTTTATCATAGGCCTATCTGACGCCGTTTTCTTTCCAAAACCACTGCACTGTGTAACCGAAGAGGAAAAACTACAAATGCAATCTCTGTGCCTGTCTTAAAGCCTTCATAACTTCTTACTACCAAACCTTTGCACCCCATCCCCTCCCACGCTCGTGTACGGCGTCGTCTTGCGAAGTACATTTATTTTGACGCGGGGAAATAAAGAATGTTTCGTAACAGCTGTAGTCATTTTGGATCCTATTGAGACCTAGTTGATGGAAGTCCATCAATGCAACTCGGCGCATTTGTATTACCTTCAATTAATCGAGTTGAGAGGATAACCAAACTTGTTACTTTGACATCAAAGTCCTCAAGGATAAGGAGCTTATGTTGTCGATCGAGAGGTCACGGGCAACAATGTCTTCTCATCAAGATGACTTTACGTCAAACAGTGTCTCACGCCGAGAAGAGAATGTGAACTCTTCATATGCACTTGGTTAAAACGGTCTCCGCGTCTGCTCGGCTTGCAGAATCCGTTTTCAGATTCATACAAGTAGGATGGGCCACCGAATATATATAGTACTGTATATGTGAATTAACCGCGTCGTGACCTCCTGGAATGAGCATGGCAAAGTTTGAAGTTGCGCGCCCAAAACTATAATTGAACATACACCCTCTCTTTGTTTCAATAGTCCTCTCTATAGTATTGACTTTGTAGCATTCTCACGAACTAAAAGACATATGAGCAGGAAATCTCATGTCCTGAAAACAAGTATCAGCTCGAGGTAAATTCACATAACTGCTGTGAAACACCCGTAGGTGCCAACTAGAGGTCCCGTAGCCAAATAAGGCACCAAAGAGGGGACCAAACTTTTCCGGGTCTAAAATATCTTGAGGTGGCAAATGTGTAGAATTATATTAGGTCAATGGGGAGACAATTTTTAGGGGGCTCCCCTCCAGTAACCTCCTTTGTCTACGGACCTGCAAGCAGCTTTACATGACAATGCCGACTTGCAACCGACAACCCCAACATTTTAAGGCCGAGACCTATTGCAACCACTCCATTTTGGGTGTGGTTTTGAAGTTATGTATCTGATCAATCTCTAGATTTCAATTGGAAGAAGAAAAACGAGTAAACTTGGGGTCAAAAAAGAAACCATATGGATGTTGCTCGTCAATATTCATAGTCCTGCCTTACTGATGACCGTACCCTCTCTAGTCCCCAAATTTGTTTTCCATCTGCCAATAAGAATTGCACATTTATTTATTGCAGAAATTTTAATTCAAATGTGCTCTTTCTAGGCTAAGAAATTTTCCTCATATAAGAACTAGAGTCAAAACTGGTGATAAGTTCTAGCTATTTAACTCCCTGTAGAATGATAGGCTACAAAAGAAGTAAATCACAGCTGTTGGGAAGATGGCCAACATTTTTCTTTCATTTTCTTTCTATTTTTTACCATGCATACCTTTTAAGTAGGTGTAAGTAGCAGTGAACTGAGGTAAGCATTAGTCTCCTGTACTCTGTGTATTCAAAGCACCAGAGTCAGTCTGTTTATCACTACCAGGTGTGGGAAGCAATTAATCAAGGGCCAACCCCAATTTGAGAGTACAATGAACAGGATTTAGATTCAAAATTCTGTCACGGCTTAAACATGTCCTGGGATCGAATGAGTGACTGAAGCACTGGGTCACAGCCTGATTGAACAGCTTATTACTTTGTGCAGGAAGTGGTGAAAGACCCTAGATGCTCAAATTGTGTCAACCAAACATGGTCGTCGTGGAATGTTTTCAAAATCTCGAACGCCGGTATTCCTTACATTATATTTGACAAGGCGGTTAAACGGTACAAGCTATCAAAACAAGTCTGTCATACTTTTAGGAGCTTCTTCAGGCCATAGCGACTTGTAAATGTGTAAAAGTCTATTACAAGGTCTACGCTGGTTATGAAGGGTTCAGTAGAAGTTGTAACACGTCAGTTTGAAAAGTACCGCGAGAATAAACAAAAGTTGCTTTTACCAGACCAGTAAATCGAAAAATAAATAAGCTTATTTTTCGTCAAGGTACACTGAGATATTGAAGTGCATTTTGACCACACGTTTTAACTCACCTCGTCCTATGCAATGCAACTGAATCGTATACAAATCTTCAAGTTGTCTAGCTGTCTTATTATCAATTAAGAGAATTTGATTAGAATCTAAACATCCTAGAACAATTATGTTACAACATGAGAAAAGCTAGTCCAAATTCCATGCTGCTTTCATCTCCTGGTGAGTCATACCTCAAAATGGTGAGCTTTATTGGAATACTGAACTTTTGTAGTTGGTGGGTGTTACACTATCTGACCAACAGATCGGCTTAAATTAAATATAGTTCGTTTCATTGTATTTTCAACTCCATATTAACATTTTAAGTGATAATTGAAAAGGGGTTTTTGTCTCAGAGAAGAAATGAATTTAACCATCCCATTAGTCATCACAAGGTAAAGAGCGAACGCATTGTTCCTTGAAATGTTATCAAGCCATTACAAGATCGCAACTATGTGGTTTTAATTCTACAGCTGGATCAACAATTACCCATGAATGGGTTCGTCACTTCGGCAGGAACAAATAGTTTTTGTGGTTCTACACAAACACAACACAATGTTCTTCTTCCCAAGTAACTTTTAACTTTTAGCTTTTGAAACACATTAAATCTTTTAAAGGCACAAAAAATGTTTTTCCGTCTGTGTATCTATCTGTAAGAATAAACTTTAATCCGCAGTCTTCTTCTTCTTCTTTGAGGTACTCCATAGCGCCCCTAAAAAGGCATTCGTTTGGAGTCCTATTACACTAGCAGGTTAAATGCCAAATCCTCTCATCCCAAAAAGTTCCAATTCGTCTAACCTACTTACTTAAGCCCCTCCCACAGCTGTGGGAGGGGCTTAAAATTCATCTTCATCTGGACACAATCTCAGTTCAGCTTCAGGGTGAGTTTACAAGACCCCAACGTGCAACCAAAACACTCTCAGTATAGCACATGCTATGTAATATTAGTTTCAGGACTCTGCATTTTTTAACTAGCTGTCAATCAAATAGTTGTGCCAATTGAAAGTTTCCGTGGACCTCTACAAAAATTGTAGTTTGTAGTGAGAGGATTATCCCTTTAACACCCCTCTTTTGTGCCACAAACCCCCCCCCCCCCCACACACACACACACACCAAAACCCTCACAATGACACGATTCTGGCTACGCGCCTGCGTTTGTCCCCCCTAAGATGCAGTCTTCTATTTTATACTACTCGCCGTTATGAGAAACGATTCCTCGGGGTTGGGGAAAGGGCGTCCTAAGCGTCCATGATTTAATCCCTCCAGAGTTTAAGATTTTCCTCAATACATACGTAAAGTCAATTTTACTTCAATCATACAAACACGGTGGAAAACCTTTAAATCTCATCCTTCCTACATCGAAGGGTTAAATCCCATCGATTTACGACTTTATAAACCTACTTTCCGGTGCTGATTGCTGGTCAACCACAAACTTTGTTGATCTAAACTGGTAAAAAATCATATTCCTGCTTCCACAGACTTTACAACCATTAACCTGATGTACTTTAAGAAAGGTTAATTACATGATCGTATACTATCATAAACTGATTGGTGGGTCTTCCATTGGAATAATTTACTAAGCTCAATATTATTTTATGCAGACATTCCCTGTCCGTTACTGTTGCAGATGTATGAAACCCACTACTGCACCTAGGTGACATGCTGCTGACAATGTTGCAAATAGCAGTCATGGGTGTCTTATACCCCATGTAGAGGGTTATCCTATTTTTGTTCCCGCTCGACTGCTTTTTCTAAAGTCCTCCCGACCCTCTGGTAAAGGGCCTTTCTGCGAAACCAAATTTCGGGAAGCAGTTAAAGTTTAGTTTCCCTCTCGACCGAGTGACGAAAATAAGAAAGAAAGGAAACCCGTGAGCAAACAGAAATCAGTTTCAGACGACAGAGACTATATGTACTTAATAAGTGCGCTTCTAGCGTGCGTAGAAACGGGCACAGACGAACAAACGAAATAACCCAAAGCGGACCGGATGAAAACATAACTGTGAACTATTTACATGCCCATAAGTACTTAATAAGTGCGTACAAAAATGTAGGATGAGTTACCTAACAGATTAGAAGTCGATACCCGAGGGCATTTACTGATATAACTTCTACCCCGTTTATCATAACGACAGGCAAATTCTTTTGATTATCTCGACCATTGTTGCCAATTGTTGCTAACGAATGTCAGTCAAATCTTAGTGAAGATTGATGTCATTCAATTTGGTGTTACATTCCACTTACTCAGACGTTCTGCTTGGTATGTCTTTGATGCTGGTGGAATTCACTTACGTCGTCCACCGACAGCAGTTTATCCTCCATCTTACCAGCTAAACGATCTCATCATTGTACATCCTCACCTGACGTCTTCATTCACTTTCACTGGTGCGATGACGTTTCTATG
This sequence comes from Holothuria scabra, assembly GCA_037179385.1. Classification (NCBI taxonomy): domain Eukaryota; kingdom Metazoa; phylum Echinodermata; class Holothuroidea; order Aspidochirotida; family Holothuriidae; genus Holothuria; species Holothuria scabra. Next base: position 5,354,888 of record CM074201.1, read on the forward strand.
AACCCTGTTCGTAGATGTAAAATTATGTCACTGCTCCGACGTTATTAAATAAAATGGACATGGGAGAGGATCATTGAGTCATTTTAATGGTTTGTGAGAGTTTTACAGCTTGCATGTCAAGAGTCACGTTGACAATACGCAACGGGCGTTTCTTTTTCAGAGTGTAAGGTATATATATATGTATATATATATATATATATATATCGGGTTTATACCCGAAACGTCGTGGAGTTTTCCGCAAACTTTTAAGCACTTTTTACTACCTCTTTTCGACCAACACATTTCAACAGTGCTCCGCAGCATTTCGACCTTATATTTATATATATATATATATATATATATATATATATATATATATATATATATATATATATACAAATACAAATACAAATAATTGCCCAAAAAACAAGACTGGACAGAGTACTCAATTCTGCAAGCAGAAGAGCGGATATCGACCATGTATTTATGCTGTAAAAGCAAACAAAACCCTACTTAAAGTTTCTCACAAATCAATGCGATCGTCAGGGGATCTCGGTTGTTAACCAAGATCCCCTGACGATCGTATTGATTTGTGAGAAACTTTAAGTAGCGTTTTGTTTGCTTTTACAGCATAAATACATGGTGTATATATATATATATATATATATATATATATATATATATATATATATATATATATATATATATATATATATATATATATATATATATATAGATATATATGATTCCATCATACCATGAATGATACGTTCCGAGACACGCCATTGACCAAACAGGGAGTTGCCATATGACTTCCATTCTTCTAGCTACCCCTGTAGCAATGCAATGTACACATCCAATGAAGGCTAAGGGGGGAAAAATTGGCGAAGACCCTGACAATTTATCCCCCCCCCTTCTATGTTTCAAATAAGTTTCAAAAAACCACTTGACCTATTAATTTTTTAACATATTTGTCCCCTAAAATAGTTTTCTACCATAGGATCCATTTCGCCCCCCTCAGTACCTTTGCTAGGCTACGAGTCTGACCATCGGCGGCTTATCAGTTATATGTTGGAACTAATTAAATTAATACAATGACAACAGATAGGGCAACAGAAAGGCAATAGATTAGAAATGCATTTCTTACAAACGGTGCATTGAACCAGAGTTATTATTGCTCTTCGTAAACCTCTGCGTTTGTGTCAGCTTTATAAGATACCGTACTGTTTTTGGTTAACACATCATAATAAACAAAGGCTAATTCTTCGTTACCAACTTGACATAAGTTCAAGCACCAGGTCTCTTCGGGTATCTGCCGGTATACCAAAGCCCGTAATCGTATTCTTGGCCTCTTTCGGTATGAAAGACGTCCTTTACAATAAGTTATCAATCTCGCCATTTTATTTTGTTATTTTGTTTAATAACTGCTGAAAGCAAGCACCTACAGAGCTGCTAAAGTTAGCTTGTTTGAAGTGAAGTTACAACAGTGGAAATGTATGTATGAAAGGTACAGTTACATTCATTAGCCGATTAATAAAACTATGACCTGGGCAAATGACTGCGGTAAACCGATAGACTATTGCACTTTAGATACCCTTCCCAGTGGTATCACTTTGTCAACTTGAGGTTTTAATTCATGTCAATGGAAAACTTAGACACTTGGCGAATCTGATTGACGATGTACAAGTGGTCTTTACTGACCAACTTTACTGTCTATTGTAGAACTTTACTCTCATTGAAGCCTCGGCTTGATTTGTGTGAACATAAATTGACGGAGACAGTGTGGCATTAAACGTAACCACAACAGTGTCTATTTGGATCACCGTGTCTGCGAAGAACCGTCTACTGGAGACTTGACAGATCCTGACGATACTGTTTTAATTTTTTGTTTTTCTTTACAATGTTTTTATTGTTTTATTGTTAAGCTTTATTTCTTGATTGACTATTCTCATTCAGGTCTAGAAATGAGTTGTAAAACAACGTGACCCCAAAAACAACTATTTCAATGCCATTCCAATGCTATGTGTAATTTTGCTAATTTCGAGTTAAATTGAAACTGCAAGAAAATTTTCAATTGCTTTCAGAAAAGTTGTTTCGCAGTTGTGAGACATTGCTCAGAAATACTCCATGGCATAATGCCAGTTCTGCACTTGAAATCCGACCGAATGATTACCTTATCTTTTACCTATGTTAAAGATTCCCTACGATAAAGGCGGTTATCAAGAAAATAGTGATGAGTATATATAATCCAAACAAAACAATAAACTTGACCGTTCGTGATGGTGATAGATGTAACCTATTGTTGACTAGGAAATAGCCTTCTGCTTGTTCTGTATAGTCTGCTGGAATTTGTCCGGCAAGTTGTTCACTTTCTTGTAAGTATAAAAGTTCGTTATTATTCGAACTAATCATTTGTCGGCCTGTACATGTTAAACGCCAACAAACAACGCAAATGAATCATGTCCGATTTCCTAGCATTTAACATAATAATGATGACTACTTTTGTAATTTTTCCGGGATATACAGATTTATGATACTATACTATATAGCATGTAGGCAATAAGTGCCCTCTATCAAAACATCCCGAAAAATCCTTCGGTACACCGCAAAGTACTATTTTCCTACCAGGGAGGTTAGATGACTTATCGAGACTCAATAATACATACGTACTCATATTGACAGATTGGCTGTCTCCCTCAAACAAATGAAGCCTCCCAAAGTAAGGAACAGAAATTGCAGCTTTTTGGTAGAGAGGATTTATGTAAGGAGTTCTTGTACAGCGAGCTCAATCATGTATCTTATTGGTCAATGCAACCCTTCCGAGACAACTTTCAAAACCCATTCGGCAGTGTACACAAACGAAGAGGAGAATCATGGGTAAAAATATGCAATGTAGCGCGTGCCCATGACGGCCATGAGTCGTTTTCCCCTCGAATCGGAAGAAACTGTGTTCTCCCAAAATGGAGGAACCCTCAAACTGATTAAGCAATCATGGACAAACTTTCATCTACCGTACCCTATAGAATGTAACGGGAAATCGCATTTGAGACATTTTGGTGCTGTGTCATCCTATTTTACTTCCAGGAGTCGGCCGTCTACATACTAAATAAGCTATAGAAGTAAAAGATATGTCATGAAATATTCAAGCAGGCGTACGTTTCACGCATAGCAAAGGGCCCTTTGGAAGGATTTCTGTTTCCGTGGTGAGTTTGCACCAAAGTGGCCTTTATCAACCTCCCAGTCTCCTCAGTGATCTCTATGATGCCTATAGTCACTCAAGACTGGCTAAAAAAGGAGATACAGACACGATTTGCACAAACACCATGAACGAAGGGATCATACTCGGTGGCCCTCTGACAGGACTGCTTTTAGTTGCAGTTGCAACAACACAAATCTGTGAAACAATCTGAACAAACAAGACCCTGCACATTGAACCTCTAGTTGCATGTGCCATAAGCAACCTGACCTGACTTAGAAATTTCCTCCAACTGTGGATGTCTGCCTACATCTCCAATGACCTTTATTTGAGAGGTTTGGACATTCACCATCCTAATTGCCCTAAGTGTGTAACATTTTAAACAACGCATTATAAGCTGTATATGGAAAACTTTCTCGTCGTAGGAACTAGCTAGGTCACATCTCGGCACCTCCGTCTACTCTACCTGCCAGACAATTATCGTTATATCTGGAAGTTCCATACAGGAAAAATGCAGGTGTTACCTTCTAACAGATCGTTTCCCCTCCTTTCAATTATCACAATCGACACAGCTGCCGTCGTAGGAGGAACCAAATGCAGGTCTCCACTTTCGACAACATTTCTGGTATAGAAATTAATTTTCAGGACAGGATAACCCCTATCTGCGAATTCGTTGAACAGTAATTCTTCGCTAGTTGAAAATACGAACAACTTCCAATTCCTGTACCCTGGGTTTCTCCAACTTAATACGTCTGATTAACTGCCTAGAATAAATGTCAAAAACTGATATTTGATATTTGCTTTCAATAAGACAGACCCCCGGGCAGCATATAATAGCGGACCTGGTGAGGTTAAGAGTGTTAAGTAAGGTCGGAGGGCCTAAATTATGGATGTCTATTTCAATTTGTATGCGTTCTATATCTTTAGTACTCGGCTATTCCCTTTCCTGTGCATTGGTTCTATACTGTACGATGTCAGGATGTGTATTCCTTTTTCGTTGGCAATTCCCGTCAATAAATGTTACACACGTGGTCTCGTAATTTTTAAATCTTGAATAACCTATTAAAGTACAAAAGGGTAATCATTTAACTATTCAAGTGGGACCTTAAAACTCGGTTCACTACACGGTACTTCACGCGCTTCACTGTGAAGTGGCCAATTTACTATGTAATAACCATAATTCGAGGTCAAATATGTAAGAACGTTGGTATTGCAGTATCAATTTTAAATTACAACATCGCCGCATAGTCACATAGGCCTTTCCAACAGTTACGAGTAGCAACATTCTCAAAGGAGCCCAGCCGAGGGCAGAAGGGAGTTCGATAAGTGGCAAAGGAAATGACATATTTTAACTTTTCTATCATTTTAAATCTGCCTGAATGTTTGGCTACGCTGTTAAGGCATTAAATCTCCATTATTGCAGTATCTCATTTCCCCTTTTGTGAATGTTGCTATGGTAACCTTAGTTATTTTCTATTTTTGTCCAGAACTGAGTAGCCTGTGCTGAAACTTAAAACAGCACAAATGCTTTGTACCTTCACATTAACATGCTTAGCTAACAATTTATCGTATATGTCTGGAGCAATGAAAGGTCTTAATGAAGACCGTTTTACAGAAAAAAGGGAAAATATACCTGCGCTACAACCTTACCGATCGCTTGTTTATTAATTAAGTCTTATCTTTGGTGAATTGCAACCCAAATAATTACAGGAGTTTTCGCCTAAATCGTTTGTCAGGGTTCCGTGGGAAAGAATGCGACTTCTAAAAAAATACTCAATGAGGCGTCATGTAATTATCGAGCCGCTACTCATGCTGTACATCACCCCCCCCCCCTCCTCCCCAGCCTCGAAGACAAAATTCACCGTCTTGTAGTGTTGTTCTTCCATCTCGGTAAAATAGTGGTCGCCTATATTTAGCTTCCTCACATCCATCCATGCAGGTACCTTAAGTATCGGGCCCCGGACTGGATTGGTCCAGCATATGTCAGGAGACCACACCAAGTACTGTTTTCATTGAGTTCTAAATGCTCCAAGTTTTAACTATTGTCTATCCTCCCGGTCTTGTCAATAAATCTCACCACAATGTAGCTTCACGTGACCTCCTCAAATGCATTAGGACAGTTGTGGTAGTTACACCAGTTGACTATTAAAAGCTTGGCTAAACAAAATAATTATTGATAAATAAGTAATTGAATTTCCATTTACGAAGAACCGGTACTAATCTTGTAAAAAGAAGGCTACATTAAGCTTCCATGCTGTATCTATAAATTTTGGTTTTAAAAATACGGTTTTTCCGTCAACTTTAGCGTAAATGCAGTATTTTAAACCATTTATGTCCGCGTTCTGGAATTTAACTTTATTAAGATGGCACAAAACTTTTTGTACACTCTACGATGTCGTTGAACAACTCTATTTCTGCATTGTTCCATTCAAATGTGGTTTAAAGATGAATTCTTCAAGGTGGATGACTAAGCGGTTCAACTATATAGTAAATAATAGAGTGATTCCCAAGGTTCATAGACAGTGAGTTCAGACAGTACGTTGTTGACACACTCAGGTGTTGAAATTTAAAACCGAGTTGAACTTGGAGTCGTCTTTCATACACATATGTGACGGATAAATAATCAAAAATAGGTCAAGAGGTACTTGATGTGACTAGGACTAAGTTAGCTTGAAAAGGTACTATTCGCTTGAAAATTGAGTAAACGTCACTCCGTATTTGAAAAAATACAAAAACAATTAGTTGAAAGATTGTGGTGCTAAGACTGTTGAAAAATATTATTTTGCAAGCACAGTTTGAAACCACATCAGTCTGTGTTAATGCAGTAAACACGTCTTCAGTTTCAGTGAAATCACAAGAAACCGGTAATATTAACCCTGTTCAGATCTACAATGAGTTACCGTAATCAATAGAAAAAATCTGAAAGAAGTCAAGTATAGCGTGTATTAGAGGGCGCTCTTACGTACTAATATCAAAGACATTACAAGCATAATATCTTTGCCTTATAATATGGCTCTGCTGCGAGGTGTTTTTGCTGTGAACCACAGCTGTATGTGAACATACTGCTTATGAACCTAATCCCAGGTATCGTTAAAAATTGTCTTTCGTCAGCTTTTAAATTATCTTTTTCTCTTCTTTTAGAATGAGGAAGTGTTGTCTAGAGAAGAACTTCAAGAATATTCCAGGGACGGGAGTGCAATACAAGGTGAGTGTTGTATGTCCATGTAAGCTGCCTACTTGGCGGACGTTATCTTTCTTCCTTACACTACCGATAACAAGATAAGTTTGGTTGTTGTGAACAATACACCGGTTGGTGATACAACGCGCCGGCCAGCAGAACGGATTTGTTGGGAAGACATGCATCCGGTAGGGATACCGCCACTCGTGATGACGTCATTATATATGAACTGACGAGTTTGTCACAGTTAGAAGTTGCAGTCCTAGTACAAAAAATAATTACTTGTGTCAATCGCACGGGTCACGTTCCACAGATTATAGCTTTGACGGATGTAATTGCCTTACAAAACGTGTTTGATTCAATTTCATACCAAATTATTTGACAAGAATTTTAATAGGATATCGCTTTTGCAAAGACACCTATGAGTGTGACGTCATTAGATAATCCGGCACTAGCGTTATTTGCTAATGTGACATTGAGATGAGTTACAAACCGTGCAGTTTTTATCAATGGCTCACGTTGGACTGTACTACCCGATGACGACGTTCTGTATAGGCTACCAAAGTGGTAGAGACTGACATCTGACATAATCACCTGACATTGCAAATTATTTGCATTCCAATTACTAAATTACTTTGAATTTTTCTCCGCTTGTGTAGTATTGTTAGCCAGTAAATGTATCTTCAAGTTTACCGGGTACTTTATGCAATTTACACGCAAACACATTACAAAGTTGTGTTGTTTACATGATCTTGAGGAACAAGTTTACCCCTTATCTTATGCTTCGGTAAGATTTAAATGTTTATCAGTAGCTTGCCGCATAACGTCAAATGAATTCCTTTTACAAGTACTGAAGTTAGGAGACAAGTAGTGAGTGACATTCGAGACAGCTAGAATGCTTCGTTTAAAGGCGGGCACTCGTCACCCCAGACTACCATTTTCACCAGGAGTCTCCTAAAATTCGCAATTGGTACGGACGAGACGAGTTTTAGACAGTTGTGGGAGGGGCTTGCGGAAAGTAGGTTTGTGTTATTTGAATTACACTTTTTGGTGATAAATAACTGTGTTTACATTTCGCATGTTTGTAAAATAGATTGTTTTGTTCAACCTACTGACATACTTTACAAAGTTTATTTATACATTCTCACGCACATTACAGTGCGTTTTATATTTGATCACCCCTTTGCATGTAGATGCCAATTGATAAACCGGTAGCATATTAATAAATGGCACATAGCGTTTACCTGGGAAAAGAGAGAATTACATGGAATCCGTCCGCATAGGAAGAAGTCTTCCCGTGACGGCTAACTCCCCTGACAATCTTGCGGTCTTTACTAAATTAGATATATCCGTGTTTTTATAATCATAATCATATGATTCTGGTTTCATTTTAACCGGTTTACACTAAGGATGTAACCTACTCAAGTCCAGTGTACATGACAGTCGGACTATAATCGTCTAATAACCAGTAGAGGTATCGGGTCATTCATGGACAAACCCTTTTTCATTTCGGAGCGTGACTGACCCTTATTTTGCCGTTTAGGGTGTGTTAGTGTTGAATCAATACGAATGGTTCATTGGTATAATGAGGTATTGATAGCTTGCTAGCCGACACTGCAGGAAATGAAACCGCAAGGAGTGGGAAGGGGGTCCCTGGCTTACTATTGTAATGGTCATAACTCCTAACCAATGCAATGAGCCCAGTCAACCACCAGCACTCGAAGTGAGACCGACACACCATTGCTGCATGGTTTCAATCTTCAAATTTGTCACCCTTACTTGACTCAACGAATAGTGGTACACTGTAAAAAAACAAAATTTATAATAATTTTAAAAACAACATTTTAGAAATTTTGAAACAAGTGTCACGAATAGAATCAGTGAGACACATTGGAAAGCTTTCTACACCCAAATCACCGACAGCTTTGAAGAGAAATTCTAACAGTTAAGTTAACACTTCTTTGCAGATTATCTACACCAAAAAGTGATTACAGAACTTCATGGTGAAAAACTTCAGTAAAGCCATTTTTTCTAAGAAAAGTGCATATCTTTTCCTTGGGGAGAGCACTGGGTGGTTAAGGAGGTCACGAAAGAATGACCTGGAATGACCTGGCTGCATGGTGAAATGTCCAGGTACTTTGCTGGTCCCTCATGACCAACAGAGTAAGTTGAAGATCACAGTCGGCCAGTTTCCGATCAGTTTCTCTGTTTCCAAACCGGCGACAAGTTTCTTCCCGTTATCAGTCAAATTATAGATTCAGAATCAGAATTTTTTAAACACATCAATAAGGAGGATCTTTTTTGGAGCTATTAGAAAAGGAATACCGAATTTAAAATATGATTGAAAATGATAAGAGCTCCCAATAAAAACAAACACGCTTTTGTTCAATACGTTTATGAAGAGTTAATTACCCGACCACAATAATAACTCACGGTTAGATAGCTCAGTCACCTTCGATTCTAGGTCACATTCCCCTTAAAGCGAAGGTTAGAGTTCTGTTTGACAAGTTCAACTAAATGGACAGGGATTAGAGAACAATAAAACCTGTAAATAAAGCCTATAGTTCTCATTTTGCTTCAGTCAGTACAAAATGGAGTTTATAAACAGAACTTCTAACCGCAACTCCTTGAACAAACGGTCATTGATTAGTTCCTCAAGCTAAGACCATTAGCGCTGTTATCACAATTGTATTCTATAAATTTTCAAATAGGCCTAAATTGAAATCTGCCTATCAAATAAGAATGACAGTCTAGCCGTGAATTCATTTTGTCACGTATACGGTTACAGTGCACTGTTAACATTTTGTGTACGGTACCTTTTATCTTGACGTCTCTTTAATATAAGCTTTACATAAAATTTCATTGCGTGCACGTTTGGTGGCAAAGTTCTAATACACTTCTATATCATGTATATTCAGCATTTTATTTTCTCATATATTCTGATGAAGAACGATGTTAATAATTCCTTAAAGAATAATGCAATAATTGCGTCGTAATTTGTTAAAATATTCTTTCTTTTTCTTATTTTTTCACAGAATTTGACATAATTTCACCTCAATTTATCAGCAACGGTGTATTCAAACGCAGTACAGAGTCAATAAAAGCCCACCATCCTTCAGTACAAGAAATACAATACAATGCATTCGACACGAATTTCAGCTTAAAACTAAAGCACAACGACTGGCTGGTCAGGCAAGGCCTTCAGGTAGAAATACTGAAAGCTGACGGTACTATAGAAAGAAAGCCGTTAGGTACAACTGATTGTCACTACTTTGGTACTATATCAGGCCAAGAAAGTTCGGCTGCCGCAATAAGTTTGTGCAATGGAATGGTAAGAATTTAATTCATAATCTTTGAAGTCAAGGAGTAACACGTTTACACAACAAGTATAACATACAATCTTACTCCAATGTCGTTTTTAAGGATTATTAACTTTGTAGACAGTAGGCCTTAGTGAAACTGAAACGGGTGGGGTTAAGAGGCTTAGCCGAAATACGTTTGTTCATCGAGATTATTAATCAGTGTTGAAATGAAATTGGACCTGTCAAGTTTTATTTTCTGACCCCTGCCCTTCCATACATTCTACGATTGTCCCTCTTGAATGAGAGAGAGTGGGAAAGAGATTTTAAGGTGATCGTCATTTAAAAGGTTTCAAGAGAAGGGGAACAATTAAGAGGTTACTTATGTCAAATTGTTCTTCAATGCCTACATAATTTTAGTTAGATTCAGCTCACTGTATTGTTTTCAAGATTGAATTAATGAGATGTGCTGCAAATTTATCACTTGTTTACTTTTAAACACTCAATTGTGGAGATGGCGGGCCTCGATGTGCTGAAAATGTGAATCACGCTTATATGACGGGCCAAACAGAAATCTTCACTTCTTCGGGTTTATTCAAGTATTTACCGATTTTAATTGGTCAATTAAAAAGACACTTTTACTCTTTCTTTGATTGATAGCATGGCATGATTAGCCACAACAACACAGATTACGTAATCCAACCTTTGAAAAATCAACACACCCACAAAATTCGTTCTCGGCGAGATGTTGATGAGCCTCATATAATCTACAAGAAATCTGTAACTGCACCAGCCAATAACGATGATGACCACCAGGAAAAACACCACTCATTTTGTTCTTATGAAGCTCGTAAGTTGAAATTCGTAAAAGAAACTGGACGCAAATATATGGTTCGCGCTGTTCCAGGCCCCACACAATCCGTTAACCCCGCTTCATAGTTCAGTTAATTGCCCAAGGGACGAACTACATGGGAAGCTCCAGTATTTAGAGGGGAATATCATGACAAGTAATGAGAATATGTCAAGTCAGCTTTCCTGCAAGTTTATTTGTCCGCGTTGTGTCTTTGTATCGTTTTTAAAACTGCTTTTGTTTCAACTTTTAATGTTTTGTAGCAAATGAACACATTTAATGTAAAAATACAGGAGTCATGGAGTCGTACTGCTTTACGCAGTAATCTCCTGTGGGCCCATCCCTCAGAACTCCATCTAACTAACTAACCCATCCGTCTTGTGAGCAAAATGTTGACAACGCTGGGACTTAAAGATTTACTGGGATATAGCATTTTTTCGAAACACTCCTTATGCCAATTATTCATTATTCTACAGTTTAGACAACAATCCTACCCTTACATTCTTTTATGACGTCTCATACACAGATCTGTCGCAGAAGACTAACACGATAAAAATTGCCTGGCGGGTAGCTAGTTCTGCCTATAATGTTACGGTATTATAATTCACATTTAATTCAAAAGTTTCTCTGGTTACTAGAGCAAAGGCAGGTTTAAAGATAGTACGTTAATTGTGCTATCTAACAACTCTTCTTTTATCACACGAATATATCAAAGATAATGTAGAACTATAAAAAGTAAATGGTCACATGACCTATTTAAATGTTTCACTACGGCAACACCTAAAGTTGATTTGCAACATGTGATATTGTGGTATAAGTTGTGACTGTAACAGTGATGTGCAGTATACTGTCATAAGGAAACTGTATTATTTGTCATAAAAGTAAATGAATAACCGCAGTAACAAAATGAGACTGCACCAGGAAACCGTGTTTCTTACTTCCCAAAATTCGAGAACTCAAGGAGTCCCTTTTTTGCGGTGATGTGGTAGTCAATGTTTTCGTGCCACACTCTTTTCTTAATAATCTCCGCCGGGCATAGAGTACAATAGGTTACTTCCCCGCTTGGGATCAAAACAAGTTTGTTTGCCAACAGATCTAATTCGACGAAATATGTAAACACGACACCAAATCCAAACGAAAATTTAAATCTGTAGATACGCCCTTCTGACCTAGTTTTAAAGTTATTTTCGAAAATTGTGGCGAGGATCGGTACTGCAGGAACATATTTGTGGTTACAGGATCGAAAACTCAACAGATTTGTAAAATAAATTATTAAAAGAATTAAACGTTTGAAGATATCATCTTAGAATGACTAACTGACAAAAATTTATCTGCAAAAATACCAAAACCTCAAACTCTAAAGGATGTCAGTTTTTTGGAATTTTTGTAAGTTGTTTTGTAAGTAAACCGCAGAACCGACTTTCTGGATTTTCTCAATGAAACTATAGAGAGATGCCACTTTGACTTTGTAAAGAGCTTCTCTTCCACTGAGTAACCTTTTTTCAAAATAAACATACACATACGGTAATCTATATACTCATATTTATTACTATATTCGAAGTGCTCATACAGTCATGCATCCGAAACTAAATTTCAGCCTAAATTTCCCTAAAATGTCAGGCATGTTTATTTTACCATGTTTCTGAATAAAATAGTGAATACGAAAGAAAAGCACGAAGTGATACTGCAAGACTTTGGTAGAAAAGTAACTTAAACATTGCTTCATGATTGATGATTGGAAGAAGTCAGCCCTGAATTGCAATACCCGCGGAGACTTAGGTCTATTCATTAAGGTAACTGAATTTTCCCAGTAACTCATATTTTGTGAAGCTACATTCATTGTTGAATATTCAACGGTCTTTTCAGCTGTTGGATACCACCCTACTCTTATGCCGTACATCAACCGTCGTCCTGGGCCTAAGGCAATCTCCCAGCAATTGCCACATGTTGGACAAAAGTATCTTGAATTGTTTGTCGTTGCCGACAAAGACATGGCCGATTTCCATGGTAGCAACACTGAGGACTACGTCTTTTCCCTCATGAATATTGTGAGTATATAACAACTTGAAGTGATGAAGTGATGAAGTCAAATTTCGAGTAAATTTGCATATCTTTTCCAAACGTCTGGGAGATGGTTTAAGGTGTAAAACATACTATTCATTGAAATTTCACTTTTCTATGCATTAAACTGTTTATGATGTAGAGAAAAAATTACCAATGGTTGAAACACTTGGTTCAGTATAAATCTTTATAAGTAACAGAATGTGTTTTTTCTTCTTCTTTTTTCTTTTTTTATTTTTTTTTATTTTATTTTTTTTTATTTTTTTGCGTTCCGTACTATCATTTGTGTTGTATTTGTTTTGCATTGATCTAGTCGCTGAACCTATATGTAAATATTTAAAAGTACGCAAGCATTGTGAATAGGCCAACCTATGAAATCCAACGAAAATTTTATTACTTTAGGCGTTTACGAATCTTATTTATGTAACTAACAGATTTGTTTTCAGTTATTAATAAGCTAAAAAAAAGCATTCGTGTTTTTCTTATTTTTCAGGTAAGCCGTCGATACGCTGATCCAAGTCTCGATATCACCCTAAGGATACATATAGTCAAGTTTATGATCTTCGAAAGTGACTCGCCTTCAGTAAGTAAAGTTTATAAAAGTTTCGGAAATCCCCGAATAGGATACTCATTAGTGTCAATTCTCCCTATGCCTCTTCTAAATATACCGTACATGTATGAAATCACCGATGAGTCAGCCGATATAATGTTTGTGTCGCTCCTCAGCAAGCCAACCCAATGTAAACCTGTTTTGCGAAAGGGAAATCCCACAGGCAAAAGTAGTCATTGTATCGTTTGATTAATAGCTGTCTAAAGCTAGGTCACCAGCTTTTTACTTCTGAATACAGAAGATCACATCTTTCAACGCTGGCACCGTTTAAGCTTTAAACATTTATCATGATCTTCCATCGTCAAAATTGTTAAGATATGTAAATCCACTTAAAACAGGTAACTGCCTTTAGCCTTAAAAACGAAGTAGAACTCCAAACAGAAACATTTAAGGATATGAAATTACATAACATGGTTAACAAGGGAAAACTTGCATGAATTGTGCACGGATTTTTTATGTAATATTGTATAATTTCATATCTTGGATCGTGGATGTAAATTCCCTGTAATCTGTTAGTCAAACATCTTCATACTAACTTATGAAAGTACAGCACGTGATGTCATTATACTTTAGAGGGTTGGTTGCATATAAAGCTCGTCTGTTGTGCTCATGCGTTCAACGAAACCCTCTGAACAAACTTCAGATTAAATCTACTATTTACCAAGTTACCAGGGCGACATCGGTTAATGGAAAAATGTAACAATTTATGAAAAAGAATTTTCAGACATAAGAAGCGATTGTATTTTACTAACGAGCTATATTCAACTGACAAAAGAGACAACTGAATACTCTTTAGGTTTGGAATAAAGTTTCACGTAGCCGTCAACATATATCGGGTTTCATTTACTTCGTTGCACCCTGGGGTTTGACTCCATTTAGTTGTCAGAACCACTCAGTTTTTGAATAATTCAAGTAAATATTCATGCGGATGTTTACAAAAGATCTTTTATGTAGAAACAATTTTAATAGGCTCACTAAACCACAAATTTAACGTCCCATATATGAAAAATAAAAAAAAAATATTCTTTATTTTACAATAGATTAAATTTTACAAAGGCTGTTTACCTTTTCTCTTCAAATTACCCCCTCCTTAGCTATCATCTTCAACTTTCGATGTGACTGGTTCGGCTAGTACCCTGGATGACTTTTGCGCCTGGCAAGCTGAAATCAACCCATTCCATGATTCTCATCCAGAACATTGGGACAATGCCATTCTTCTTACGAGGTATGTGCTGACCTGTCTCGGTGCATTAGTTTCGATGCTTGTAGTATGCAGTTTCTAAAGGTACATCTACCTTATGACCTAGCCGGATTTCCAAATTTCCCACCTTGTCTTTTCGACAACAACTGGTGGTCACTGGGTCACTGTTTATCCAGTCATAGCCATGTTAAGAAATGTCGGACATCCTGGTGACCAACGCTGGTAGTCATTCGGACAGGGTAGAAAATGCTTAGGTCTGGAAGAAAATTTGCAGTTTAGTGCTTCTCTTCCACTGACATTACAAATCAACCTCACAACTCCCCCCCCCCCCTACCGGAGTTGCCTGGATTGCCCCTTTCCCCTTCAGCATCATGTCTGGCTACGCCAGTCACAAAGTCGAGACATTTTACAGTAATGATATTTAAAAGCGATGAGAATCGACTTTAACGAGTTTTTCTGCGGTTTTGAATGTATACCGTCGCTTAGTAGGAATCCATCTCTGTGTTTTTCATCAAATGAGCTCATGATCGGAGTAAGGGACAGCTTGACGTTTATTATCATGAACAGATGCATTTCGATGGATGTCTTAGTTTCCACTTTTTAAACATGTATGATTAAATTTTACTCCTGATGGCGCCCCTCCCTTTTCATTCCCTTGAGTTTTGTATGTTTATGTACGCCTCATGTTCTTACCCTCTTTTTCCATTAACAGGAAAAATCTGTACACGCCGTTTGGTAGTGGACGAGATTATAGCTTACTGGGAAAAGCTTACTTATCTAGTACTTGCAGACGAGGTCTCCAGTGTTCCTTTAATCAAGATGACGGTTTGGGATCCTCACTGGTCATCGCTCACGAAACAGGTCATACGTAAGTATTTCAATGTTAAGGGGGGTGGTGTAATGGTGTAATGCAATCACTTCAGATTTATGTGATTGGTCAGGTTATCCATTCTCTTATGTTTCTGAAGATACTAGGCTAATCATTTCTATACACCCTGGCTGCCTATTTTTCTAATACAGGCAACCACTTCATTTTTGTCAACAATACTTTGCTAATCTCAAATTTACTCACTATCATATGAGGCAAGATGATCAGAAACTTGTAAAAATTTTTTACCTCAGCTTAGATGTAAAAAAAAAATGCATTCAAACTTTCCCTTCTTCTCTCCTTCGAGAACTCCTGTTTTGGGTGTGCCTTTTGTTTTAACTGTAATTGCGAACAGAAACTGAATTCTAAAGCTGGTGTACATTGTGTAATTATAAATATTTTGTACTTGAAGTAACGGAATTCTTCACCTTACGATTAATGTTTCTACTTTCAGATTGGGATTAAGCCACGACGATGATTACGGTTGCATGAGCGGGTTACATATTATGTCGTCATGGCGACCAGCCGGAACTGACTCTTTCACATGGTCGACCTGCAGTCGAGAAAATATACGGACTTTCCTTGGGTAAGCTTAGAGATAATGTCGGCAACTTGTTTAAGCACATGGGATGGTTTGTAGTGCGTCTGGTGACAGTTGAGGGATCGTGGCTTAAAAAATGTTTATTGTTTATAAGCTTTTGGTTAATATTCTTCACTAGATCAGACTCAGATCATTTATGGGTGTGGAAGTTGTAAGAGCATAAGAGTTCATAACCTGACGTCAAGTTATATACCTTGTCAGGTTCAATTCAATACATATCTACCTGTCGGATCTGCTATGAGACAGTGGTTGGATAACTTACATTCACCTTTTCCAATCTGTTGTTTCCTTTTAAAGAGGTCCGGTTTCAACTTGCTTAGATGACGTCCCATCAAACAGTCCTCTTCCAGTGGACGAGTTAGCGGGGGAGTCTTACGATCTCGATGAACAGTGTGAACTTGCACTTGGACCCGGAGCAACAACTTGCCAAAGAAGCAGCATCGTAAGTATTTCAAACAAATAAACGCACACACAAACGCACGCACACACACACACACATACACACCAGTTGTAAATATTACAAGAAGGTCAATTAAAGTATGTTTCATCACAAACATGATTAATATTAGAGCACATATAAGTTGACGGAAGAATGTATATTTTGGCCAGCGCCGTATGTCACCCTTCATAGGATCAGGTACAAAAGAATAAATGGCCCATGTACTGATGTTTAGCTGTTTAAGTTACCACGGCAACTTTAACGTAAACAAGAAGACATCCATTAAATATGTTGTTTGCATAGATCAACTTAGGAGCAATGCATTGATGTACGATTTCTTGTTTGAGCTCACCAAAATTTCCAAACAGTAAATCCTGTCTTTTGTGAAAAATTCTCATAACCTTTAAGCCAGCTTTATTGAATCCTACATGGACTTCCGTAAAACTGACGTTAGAATCCCCTTGATAAAAGGGACACTTATCGACCATTTCGCTAGCTAAGCTTTATCTGTTTGGTTAGCCAATCAAAATCTCAACTTTGAACCAGATTTAACAGCTTTTATCCCGTCACCAAAGAAGCTAGTAAAAGGGTAAACCTCACTAAATTTCAGTAAATTCTTTGTGTGAAGCATTCCTTGCAAAACATGTTGTTTTGTCAAAGTACATTTTAAAAACTCTGAAAAGTTGCAGGCTTAAAAAAATATTTTGTTTTAAAACATGAAATGAGACCATTGGATAAAGCCATGCAAGTTAAGTTACTGAACTATTTAAAAATAACAACGAGGGTACATATGTTCCCATCATCTGGGGACAATAAAACACATGTGTGTTTTACATGTGGAGAAATGGTTCGTTGCCAAGGAGTCTCTTTGAGTGGGCGCAGACGGGAGTAATGTCAATTTTAAGATTTCTTTATCAGCATCAAAAATAATTATTGAATAGCACGCTAAGTATGATTTTTGGACGTAAATAACAATTCCAACTGCTTACTAGGTCCTAAAGGAGCTATAAAAAAGTGACAAAAAACCACACGCAACGAGCAGAGGACCATTCAAGTGGTGACAAGTTCAATAAAACGCGTTCATTTATGTCTGTCATACATTAATTACTTGAAATGTGGGGAAAAGAGTTGAAGTAAATTATCTGCATGGTCACGGTTGCCTTCGTTTCAGTCATGTCGACAGACTCATCCTGGACTCATCTTGAATTTATCAAGAGGATCGGGTTCCATTCACAATTTTTAAAGTAGTGGCTTGTATAGTAGCAGCTCCTGGTACAGGCAACACAGTCTATACATAAATCAAAACATTCGTTAGAAATATGGCATGCCGTAACTGATATGCACAGCCCGGAAGGAAACGGAATACATATGTGCTGAAAGAAGATAGAAATCGTGGAAAACAGTTTATTCTATGGTAAAACATTGAAAAAGACCAGAGGTTTTGTTCAAAGTTTTGCGATCTTTCTAGGAGAAAACGGCTAATCTCCAACAAAATATATGTCCAAACCTACGTTGATGACTATAAACACAAAATTAGTGTGCAGATAAATGTAAAAACTAGTCTAGTTGTAGGGGGGGGGCAAATAAGTATGTGAAACAAAATTTAGACGGAGAACCATCATTAAGTAGCTCCTTCGTTAAAGATGCTTGGTGGTCGTTTATGGTACAAAATATTTTTTGCTCTATGTACAATGTGTGCCAGTCAATACTTGGATGCAAAATGTTTCTTGTTTTAAGGCCATTAACGAAGGTCTATAATAAGGGTTACCCTTCGGGAAAGTCATGAGTCACCAGTATCTAGGAATATCATTCCTGTTGTGATATCCATCCCGTGGTAGTTACAACTACGCCGGCTGAAAAGTGAAGAATTGCCTTCTTTTTTATCGTTTTAAGTAAATTGACCTAGTCCCACTAGTCTGTAAGAGTGCGAAGCTTTCGAATTTGTGGACAACATTGGCACACTACGTGACCTTCAACAATTATTCTCCTTATATGTTCATACCTTTTGACTCCCAGCTGAACTCATAGCAGTTTTATGCTGTGTCGGCGACCCCTCGCACTCTAGGCGACAAGTTCATTGCGGCAGAACAACGTCGAAGTATGTATGAAACTTATATGTTTCAGACTGTCCCGCAGTTCCCGGATCAAGGACTCTAAAGGCCTGTACAATAACTTAATACGACATTATCTTTGAGCCGCAAACAGAAAACCCTTTTGAAAGAATATATTAAGGTCTGTAGCCAAAATGTTAGTGGGATGGGGTTAAATAGCTTATTCGAAATTTTTCTAGTCGACCAAGCTATGTGAGAATGTACGGTATTGAAACAACACTATTCCTTGCTTTAATTTTTTTCAGAAGGACGGTCATTTTCCAGGGCCTCACCCTCTTATTGCTCGCTTGTCGCTTGACAAACTACCGAAGCATTATATAGGAAATTTTTGAAAAAAATTATAAGCATACCTGGTTTGGGAGATTTATGGTACATTCCAGGAATTTTGTAATTTGCATCCTTCTGTTGACCCATCTACTTAGTTTAAACCTGATATAAGTCATTCCAAGTTATCGTATCTTTACAACAAGGTTTTTCTTCGTACAAGTAACTGCACAGAAAATTCAATGCATCGATACAACGCATCTATATAACAGAACAGCTCATGACAGTTGTCTGGCATTACAAAATACCAAACGAAATACGATAAATATAACTTGATATTTAATGGAAAGATAGAGGTAATCTAGTGTGATGCAGCAGCAAAGTTCAAGATTGTTACCGTTAAGATGATATTTTCATAGCCTTCATGTTTCTTTACACTCCTTTCTTCCAGATAAACTGCGGATATCTACGTTGCCGCAATTCCACAGGGTGTTTCAGCTTGGGAGTAGGTGTAATGGATGGAACTGTTTGTGGTAAAGGTCAAGTAAGTTTTATTGCATCTGTTTCTTTTCAACTTCTTGGGAAGACGAATAAAAAATGCAGAATATAATTTCGAGTCCATAGGATTCAATTTTCGAAGAGTTTTAAGCTAGGCGGTATAAGGTATGTTAGATAGGTCGAGAGTTTCGATATTTCGTTCTTGTTTCCGTGTTAAGGCCTCGAATTTTAAAAGGTAAATTGTTATATTGCAGTGAATTTTGTAATTATTTTTTCCATGATACAGTAGTGAAACCCCAAAGTCCCATCGATATTTACAAAATATTTTCATTTTGATTATTCCAGAGTAGATCTGTATAGTTTATCTTAAGTTAAAAATTTTAAATGTCCACATCCGTAAGTTTTTATTTTTGTAATTCTTCTCAGTGGTGTCTGTCTGGCAGTTGTGTTGAGACAGAATCTTTACCTGATGCTGTTGACGGTGGCTGGTCTGATTGGGGTTTGGAATATGGAGAATGTTCACGAACATGCGGTGGCGGAGTGCGCATGCGTCGTCGGTACTGTAATAATCCCACGCCTAGATACGGCGGAAGAAGTTGCGAAGGATCCGCGGAACAGTACGAGGCCTGTAACTTGTCGGTACGTTAAGTCAACACTTCATAAAACGACACTGCCGGTTTCGTTAACAAGAATCCGGTCACTTAGTCTCAGTCGCGTCGCTACTAGGGGGAAGAGGGGTATTTGCAACACATTTTTTCCTTGCCTCTTACTCCCCCCCCCCCCCCCAAAGTTAGGTCAGTAAAGAGTTGAAATAACCGCAAAATAAACAATAAACTTTCCAGAGACTTAATTTTTCGTCCAGAAACATTCTACACCTTAGAGCTTACGGGAGGCTTCGCTTTCTGGACCCCCACCCCACAAATGATCACTTTGGGCTCGTTTTCGTGCTACGCCCGAAAGATTTTGTCCCCAACATCATCATTCATTGCCTTTAATTTGCACCCAGTTTTGATTCTGGCGCCGCCACTACTAAATGGTTTAGATGTTTGTCGGCAATCATCTTATTTCTCCCACAAATATTAAATTGTATTTAATTCAAAACCTGAACTCGACTGCCGGATTCGTCTATAAGAGAGAGTACCGTAAAGTAGTCTACCCTACCTGTTTGTGATGTTCTGAGAAATTTTTATACCAACATAAACTTTCCTCTCCAGTTCCATGCGAACTTCTCAATCGCTATATCTCAAGTAAGATTTATTAATTTGTTTTTCAGCCTTGTGAAACCAGCCAAGATGAATTTCGTGATGAGCAGTGTGCTGATACGAATGATATTCTGTTCAATGGTCATAACTACACTTGGCGAGCCTTCATTACTGGTCAAATAGGTAGGCCTGCATATGAATACGTTATACGTGTTTATTTATAACTGAATTTCATCTGGAACTTTTCAAAAAATGATAACTTATGAAATTTCCATTCTTCATGAAGAAATTGCCTGTTAGTAAATAAGTAATTGGACATTGAGGAGTCGGTGGTCTTCTAGTATCATTAATATGGAAAGCGCCTTGCTAGGACAGGGGTAGCCATTGTTGACATCCTTGGCCAGTTCACCGTACCGTTTCATAAGCTTAGTAAATGGTTTTTTGTATGTATTCCAGCCAGGACTGGAGTTCCGCGACTCTCCTCCGCCGGGTCAAACCGAATGCTTTAAAATGAAACTTACTACGGTATCATTTTGCTTGATGTTCAATGCAAGCAATGGAATGGAGTAGGGAACATAAGCCAGTGAGCCACAACCTGAAAAAAGACTGTGATAGGCCCGACTTAAAGTGAAATATTATGTTTCAAATGCGAAAACAAAGAGTGCAAATAAAATGGCTTAGACACCATCCAACAGTTCAGTATTAGTCATAAACCCCAGCAATAGCTAAATCTCTTCAAAATATTCAGTATAAGCAAGAAGAGCTATGGACGTAGCCGCATTTAGAGTGTTGGAAGTTTGGGAGAACAAATTATTCTTGAGCAACAAACAACTGAATTTACATCTGTGGGAAACTTATTTCTTGAAAAGAAGGCTACCATACTGCCTTATTTTTGATAATCTATCACCTTGTGTCAATAAATATCAGTTCAAAAGGATGAATTTTTCTTGCAAAACAAACGCAATATTTCCCTTTAACCAATTGGTTGGAAACTTAGCCTCATCTAACTAACCAAACCTTCGTATGCATGTATTGTTAGATCCATTGGACTGGGACATCAAAGGGACGTTTCATTGTATCTCTAGTTGGCTGTAGAACTAGACTTCTCAAACATCCCCATATTTTCGCTAGGATGCATTATCCAGTGAAATTCTTCACAAGGCAAGCGTTGCTTACACGGGTGATCCATAGTTACCTATACTGATGATTCATTCAAAAAAGGCTCAAAGTGATTTTAAAGGAATTCTATACGACAGTAACCACCTGAGTAAACGAACTCCAAACTGTGTGACTGATTAATTTTCGTTTTATTAGTTAAACGTAACGGGTACGTGTTATAAGTAATATTTGTACACGAAAACAAACCGTATATTGTGGCGTTTGTAACCATGAAGCTATTACGTAATAAATCCCTGCTTCAACTACGGTTTAATTCACTTTACTCTCAGGTGATGATCTTTGTACAAAGAAGTGTCTTTCCAATAACAATTTTTGGGCAAACCGACCGCCTTATCAGTATGTTGACGGTACCCGGTGTTGGCATGGTGATAGTACCGATGACAATTCCCTGAAGTTATGTGTATCGGGAAAATGCCAGGTAGGTCACTGCATATATATATGGCTCTATGGCCAGGGATACGGGCGTTACACGTTATTTTTGGTTTTCAGGTTAAGTCATTAGTAATCCGAAATCCTGTTTGGGGTGAGCCACGAAATCAAGGGGATACCATTATCTTAATTGATGTCATCTGTTCCAATTTTTTGGAAGTTACTCCATCCAAAGATACTAATTGTAGGCATCCTTATGATAAACTTAGGCTATTAAGTTTTGCATCAATACTCTTGTTACAGGGTTCCAGAGTTGTAACGAGTCATGACTCGAGTCCCAAATTTTCAAAAGGGAAATGACTTGAAGAATTGTATCATGATTTAACTTATAGAAATAGTACAGTGACTCGAGTCACACTAAAAGTAGCAAATGACTCAACTCGACCGCAAAATTGGGTGACTCGTTTCAACTCTGCAGGGTTCTCATACTAAACAAGTTTATATATCCGACTAAGTCCTATCTTTTAAAGTTTGCGTCCAGATGTTCATAGAGCGAAACGAAAAACATTAAAGTCAATTAATGTATTTCCTTTAATCTAGCAATTTGGTTGCGACGGTGTTCAAGGTTCGGGGATGGTATATGATGTTTGTCGAAGGTGTGATGGGGACGGTTCATCGTGTGAACCCATTACTGGACGGTATGACGGTGGACGCTACAGAAGTAAGTTGATTTTCGATAAAGGCTTTCCAGCGTATGTTTTTTATTTTGTCATGTGAAATGACTACGAAGTGTACACTTTCAACAAGCAATTTTTCTTGTAGACCTTTAACTTTTTCCAGTGTTCTCCCTTTAGTGTTGGTTTTATAGATTTACTTAAAGTTAAAAACATTTTGTTTTACTCTTATAGGGCATACAACATTTCTTCATCTACCGGTCGGCGCAACATCTGTTGAAATCAGTAATACAAACTTAGCGTACACGCACATGGGTACGTATACATGTCAATGTAACGCATGTTACCCGAAGAACGACCAGTGTATCCCATTAAGTAAAACTGGCCTGTACGTTGTTCCTATTTCTCACTTTTTAACTTCAAATGTTAATCGTGTTTTTTGTTAACTTTACTTTTAGTAATAAACCTAGTTTCGTGTTACAAGGCACTGTTGCTTTAAGAAAAGAATAACACACTTATCATCATGTATTCATCAAATAGGGTTCTAAATCCCTTGCTTCAGATATTTTTGTGAATATTCATGTTCCTCAATCCATCATGGGAGTGCTTGCATGGTCAGTTGCATAAGCTGCAACGTACACTGTATCGAAGGCAATTAAACAATGGTTAATTCTTCCAACTTCTACCAAAAACGTCTTGAAATGAATGGTTCAGCACTTACACCTTTGTTTCCTTTTAAATCAGCTATGTCCACCGACACGGAAACCGTTTTTGAAGGCTACCTTTTCACACCTCCCTCTGCGGGACGGTACACCGCTGGAAGCGATATCATTCAGTACTCCACAGACTTCCGTAGTTTCCGAGAGCAGATAACAATTAAGGGACCGCTCAGCATCCCCATGACTGTTGAAGTGTATCTCCTCTATGACCCACGTGCAATCTACGGCGTTAATGTAAGGCCCAAAATAACATATCATTACTACGTTCCACTGGACCAGCCAGTTTATGAGTGAGTAATGCATGTATTCATGTACATCACAGGTCTTTTTTCACCTAAGTTTTTCCGGGATTGCCTCAGCAAAAAATCTGCCCCACCAGATGAAAATTGAAAAGAATAAAATAGTACATTTGGAAATTATGAAGAAATCCTGTTACAACACTTGCCCTACCCGAAAATGTAAATCTAGCTACGGAGAACAGTACATGACAATAATAACCTGTGCGCAGAAAGAGGAATAAAAAAGCAAAGAATGCAATAAGTGATATGGGAGAGCATGGTCGATCATTAAAGTTTATGAGATTTTTATTATTGAGATCATCCTAAAGCTTGTTAACAAATCATGTCTAACATTCAAGGAGTTGTTAATGTTACCTTTCTGCTGTTAAAAAGGCAAAAGGACTTGGGTTGATTTCCAGTCTTTCGCAACGTTTTCTTTTCTGCAAAAAGAATTGGTATGGGACATTATTTGCCAATTCGATCAGTTGATTCACACTTACTTTTTTCTCGCTCTCTCCCTCTCCCTCTTTGAGGAATCATGGAGCCGTCACTGACGATGGACCTTTACGAACAATGAAATTGAAAATGATTAGTTATCATCTCTTTCTAATTTTGTCAAACATTGAATATATGATACAGTAGTTGGGTGAAGTTTCTATCATCAAATTAAATGTAAAGCGTTTCACCCTTTACAATCCTGTCGAGATATGATACTTTAAAGGCATATTTTCATCATCCCAAACAGTTCCAATTCTCCCAACCTACTTACTTCTAGCCCCTCCCACATTTATCTAAAACTCATCTTTATCCAGACACAATCCTTGTTTATTGCTTCATGGCTTGTCCCAGTGGCCATACAAGTCCATAATGTGTAATCAAGACACTCTCAGTGCCCATGCTGTGTAATTCAGCTATGATGCATTGTTTGAATGTGATGCCAATCAAAGAGCTGTACCAGTTGAGAGTTTTGATATATGTATACTGAAACTGCAGTTTAGGGTGACGAATGACTGCTTTTAAATTTGCTTTCATCACTGTAAGGTTAAATAAAACAATTGTTGTTAACTTTGCCTTGTTGTCACAGTAAATAAGCATGATGTTAAATCTCTCTCTTTTCAGGTGGCAGGCAGGACAATACGGAGAATGTAGCGTGACATGTGGAGAGGGCGAGAAGACTCGAAGACTGCGCTGTGTACTTATGGAAAACAACAGACCGACAGAGGTTGCATTGAGTAACTGTGATCAAGATTCTAGGCCACTGTCGACGGAGCTTTGTGACGAAGGGCCTTGTCCTGCGCCTGCACAGTGGGTCAAAGGAGCCTGGTCTGATGTTAGTAAATTCATTTGCATTCAATTAATTTCATTTCCAATCTCGATCTTTGAAATAATTTATGATCGTTCAATCGCCAATTTTCAGACCTCTCCTCCTCATTCCTAGATCATAGATTCTTTTCTTATTCCTTTTTGTGTAGTGCGACGTTGAATGCGGAGAAGGCTACGAAACACGTGTGGTACACTGTCAAAGGGGCGGCGAATTACTTCCTCCAGGTGAATGTTCAGGTGATCCACCACGTGACAGGCGACGATGTAATGCCGGGGAATGCCTTCCCCCTCCCAGCTGGTTTGCAGGCCATTGGTCTGAGGTAAGCACACCAGTTACACAATAAGTGACGCGTCATGACGAATGAGGAAATTAATTTGGCTCATTGTACTGTGGTATAATTACACTCTTACAATAATACGATTTTATTCGTTTCATGTCATGTCAGAGAACTTTGCGAACGTTGCGTACGTGTGATGCCATGTATACGTTTCATGTTGCACTGTAGGTGCGTTCGATTTAGCGGCTCGAGCCGGCTCAACTAGTTTCTTGACTGGATGAAATATGACGTAAAATACGCCACCGGATCAACCAGCCCAACTCGGAGGGCTGGTCGTTTTGGCCGGGTCATGTTGTGACGTTTTGATGACGTTAAGGTCACTTTTCAGAAAGATCGATCGTTGGCTGAGCCAGATGAGCCGGCTCGAACCGCTAAACCGAACGCACCTTGTGGCGTCACTGATTGCGTCATATAAACCAATGATATGACACGTTACATTGTCATACTCCAGTAATGCATTCTTATATCATTCACTCTATAGTGTGACGTCACATGCGGGAATGGACATCAAACTCGGAGAGTACAGTGTCGTCGAGGTGATCGTGTAACTGCGGGGGAATGTGACGTCAGTGACAAACCACCTGTTGTAAGATCGTGTAATGCAGGACCATGCCCAGATTGGGTAGCAGGACAGTGGGGAGAGGTCAGTGCAATTTTAGTCAGTTTTTGACCTCCTTAAAATCAAAACATTCCCACCAACTGTTGCATTTTTCAAAGTCTAAAGGGATCATTTCAACAGGTACTAAGTGTAGTGAACCTACTAATGAAATATTGACTTGCATTTAATAGGAAATTCTAGTTAAAGTAAGACCAAATATATTTAAACCGCAATCAAAATGATATTTTTTTTTTACAAATATGGTTTTGCATTTGTTCTCTTCTGTTAGTGTGATGTTTCTTGTGGCGTAGGAATTCAAAGACGTGCCGTGGAATGTCGAACCAACAGAGTGGTCACTGAAGGTGCATGCGATAACATTGTACGTCCTATAGACAATCGTGAATGTGACGCAGGTGACTGCCCAGCCGAGTGGGTGACCGGTGAATGGACAGAGGTAACCTATATGTTGCTTCCTAGTGCTCCTACAGAATGATAGTATTGTACTCTATAGACTGTGTGGGAATCCGCAAAGGTTTTGATGAGGAAACTTAACCCTTTACTCCCAAAATATCAGAACTAATATGTCAATCGTGCTTGAAAACATCTGGCAATGCTTCTGGTCTGGGGACATCGATGTTGCCAATTACATTTAACTGACTTAACTTAAATTTTGTAATTGCTGTTTTAAACAGTGTCAAACTTTTCGTAATTTGTCTGACTGTGAAGTGTGTTACAAGAATTTTCGAATGGAATTACAAAAATGACCATCAGTGTTATATTCTGCATCACGTCATTGTACTTATAGTTAAGTTATTACCATCCCATTTTCAGTGTAACGTTGATTGCGGCTTTGGTACCAAATACCGCAGTGTAACTTGCCAACGTGGAGAGGAAAGTGTTGCAAAGAGCGAGTGTGATCAGAGTGCAAAGCCGAGGTCGAAAGCCCCATGCCGACGGGAACCTTGCGAGCTGCCAGCCAAATGGATCACTGGCCCTTGGGAAGCGGTAAGTTAACAATTTTATCGACGTTGTTACGAAATCCATTAACTGTAGAATGCTGATTTTAAAAACCAGTGGGTCCTGGCTGCTTTGGCAGCACCAGTACACCGTCGAGTCATGTGGTAACAAACTCGGGGTATTTATACAAACCTGAAATCCGTATAAACTGATCAGAGAGTGGTACAATTTTGAACAAGCTACTTCCGCTGTCCTGCCAGACTGCACATTCATTTTCTTTATTCAATGAACAGACAAAAAGTGATCATTCACGTCGAGATGTCAACTGGCAATGTACAGAAATCTCTGTTCTGTAAAATGTACAACGGGCATGGATGCTTCGAAGACACCGAAGAATATGATATGGAGTCAAAACATATTTTCGTAGTCTTAATTTAGTCATTTGTTTTTATACAGTGTGATGCACCATGTGGAGTCGGAACTGAATCACGTTTTGTCGGGTGTCTCCAAGGCAAAGTAGAAGTAGCTAGTGAGTTATGTGATGTCGGCACGCGTCCCAACGACGAGAGACAATGTTTTGCTAGGCCATGTGTCCATGAATGGGTAGCTGGTCCATGGTCAGAGGTCAGTTTTGACTGAAACTGTTTGACGTGCACTCTGCATAACAACCTCAAACAATATTCTTGCTTGGTCTTTCATTTTCATTTTAAGTGGAGGTTTTGCACCAACGTCACTCGCGTTTTGAATGTTTGCCAGTATGTTGATGACGTCATAAAGGCGTCAACAAAATTACTGATTTTCATATCAACGGTAAAGAGACAAGTAAGTGATGAAAACGCATGGGTTATTACCATTGGCAGCTTCATCTTTAGTCAGTGTCTCTTTAGTCCTTGACGTCATGTGCAAAATCTCAACGTCATCACCCTCTCTTTCCTCGGCTAGATGTAAGCATGATGTGCTAAACTGCAGCATTATGTTACTGTATTTCTTCCGTCACGCTCTGTGTTACAGTAACTGTTCAATTTGGTTTTGCTTTTTATTCATTTTTTATTGTCAATGCTATGGTTCTGCTTGCGTGTGTGTCTTAAAATTAATGTTTAACAACATGAACTTATCCCTCTTTGCCAACTGCCATACAGTACGAACTGCCATATGATGCGAACTGCCATATAATGCGAACTGCCATATAATGCGAACTGCCATATAATGACGCCAAATTCCATTTAAAGTAAGGTTTGAGGAACTTCTGTTTTCCGCAAATGGAAAAAATCGTTTACCTATAGGCCTACAAGTAACTTTGGCTCACAGTTTGGTATCATTTTAAACCTTGTACATCCTTCGTCATCCAAACTTCGTTTGGTCTTAGCACATTAGATAAACAGGATTTTAGGTTTGGGTAACGCATCACCAGTGTAATGAGTTTCCTCCTCACAAAATAGTAACCTACAAATGTAAACCTTTATTTCCGAAGCTAAAGCCTGATGATTTTCAGTTTGCGAAGTGAATTGTCAAAGCAAGTAAATTTAAGTTAAATATGGAAAAATATGAAGTTATAGATATTTATTAGAAAAAGGCCCGTTTCCTACCCCGTGCGCTTGGCTCAAAATCTGAACCATCACTGCACTTGGAATCTGAAAAGTGTGCATGGCTTACACGTGAACTTTGGTAAGTGGGTGAAAATGACTGTTAAATCCTGTTCCGGTACGGAGTAGCAAAGTTTAATTAGACATACAAACACGAGTGTGTTATAAAGTACCAGCTAAATAAACGGGTAAAGTCTAAATAATGTTTCAAATGCTTCAAGTTCGATTTAAAATACGATGCAGTAGGTTAAATTCCTCTCCTTTGCTCGCATCTTACGAAAGGCAGAGCATGTACTGCAATCCCAACCCACAAGAAACTAAGCGTTATGGTCAGTGGCCAAGGATGCGGCAGACTTTACGCCATGTAAATCAATGTATAAGGGCCATTAACTGATACCTATGAGACTTTTGTGGTATTCTTAAAACGATTGCAGAAATAATATTCTTATTCATGAAATATTTACTGCATACTTACAAAAAGATGGACAAATAAGAAATATTTTTGTACCAGCTAAATAAACGGGTAAAGTCTAAATAATGTTTCAAAAACTTCAATTTCGATTTAAAATACGATGCTGTAGGTTCAATTCCTCTCCTTTGCAATTCCTCTCCTTCGGACACCAGTATATGCTGATACAGATCAATGCGTTACAATATACCACGATCTTGGTGACGGTTCTCTGGCTATTTGTTTTACCAAGTTCATCACCTTTTTGTAATTTGTATTTACACGTGGTACATTATGGTTTTTCATATCTGTTACACTGAAAGTTACTCTTAGATTTTTCTCTCGTCGGGGTTTTCTTTGCTTTTCGTTCTTCTCAATTCTATAATCGCCACGTTGTTATTGATGTTTCTTACATTTTCTGTTTCATGTAAACCACTTGTTGACAATACTATTGTGCTTGATTCGTTTGAATATATGCATCAACAAATCTTATTCTCCCTTTGTATCATAACACACCTTTAAATCACTTTTAATCACTGTTGCTATGGTAACATTTCGTCTCTCATACCCTGTTCTTTTAACGTTTGTCATTTTCTCTTTGAGTCA
Source organism: Holothuria scabra (assembly GCA_037179385.1). Lineage (NCBI taxonomy): Eukaryota > Metazoa > Echinodermata > Holothuroidea > Aspidochirotida > Holothuriidae > Holothuria > Holothuria scabra. The sequence continues at coordinate 5,384,317 of CM074201.1, forward strand.
CTTTTGTCAGAAATTGTATAAGATATGTTATCATTAATGTACCACCGAAGGTTGGGCTCTTAATGAAGGCTTATATCTATTACTTTCTGGCAATCAGTTGTATCATGATGAAGCTATTTACATAATGGCCCGTTGGTTAAACACACAGAGGTAGTAGATATTCCATGAAGCTCAATTTTTGTTTTGGGTTATTTCAAAAGCAAATCAAAACACTTAATTTAAAAATTTAAACCTCAAAATCATAGTCAGCATCTTCGGATAAAAAATAAATTTGTTTAATGAAGTATCTATTTGAGTCCAACTTAGGTGGCTGGGGGAAAGTAAATTTGTTAATAACCTGAAATAAATAGGAACGCTTGCTTTCACATAGCATCATGTAAAGTGAAATGAGAAAATGAAATCACGTAAAGCAGGAGGTTTGGGTTCAAGTCTCAGTAAAGATTGTCATTTTTATTTCATTTTCTCATTTCATTCACAATTATCCACAAAGTGTAACATAGCGCGTCCCTGTGCATAGTGAAAATGCAATCTATATGTGTAAATTAACTTTATTTGTATTCTTCAATATCAAACAAAAGCTATTATTTTAGCCACTTCTTACTTTCACTTTTAATCCTATTCACCTTTCGCATAACTGCTTGAAAGTTAAAAATAAATGCAGCTCATTGCAAAAGTTATTTCTCTGTTCAGATAAATTTACTTATATATTGCACTTGGACAGATGAAAGAGACTAGGTCAATATCTGTTTCCAACTATTTTTTGTTTCATTAAGAATTCATATTTTTATCACATTTCTTCGCTAGAACGTTTTAATTGAAAAAAGTACTTCACTCATGTGTACATTTGATCACTAAGATATGTAACCACTCTCAGCTTTCAAAATATGGTTTTTATTGTGTTTTCTGAATTGCGTGAATAATAACTATATTTAAACATTTAGAAGTATTAAATATGGGTCTCAAGACTACATTTTTTGTTCCTATTTCCTACTATCAGTGTTCAGTTTCATGCGGTGAAGGAACCCAAACTCGTGAAATACGCTGTGAACGAAATGAAAACGAAGTCACTAAGAAAAACTGCGATAGTGATTTGAAACCTCACAAATCAAGAACGTGCAATCAAGACCCTTGTAGAATCGAAGCAGAATGGACGGTTGGGGAATGGTCAGAGGTAAGCATTAGGTCACATATACAGTGGCAACATATAGCCTACTTCAATCAAAAGACCTGTAAAAATTTAGGTAGATGCGCACTGTTTAACAAGGTGTTCTTGATTGGCTGTTGCCGTTGTATTTTATCGATTGTATTCTTTGTAAGGGATTGGTTTAGAGATTGCAGATATAGTTAGCCAGTTAGGAAATTTCTTTTGAAACAGTGCGCATCGCCCCCAAATTTTTTGGTCTCTTTAGACATGGTAGTTTGTGACTAACTACAAAAAGGAAATGAAAATATAAAAAAGAGTTGTCAAACCCCGTTACACATCAAGTTTTAGCCTACCGGTTGAAACATTTTGAAATAAATCTTTGTAAACACGACAATGGGGCTTTTGTCTAATTTTGTACTTGAAAATATAATTTCGTTTCAAAATCCCAGTTCAAGTTCTCTAAACTCTTTTTCTTTGCTTTGCTTCAAATCCATATAGTGCAGTCAAACTTGTGGTGAAGGAACGCGAGAGCGATCTGTGCAGTGTCAAAGGGGAAACGATGTAACACCTAACGATTGCAATCAAAATGGCCGACCAGTTGGCGTCGAAGATTGTTTTGTTGTCGAGTGTCCCCCACCCGCTAGATGGACGGTTAGTTCTTGGTCAGAGGTAAGTTAATGAAATGTGAAAATATCATAGCATAAGCAAAAGTCTGGCGAAAAGAGACTGATTCCGCAATCCCCTTTATTTATCTTTTATCCTCGTCTCTAATATGAACATATTTTTAACTGTGGTCTCACTCTGAAATAGTATTTGAATAATGGCAGAACACTGCACTTGTACAAGGTAAAGACGCTCAATATTCATTTAGTAAAGAAAAGGGAAATATTGCGTTTTAAAATGTTCCAACAAAACGTTAAAAGTAAATAGCTCTAGTCATTTTTCAATCATTCGGTCTCAACAATATGGACCCCAACAGAAGCTTCATCTCTTCAAAAGATTATGGACAGGAAGAGTTATGGAAGGTGCATCTTTTGAAACGTTCAAAGTGTGGGTGAACAAATTATTCTTGAGCAACAAACAACTAAATTTCTGTCTGGGAGAAACTTATTTCTTGAAAAGAAGGCTACCAGACTGCCTTATTTGTAATTATTTATCACTTTTTAAATATTGGTTTTAAAAGGATGAAATTTCCTTTTAAAATAAACTCAATATTTCCTTTTAATACAAGAACTTCTTTTAAAGCAGTCATTTGTCACACCAAACTACTGTTGAACTATTAGTTTACAGAAACTCTCAACTGGCATAGCTCTTTGATTGATACCAAATTCAAAAAATTTTCTTTATCCCAGCTCATATTACAGACGAAGTCGCCTACTGATATTGTTCTTATTACAGATTACAGGCCTTAGGGCGTTGTATACACACCAGGGTTTTCCCTGAAGCAATAAACTGGAATTATGTCTGGGTGAAGATGAGTTCAGTTTTAGGTTAGATTAGATGGAGTTTCTAACCAGTTGGTTAAAGTTGAGCCAGCCAGGGCAGTTGTTGCTCACTGGTTCAGTTTTAAACAGTTTTGGGAGGGGCTAGAAGTAAGTAGGTTGGGAATATTGAAACTAATGATGAATAACTTCCATCAAAAGTTGTGCACACTGTCAGACTAACACCCATGTTCCTTCCTTTGTTCTACTCAGTGTAGTGTCTCCTGTGGTGGCGGTACACAAACCAGGGACACGAGGTGCATGCGTGAGGAAGAACAAGTCGATGACACCGAATGTTTGGAGAACGATTCACCAGACACGCGAAGGGGATGTAACAATGACCCATGCCCCACACTAGCCCCAGCTGTCTGGGTTACCGGTGACTGGTCTCAGGTAATTATTTTATAAATTTCACGTTATCCCTATACGACAGTGACTTTTTCAAAAAAATACGGTAACTTCGTGATCAATTTTAACTACAGTTTAAGCACTGATAAATTCCTCCCACCAACCTTCTTGACTGACGTCAGTGTTTCGTCATGCTTTCCACACCCATCTTAAAGCCGCAATCACGCTGCAACGAATAGAATCGCATACCGATCCGATTTGTGTGAGTTTTCATTAAAATATTACCCATCCCTGATCGGAAAGGGCCAAACATTTGTTAACCGTTACAAATGCATGATTTGCATCGGAGGTCTATAAAAATGAAATGTTACTAATTTTTTCATGATGTCCGTCACATCACATCGTAAAACAGCCTCTATCGGAAACGCGTAGTCCGATAAAAGCTGTCTGTTGGTGTAACATCACGAAATAATTAGAATTAGTATAAATTTAAACTTTAGTAATCCTTCGTTACAAATCATTTACTTAAACATGCAGACAGACGAAAGCGAGAACAACGTCCTCGCACTTTGACTGATGGACTACAATTCGAATCTGAGAAACTACATTTATGCTTTAAACTTGTGGTAACATTAATTTCATTGAATGACACAGGGGGACTTTTAATGGTTGCTCTATGATAAATTGCTCATGAGTTAATTGTCCGTCGCCACTCCTCTCCTTCTACAAAACACGTGCAAAACAGAGCGTATATCTTGGCCCGCAAAACCGAGAATCCAGTCCTTACGTGGATATTATCTTACCTGTCCAACGCCTACTCGACAAAATATGTACCACATAATGATTTATTAACGACTGCATCCTACTCGGAAAAATCCCCCTTCTATTAACCCTGTCAGTCATTATAACCTATCTCATAAATAAGTCACTCTGCCTAGAAAACACAAACATTTTTTGAACATTATTTCTTTCATTTCCTTTTTAAAGTTAGTCACGAACTACCTTGTCTAAAGAGACCAAACATTTTAGGGGCCCTGCAAAAGTAGGTCACATTGGAGCCTGGTATCATCCGATGAAACAAAAATGACTTGTTATTTCATCCCTCCTTCCTTTGATGAAAATGCAATTTATCACATCAGGGAAATAGGAGGAAGCAAGGCTTCAAATTTTACTTAACTGTACATAAATAAAATGTCGTGCAATTAGTTAATGTATACACGAATCCTATAGCAGCCAACCAGAGTTTTACTTCACGCACAAATGAATGAGAGTGAATCGATTTTTCCAAATGATTTAAATTTGCTTGAAGAAATTTACTGAAATTTAGGGATAAGATTAAGGTTATAGCTGCATGAGCCTTCGATATTTGGCGTGTTCTTTCAAAATCCGGTTCCAGAAATGGAAAAAAAATTGTTGGGTCTTTGTCATTTTGCAATTCGGGTTGTGGCCTACTTCAAAGAAGCTTTATCCTCCATGATTTATCCTCATTCGTCCAGGGAAAACACTCAAGCAACCAAGTGATAGTCAAATTTACGCCAGCCATAACTGGGGGTCGCCAAACTTAATTTGACTTATTTTCATGGTTACCCTTGTGATGCTAAACCCATCACAAGCAGATTACGATAATAATATCCATCAAATCTCACCATCATTCTTGGTTGTTTTGATAATTTAACACAAGTGTTCCTTTACAACAGGGGATCAGACATTTAGCGTCAAATCCAAGCAAAGGTCAAAAAATATAAGGGATACGAATACTGAACACTGATATTTTTTAATGGGAAAAATATTGAATTGTTGGAGTGTATGACCATACACAGATGAAGAGACATTATACAGGTTCCGGGGAAATGCCTCTTAAAAGCAGTAAAAGCGTAATACCATTCTGCAATCATTCTTGCGACGTGACGCATATCGATCGTTATGCGTGCATACATCAGTATGAGTTTACACATAGGTTCTGAAGATACCTCACGATGACAAAGCTTGAAAGCTTTTTAGAGGCAGCTAAGATTTTGGAAGGAAATATCCTTGCTTTATTTTAAGAAAAACATTCTTGACCTAAGTCAGAATTCCAAAGAATTGTATTGACTTAAATGCACTGACATATTTTGTTTTCTCTTCAAAGTGCAATGCCGATTGCGGGCGAGGTACTCAAACTCGGTCGGTTTCTTGTCAACGCAACGGGGTCCAAGTTGAGGGCGCTTGTGCTGCCGAGACGAGACCCGAAGGGGAACGATCATGCGATTCAGGGCCCTGTGACAGACCAGAAGAGGAAGGCGTCAACCCGGAAAATGGTAAGTTGAAGCAGTGATAAATAAAGCAAATACCCTAGCCAACATTATTAAAATCTTGTATACATTACAATTTAAGGAAAACATTGTTTCTCGATTGATGCGTATTTGTTCCTACGATGGCTATCAGAAGCAGCAAATTTCGTACTTTGCAAAGCTGAGCAGAGGCTACCATACCCTGACTATACAAACCATCGACGGTTATGTAACACAACTTTTTGTAAGTTTTATTTCCCCTCTTGGCCTTTCCAAAGCTGATCGAGGCCCATATCATTGTCAATAATGCGTCGAAAGTAATTTACTATGAGGCGACAATATTGGCACTGTTTATGGACTGGTCATACAAGGGAACTGCCATTGTTGATGCCCTTCATGATCTTCTCTCTATATCGATCTTTATACAATATGTTAATCTGCCCTTATTTCCCTTCACACGCCGCTGTTTGATTTCCATAGGGAGTGTACAACGGACACAAACAAAATTGGCCTTATCCTGGTCACTATCCAGTTTGGACAAGTGACCACCGTCAAATTGACAAACACTAACTTATTCTGAACATTTTGTCAAAATCTATTTAGCGGGAAAATTGTGATGGCAAAATTTGCATTTTTTATTATTTTGTCGTAATCGATCTATCAGCAAAGAAACGAACAGAAAATGTATGGGATGGATGGGGTACGAGTGTAAGCATCTCCAGCCTGAGGCGCCACAAGGGGTTTTTTTTTCAGGGAGGAAAGGTGACTCAACGCGGGCCGTGCTACCCTAGATCTAGGGTCCCAAACACTGTTAGATCATCTAACTAATGAGGTACTAATGCAATTCACCGACAAACTTTTTGTATTTTATCCTCAGAAATATGTAACCAACTTCTTGAGGGCCCTGCAGGATCTTATAGCCAGTCTCATCCTACAGGCGAGTTCGGCTGTACTACAACGTTGGTAGCTCCGTTTGGAAAATCTTTCTCGTTCAGAATCAATAGTATTATCAACTGCACAATAGGTAAGTCTAATTTAAATCCCATCTCAAATTGCAAATTTGATAAGCAATGGATTTAATACGTTCGGTAGAGAAGGGAATTCAGGATCAAGTTGGAGAACCCCTTTCCAAGTTTCAATTATTTCTCAGTTTCTAAGTTTCATCCATGAAAGTGCTACCACCCTCCCCACCCCCCCCCACCCCACCCCCCCACCCCACCCCACCCCCGGTATTAGTGGAAAAATTGAAGGATTAAAGATGGGAAGATAAGTTTAAAAAAGTAACGTCAATAATTTCCTAAGGAAGGCATGTTGTTCTAAAAACATTTGCACTTAACACTGTGAAATTACCTCAGAGCAAGTATACGGACATTAAATGTCTTAACGTGTTTGCTGGTCAAGTCTTTTTGTGTTTGTTAGGCAAGGGATAAGATTCGTACCCATAAGTTCTTCTATAAAACAATGTAAAGTACCAAGGTAAAACGCGGGTCTTGTAAGAATTTTTATTACATGCATATAAGATTATGCGGACCTAGATGAGGGTTTTGTGTCACTAACCATTTTCTTTTCTTGTAAATGCAGGCGAATATTTAAAGATAAAAGAGGGCACTAGAGAGAGGAGATTGTGTGGCCACAAGAATGACTATGTATTGAATTACAACGATAATGTCATTTCTATTTCACTGAAGACTGTTTCTGCTGATAGTGGTTACGCCCTATCATACGAAAGGAGAGATGGTACCCCGGCCAATCGTAAGTTGCTTTGCTGCTTTTTTTCCTTCTTGTAAACTATTTTATTCCAAGTTTTCCATCGATCGTATATTTCCTGCTTCATCTACTTTGGTAGCACTCTAACAACAACGCACGTACTAAAAGGTATACTTTCGACACTGGCTGAGAAGGTACAGCTGTCTTGTCTGATGGCCAGCCTGAGACGAAAACCTGATCATAAACCTGATCAAGGGCGATGGGAAGGGAAAGTGCGAGCCAAGAGAACTTGTATTCAGGGTTGGAATTGAAACTGTATTCGGAAAATATTTAAGTATATTAATATGGAACTAAAACGTATAAGTGAAGCTCTGAAATGAGTCACGTTTCCCGAAATTTGGAGCACAGTTGTATACGATTTGTCCGAAGTGTGTGGCTAATATGTAACAACTACACATTGTTCTTTAAGGAGGACAAATGGTCTGCACACCCACTCCGAACCCCCCCCCCCCCCCCCACACACACACACACACACCTCATATGTAGTACATCAATAAATGTGTTTATCCAAAATCCATCGCTAAAAACTTTCTGCTTCAAATCATGTAACAATTGCTCAAACCAATCATTTTCTTACATCATGTTTATCCGTCGCGTACTTTATTGTCTTGCTAAATGGATTATTTTTATTTTCTCTTTTCAAAGGATGTGATCGCCTGTTCCTGACTTCAAGTGGTACCGTTAAAAGCCCATCTTACCCTATGAGGTACCCTGCAAGGGCCGATTGCCGATATAGAATTGTCACCGAACCTGGCAACCAAATCAGAGTTACATTTTCCAGGTTTTCATTACAAGGACACTATCCAACCTGTAGATATGATAAATTAGAGGTACGTAGCATGATTTTTCTCCTTTATCAATAGACGAATCCGGACAGTCAAGTGATGGTCTGATTTTAGTCGGACATAACTGGGGTCCATTACCTTTAGTTTTTCAATTTCCTCGCCTACCTGTATCATGGATGGTGGTATACTGAATTGTATCTTGATTCCCCCAATTTCACTGAATATGAGAGTTTGGGATTCATGTAGATAATAAATGAAGACGATTTAAGGATGATGAGCCCCACTTATGGTCGCCTACATGCACTAAACACAAGCGCTGATCGGATTCGTCTAAGCTCATATATAGGGAACGGTACAAAGGGAAACAGGATCTTATCGACTTATTGAAGAAAACATTACGTAATTCTGGGAAAGAATTATTATATCTGTATATTCAGTCCAATTAAATAACTTCAAGCAAGACCAGTTGTTAGCTACAATACTTTCAACTATCGAAACAACTATTTTGTGGTTCCAAAGCAGATTTCTCCTTCCTATTCTTGCCCTCAGTCCCTCTGTACAGAGGGTTTGAATGAATTAAGATCAAATTTAGCTTCATACCTTGTGACGAGGCATCAAAGGCAATCTTTTTCCATGTTTGATGTTGTAGCAAACATTTCACACCATGCACTTGTTTTAATATGTCATATTTAAGAGTGTTGTTAGTATTCTACCCCCTTACCAAAAACTGGGGGTCGCACAACAAATTGTATTCGTAATACTATATTTTCGTCCATTTCCTTACAGATTACCGACATAGTGAGCGGAAATCGTCATAAATATTGCGGTACTAGGAATCAACTAAGCCTTGTATCTACTGGGAATGATATACTAATGCGATTTAGAACGGATAGCAGGAATAATTTCAGCGGATTTAGGGCTACCTATGCGGTTGTTTGATTAAATGACTTGCTTTGGTTAGAGTCAAATTCAGAGCAGAAGTGTGAATGAAGGCCAACAACAAGACGAGTGCGAAAGAAAAGACAAGGCTTTCTGAAGAATTAATAACTTGCCAGAAGTTCGACCGCATACAGTACTGTTTGAGGAGAAATATTAGGTTAGGGAAAGTCATACAATACATTGGCTAGATTTACCTGAATCGCTGGATTGTTGAGGAAGTTGGAAAAGAAAATTTTTCAAAAATGCGATCACTTGGTGAGGGTATCTCACACGTTTCATCCTTTTAATAGATAATACACTTTATAAGTGTCACACAATAGGTACAATTAAAGCTAGTTACTTTTTCTAAAGTCCTCCCGACTCTCTGGCGAAACGAAACAAAACTCCCGAAGGAGTTCTTCCCAATTAAGCTACATCTACAAGGACAACACTTGACTGACCAACCGCACGGCCATTCACATCATTGGTCTTTCATGTATAGTTCCATTCTAGAATGGATGAAAAGAACAGATACTACGATTAAAACTTTTTCTAAAATACTCCCGACCATCTGGCAAAGGGCCGCTCGGCGAAACCAAACTTCACACTGGTTCCCAGAGAAGCTCTGCATCCACTGAAGGACAACACTTGACCATCTTCACGGCCCTCAGACCATTTACATCATTGTTCTGCCATGTATGGCTCAAAACTTCAGCCACGAATGGCGTTATGACTCATGAGCTTTAAGGTTTCTACAGGTTGTAATTACACTATACAGTTACCTTACATGCTATATGTGGTTTTCGTGAAAAGCGCCCTCTAATTCATTATTAAAAAATAAATGTCACGTCATCATTCAATCATATTTGCGAAACGGTTGTTCAACAGGTTAGCAGAAAGATAACCACCATATCGCCCCATACCCTTAATATATTTGCTATAGGTCTTCTAAAAATAACTTGGTCATACATTTCATTTCTTGAATAAGTTAAGAATGTCGGCGTGACCAAAACTTTTAACACTTTCTTGCTGTCTATTTACAAACACCAAATGTCATATGTTATTTCAGCGAGATAATTACGAAATTATAATTACATAGTATAAGATGTTGTAACAAAAAAGGCAATCTTTTGTGCTCATTTTACCTTTTTTACAAAAAGTTATGGTATTTCTCAAATATAAACAGTGACATAGTGAATTGTCTAATCAAGTCATAAGTAATTCTCCACCTTTTGTAAGTGATTCTGTGTCAATTTTACGATTTGTGCGGTTTTCACAATAAAAATGGTCCCTTTTATATCAAACTTGTGCATCAAAACAAGTAGGTGTTTTTCTAACATATTTTTCCTTGTTATTAGCTTGTTCAACAGTGCCTTAGAGACTTTAACTTAATTTTTTATGTATTCAAAATGTACAAAATTCCTTAAACATAAGAAAATGGTGCACAATGTTTACTAAGTTAATTTTATTTAATATTTATTTTTGTTATTAACATTAAGCACAGTATTACAGGAAGAGTTGACAAATACAATGTAAGTTATTGACCGATTTCGCTCAACTTGCCATATTTATCTCAAAAATCTTGTAAATACTCTATGTAAATAATGTATAAATTTGTAATTTACGAGTATCTCTGTTGTTACTTCAGTACTTTACTCCTTTATGGAGTAAGACAGTGCCTATAAGAGGTTGAATTCTTTCGTCTTTTTCAACGTCTGAAATAAGAAATTTTCCTTGTATAAATAAACATAAGTGATACAAAAAACAAACCCCTATTATTTAAATGAGACCATACGGAGGTAAATTACAGTAGTTTGTTAAAATGAATCAATTTCTGAATAAACGAAAATATTTTGCTGCGACAAATTGTAATACTTGTTTCTTGTTTTTTGTTTCACTTTTATTGTCTTTGAGTTTGTGATAATTGTTGATGCTCTAAGAAAGAGAGTAGAGAACCAATATTTACGTATTGTGGATTTATTCAGATGCATAATGTTTCTGTTTTATTAAAGTGGTCGCATTCCGAATGCCGTCATAGAGCTGTTTGATGCAATCAAACGCTCTGATGACCAAACGGCGGTTGAACTGAACTGAACTGAATTGAATTGAAACAGGATGTTACAAACTGTTGCAACTCCCTGATTGAAAAAAGAGTGAGGTTGTTTTTAGCAAAAAGTCTCAAATTGTAAAGATCATACATTGTAAGAAAAAGTGCGGAAAACGAGAAAGCAGAAGTTATATGGACAAAATAAAGAAGCAGATATACAATAATAAACATACTCCAAAGTACCAAACAAGTCAGTATCCACTCACCTCAATTATACTAGTATTCTAATTTACAAAGTGATTTGAGTTAAAAATCCCTTTTTTGGTTTTGGTAAATACTTTAATGGTCATATTCTTGCAACTTTTCAATCTTACTACAACTGATGGCCGCTACTCGCGGCGCTGACATGTTTTATGAACATTCAACAGTAAGAACATTGAACTGTAACTTCTCCCAGTGTGCATCAATATACGACTCTACAGGAGTACGAAATTTGAGCAAGATGACCGCATCCACAAACGAGGAGAATGATATAATAATTAACCAAATTGATTGACGGTATCACTTATGCTCAGTGGCGTTCGCCGGTTTTCTCTGTTATGGGGGCATGCAATATGTTGCGTGATATCCGGCCTGGGGGAGAAATCTGAAGGGACGGGGTGTCCCCTCCCCTTAAATGTTTTGGACTTTTCAAGGATCCTACATGAAAATGGTGCAAGATTTTCGACTTTGACAGAAATAGTCTTAAAAGATGAATTGTGGTGGTTAATGGGTAAAAATTTGAAGATTTTGTGTCTTTACGTGCAGTGTAATACCATGTTCGCTACCTTTTGAAGTGAAGCTTGTTTCTAAATTTGCGTGCTTGTAACTGTCACAACAAAATAGCATCAGTGATCGGCAAAGGTTAGGTTAGGTTAGAAGGGGCTTTACGGCAAAGTTTGCAAACAATTGGTTCGAATTCAAGTCAAACCGGCTACGACGTTTTTCCACTGGTGGCTTACTGGCTTGTTCGTCATAGGCGTACGGGAACATTTAATTTTTGGTTTTTCTTGTCAGAAAAACCGTAATTTTATCATGGAGACTTTCTAAGTGGAGCGTCACCATTGATTGGAGTGAACAAAACATTTGAAAAAACGGCCTCTCAGATATAGCATGAAATAACATTTCCCAGACTTAAACGTAGATTCTAAGCAATAGCTATCTTTTTTGTCGTTTGCAATAAAACGTCCACTTTAAAATAAGTTTCTCAAATTGCAAAGTAAAGAGAAAAATGTAATTTTTCCTGAAAGTATCTCTAAGCAGAGCTCCGCCATTGGTTGGCGCTGAACGTACAGAAAATTCTGAAAAACCGCCACCACTCAGATGGCCGAAAAAGTTGCGTTTTCATTCCTGTGGAAGAGAATCTAAATGATCTTTATTTTAGTTTTCCTTTGCAATAATAAGAAAAGTCAGCAATTTGCTTAGTGATGGCTGCTGTTTTTCTTCAGTTTATGAACTTAGGTGTTTAAGCAAGCCTGTGCGACTCAATATCATAGAAAGTAAATAAACGCACATTTCACAACAGGGGTGGGGGTATACCCAGCCGAGTTTGCATTTAATTAGTTTTATATGTAAAAACCATTCTCTCTTGCTTACCTTAGAACTGTTCCCCGAGGCTTGCCAACACAAGCCTAGTATAAAATTTTAAAACTGTCTAAGAGACTTCCCATGTACCTCCTTCGGTGTTCGGGGGTACTAAGGGGTACCTTAGACTTACAACATGAAAATGACCTTTACTTATGCAAATTTTTAACGTGGAGAGGACCACCTGTTTAACTTAAATTGTGCACAGTAGCATAGCCAGGATTGTGTCATGGGGGATGGAGCATAAAATGTGGGAAAGGTCTTAAGGGAAAGAGAAAAAACACTATTTTTGTGTGTTTTGCAATTCAAGGTTGGGTCATGGGGGTTTGAACCCCCCCCCCCCACATCACCCCCGTGACTACACCACTCATTGTGCATGCCTACTCTGTATAGTGTTAATAAGGATATGTCCCGGGGGTTCATCTTGAATTCATCGGTTTTTTAGTCCTGTGAAGGTTGTATACACACCAGAAGCAATCTGGCTGCTAATTAACAAATAAAATATTGATTTAAAAATAGAACTGCAGACTCAGTACCACAGCTTTAAAGACATGGACAGTAAGTTTCAATACAGGTGATTCAAGGTTTAATTCATCCCTCCTGTTATAAGGAAGGGTCTATAGAGGTTGTTCTTCTCTCTTTTAGAAAATCCTTACTTTTGGAAGAGGACTGAGATTCAAAATACAGCTATATCGACACTTACCAACACTATTGCCGGCCAATGGAAAGGGTCAGCGCACGTTTTTCCTCTCCAGGATCCGTAACTGAATAATAATGATTGCACGGCAAATGTGAAATCTCAGAACTGATCATACTTTGAAGGGCCTGTGTTTGGTTGAATTTGTTTATGATTTTCGACTCAACTTCAAACCTTTGTGGATTAAGTCCGCGACTTGCGATTAAGTCCGCGACTTAATATTTTTGTAGGTTGCGGAGCGCTGATTTTTTTTTTTTTTTGTTTGTTTAATTGGTATTTGATTGGAAAGGTCTCAATATACTACCAAATTCATATACCTTTCCAAAGCGACTCTCAAGTTTGATGGCAAGAGTTGTAGAATGCCTATTCAGAACTTATCAACTGCAAAAAAGGTTTTTTTTTTTGTCCTATTGCCGCTCTTGAAAATTTTTAAATTGGTGCTTTTATGGTTGTTACGGATAGGATCCTAACTGGCTGAAATGTCACAATATTCTAATTTTTGTGAACAACTTTCGTAGTTAGGGATACAAAGGCCTATCTAACAATGAAAAATTGTGTAATAGAGGTTAAATAGAGGTTAAAGATCAAATTAGCTCAATTTTGGTTTTGACATTCTTAATTTCTTAGAAATGCAACGAATTCACGTGATATGCAAAGCAGATTTTCAAAGACCCTTTGAAACCCACGGGAAACTTTTTCAATGGTTGAGGCGCCACGGCTAGGCGGCAGAGTTGCCTTCAGGAGCTCTTTGTCAAGCCAGGACACATACCGTTCGAGGCTCAAGGAGTCTGGCTCATTCGGGATCACTCTTTCCTAGTCAAGAACCAGACCTTGGACTTCTTCCCATGTGATCTCTTCTTTCTGGAGATCGCGTTGGCTTCCTCCATTGCAGAGGACAGGAAGTGGTGTCTGGTGGCACCTGCACTAGACCAAGGCTTTTCGTCCTCAAGAGGAGGCCCCATATGGCGGCCTCTAAGGGCGCTAGGCCAGGCGGCGTCAAGGGTCCTCTTTGCAGGCGTTCCAACTAAGGATATTCTCAAGGTGACAGCCTGGAAGACCCCCTTGTTGTTCGTTTCCTGTTACCTCTCGGAAACTGTATCTTCCGAGGCAGCCTTCAGTTGTGATGTTGTAGTTGACCCCCCCTCCCGTTGAGGGCACATCCCATTTGGTTTACAATATATAAAAAATTTTATTTGTTGATTTTGAAAAGATTCGAACACAGCCTTTGCCAAAAGAAGTAATTAAGCAGCTGTAACTAAGAAACTCCTTCTGTCTCTCAAGGTCTGTATTCTAGCAATTAAAGCTAATTCTAGAGAATCGTTTTAATATTAGACCCATGGTAATGCTTTGTTGGAGGAAGGTGGCAAATAAAGAGAGCAACAATAGTTAAAAAAAATTGATGTAATTTTGTAGTAAGGCTTATTTTCTTGTAGATAGAAAGGCCCAGTCTGGTTACTGATCCTATCATCCTTTTTTGAAACTTTTTTTTGTCAGATACACAGTTTTGCACAAAATAAGTAGAGATGGTCCATATTGCATGAATTTCAAAAACTTCTGTGCTGTTTATTGACAAAAACACCCACATCTGAATCAATTTTATTTACAGCAATATATGAAACTTTTCTTAAATTACTAGCATAAAGCATTAAACAATTATAAAACTTTCTTCAAAAGGAAATAAATATGAATATCTTCTCAATTACAAAATATAAATCAGTTGACTTTTTCAGTACAAGTCAAACCAAAGATTTACCTATTATTCAGGAGGATGGGTTTATGGGCTTGTAGTAAGGCACCTATTGTGTTGGGTCATACAGAAGAGCGTCCTGTACAGAAAACATATTTATTTCTTCCAATCCTAATGTACTGAATTCACCATGTGGGATAATATAATATTTGCTTTATTCTTTTCTCTAAATTTCATTGACTATCAATATGATCTTGAAAAGCATCTTCATCATATTTGTGCTCCATTTTGGAATCCCATAACTTCTTGTTACTGAAGTTGCAACAGCTTTATGATTCTTCAGATAATGCAATAGAACTGTCATTTTGGTACAAACACTTAGGAGGATAAATGTGATGTTTTTCTGAAAATTTATAACCTGCAACATGAAAGAGTCTATCATAGCCTTATTAGAATGTAAATCAATTAAATTTTATGTTCCTACAAAGCAAAGAAATTGATGGGATCAACAATGGTCCCAGTAGCTTTGCTAATGTAATGTAATTTAATTTAATATCTTTTTTCTTCAACATTAAAAAACTATTACACAAGGAGTTCACAGGTACAGTTCAAGATATTCAAAAATTGCTTAATTTGTCATATACTTCTCAAACCTTGTAAATACTATACATATTTTTTAATAATTTTACAAATGTAATGTAACTCCAGATCTTCATTGCTTTATGGAAGTAAGACACTAACTACTTCAAAGAGACTTTCATCACCTTAAAACTGAAATATAAAATCACTCTGATACCTAAACACATCCAAATTAGGAAGGTTTTACCCCACATTCTTTAATGCAAAAAAATACGCTTTTGAAAATTGAAACAATTTGCCCCATCAATGAGAAATATTTTGTGCAATGATGCATCCAATCATATATCTTCTTGTAATTAATATAACTCAAAGCAAACAGGTAATGATAATGCTGGCAATATGCTTAAAACTTTGCCTATTCTCACAATTTCTTGATTTCTTAGCTCTTCAAGCCTCCCCAAATGGCACAATCTTCATTCACATGGGTAACATGTGGAATTATTATACGTGGTGGAAAATATCACACCACAAACTCCCTGTCTCATGAAGACATCTGTACATGGCAAAAATTATCTGAACGTACAAAAGGATAAAATGTTTCACTTCAATATGTACAGAAACATCAGTGTTTCAAGTAAGGTCTATCAAATGATCCTTCATTGTTGACCATCAATTATTTCCTCATTTTCTTGGCCATCAAGGTGACCATTGGTGACATTGTCATTGCTGTTATTCACTTGAGCTATATGTGATTTTCGACTGATCTCACTATGAACTGAAGCTGCTGAACCACTCCTGGATCGAGATAATTTTGTCTTGGGTGGGGTCTGAGGTTTCTGGGCTGGTGGGAGGGCTATAAGTCTTGGACGGGCTGTTAAGTTCACTTCTCTCCTTACTGACTCTGACATCATATTAAAGAGAGTATTTTCAATAACTGACTCCAGCAGCATGCCAAACTCTGGGCATCTGTGAAAGTAAGAAAGTAAAGAGAGAGTCAAATCTGAGGTAAAGCATACCATTTTTCAGTGAAAAAGGCCAGACTTAAAAAAAAATAAATTTGAGTGAAACATGGAGGTTAAAAACAGGTGTTACCAATCTCATAGACAAACATGTGTCTGATTTGCTTATAAAAGGGGTCATATTATTCTACATTGCAAAAACAGGCATTCTATTCCCTTGAATGAAACAGTCTGCACCTCTCTGATAAATGCCACATAAAACATTTAACCTAACTTTTATAAGCAGTGGCAGTCATTTACAGATTCAGACCTTTGACATAAAATGTTTCCAAACAAGTCACTGCAAATCAATGGACCTTTTGTTTGAAGTAGTATGAGTAATTTGACATTCTTTTACTGAATAATGAATGAATAAGTAGGACATGTTACACAAAATGATCAATCCTGACATGCTGACACAACGAATGAAGATAGAGAACTTAATAACTAACCTTTTTAGCATCTGTTGTTCATTTCGGTGTTTCTCTTCCATAAGACTCTGTTGGTATTCTGCATCAGTGTGACCACTGGGACAAACACGAACCACAGATCTACAAAGTTAATGAACAAGATAACAAAATATTTCAATTTTAAAAGCCTACAGGTTTGCGATTCAAAAAGGGCCTAGGGGAAGGGAGTTAGGGAATTTACAAGACTACAATATGTGACATAATATTTCCATCAATATTTCTCAGAACAGGCCAAATTTCAACTGGAGTAATAATCAGGTACTTGATTCAAGAAACACAAGTTAATACTCATTGCCCAGCTATAAAAGCATTAGTGTTAAAAACGGACAGGTGTTGTTGGTACAGTTTTCAAATATAAATGGGATAAAGTAGCCCAAAACTACATACCAAAGTGAAACACTTCATGTTATTTCTCACAAAGAAGATGCTTAAAATCATGAAAACATGAACATGTAATAATATGTTCTAACGACAGCCAACACCTAAAGAAACATAACCGATGTTTGGAAGGAAAGTGCAGACCCGCTTTTCGAAATTAGCATGACCAAGTACTTCTAGCAGGAATTTTCTTCTTATCATTTTGATTAATTTTTCTTCAAACATTGTGCCATATTACACCTATAAAATACAACTGCTCTTTTCATATTTAACTTTTAAGTATGCTGAAATTTCCCACTCCTAAATCAGATATTTCTTTGAAGAAAAAACCTCTATAAAGGTCATGCATGTGATATCAGGCCATTAATTTGGCATACTGGATGGAACTGATCATGTGCAGTACGTGTGTTACTGTTATGTGCACACAACAGCACCTTAGTAGCAATACTGTACAATGGACGACTGGATAGCAAAATTGAAAGATGTGCCATGCAGTGACATCTGTGCTTGACCTCTCTTCAATAAATATGCTACACGACCACCAAGTATAGTAACAATCTGTCAAGCTTACCCTGGATCCTGTGAAAGGGGTTTGTCAGCTGGGGGGTTGGCTGCGGGCTCCCCTCTCTGAGTAGGAGTATCCCCATTCCGGGATTCAAACTTTGGTATGTTCTCTTCCATGAAGCTAACACTCTGTGTAGTTGTCTCACATTCAGGAATATCCTGTAAAGAAGGTTTACATGTAAGCACTAGACTGGCACTGACAACCTTTAGAGATCCAATAGATGGCCTTTGACAAGCTAATAGCCAAAAAATTGAAAAGGTGGCTAAGCAGGGATCTGGGGAAAAATCAACTAAATGTGTCTATGAAAGTAAAGCTTATTATAAGATTTGGCATTGGTAAAAGCCTTTTATTTTTTTCACCTATGTTAACTGATGATCAATTTTCCAAAAGCTTCAGTTAATTTACAAATCAAAATTTTCATCAATACAAACTTACAAAATTGATTTTAAAGATTATGAGCAACAAAATTCGTCAACCTTTTCTTCAATATGTACAAAATCATGTGCACTAATTAAACATGACATAACAGCAACGTAACACTTTAAATACTTGGATTTAAAAGGAAAATCTGTCTTATATCTTGGTACAGCCAGGACGTATTGCTTGAAATACATTAAGGCACAGTAAAATAACTTTGATATTACACTAACAGGGATTCCGCCAGAAACACAAAAAAGGGGGGGGGACTTATTACTGCTAAACCCCATGTCCAAATTGATGCTGTCCTAGATAATGAGTGGGTTCAAGGGGGACAAAAGCTTGCTTCAAGATCCCTGTAAGGTGCAATTTGAAGGTTTTAAAGGCCATTTATATGTGTAAGTTCAAACATTGCTGCAAAAGTGTTGTTTTTTTTAAGTAAGAAACCAAGATATTGACAATTTTCTAATTTTTATGGCAATGAAAAGAAGGGTATTTTACCCACCTTCTCCTGGAAAGGAGGAACACATCCCCCCCCCCTTTCCCCCCTCTGAGGGAAACCCTGACTAATGAAATTACTTCACTGTGCAATTAAATATCAGATTGTTAAAAAAGGGCAGCTTCAAATATGCATAGATCAGGGTTACATTAAGATAAATACACCAATTCATTTGATTTATAAAATCTGACGGGTAATGACTTGAAAATATTTCAATTATATCATAAACAGATTCTATTACTGTAAGGAAATGTCATTTTCATATAATAATTCTAAAATTCCTACGAGACTGACCATACCTTGATATAAATCTAAATAATTAGAATTTTACTTTTACGTATCTTTCTTGCAATCAAACTACATGACAAGATTACCATCAACTATGTCTAATGTTAGCTCAGACAGTTTGTAGATAACATAATTAACATCAACAAACAAACACTCACTTGAGAAAATTCTTTAAGTGGTGGTGAAATGAGGCGAGCATCTCCAAGTCTTGAGAGGGTTTGAGGACGATCCCCAAACTGTGAGAAATATGGGATGGGCTCTTTTGGAATTTCTTTGAGGGCTTCATGGAAATCATGGTCATCCAGTAAGGCTCTATGGGAAAAATTATTAAACATGGAGTAAATATCATCCATTGCCAGCTGCACTTAATATATTCTTAAACAGGTCAGAGGACTTTAACAGTTCAATTTTTTGACAAAGTTTACTTTGGTGTAACTTTAAACTATTCAAAGGAAAAATGCAATCACCTCTACTGAATTTGTGTAATAGACCATCCTGTTTCATAAAGGCTCATAAAAAATGGAGTAGGGAAAGCAAGCCGGTGAGCCACAACTGGTAAAAAGGCAGTGGCCGGCTTGACTTGAACCAATAAGTTGGAAACTGGGCTGTAAAACTCCATCTAACTAACTAATGTAACCAACTAATTGAGAACCAAGTGACAATAGCTTTCCTCCTTAATTATATGATTTACAAGGCGTAACTGCTTAGTTTACCTTAAAATGCTATAGTTCATATCTGAAATATCATGAAAGGTACTTAAAAAGAAAAGAGAAGAAACTGTTGTGAGATTTAGCTGTTCTTTTAAAATAATTTTTGGATGACTGCTTTTGTTCTTTAAAGTTAAAATATTTTGGACAATCAAGTCTCATACTGAAGGTGTGGTAAGGGTACACACCAGAGGTGGTTTCATAATATTTATAAAAGGGAGCAGGAAGGTAATTCCCAGAGGAAAAAGTTCAAGGCATCAAAGTTATGAAGTATCAAGGTGGGGTCCAATTAGACACTTAAAAGATATTTCTGTCATCTACCAGAGGAAATTAGTATGTACCCAAACTTTGTAGCCCAACTTTGAAAATGTTCCCCCCAAAATTGATGCAAACATGTGAGATGAAGACAAAGGTCACCCCTCTGCGTCCATGCCTGCACTCATGACAAAAACAAATAAGCACCTAGACCACCATAGTGCCCAACAACCAGAAAGTCACATGATCCAGTGCTGTAAATGGAACATCACTTCATATTGTCCTGCATATTGTTGTGAATTATTTTAGCATATGTTTCATATTTGAATTCAGGTGGAAAAAATCCATATTAAAATTGAATCTTATATGAACAGATAAAAATAACCAAATATTATTGCATTTCTTGACAGTTGAGATAAGTGACTGAAATTCCCTTGAGAGAAGTGTGAACACAAGTTTAAAGAGTCTGTCAAAACCCCAATCAAGGGCCCATACATCTGGAAATAAAAAGGGTGCCATTCTGTAAGGGGTCATTTCATGGCAAAATTGGCAGGACACACAGTGGGGGAACATCATTTTAAGAAAATACAGTGATTGCTTTTCTTTGCTAAGGACCATCTTTTTCTTTAAAGCTACCCTTTTAAGGAATAAAAAGTAAATAACTAAAATCAACAATTCTACTTCATTTTTACCTGATGATGTTGGCAACAGTTCCTTCAACCACTTCTCTTTCTCCCTCTGAACAATCAGTCTCTGCCTCCCCTGTCCCTTTCTCTTCTTGTTCCATCCGACTCTGTGGACGGATTCTATCTGACATACTCCTTCAAAAAAAATACAACAACATGTGTCAGCTGGTTAAAAAATATTTTAACAAGCATCCTTTCCAGGGACTCTGCAGGGAAAAGGGACTTGCAGTCCCTTTTCTCCTAGACCCAGCCCCCTCCAAAATATGTGCACAGATATAGACAGGTTTGTTAAAGTAAAAATGCAAACATTCTCAGAATAGACAGTTACACACATTATGCACCACTAAATTACCTCTTTATATTATATCATCCTCAAAACAAGTTATGCCATACAATTTTATTCCTCCTTAATGTAGACAATGACCCAATAATAAACCTGGCAATAAAACACTCTGACATGAAAAAGAGTGACAGTTTAGCCAGTTGTCATGACACAAAGTCTTTTGGCAGCATTAAAAGTGCACTTTTACCTGATTCAGATATTTTCTCTGGTCGAGCAAAGAGATAAGTTGAACAGGTTTTGTTATTTGAGAGTAACTGTCACTGAGTCTTCATTACTGCCTACTTAAGAGTGTAAGAAATATGACCTTGCCCTCCCCAAGTCCCCCCAAGTCCCCTCAACCCCCCTCACCCGCAGGTGAGAGCAGAAATTTTTCCACCATGTTTGATTGCAAAAGTCAGTCCCTAGAAAGGTCCCCAAGTCTGACAGCTAGCACAGCTGAAGTGGGCCAAAGAATTTTATGAAATGTCATCAATTAGATATTAAGTAGCTAGCCATCAAGAGTAGGAAACTTCAGATATGAAACAGATACGCAAATGACTCAAATCATCAACCAATGGAAAGTGTTTTAAACTTCCTGTACATACTCTACTAGTCATAAGAAGTGGTGCTCCTTAAAGTGGGAATAATGAAATTATGGGATGCATTTGGAATTACTTGGAATGGTCCTAGAATGGCTCAGTCACTTGATTCTTGACCAGGATGGGAGCTTAACATGCCTCTGATAAGCTCAAGTGTAAACAGAGTCTATGAATTTGTCTTAAAATTATTTTGTCACCATCCGTCAGGTGAATTTAAGATTTTGAGCCATTTCTTTGATGAGAAACTTTGCATAAAAAATTTTTTGGTGGAACCAACAAACACTGTTTGCATGTGTTTATTTTTAATTACCTATGCATATTACCTGAACTATTCTAACGTCATGACACCACTATTATTCTTAGTTTGAAGCTAAATCTCACAGTCTCTGGTAACATCAAACAAGTACACATCACTTGCTGTATCAACATCTTACTCCTAACACACCTCTTTTTAGCAATTTTCAATCATATTTATATCACCCCCCTCCATCACCCTCCCCATCCCCCTCCCATTACACTGGTACTTAAATAGGACCATAGAGACCATATTCACACTAGGGAGTTGATCATTGGTTAAAAATCAGATCTGGATCACATCCTCTGCTTGAGATCATGCGTGAAGCAATCAGTCGGTTTTCATTTACACGTTATCGTCGCCACCCTACTTTCTAGCAACTAATTAAACATGGTTGATAATTAATTACATATGCATGATGATGGCATGATGATTGGCTGACAAATAGTTTTAATCAAATACTTCATGGGAACCCTCCTTGCTGATGATTCATCCTTAGGTAAACAAAATCTAAAACCCTGTGGGACAAGCTTTAAAACACTTTCGCCCTGCTGAGTTTTTCAATTGCATTAAGGTAAACCCCTGCTCTGCCCACTCCCTTCAGAACATTTAAGGCCCACACCATGACAGTTCATGACTGCACTTAGCTATATTGGCTCGAAGGGCAAGAGCAGTCACTCCAAACTTGTTTGGAAGCAGCAGCTAAATCTCACAATTTCCCCCTTTTTTTTTCTTTTAAGTATCTTTAACAAAATTTTTGGACTTAAATATTGCACATTCAAGGTAAACCAAGCAGATACTCATAAAAAATTTCACATTTTAGGAGGAAAATATTGTCACATGACTCTCAAGAGCCAATCATGAAACAGGACAGTATAGTACACTACTTCAAGTTGGGGTCACTGCTCATGCCCTTTACAACCATTAGGTTCTATGCATCAACCTACCTATCAATGAAGAAGTTTGCCACATCATTTGGGAAATTACTTTGAAACTCAGAAATATCCAGTGTCCTTCCAGTCACCCCTAGATGAAGCACAAAAGGTTCTGGTGGACTAGGTCTACCCCAAAGAGGAGTGCCCGTCTCTGTTTGTCGTTCCTGTTTTTTTCTCACTTCAATCTCTTTGTCTGACTCCACATTCTTGATTGGAGGCAGGGTATTGTATTTCTTGAATTCATCAGGAGAGGAAGACTTCCGACCTTCTTCTGCTGCTTTTACAGAAGCACAAAGTCTTTCCCGACTTGAAGGCTGAAGAAAATAAAAATTTTCATGAAACATATCATCATAATTCACTTTGGGGGTAAAACTGACCTTCAAAACTATTTTCTGAAGCAACAACATATTAAAGGCATGCACCCTCTATTCAGGTTGTATATTTCATTAGTTAATTTATCATAAGACATTCACTGCCACGAGGTAGTCTCTCATGATGAAACTGTCCCAATAAAAAGTTTGACAATTCTTGCTCAAGACAATTGCCCGGAGGATTTTTTCCTGGGACAATAGCTGCAATAAAGCTCTCTTTTCAGGCAATAACTGCCATCAGACAATCTTTCCTGAGACATGATATAGGCAACCTCTCCTGAGGCAACTACTGCCATACAACACTCTATTTGAAGACTTTAAGAGCTTTGGTACCTCTTGGTAAAGACAACAATTGTCATGATACATGTTTTGGATACAATAGCTGCAATAAAGCTGGTTCTCACTGTTATTAGGCAATCTTCCATGAGACCTGAATGTAACAAGGCATTTTACTCTGATGCAACTATAGCTCTGAATCATCTGACCAGCAGATTTTAAATTTGAGGGTTAATCTTGTTCAAGACAACAATTGCCATGGGCAACTTTTTCTGAGACATTAGCAGAAATAAAGCTCCCTCTCTTCAGATAATAAGTGCTATTGGACAATCTTTCTTCAAACATAATTTGTTTATTAGTTGGATGCAGTTTTACGGCCCAGTTTCCAACCAATTGGTTCAAGTCAAGCCGACCATGTCTTTTTTTCCAGTTGAGAACCACTGGCTTGTTTTCCCTACTACATTGCTTCTGCAAGTAACTACTATTAGGCACTCTGTACTAACAAAAAAATAATCTCACACCATTTCCTGAGACAATTACCCCTGTAGAGGGCCCTCTCTGCAGAGAAAAACTGCTCTGGGGTAATCTTTTGTAAGCCATTATTTAATTCTCATGAAATACTTATTTGTGAGGTAATATTGCCATAGAACACGTATCCTATCTTCAGCCAATCAGTGTTATGAAAACTTTTGCTCAAGATAAAAACTGCCAGTTGGGTGAGACAATTAATAGCTGCCATGAGGCATTCTTTCTCAAAAAAATAGCTGCATGAACCACTGTCCCCTGAGAATAACAGCTGCCATGATGCTTTCTTCCCAAGAATATGCTTTTCATGATACAATCTTTCCTCAGTGGCAGTGCCAGAATGTCAAAACCAAAAGGGGGGGTGGGTAAGGAAAATGTTAGGGGGAAAACTTTTCTTGCTCAGAGCACGTCAATCATGAAGCACACATTCCTGCACTTGGGGTCTATGGACAAAGCCTGGTGGGGGGTGCAAGAGGTGAAGCCCATTGAAACTTTTGGGTTTTAGCATGTCTCTTGATGAAATATTAGTCTCATGAGTGCTAGTTAGTTAGATAGAGTTTTTCAGCCCAGTTTCCAACCAATTGGTTCAAGTATCAGGACTGATATATTATGTATGTTTTTTTCACTTGAACCAACTCCTAACTGACCTAACTTGGGTGGAAACTGGGAGAAAGGAAAAAATCTGAGGGAGTAATGGTGTCATCAAAGGCCATTCCTTACCTGACTTGGATCTTTGTCTCTTATTGTGAATTCATACTTCTGTCTCTCCCTCTCCTTCTCCCAGTCTCTTAACTCAGATTCATACTCTGCCATTACAACTTCATCTGTAATCTATAAAACAAAAGATAAAAATTACAAAAGTTGGAAAAATTAATGCCAAGATCAAAACATACATACTTCAGAAAAATGTTTTAATCCAAAATTATTTTTGATATTTAATTCTTAACTAAAATGAGGCAATCAAGTGAGTTTTCATTAAATTCTGTTGAATGATTACATCATTTCACATTCAAAGAAATTGCCTGGAGTGATGACAGCTCTTCGTATTGGTGTGTATTGAGTTTGTTTCTTTGGCTGTCAAATAATTGTTTGAAACTTAGTATATGGGGATTTGAGTGATCATGTAATGCTTGTGAAGTTGCGGGGAATAATTTAGCTGATATGGCATCTAAATTTGCTGTACAAACTGGCCAAATTGCTACACATATGCAAACATGTGTATCACTTTATTTTTTGTGTGCATATTTATTACATTTCAGTGATTTTTCAAGAAGAAAAAATTCTCAAAACTACTACACAAAATTTGAATACTAAATTATTCCCTGATATGATGGACTTGTGCCTCCCATGCAGCCACACATTACAAGTGTGAGAGACTTAAAAGACAGAAACTTAGTTTAACATTTCAACAAAAACAAAACTGATGAATTGCATATTAGATGTCATCACTGCCAGCTTCCAACTTCTCATTCACTTTAACAACATGTAACTTCATTAGCTAATATCCTCATTTCCCAGTTCTTTCTTTCATTTGTCTTGAAGTGGGAAAATGAATGAAAAGAGACAATGCAGACATGTTGTTGTTCACTCACCTCACATATGACATCGAGGTCATAGAAGGAGGCTTCACCGATAGCTGTGAAACAAACCTTACACATACACACTTCACCTGGTTCAAGAGTAGAAGAAGCTGGCTGAATGTCTATCACCTACAATAGAAGAAGAAAAAAATGATTCATCCAAAATAATAAGATGATTTAAAAAGAAATAATACCAACAAATTTTGATCAAGATAAAGTGCTTAGACAATATTAATCATGGTGAATTTTTGTCTGTCAAGCACCTTTAATGAGTTAGATGAGATTTACGACTCAGTTGCTAACCACTCAGTTTCAGTCAGGCCAGCCGAGGCCTTTTTTCCAGTTGAAGCTCACTGGCTTGCTTTCCCTTCTCCATTGCTTACAACCAGCACCAGGTTCAATGGCAGTAGGTTTCATTTTTAAAGTCTTTGGTATGACCTGGCCAGGATTCAAACTTCAGACCCTCTGGCTGCAAGTGCAATCCACTTTTCATGAGAGCACATATAACCAACCCAATTAATTATAATGTAATTCCTGTTAATCCTAAAGGGAGTCAAAATATATACAAAGTACAAGTACAAAAAACACTTATGGCAATTAAAGTGAGTGATAAAGAAGAAAGATCATCACAAGTTAATGAATGTTCATGGTTTGGGAGTGAAAGAATTTCATTTTTCTTTTATTGCAGACAAGAAATGTATTATGAAGATGGGAATTTCAAAATAATGTTTCTTTATCTTTAAGCCTGCATAACAGATGTACAAAACTCTTCCATCTTGGTACCATAAACATATATGTGTATGTACTTCTTGCATAGTTTTAATTACATACAAGCAAACATTTCACCTGTCCATCAGCTTCTGATGTCACAAACCATTCAAATGAGATGGAATGGTTCGGAGAGTTGTTCTTAACATACACAACTCTTCTGGACTGACTGAAAACTGGCATATTTCCAAACGAGATTCTCTCCTGGCTTAAATAAACCAGCTGCCCAGGGATAGGGACCTTCTGAGTGATAGGTACCAGGCATTCCATCTGGTCTGTGGCAGGAACTGTTGCTCCTAGATTGCGACTGTCGTAACCAACCCCAGAAAATGTAATAAGGGCAGTGTCTCCTCCTACTATGTGAATTGGAACACTTGCCTGGTGGGAGAAAAAAACACATCATCACAAAATTATAAACATTTTCAAATAAAGTGGGCATATATATGTTCTTTAATAGTCCCATGATAAATTTCTGTAGAATAGTACAGCATAACTTGTATGCACAGTTTCTGCTCTTTTACTACAGTAACACTTTCACATGTTACTCCTATTGTATGTCGGGTTAAACTTTCACTGAGAAAAGATGACCACTGTTCTGAGCAGTGCAGCTGCAGATAACACTTTCTCCAAGTAAAGAGAACATAATGGAGGCACTGTCTTCTCCTACTGTGTGTATAGGGACACTGGTCTGGTGGGCAAATAGAACATACATAACTCATCCAGATTATGACATTAAAATTTTAGTGGCAGTACCCTTTTTTTTTCATAATCTCTTGATAAATTTCCATATAATACGACATCATTCATTCTCAGTATGATAGTCTACTCCCTTTAAATAGAGTAACACTTTCACACATTACTCCTCACTATGGTAGGTTTGGTTACACTTTCACTAAAAAAAGGGCACCACTGTTCTAAGCAGGGTTGCCACAAGAAACACACTCATTACCAAAGAGTTTTCTATTCTGTTACATGTTGCTGCAAGCGGCACTTCTTTAATTATATAGAAGATTGGTTTTTGTTTTCATTATATGTTGATACAGTTGACAATATAACTAAATAGAGAGGCCCCTCTTTTTTCCTAAGTTGCTGTAAGTACCCCATTCATTGTAAGAAGAAAGTGTTCTCCACTCGCTTTCTTGACAGTGTGCTGCACCTAAACAAAATTTGCAAGAAATGATCAATCTGAAACCTTTTACAGAGCCAACAGCAAGAATATCAGTGTTAACATTGATTTATGATCATCACAAATGCCCCTAGTCATTAAAAAAGCTACAACTACATTAATTATTGATTTTAGTTAACATTTTCCACAGAGAGACTGCCTTTTCTCTATAGACCATGTAAAGAGAATTTATAGGGAGAACATCTCGGTAGTGATTGAAAGGTACACTCCGCCTTTGTCAATCACCAAACTTAACACTACTAATAGATAATCTTGTGCATGGACTATTATTAGGCAATTGTTTGCCCAACTTCCTTAGCAGTCTTTTCATGAATCAAAACATAGGGGAGGAATTAATCGCCTTGCAGCATAGGCCCGTGGAGTTTGTATCCTTCAATTAACAGGCAGAAACTTGATGCCAATCAGCCTATGAAGCACACAAATCAATTATCATGTGTGAATGGAGGCACAGATTTAGCCAAGATAACCTCCCCAGGCTTTCCACAGAAATACCATGGAGAAGGACCTCAATTCCCTAAAAGGAAAGTACAAGCCATGGCCACCATAAGCCTCCAATGTTTGGAGCAACCAGACAAAAATTCAACCGGTGAAAAACACTGAGAAGAGGCTCTTTTTTTTCTATTTCAGAGTATCTTTTCCAGATTGCAACAGTAGGAACAAAAAACTACACATCCTTTTAATGCAATTTGACCTGGGACACTTAACACAATATTTACAGAAATAAGTGTGCCAAGTTACTCTTTCACAATGAAGGAAATCAAGACATTAAAGGCTGTAATTCTTTGCTTAATCATCCTTTGTGACCTTGATAAAAATCTAGAGAAACAGTCCAAACAATTCAAATAATTTTACTTACTGTGTAAGTTTTTGCTTCAAACGGTGCGAATATCCACTCAATATTAGCTGTCTTACCAGGACCAATCTCACCCTTCGGGTTTAAACAATCCAGTATTCTTTGGTCAAAATTATCCTTAAAGTGAAAGATGCAAAAAATGTGACTATGAGTTTGATAGGTGTATCAAGGACAACAGAAAATGAAACGTTCTGCATTTATTTATTATTTAAAAATAAAAGAACCAGGCAAATGGAACCTTAAAGGCCCAATTTTCTCATCCCAAACAGTACCAATTTTTCCAACCTTCTTAATTTAGCCCCTCCCACAATTGTCTGAAATTCACCCTCATTCAGACACAACCTCATTTTATTGCTTCAGGGTGAGTATAGAAAGCTCAAGGTATATTATCAAAACACTTTCAGAAAGTTCATGCTGTGAAAAATAAGCTTTGGTACTCTGCATTGTTTGAATTAAACATATCTGGCTAAATATATGAGGTGGTTACATAGAGGAAGGAAAAACTATTTAAAAGAAGTTATATAGTGTAGGAATAACTTAAAACCATCAAATTATTCTTTTTTTTTCTGTTGAGCGATTTCTTGAACTATGTCTGATTGAGTGGATCTTTACTGGGATTGCTTCAGTGATTTGCAATGCCAGTTTTTCTTAATGACATCCTCACCCAATTTCACCAGAAACTGCTCATAACTTTCCATACTTTCCATAGAGTACTGGCCACTCAACACATTACTATGTCATTCTTGCTGATAAAATTTTGCAAATTAAATTTTGCATTTGTTCAATTTTAAAATTTATATATGTTTATAGTATTCACATAATTTTAATCCATTTCAATATAATGAAGACTGTGTGGTTTACCTTTTGCAGAAGTTCCAGTGCAGTAAGATCCAAGTAATAGTCCACAGGAAGTGCACCCCCATTATACATCTCATAGATCTGATGGGGGTTGTTGGTATTACCAATAGGTACTGGTTCAAACATATGCTTGTTGCTTGGGAAATGTACATACTTCCTCTCTGGATCTATTGTCACTCCAACAAAATTTAGCTACAAAGAATGAAAACGCAAACAAATCATTCAACTCCTAGTTTGGTAATATAACCATATACAGGGTGCCATCCATTCCATTCAAGAAGATACAGTATCAAAGAAAGGCAACAATACCACCAATCCATGCCCCCCGCATCCTCCCGATAAACAATCCATTCCATTTAAGAAGATACAGTATTAAAGGAAGACGACAATACCACCAATCCATGCCCCCCGCCTCCTCCTGATAAATGGTTCCATGTGAAAGTCCCACATTTCCAAGCCCCATTCACCCCTTTGCTTAAGAAAGAATAGACATGAAAATATAAACAAAGATAGAAAAAGGAGGGGCAAGATATAGGTCCACTTTTGAATGCACTCTCGGCTAGCAAAAAAAAAGTCCTGTAAGTAAACACTATACAAAGTTTGAAAACTACTTGTTCCAACAACAATCTTTGCTAGACAAACACTAAACCTCACTGTGCCAATGGACCAGTAATCTCACCCTTATTACTATTGGATTAATAGAAGAAAGTTTGATATACTCACCAAGATTTCCCTTCCACGTGATATTTTGAACATTACTGGAAGACGATCAGTACCTGCAAACTCATGTTTGTAATGAAATGATATCGCCTGTTGCTGTCCAGGGGCAAGCTGACCCCTACTGGGTTCTACTGAAAACAATTTATTGTCCATCACTCGCATCTACAAAAGATAACAAAACCACACCTTCAGCAAACTGCCAATGGATACTCACCTTTTACTTTGAACAGTCAAAGGAAAACTAATTGGGACAAGTGAGACTTACCTGAGGTTCCCTTATGAGCCTAAGGCCTAATACTACTGGAGTGACAACAATCACTGGAGTGCACTCCTTGTGCTAGGCAATATATAATCCCTATAGAGTGATTTCATGTGATGTCACAACCAGTAAGCCATACGTACTGCTTGGCAGAAGTCAAAAGTTTTAGAGCAAGTCACATGTGGGTCATCAGCTGCTTCTATAGCTAGCTACATTATGCTATCATACTACACTACCCATCAGAAAGGACAGTGCTTGTGTTGTCAGTGAAAAGATCTAATACAGTGTTTCCACTCCATGATCTCAGAGCATGCAGAAACCAAAAGTACATAACGTGACATGGCCCTTAGTAAAATTGCCTACCACTACACAGTCTAAAACCTGACTTTTAGGCAGTTAAGTCTGGTTTTTTACTTCATGTTTGCACCTGCAGTTTACAGTTACTCCGACCTTAAAATCAGTAGAATTATGATAAAACTCAGTAGGCATTGGATTGGCCATACACTGTGGATGTTAACAATCAATTAAAAACCCAACTTACCACCCCAAAGTCGGGTTTTAGGCTTTAAAGTGGTAGGTAGTTCCAGTAAGGGCTATTTTACATAATGTCCCTACACTATGATGAAATGTTTATCAAGAAATATCCTGCTCTACAAACCCTCTGAATATGTTCATGGGAACAAGTTCTCTTTCTTTAAACTTTACTTCACTGCATATGTCTTGCAAAGTTTGTGTCAACTGAGAGGGTCTTTGATCTCTGCCAGCTATGTACTAAATAACACTTAAAAAGATGCGCATGAAATATGGTCACAAAATGTATGTTTCTGCTTCTTCTTAACATTTTTAATTTCCCATTTCAAATCCTTATTTCATTTAATGTAATGGTCATCAGTTTCTTACCTCATGAAGTTCTTCAAGGTCAAATTCACCGGTCTCTGCCCAGTATTCTAGTTCCAGATGAAGGTCAGTTGGGAATAAGAATGCCCTGTAAGGTACAACCATTAGGTTGTAAATCATACATCAGCAATTAGCGAAATACAATTGAAACACTAAAACTCAGACTGATACAATCCATATGTTACATATTCCTTACTCAATCTGTAAACCTACAACTTCTGTTTAAAGTGTACCTAAAGTCAAAAAATTCAAATATATATATTAAAGACCATGAAAAATAAATTCTAATAGTCTAACTTCAATCTTAATAGGACATTCCTGAGCTGATCTATTAAATGTTGAAGTTTATTCACTCAAATTAAAATGGTACATTGCGCAATAATTTGTGATGTCATTCTTGTACTACTCAAATTATAATCTTTGTATTTCTTTGTTTTTCCGAACATTACTGCATCTTGTACCAAGGTGTGACAGCACTCTTACTCTTATGAGGTGATGTAATTAATTAAGCCCTCTTTGTGCAACATGCTATGCAAATAAACAGGAAGTGTTCGAGGTCATAAACACATTTTTAATTTTAAAGGAAAACAAAGCATTTTATGTGAGTTGTACAACAAGAAAGTCACAAATTATTGTGCAATAGACCAATTTGTTTTAAGTGAATAAACTTCAACCTTTTATATCTCAGCTCAGGAATGTCATATGAAGATGGGAGTTGGACTGTAAGAATTCAATTTTCCTTTTCTTAAATATATATTTTTGAATTTTTTGACTTGAGGTACACTTTAAAAGAGATTGACTTTCACCATTAGATATTCCTCTCCCCACTTTCTTAATATTCATGTCACTATCACCACTACAAATCCCTAAGTCATCAGTCAGTTCTCTACCACTTCAGATGCTGGTTTCACCATTAGTAATGTAAACCAATACAGTAGCTAATGACACTTGCCAGTCCACTACCACCTTAGCACTTTGTACCCTCCCTTTCAACCACTATACATACTCTGTTACACTTGCCAGCCAGTCAATCACTATCTCAGCTGTTCCTTTCACTACCACTAGCTTTACACTTTCACTATCATCACTATACACTCCTATAGTGCACAACAAACTCACCAGTCAGTGGCCACAGTTCCTTTATTCTCCAGCATCAGATGTACCACACAAGGTTCTGAACCCACAGGAGAAGCACTGAAGTTAAAGTCCATAACAGCTCTGGTATGTGTAGGTATTTTACGAGATGTACTGTGTCTGGTAGGACTAACATAGTTCAACTCCTCTGGTAGCGGATCTGACTCTAAAGTCATGTTCAAGCTGAAGGGAATGTTCAGAAATAGAAAAGTAATGGAAGAAAATTTCTCCAAAATGAGAAATGCCTCTTCTTCATACATCTAAAATTTTCCTTATCCAAATAATAACATTTATATTGCAATGCAATCACAATAGAAGCACCAAACATTCACATAGCAGGGTTTGAAACACAAGTTCAGTCGTCAAACTGACCCTCTTCCAAAAATTATTAACAACGAATAAATTGTTCGATAGAGTTCTGGTACACACTGCTTTTATCCACAGTGAACACCACTACCAAAACACACAACACCAGTATCTGAGAATGTTGCTATTATAATATATATATTTTTTTTGGGGGGGGGGGAGGGCAATCAGCCTGCTACAAGTTACATCATAATAATACTTCAGAAGCAGCCAGCAAAGAATTACTCTACCTTTACCTTTAAGAGATGTTCATTCAGTCAATGCAGATTAGGATGTCTGGATGGAAACACTCCCTTTAAGAGGTTTACCATTCTTTTTCAAATTTTGATGAATAAAGAAGAACTGGCATTGCCACAACAAGTACAGCAACCTCTCCTTGGAATTGAAGATTAAAGAATAACTAGGAAATTTGAGAAATATCATACTTGTCTAATGAAAACAACCTCCAAAGTCTACTCTTGCTGATGCCACTGGCGCTGCCATAGCAACGAGCATCTGTCACTTGCAGTGCAGGGTACACTCCCACTGCTTTGACCTCACACAATGGTTTCCTGCTTCCTTCAATAGAACTTGATTCCTCATCTTTCAGTTTGGGCATAAAGAGTTCATAGAATATGTTAAACATATAGTCCAGTCTGTGCCTTGGTCTGACAGTGGCTTGTACAACACAGCGTGATCGTGCAGGGATGACTCCTTGAGCAGAGCTTAGTTCAAGAACTGGGATTATAAAAAAGGAATATTACATAGCATGTTACATCAAAGCTATCCAAAAATACTCTTCTTTTATTGCTAATTTGAAGATGGGAGTGAATATAAACAAACACACTGAAACCACTTTTTAACTATGCAAAAATGTAGTTTGTATATTGCCTCAGAAGTCTGACTGGTTAAATAGTTAAATGACATTTAACTACATACCTACATGACTGTATTATATAGTGTCATCTAAATAAAATGTTTAAGTTTCAAGGAAACTTCAAATACTGTGCAAGTACTTCCCTTTTAATCACCTCTTGCGGCAGGTGGAAAATACTGTGGGCATATTCTACAAACCCCTTCCTGCTCACTAATTCTGATTGCAGGATTGGTGGTAACATGCCATGGTTTAAGCAGTATTATATAACACCTTCTTAATTTGTCTTCATCTGATGGAGGATTGATGGTCACATGCCAGTCATTCGCTCCCACCATCCGCACAATTCGATCCTGTCAAAGTGCAGTAGTAGTCCCCATCGTGCAATAGTAGTCCCCATCGTGCAATAGTAGTCCTGAGAGTGCTTATAGTAGGCTGTGCGGTGCATAGATCTTTATTGCAAAGCTTGTACGTTCATGTTGAACTACGTCGCTGCAAATTGATAATCACGTTGTAAACCATGCATTGCATATACATATAGAAGTAAGTTGCAGACGGCAGACGTGACGTACGTAACGTAAACAAATCCAGTTACCGCGCCAAATGTTTTCACTTAGGATTACAACTGCTTTTGACAGAGAATGCTTGAATGTACGAGTAAGTAGCACTCTTATCAAATTTTGACCAAAATCTATTTCGGACGTTAGGTGTTTAGCCTAGGCCTAAAAGAAAATGAAATATAGGCCAGGCCTAGGCTATTAGGTTACTACTTTATCAGAACGTAAGTCGCGAGTGGGTGGCCGGCTTACAGTGATTGAGAGTTACGTACAGTACAGACCGTGGCCTAGGCCAGGCTAAGTAAAATAACAAACAGTGTGATGTACGCAAGTTCACTGCAACTTTATATCATACGAGTAATACATACACGCAAGTACTAACGTTAGCGTTCGTTCGACATGAAAAAATTCAGACTGGGGTAGGCTAACGTTAGGCAAAATCAAATTCTAGCCAAGGAATATTTAGAAAGTTAGGTGTTATATAAAACAAATAATGAATGTTTTAATTCATGCAATAGCGTTGAATTATTTCTTTCGTTGAAAGATGGCCACCTCTATTCAACTCGGCTTCGCCTCGTTGAATAGAAGGTGGCAATCTTTCAACTCAAGAAATAATTCACCGCTATCGCACTCATAAACATTCATTATTTGTATACTAACCCACACCACAGTTTTGTGTAGATTAACCAATGGCAGAGATGTCAGCCATCATCTCAGCAAGTTCAAAGAAATTTTGACCACAGTCTAGGAACTAGGTGCTAAATCAGCAAGAAATAAATGTTTTTCATTTTTATGACAGTTTGTTTCCTTGGAAAATTGAATGTTTTGCTCCAATACACTTTGCCTCATTCAAAAGTTCATGCTATCTTTTAACGCATCAAATTGTTCATGCTATCACACTTAAAAACATTATTTTTATTGCACTGACATGTGTAATACTGTATTGCAATACATTGCATCCCATTGTTTTGTAATGCATCACAGCACAAATGTTGCAATGTATTTTAGTTAAGTTTCAAAAAAGTTACAAACTTTTAAAACAAAAGAATTAGACTATAGAAAGAGCTTTCAGGTTACCTAACAATAAATAAGCCACTCCCATTGCCAGGCAAAAAATAACAGTTTCAACACAACAGTCACATATGGGTCTTCAGCAGTTCCTCAGCCAGTTACACTAGCTAACATACTACAACATTTTTTGCATGTCTAAATGGGCGGGGCTTGTGACATAAGTGTAAGCACTGTATTGCTGTTGATATTCAACAGCTTTAATAACAACACAGTGCCTCCTATAAATATTTTTGGCAAATAAATTTGACAAATAAAGCAATGTTTTCTTCAGAGATTCAATCAAAAATATTATTTTCAAGGCCCTCACTACCAAAAAGGAAAAATACCCTCACAATGAGCTTCTAGGGGGACAATCATTGAGCAAATCAAAAAAGCGACACCTACCTATAGGTTCTGTTTCTGCAATCTCTTTTGCATAACTTCCCTCCAGTGTTTGTTCCACACACAACTTGTAATGAAGAGTACAATTACTATTGTTAAAGAGGGTCAAGTTCTTGCTTACAGCTGTTCCAACAACTATGTATGACAGGTCTACTGAAGGTTCCTCAGCCTGTGTCATGAAACAATAACATACAGACAATCAGTTTAATTAAAGCCTGTGTCATCAAACAATATCATAGATTACAATCAATCAAATTTAGGTCTGTGTAATCAAACCATTTTAGACATAACAATCAATTCAGTTAAAGCCTGTGTATTAAACAATTGCACATGTAATGATCAATTCAGTTAAAGCCTGTGTATTAAAACAATAATATGCATACAATCAATTTAAATAAAATAATCTCCTTTTTCTTTCATGGTATTGCAAATGTGTCCACATTATTTCATTTTACTGACCCAACCAGATTTGTGGTCTACATCAGTTGTTGGGTTGCTAAATTTGACTTGGTCATGTTTGTAAAGCCTGCCATATTCACTATGACAAGACTTGAGAGGTATATAAATTGTGATGAGCACGAGTACAGATGAAAAGTCTCAAGTTGACAGTTTAAATATGAGTATCTGCCTCTTTTAGTATGAGTGAGAGAGAGTAAAAAATTTTGCATTACATTCAAAATAATACATCCCCAATATGCAGTTATGAATATTAGAACAAATATGTTCTCACCAGTAGGATTTAAGTTCTTGACAAAACTGACCATTTAGTTTAACTAGGCACTTCATAATAATTGAGCCAGACACAACAAAAGAATGTCCCATTTGCCCAACTAAAAATTGAACAAAACTCAAACCAATAACACATGGGTACTGTCATTTTCCACTAAGCACAAATTGCTACACAGCTATAGATTAGCTTCACAGTTTGGTCAACATTACAGCCATGCTCCTGCAAAGCAAATTCAGACACAGGAATTGATGGTGTTACCTACCAAACAATTTCAAAAGGTTTTTTCTCTTTTTGATACTGTTTAATCTCATTTGCTAGAAGAAAACATGTAGCAAGAAGAGTTACTGAAGAGGGGCTGAAAGGGTACTGAAGTGAAGGGGATGGGGTAAATTGTTTCAGTGGAAGTGAGACATCTTCAAGGGGGATACAGACTAAAATGCATTAAGACAAGGTTAGGGAATTTGTCATTGTTGATCTTCCAGACGGGGACAAAACAGTATCAGGTGATTTTACTCTTGCTAACCCATTGGCCGCAGGCATAGGAGCAATGACATGCAACACAATGGGTGCATGGTATTTTCATGTTCAATACTCTCTACTGTATGTTTTCTGTAAGGACACTCTTACTGCAAAACTGCATTCCAGCATTCAATCTTTGACTTTCAATTGGGCTGAGTTCTCTGTATCACTCCCTCTCTTTCTTATTTATTTTACTTTGCCACACTCTACTTGAAGTTCAAAGCTACCTTATAACAGAAATCATTCTTTCATATTGGTAGTAATATAGAGACACTTACAGTAATGTCACCTTGACTTCCTTCACCTATAACACGTACTGTAACTCTCTTCCTTCTCTGCAAGTCCCTGCAAGAATAAAAGATACATTAATTAGCATTTTTTACAAATAGTTCTCTTTTGTGTAACACAAACATCCTTTGGTCAAATACATACAAAAAGGGTTTCCACAGAACAGCATTCTCTGTGCAAAGTTGTTATGAATACAAGCTAATCCCACTATTCAAAGGTGTCTTCTAATTCCACTATTCAAAGGTGACTGCATATTGTTTAGGTGAGAATGAATACTTGAACAAACATTTCAAGGAACCATTTATGGACAGCAAGAGTTTCTGCTGTTTTGGGGAACTTTTTTAACCCATGTGAGGCTTATGTCCTTGCACTACTGCAAACAAAACACTACAGTGAATATGTATGATAAATAAGAGACAAAAAATATAAAGAGTTTTGGGATGTTGACCATAACAAATTCAAGGACAAGCAATTTTTCATGAGAATAAGAAAATGCCAACTACTCAAGATAACAGACCTCAGTTAATTCTTTTTTAATGAAAATAACATTTCCAGTACAACATTTAACAGGGATATATCTGAGTTTTAATCTGGAGGAAGGACCACAGAAACTATTTCTTTAATGCTTAATGAGGTAATATGTTAACAATAAGAAGGTTTGATGACAAGTTAATATTTTCTACTCAAGATATGTAATAATGAAAGCAATACCTTTGAAAAGCAGAAGATGAAACAAAGAACGTGAAATATAAAATAATAGTATGCCAGATATAAACACCAATAATTTAGAATTATCTTACCCAATATGTTTAACATCTTCTATCTGCATGTATGGTTTAAAGACATACTTCTCTTCTTTCTGTGGGGTAAATGTCCACACATGAGCCTGTAATGGGGATGAATAACAAAAAATTATCATTCTCATGAGATTGTTTTCTTTTAAGCATACCTATTATGAAAGGAAAACATGCTTATATTGCCTTGGGATGCTCTTTTAAATTGGAGAAATAGTAGAAAAGGCACAAAACTGAGAGCCTAGTTTCTACCCACCCATGCAGATAAAATTATGACCAAAATTTAGCAATCATCCTATGGCCCATGACAAATAAAAATTTAATCGGATGACACCTTTCTCCTATTGGGTGAGGTTGTCTGATGGACAATTGGTTTTATTTGTATCTCTCCTTCTTAAGAAGTAGTCTTGTGACAATGATAGTATCATTCATCATTGAAACACGGAAATGGAAAAATGCACAATAAAAATAACAACTTTGTTTTTTATAAAAGAGACATTAGACACATATTTTACTCTCTAGTTTTTCACTTTCATGTGGACAACCAAAATTTTGAAGGGGACAACATCAATCTGGCTCCAGCTTGTCTGATGGACAGCCTTAAAATTTTCATAAATGTCAGGCCTGTCTAAAGAGATACAGGTTCATCTGAAATTGAAGGTAAATTTAGCTGTAATGACCAGGTGACTTCTAAAAAATATTGTATGCAGATTATGGTTTATGTTAATTAAAGGGTCCCAAAGCAGATGGGATCCCTACAAAATTGTCTGGTTTCCCAGTGAGCAAGTTTGGACTTACAGTTGTTGCTAACATTGTAATTGCAGTTTACACTTAACAAAAAAATTTGTGATGAATACATGTGCATAAAGTCAGACCCTTGTAAAACTGCCGCTACATACATCTCATTACATTGCTCTCATGAGACAAATATAGGGTTTTCACTATGCTTCGTCATCCACTCCACATGTTCAAAATTCATGTCAGATATAAAATAGTTTACATGAGGCATCAATGTTTCACATATTTGTGTAAATAGATGAGATTCCATCGTACTTAATGTATTCAAAATCTCCAAATCTTAATCTTTCATTTTTCTCACAAGCATTCATCATTCTTTCTGAGCCTGAACTATGTATCTAAAGGTCAATTTAAGAGATATCTTACACAAACTTATTCAGAAAAAGACAAAAGAAATACAAAAAATTGTTTCAGGATTACAAGAAAGCTTCACATGCATTAGGATATCAGGTTCCACTATTTCAAATAAAAGCGACTGTGCTTCCCCTTTACCCTCAGTCCCATCTGTTCTCTGTCACATAAATGTAAACCCACATTGAATGAGGGACTGGGAGAATATAGATGATTGCACATGGTTCAAATCCTAGGAGTGTTTTTCTGAAACCTTAAATGATGCAAATGTTCCACCGACCTGTGATTCATTTGGTAGTATGATTCCAGTTGATGGCTCCACACTAACCAGGGACTTATCAGCATTTGCAAATGTCCATGCAAACTGTAGAGGCACCCTGGAGATATTTCTGACTTTGTAGACCCTGGATGAGGATGTCCCCAAACAGGTAGGTTTGAAACAAAGAACACCCTGAAAAAATAGCAACCACAGAAAATTTTGAAACTTTTCCACTAATAAATAAATTTTACAAGACTAAAGATGGACCCTGATTTGAAAGAAAATATAAGAACTTTGTTCAAATTTTCCTTTCTTTTCCTTTCCTTTGTTTTTATACCTTTCTATTTTTTTTTTTATCTTGCTTTCTTGAGTTTTCAGGTTTTTCACTTACACCTTATGAAATAATTTTAAAAGTAAACCATGTAAAAAGATGCTATCTTTGTGAAAGAAATGTGCCAGAAAAAATAAGACACTGCATTTCAAGCTTTTTTATTTGCTGAAAATTCAACCAACAACGCAACAATAGTCAAATGTTAGCATTGTACCAAAAACACACTTCAGAGAGTACACCAGATTTCTTCCTCAGAAACTACCAAAGAAGTTACAGAGGAAATTTCCCGCCCTGAGTTTATTTTTCTTACAGGAACCCAAGCATTTTTTTTTAAATTACTTTTTATAAATGAAAAAGTTGGATATCAATTTTCCAAAATTTCTTTAGTGTTTGGAAACTCTGAGATTAGCACAGAGTACAAAAGACATCGTTATGACATCATTACAACTAAATTCTAATGGAGCAACAAAAATAACCATTAGGACATGAAAGGCAGTTTTTATGATGAAAATTCTTCACAGCCTGTGTATTTTGAATTACAACTTCATGTCAGGTCGTTTACCAACTCCACAATTTAGATCAAATTTGGCATTTTTTGAAAGGTTAGTTCAGATGGGAAAACAGTGGATTCCTCTTGGATGAAAACCCACCTTACTTCGACCTAGCCAGAAATCAAACCCCTGACCTACCAGTTGCTGAGCTTCATTGCTTCAAATGTGGCTCCTTTTATCCAATCTGCCACAGCACCAGTCAAAAAATGGCATACCAGTAATTCAACAAAACACACCAAAAGGCATAGTTGTACATATCTGATCCAGTGGCAAATGAGAACAAATTATTGAGAAATGCTGACAAGATGACATGACTGTTTGCCCTCCGTACAACCATTATCATGAGAGGAAAAGGAAAATAAGTTCATGACTTCTTAAATTAAATAACACATGAGTCTACATGGAACATCTTTTCATCCTAAGTCTGGTTTTAAAGCAATACCCACCTCTGAATCTAAGAGAACTGATGGCTGCTCTGATGAACCCCTTACGATGACTTTCAAGGTGTGCTTGGCTGATTCATTCAAAAGCCAGTCAAATACATAGTGTAGCTTTGTGTTTTTATCCTTAGGGGTTGTCCTAATGGCAAATAATTGCTGGTTTCTTTGGACTAATCCTAGTGATGGCTTTATTTCAAAAACTCTGCGAGAAAGATGGAAAGTCAGGTGAACATGACACATGTAAAATACCACAAATTAGTCTTAAATACTGCCACCTATTTCTCCAGTAAAATAATGGAGAAGGTCTCCTTTTTCCAACACTTTTCCATTTCAACATTTCTTCATTTGACTGCTAAAACATGTAACCAAATTGACTTTGAAACCTTAGTTTATAAAATTTTTACCATAGCAGGTTAACCTTATGAGACTGAGAGAGTGGCTTCTATCCTGAACTAATTTGGTGATCTTTTTCTTTTTATTCTTTCGCTGTCTAGATTACTATGGACCCACAGACGTCTTTTTGAGTTAAGCAAAATGGTCTAAACTTAAAGAAGAATGTGAATAAATTACAAAGGTGCATTAAAGGAATGGTGAGTAGGTTCAACAAATTTTCCAGGGCAACTATGTCTAGTCTCAACACTAAAGATAAAAAAAAATTGATGCAGGCATAACTGTCAGAAGGAAGAATCATTACTACAACTCATCTTCCAAATACTGTTAAAATACTCCACTAAAAGAGGTAAATTTTGTTTTACATTTATCTTTCCTGGATCACCCACATTGCATTTATTTTCAAAGCTCAAACTCCAAACTTTCAACAGTTACATGTTTGCACACTTGAAATTGTTTGTATTAATACTAGTTTAAGTAGTTCTTTCACAAATGTATTAATCATTTATCTTCAGTTCGATTTTGTGACACTTGAAATACACTTTACATTCCCACCATATTCCCTGCCTCTCAAAAAAGGTGACCAAAGGGAAATCTTTGAACCATACTTGAAACTGAACTCAAAATTCAATAACATCTGAAACCATATCTGAATCTTATTTTCTTTAAAACAAAGTTGAAACTACAAAACATATTCATGTTGGGTATGTCATTAAATCCAACTAAATATGAAGAGCTACTAAGTGCCATATACTCCATACACTGGCAAAAAAAAACTACTCTGGATACCTGTTTGGATCTTGTGGAATTCTGTAATGTATTGGAGTATCTCCAGTGTTGGTTAAAACTAGTGTCTTGTATGTGGAATCCCCTACATCCACTGCTGGAAACACCTGTACAAGTAAAAGGATTAAGTTCAAAATTTCAGTGAAAGCAATACATTGTAATACATAATACATGTATTTTAATACATACATCACATTTAGAGCAATGGGTTTCTGTAAAAAATTCTGACTTTCATGATACAACTGTACTTCCATAACAAAAGATGATATAAATAACTCTATGACTCAACTCTACTCCAGTTCTCCCCCCCCCCTCCTTAAATTGAGACAATAACTACAAGATCAGTTTTACTTTTTACCAGCCATTACTCCAGGAAGAATAGCCACAAACTATGTATAAATGTAAAACTCTTCAGGTTAACCAGCAAACAAGGTACTAAAGAATTTGGGACCAACAAAAGTATTGAATTGTATTATCTTTAATTTCCACACTTATGTTACAACAATTACATTAATACTGTGGTATTCTACAAAGGCTTAAAAGCCTGTGCAGGCAGACCCCACCCAGTCCTTGTTACAGATATGGAAAGAAAATTCAGAATGGAAAGAAGGATTACTTACAAACAAAGAAAAAAAGAAGAAGGAGAAAATAGAGAAATACTTTACACAATACTACAAAGCATTTAACACCATTTCATTAATTCAGTCTAAGGCTGTGTTAAGCAGATATTCCTTAAAGCACTTTGCAAATTTATGGGTTGATGAAGAAAGTTAAAGTTTAAATACTGCAGACCAGTGTCAATGAAATTCAACTGAAAAGTTCCCCTGACATAGTGCATAGGTGCTATAAAACAGTCTTAGCCTGATTCTGCACATAACTTCCATTAGCAAAGACAGACAAAGTGAGGTACTTTCAGATGTTGAATAGTAATAGCATTCTATTGCTTAAAATAGAACATGATAAGGAAGACATTAATACAAAGCCTTTATTTACCAGTTGAGTGTTATCCACTGTGTATCTTGGAAGGAATGTTTCATGTCCAGGCTGGAATGTGCTTCCAACAACAGATACAGTCAAACACCAGGGAGGACAGAATGTCTCATCTTGAACCAGCCGATAGTCTCTCATACTCTGTAATATACAAATATTGCAATTTAACAATCATTGGGAGTGAATATGGTGAGTATGTTCATGAACTCACATAACAATATATCTGCCAATACTCTTACTCATTTCAATCTAACTAACTCATTAGAATGGATATGTACTCACAATCTTACTTCCACTCATAGATATGAAAGTTAGGTTTCAGTGCTGATGCAGCAATCTCATACTTGTGATGAAGGTATATTTGTAGCCACAGTCAAGTATAATACACTTGTAATCACACTCATTAAACTTACATAACTAAACTTGACAGTTAAAATCTTCCCAACCAAATTTACCCCAAGTCCCCTCCCACTACAAAAATAAAATTTGGATTCACACATATCAGTCATACAGCTATATTGTCTTGAGTCAATTTTACAAAAGTAATTTTGAATGTTAAATGCATGTTTTGCTTTAAAATATAGGCTGAACATCACATTCTCACATTTTAAAGATATACACATTAATGTA
Organism: Holothuria scabra; assembly: GCA_037179385.1. NCBI lineage: Eukaryota > Metazoa > Echinodermata > Holothuroidea > Aspidochirotida > Holothuriidae > Holothuria > Holothuria scabra. Next base: position 5,427,589 of record CM074201.1, read on the forward strand.
CAAATCAAATTGTGTTCTGTGTGATAAAATAGCTTAGATGTGATCACTTTTCATGCAAATGCAAAATTCTGTATGACTCAAATGCTGCACCCCAAATAAAATAGTTTCAATGAGTTTTTGCCACTGTTCAGCAGATGATGCCAATACACTACAGGTATTTTGCATTTACTGTTACTCTATAGTAACTGTCAAAGGATATCAATTAAATGTGACCAGTAGACAGACAGAAGGGCATTCATCTTCCTATGGAATAACAGCAAGCAAATTACACAAAACTGAGTGAGGGGAAAATTCCCAAAGAGAGGTATAAATAACAAAAGCCTAAAGCAAATATCAAATTAAAGCATTGTAAGAATTACCTTATAAAATGCATATCCTTCTAGTTCTGAACCATAGAACTTGTTTGGAGCATCCTGGGGGAAGAAACAGTTTGAAAAATTTGTTGAAAAAAATTCAGTCTATTTGTGAAATATAATCAAAATAATTAAACTAAAGCCTTTATTTTTTTCTTGTTACAATACTGAAGTTAATGTTATTGGCACAAGTTGCACACATCATGCCTCCTTTTAACTTCAATTTGCATGGACAAGCATTAGTAATGTTAATAGTTAATACTCAACTTCCCAAAATTCAATGATCACAAAATACCCTGAATTATATCCCTGCATTCCCTTAGAGATTTCCATAATTATGTAAGATGAGAAGACCACAAAATGTTGGAGAAGTCACAGTATTAACATAGCCTGTCCATGAAAAGACATATCACAGTCACTCAGCACAAAATATGGGCATGTCACAGAAACAAAATAATTTGCTCTTTTAAATGCACTTCAACTAACTTAATTTTTCTTTGATTTTCTCCTATTCTCATCAAATTCTATAAATTTTCCCCTCCCATGAACAGTGCAATCTCATTCCCTGGACTTTTTTGAATGGTTTACAAGCACTTTAACATGTTGACATGCTACAAAGGCTATCAGATCCCCCACCCACTCACCCAGACCGTAAAAAGCCTTTCCTTCAATTTCAGTGAAACCATATTTCTTGTGCACTCTACGACAGAAGCACATGGCATGCATTCAGTCAAAATTACAGTAGTAATCGTCACACAAGAGGGTGCAGATGCCACCAACTGGATGTCTGAGCTGACCAACCAGAGTGGAGCTGAAATGTTTGAGCAAATGACAATTGAAGTACAGTCTTCAACTATATTTAGAACTCTAGGGCTGTTTAAATTATGACTGGACAGGGAGTTTCTAGTGACTCTTTAGTTTAATGCATGTCATATTCCACTTAAACCACCAAACATGGGGCTATTGACCTGGGGAGATACTCACAGGTTTGAAGGTGACCCTAAATGAGGTCATTTTCAGTGGTGGTATATCTGTAGATGTTGGTGACACACTGAATATGTGATCAGTGTCTCCCATCCAGACTACACTTATCTTTCCTTTGGTATGATTGGTGACATTAATAGTCCGCTGGTCTACATGTTGAAGGTTCTGACAACAGCCAAAGTCTACTTCCTGTACATCCATGCTGACATGAAGGGGCATCTAGAGAAGGAAAAAAATTGAGAAACACCCCTAAAATAAGATTTATTCCAGCAGACAGTGAAGTTAAGCAAAATCACCTTGTTTTACTGATCAAGACCCATCTCAAAGAAAATGGCCCTTAAAATTAATGGATTCAATCAATTTTTCATTTTTCATTTCTAATATGCATTCTATTATTTACTCGACAGATTTTTTGAATTCAAATGAATGTCAATAAATTTGATTAAATATTCCTCGAACTCTTAAACATATTGACTTCTGTGAACCACATGCTCTTTCTCAGAGAAAATTTATGCTAGGTCAGCATTATTATTTTTTGTAACCAAACATTGCCTCAGTGCTAAAAAGTCTGATCAATTATACAGGAAAGATCATTGGTCTGCTATATGCTGAACTGAATTCTCAGTGCTGACAGAAAAGAGTACATTCATTGGGTTTTTTCTACTACTTAAGCTTAAGAATAAAAAAAAATACACATTTCAATGTTAGACAGAAATGACCAAAAGTTTCCTGAATTAAAAGAAAATGCAGTTCTTAATGACACAAATATTAGCTGATATTTTAAATTCAAATATCTTACATCAGATGCCTTGGAGTAAGGATTGCTAAAGAACTCTTTCATTGGAGGAATTGGATCTGGAGGTTGCAGGAACTCCTCTAAGCTCTCAGCCTGGGGATGCATCAAGTAACCCTGCTGGTCTTGCAATAACTTTCCTTCCTTCAACATTTCATTCAGTTGCTGAAAGATTTACACAAGATTCATAAATTATTTACCAACTGCAGGAACAAACCAAATTTTGATGACTTACATGTGTAAAGTTTTCCACCCTTAATAATATATATAAAACAAAACTCTTTCCATTTTGATAACATACAAATTCATGCATTATATATCTGCTGATCAATTTTGGTACAATAAATTACTATAATACCACTATGAGTCTGATAAAAGGTGAGAGCTAATACCTCTGGAATGTCACTCAAAACATTGCTAAATTTTTAGATTTAAACAGTTGGGATATGAATAAATTAGCTCCAATGTTACACAATGAAATTTACCTCTGGAGGGAAGAGAGAAAAACCTCTGGCTTCATGAATTCTATACCTCTTCAAATGTTTTGGTTGTAAGATTGCTGGCTTCACCAACTCTGTGTGACAAGTACCAATAAGATCTACAAACAAAGGGTCCTTGGAAAGAAACAGAAAGGATCTCATTACCATTTATTTCATGTGACAAGTCAGGGCTCGATTTTCATGGTTGTCCAATTGTCCAGGACAACTAAACTTTCATACAGACAACCAAAAGTTGAAAGTTGGTTGTTTGATGGACAACCATTTTTCTCTCACAATGAACTATATTCAAGCAGTTTGGTTTTATCTGATGGAAGAAGTATATACTGCTGACTGATCAACTCTTTCAACTTTTTCCATCATACAAGTGTTTTTGTCTTGCAAAAATCATATCTCCATTATTCTTCGAGACCAATTATACATAAACACAGTTAATGTTTTGTGCTGTAATATTTTGTGCAAAATGTTTCGGACAACCAAATTTTCTTTAGGACAACTAAAAATACTGAATTGGTTGCCCAAAGGACAACCATAAATTTTTCTCAAAATCGAGGCCTGCAAGTCATGTAAAATGTTCAGACAGCATCTCAAGGGGATGGGGTGGAACTGGAGAACTGGAGGGGAAGAGGACTGGCATGCAACTCAACTCAACTCAACAAGTCAAATTGGAATTGACTAACTTCAGTTCAACTCAAACTCAACTACTTTCAATAAAACTAAACAACATAAAATTTTGATACAAAACCTTTCCTCTTGCCAGAATTTAAAACTGTTAGTAAAGGGTTTGTGCATTGCACTTTGTAACATAATCTTGGAAAATACAAGAAAACTTAAGAATTACATCGTGCCAATCAACAGCTGGCAAAACATGAGGTGGGCACTTGTGGCAAAATAAACAGCAGTATTATAAGCACATTTCAACAAACCTACTGCACTCTTTCAAGCTTTTAAAAGACTTCTAATGATTTCAATCGTTTATTACATTACTTTGCTTCATTTTGTTTATTTCACCTATATTTTTTTCAGCATTGCTATTTTATCTGGTATGGAGGCCAATCAAACTTGATTTTGTGGGACAACTAGGGAGAAGCAATCCTACTGACAGGGCAACCAGTCTCACATACTTCATTTTGACCACAGAATTACAATTCTAATGAAAAATGAAGAGCTTCCCAAACCTTTAATCCAAACAAAGGTAATCGTTATCTTAAGACGAAAAGAAGTTTGGGGAATAAAAAAATAAGACTGAAAGAATATAGAGTCTTAATTTATATCAATAAATGTTCTCTCATAAAAAATCTTCTTTTACCTGATTCTGTACTAGACATGTCAATCTTCGGTAGTAATTGATTGGATGAATTGGCTTAAACTGAATTATGACAGTTTGTGTTGTATGAGGCATCGCTGTATCACAATCAACACTGAAATGAAACACACTTTCTCCCCCATCAATAAAGAACTATAAAGCAAAAAAGTTGATAAACACAAAAAATAATAATCACAGCAATGTAAGGAATATTTTATGGATAGTGAGACCTCTGTTAATGATATGGTGTACCAAAACATCTACAGAGCACTAAAATTTAACTTGAAAAATTAAGAGTTTGGAAAGTGCCTTTCTTTAAATCTTTCACAAAAGTAATCCTAAAATTTTCTGACCCTTAAATGTAAGGATTCTTCTCCACCTGCAGAAGTGTTAACTCAATTAAAAAAACCTCTAAACTTATTATCTACGAAAAATTATACAAGTGATAAATAAAGTTTTTCTATGGAATTCTTTTTTCTGGTATAATATCTCAGTTTACCATACACTCTAAACCCATTTGCATCACTTATTGTTCTTCCTTCTTATGAATACCATCACATGCTGTCATGAATCCAATTCTAAAATTGACAAAGTCCCCATTTATTGTAACATACAAATTTCCAACTGACAGTCTGAGTACTCTCCCAAAGTCTACCAACTACTGTGACATCAGTATTTTTAAGGCAATTTTTGCAATTTTTTATAATTTTTACTGCTGATATTTGGGTTCTTTGCACAATGTTGTAAACTATATTTGTCATAGATCACAGTGGCACACATCTTCAAAAGTGATCCCATCACCAAAATATCAAATTGTCATGAGAATATTCCATGAATTTCCTGTGACAAATTCTGAAAAATAATTCCATTATCCAGTAAAAATATTCCAATTCAATAAAAAAAAATTGCTAGAGCCAATCTATCAATGTAAATGAGACAATAGACAAGCTGGCACAACATACACATATTTCAAAATAGCACCCTCCCACCTAGATCACTCAAACTTCAAAGACTTACATTGGTGTATAGCACTTTTCTTAGGTTTAATAAGTGGTTTCCTCCCTTTCATATAGGTTTATGGCACACAGACTTTCCAATTTCATTTATTACCTGAAACAGTGCAGCAACATCAGAATTGTTGATAATTTTCAAAGTACATGTTGAGCTGTCACCAGAGTTAATTCGTCCAAAGTCGAGAACAGTATTTCCAAGGGAGACTTTTGGTCCTGAAGTAAAGGATAAAAAAGAAAAATGGTCACCTTTATCTATAAATGCTAAAAACAGTCATCATTCAAATTCATTTTTTTTTGTACCTTATCATGATACTTAAAAATTGATATGGTCATTACTCTGGGCTGGCCTGAGGAAAAAGGTTTCTAAAGAGGAAAAGGTGACTTCCAAAAAACAAAGGGTGATATCTAAAGATATGGAATACTGCAACAAACAATTACAAAACATTTGTTAACAGAAAATGTGTGCTGATCTGCCAAGAGGGTTTATTGTTTTTAAAACAGTGATGACTTGAACAACTGAATAAGAGTAACTCACATCTTTATCTTTGACAATGCAGACATTTAAGATATAAATCTGTGTTGGTAGCATGTTTACTTTGAATATCAACTTAAGTGATATACTTAAAGGGTCTCATCAAGATGTGAGATGTGAACAAAAAAAGCTGATGAAAGCTTGACAACTGAGGTTGCAAAAAATTGTGTTATTCTTAATGAAATAGAGCTGAAATGAAATAGAAGCTTTAAAATAAAGTTACCTGTCTATTGTTTTGATTTCTATCCTTTTTGCCCACTTTACAGTATCTATGACAGAGAATTTTGCTAAATTTGATAACCAATAGTTCATGCACCTTACATGTAGCAAAATTCTTCAGTGACTTACCCATAATTTTTCATAATTAAATTAGGTAAACTTTCATGAACCCTATTAGACTCTGGAGAACATGAAACTATGCAGATTATGGAAATGTACTCGCTATATTAATATGTCACACACACATACCTTTACATTTTCCAATAAGTTTTACATCCATCTTGCTGACATTACTTATAGCATGTACCTGGAGGTAGTCAACACTCTCCTCTGATACTGTGTTGGGGTTGTATGTGACCTATACAAGAGAACAAGATCCATTTACATAGATATGAATATTCAGAATAATCATTAAAAGAACAGTTACAGGATAAAACAGATGATCCAACCCTATCTTATGACATCAGGGCAATCTTTTTGTTTCCCCTTTCAATTTACATAAAAAATCTTTCATTATGTTTCAGAATTTTATGTTAACAGGTTGAATATTTAAGTTTTCTTGGTTAAAGAATATCTCCCCACCTTTTTCTGATTTGTTATTTAAATTTAGATATGAATCTCACTCAAATCTTTTTCAAGACAGGAACAAACACTCCACACCCTTATGTAGGCTTCCCATTTACTTACAAAACATTAGTTTTGTTATGGCACTCCATCTCACTTTAATTTTAGTGTTAAAATATATATTTTTCATTTAAGAAGTCATTGACAAATTATTTCCTGATATATTATTATTTTCTCTTCTTATAAATGATTCCTTAACGGTAATTTGATTAATGTAATTGTCTAGGGAGGGCCCATACTGCAAATTTTGCTTTTCTCCAAAGTCACTTTCAGTTTTTGTCATTACACTTTATGCTTATTACATGTACATATGTCTGAAATTGACTCAAATAAACATTAAAGACTTAGACAGACAGACAGACAGATAGACAGACAGCAGAAACAAACAGACAGCAGAAACAAACATAGGCAATTAAATGAAAAGAAATGCATTATTTTGTATATATATATTTTGACCGACAGTAACAAACTTATTATTCTTTGAAATAAATGACCTGTAAATTAAGACAGAAAGAACCGGCATTTAAAATGGTAAGAACACATGTGCCTTTAAGAACAAAAGGCAACCTTCCTTTATTCCATCTGTGAGGGAGTTTTCACAAATTAGGTGTGTCTCAGGGTATATAGGTATGTAGACCCATAATTAATTATCACTGGATCATGGGTGGTGGCACGTCACTGGGACATCGAGATAAACAGTGACATGAAAATTATGAGACTTTAGCAGAAACAACACAAGACAGAAAATGAAATGAATGGCAAAATACAATGAAGGGAATAAAAACTAATAAAAAGGCTCACAGGTATTTTGCAAGTGCTGAGACCAGGGACTATTCCATGACATTCTGTACACTGGAACACTGTGTCCATCCTGGTTTTAGCTGTTGGGTGCTCAATGACGAAAGGTGCATTAACCTGAAAACAAGAGACAAATTACAAGACTCAAAATACTTTTTCTAAAGTCCTCCCAACCCTCTGGCAGAGGGCTGTTTGGTGAAACCAAAACTTTCACTGCTTCCTGAAGAAGCTATTACAAGACTCTAAATGCCACATAGCATAGGCGCCATATTTACAGCCCACATTGACTCATATGGGCGCAGTGCCTTGAAGTGAAAACTATTCTTTCCCACTTTGTGTCACTGTTTAGATGTGCACAGAGCTTCATATTTCCCTTGCAGCATGGTAAGGAAAATCTAATGAACCACAGCTTGTATGATAAAGCAGGTGTACATGTCACTTTTACTATTAAATGAAACCCAATCCTTCCTTTAACAATAGATTTTACATGAAACATGCTTAATGAATGGTCATTACGACAGCACTTCTGGGAATAACGTATATGTTACCTAAGCCATCAAAACATGGATGCTTTTAATGTTATTAAGACCGTCACAATATTCGCTATGGCGACAGAATTTGACAAAGAAGGTAAAACTCTTGAACATAAAAAAATTGTAATTGACATGTGCAGAGTGTTTTCCATGTTTTCCAAAGATACTTAGAATAAATAATGTATCAAACACTTACAGGAGAGTAATTGTGCAGCTCTATACACCTTCTGCCAGTAGCTCCAATAGCTACTTCACCAAATGATATAACACTTTCAATTCCTCTTGTCTCTGAGGCATTGGGACGTTTACCATCTGCACTTACAAGAAGGTGCGGATATTTACCTGTAGAAGACAATTTTTTGGAGTGTTTATTCAGCAAACGTGACCAGCATAAAGCAACTTTACAACTGATCATCACAAGAGACTACATTAAATGATGCTGAAATGAATGAATTTCTTAATCTGAAATATTAAAACAGGGCAGTTCCACAAAATATGCAAATCATTTTATTGGCTATTTATCACTGGGTACACTTTCAATTTGATTCTTTTTATCTTATCATGTGGGCAATGAAAGTCTGTCCTCTGTCTGTCAAAAATTTAAAATTTGGTCAAATATTCAGGCTCTGTGGCTTCAAAAGCAAACTTTCCAAAATTCCACCTTTTTAGTCAATGTTACATGAAACTAAGATAAGATAATTTAAATTTGCTTCTTTACCATGTTTAATAGAAATGAGGGCTACTTATAGTCTAACCGATTTGCTTATGAGTTTACTTGATTAATTTAAAATTAAATCATGTCTTGGAGTAGCAAAAATATGTCTTCACAGTATACATGCATCCCTTACATACTGCCAATCTATTAGACTCCCCCCATATAAAGAAAAATATGTTTGTTTGCTCTTGACCACCCCTTCATAATTTGCCATTTGCTCCATCACATTTACACAATTTTCCCTCACAACAAAATGCAGGGGCAAAAGTTGTACAGTGAGATCATAGAAGTAGCTCAAGGAACAAATTTACCTAAGAACTAGACCCAGGTACCATAGCCTAGGCTATTGGCAACACCCTGTGGAGATAATCGAGTCAACACTCTTACCATACCCAAATCAATTTCAATTTTCATTCTTTAGACCACACTCAAATCTGACAATTCTCAACATTTAACAGTTAAAGTAAGCTACAGAAGAGGCTCCTTCCAAGGCTATGTAGGCATGTTCATAGGCCTACTTGGGTGGTAAAGACTATTAGAAAAACATGGTCCCTGTGAAACCCACGCTGATGTCATAGTGTAAAAAAGTCCACCTGATGCACTACTGGAGGATAAGGCAGACAAAAATTTTTTGGGGGGAAGAGGTCTTACTACAAAGTTTGGGAAAGCAGCAATAAAAATTCTGACTTTCAATATGTGTACACTATAGTAATTAATTTGTATCTCTCTACATCTTTGAATGAAAATTACAAGAGGATAAGTATGGAGCTCCTAAAGTGCCAGTCTGCACGTCATGATGGTGAGATAATTTATCTGACCAAGTTGTCATCTTTTCCCTAAGAAGTCAACATGGTGAGATAATTTATGTTGCCATGTCGACATCCTAATTTAGGAAGTCGGCATGGTGAGATAATTTATGTTACCATGTCGACATCTTTTGCTTAGGAAGTCAACATGGTGAGATAATTTATCTAACCATGTCAACATCCTAATTTAGGAAGTCGACATGGTGATATAATTTATGTTGCCATGTCAACATCCTAATTTAGGAAATCGGCATGGTGAGATAATTTATGACACCATGTCGACATCTTTTCCTTAGGAAGTCGACATGGTGAGATAATTTCAACTATATATGTCTATGTATAGCCAGTTGCCCCAGGCGCGGATCCAGACATTCCAAAAGGGCGGCAGCTGACTTAAGAGAAAGCATTGAAGTGAGTGAGTTGCACTGCTTATTTCCCGTATGTTTTATTGTTGATCTGGCCGTAAAAGCCCCCCCCCCCTCCTCCCCCTGGAGCCACGTCTGGACTGTCCGCATGCAAGAATGCATTTAGTGCACTATATATACATGTGCGCGCATTGCCATTGTATGGTGTCCGTGTATGCATCACAGTCATGTATACTGTACGTATATACGCACACCTACGGATTGCTTTGCCTTGTATATGCACACTTACAGAAAATCCCGGCGTACGATCACGAAATGCACCCTGGCCCACATGCAGCATGCAGTGTCGGACACTGGGTGCATAAACATAGACGTACTTAGTTGAAATTATCTCACCATGTCGACTTTGTGAGTACAGGGTGTATACATGGTAAGATAAATTATCTCACCATGTCGACTTCCTAAGCAAAGGATGTCGACATGGTAACATAAATTACCTCACCATGTCGACTTGCTAAGCAAAGGATGTCGACATGGTGTCATAAATTATCTCACCATGTCGACTTCCTAAATTAGGATGTTGACATGGTAACATAAATTATCTCACCATGTCGACTTCCTAAATTAGGATGTTGACAGGGTTACATAAATTATCTCACCATGCCAACTTCCTAAGCACAGGATGTAGACATGGCAAGATGAATTATCTCAACATGTCGACTTCCTAAGCAAAGGATGTCGACATGGTAAGATAAATTATTTGAACATGTCGACTTCTTAAGGAAAAGATGACAACTTGGTCAGATAAATTATCTCACCATCATGACATGCAGACTGGCACTTTAGGAGCTCCGTAGAAAAGTTAATTTCTTCAATTTACATGCAGAGTTATATTCAAATTACTTGAATCTCACCTATGCCTTCAAGTTTAAGCACTTTCTTGCAAGCTAACTTATCTCCAAATAAGCACTCAGCAATGGTTTCATAGACAAATGATGATGTTGGTTTGAATGTGGCAATGATTGTACACTTAGATTTAGGATCCAGGCATCCAGCTTCTGGCTCCAGAACAAATGGAAGTCCAACAAGCCACTGAAATTCTGTCTTCAGTTCACTACAAATGAGAAGAAAAGGAGACAATTTAATTATAAAGCACTGCTGCTTCAACCAACTAAACACCTGTATACTGATAAAAAATTGTAAAAACAGATCTATTAGTTTGTTAGATAAGGTTTTATGCCTCAGCTTACAACCTGGTAAATTCTATCAGTGTCCAAAACCTTTTTTTGTGGGGCACTGGATTGGCTTTCCTTCTCAAATACAGAGCTTTAATACTATATATACTATGAATATATAAGAACTATAGGGTCAATGAAAACATTCAGACCACATCCATCTTAAGTGATAGCCTTTTACACATTTTAATAAAAAATGAGGTTTCCTAGTCACTTCTAAAAATTGTAAAAAAGGAAACAACATTTATGCCATCAGCTGCTGTGGACTCAACAGATTTACTCAAATTACTTTAATAAAATTCTCAAAAGTTGGAAGAAGGGGTTGGTGAAATCAGAGAAAATCAGCACATGCTGTACTTATCTACTAATCTCTGATTATCACATTCATTTTGTAGGGAAAAGGAAAAAGTTTAAAAGATTAAATATGAAAAGAGCTTCCACAAATTAGATTTAAAGGAAAACAAGAATACTCATCAATATTCAGGATTTTAACAGGAGTAAGGTTTTGTTTTTACAGTGCTTAGATGAAAAGGCAATATTCCCCAATATACACTCAGTCAGAAAAGGGGCAGACTTATGAGAATCTGGGAGATATGTCCTCCATTCTTTAGCATAAGGTAGCTACAGGTTTAAGACAACATTAAGTGAGGAGATCAAAAAAGACTGCTACAGGCTATTTCATCATTGACAAAGGTGGAAAACACTTGTATAATGTAACAAATACAACTAAAATAAACTTAAAAGCTGCTTATTGAGTTGCATCATGAAATTCAACAAAATTTTCAAACCTGTTTTCTTCACGTACCAATGACAAATGGTCAACCTTTGACAATTCTTGTAACCTACATACAAATAACTGTCTCATAAATGATACATTCTTACCTGATATTTATCAGGTCAAAGGTCAACTGAGTTTGATCCTTTGAAGCACACATGCCAAAATCAAGGTGTTGTGGTAATGATAACTCATACTGTGGTAATACTGCAACAATTGGGACCTTAAATGATCCATCCTAAGACACAAAGACAAAAGAAACTGGAATTAAGAAAATACTCAAGCCAATAAGTAACATCATCAAATAAATTAAAAAAATCCTTTCCACTTTTCAAAACCAAGTTATAGACAAATCCAGACAGCGAGTGAAAGTCTGATTTCAGTCAACCATAACTGGGGTCTATTCCCTTTTAATCTTTCAATTTCCTTGCTAACTGGTACAATGGATGGTTGTACACTGAATTGTATCTTGATTCCCTCAATTCCACTGAATATGAGGGTTTGAAGTTCTTCTAGACAATAGACAATAATTAAAGATGCTTTAAGGCTGATGAACCCCACTTATAGCTGCTTACAGTCACTAAATACAGGTGCTGATCAGATTCATCTATACTTTAGTATAATACATCATTTACCACTAAATACCAGCTTTCTTGCAGATGATTGGTCTGCAAAATTGAATCCCTCCCATGGTGAGCAGAATGAGCAGGATATGCTGGAATTTCCCATAAAGATGGTTTGAAAATGGCAATTACAAGTACAAAAACAAGTTTTAGAATGATGACCACATCCACCAAAAGATGAATTACATTATTCTCCAGGGTAGGGTAATTTTCATTTGGTGTCTACTCTTTGATTGACATCAAATGTAAAAGATGCAGAGGAGCTCAAATAAAATGATACAGCATTCACAGAAAGCCTTCTGATTAGTTATCTGGGCATTGTATTCACACCTAGATATGCCCTAAAGTAATAAAATAGGTTTGTCTCTGCAAAGAAAAAAGTATTTTGTCAGAGGGTGGGGGGGGGGAGGAACTAGGAGTGGGAGAAATGGGTCCATCTGGGATTAGAAGATTTGAAGTCATTTCAATTGGTTTTACTTAAATTGACAAAATGAAAACTTCTACATGACATAAAAATATGTACGGCATAAGACCAGACAAATCAAAATTAGTAAATTATTTACATTGTCAAAGTTTTACACTTCATACAGCAGTGTCCAGAAATAAAGTGAATTTAATAACTGGGAGTGGCTAGAGAAGGAGAAAAAATATTCTATAGTTCCTTTGAGACAATGCTAATGTCTGATGGTAATGTGGCTTTAATGACTTAAATTCTTATCCCAATATTTTTGACCAACCAAGATCATTGACAAATTTTCAAAATTCCAACTAAGAGATGCACTGGTCTTGCTTTACTTGTTAACTTTTCTTTGCCAGTTGTCATGCAAAATCATGAAATTTATACCATTTGATGCTATGTGAGACACAATGTTTAATTTCATTTGAGGTCAGGGACAATTTGTCTACAAACTATACATACTACTATAACAATTTCGTTTCTTAAGGGTGAAAAAAGGTTTAAATCTGAGGAAAATGTATACACTTGAACAATACTCCTTCAATGACAAATTTAAATCATATGGACACAATCAAAGTAGATTGTTTAAATGTTTGTTTTCAGTCCTTCAACTGAAAATTCCTATCAACAGCTTTGTCACTGGGAAAATGAACCAACTCAAAGCATATGAAGACAATGGCTTTTGTTTGGGGTTACGTGGAAAAGACTGGAAGAGATCCTCGTTCAAAAATTTAGTAACAAGAGATTTGACAATAAAAACAAAGTAACCTGTCAATCAAGTAGTGGCATTCTAAAAGATATGCCCTGTTTTTGAGTAGTTTTTCCTTCTCTAAAAACTCCTGGGACCAAATATCAATAGATAAACAACTGACCTGTGTGTAAAACTCGATGTTATCTTCATAAACATTTTTCTCCAAAGGTCTGAAAGTGACTGGCAATTTAAAACTGGTACCTGCACTGAGCACAATAGGTTCTGGGTACAGTGTGGAAAAAAATCTGGAACTTGGTGAACTAGAGCAGAACAAAAAAGATTATATTTTGAGCAAACATATTTTTGACAATAACAAGTTATGACTACTCATGGAAATATCTATAACTTCTTCAGCTGCATTTTTTAATTCAGTCCTCAGGGCAGTAACCAAGACAAAATCCCTTATCATTTCAAGGGAATGTCTAATTTACATGAGAAGTAGCATACCAAGAGTAGTTGGTACCTAGGCAAATTTCTCCTTACCCTGGGAGAGATACCAACCTTGGGGAACAGTTGAAGACAGATAATGACATACCCTGTGAAATGATGCTATCCAAGGATATCTTTGAACTGAATAGGTGCACACTAATTGTACCTGCATAATGGATTTCTTATATTTTTGGCTGGTTGCATAAAGTGAAGCAACATTGCCCAGGAAAGAGGGTGATATAACTGCCCTGCAATTTAAAAATTGCAATTACAATTTATTTCTGCATACAAGGCAGTTAGAAAGCATGATATTGCTACAGTATCTTTGCTAAAACTTTAAAATGCCATCTTTCCATCCCATGTTCAGGAAATAACTATCCTGGTATCACATATCATTTTCTACACAAGCTGGTATAATTGCAGCAAAATTGTACAACTGTGTAAGTTTTGTACAAACAACCCACAGGACTATACTTATTGTGATGAAGACCATGAAATCTCAAAGCTGCTAAGCCAACTTTGATCTCAAAATTATTCCCTGACAGGCTGCAGATTGATAGGTAGAGATACCTGTACTTAAATTTCTGTGTTTTCACATTGACATTCTTGAGGATAACATGCTTTGTGTATTCCCCACCAGGTTCCCATTCTCTCCATACAAGACCTTTTGCGACTTCAATACCAAAATGTGTCTCTTTGGTATTTTGCTTTGGTCTCCTGTCTTTGGTATGGAGCCTGGGTGCCCTTTGGGCAACTGCAACAGGCATTTTCTGTGAAAAAAATAATAAAACGCATTAAGGTATACTTTTTCATCATCACTATCAGGTTCATGTTTTTGTTTTTGTTCATTTTATGTCCCACAAAAGTAAGACCAAATAACTGCATGATTAAAGTACAGGAAGGGTCACAAAAGCTTAAATGTCTTTGAAACATTTTTCGATAAAGTTCCATTAGGTAGGCTTCTGGTTATATATTGCGTAGGGTTTGGTGTTCTTGTAAGATACAAACACAGGACAAATTCATGGCTGCAAAAGGCATTACTAAAGTATAGTATCCCAAGCTTCATTTCTTGGCCTACTTCTTTTTTTAACTGATTCAATTTAACTGATTTAAATGATTCATCAATAATATTCATAGCTCTCGCCAATTTTAAGTAAGTTTGCTAATGATCTGTGGGTTAGCAATACAGATCATGCCTTGATTCTTCAAAAAGTGTTGGATAGGTTTAATTTCTTGGTCACAGACTTGGCAAATGTCTTTCAAGGCATACAAGTGCAAAGTAGGCTACTTCATTCTGGAACTTACAGTTGCAGCATTGATTATAACATGAACGGTAGTATCAGATATCATTCCTACTTTGCATAAGGAGTGGGTAGGGCCCCATCTTGATCATGCCCCTCAGGCTTCAAATCCTTTCTATGAAAAGGATACGTTTCATCAAGCTACATGCCTTATACCCAAGGTGTGGAATCAACCTTATCACACTAGAATTCAGCATCTCAGGCTTAATTCTGTGGAGTTGAGAAGGATTAGGGGAGACATGCTTTAAATTTTCAAATTTCTTTCTCTTTTCCCTTATGCAGGCTCCGATAAATTCGTTTTTTATTACTTGTCCATCAGGCTAGGGATTCCCAATGTCTACTTGTCCGCATGAATATGCACTGAGTCCATATCTACTTAACTAGTACTAGCCACTGAATTCCTACGTATGTGAAGAAGACTTCTGTGCTGCTTGCCTGACGGGCTATAATACTGAGCAGTTCACTTGTCCAAGTCATTATTTACTTGTCCCGGACTGTCGGGCAGGGGGTTTGTCAAAGCCTGCCCTTGTAGTTATGTATTAAAAGGTTCAATGTCATGCCCAGGTTTATGGCCACTGTAAAAAACTTGAGAATGATTTCCATCATTTCATTAGGCTTGATATTAGGAAGTTACAGTAAGTTTCTAACATACAATTGTCAATGAGAAGAATAATAGTCTGCCAGAGTGGGTAGTAAACTCCCTATCTGTGCAATGCTCTAAGGCTAATATTGAAAAGTTCTTCCATGGGTGCTGTAGAACGTAATTAAACTTAGCTGGTTTCTGTGGATACTGGCTTAGTTGCTTGTTTTTAGGGTTTGGACTAGAGGCCATCCTGTTGGGCATTTAACCTCCTTTGCCCTTTAATCTGCTATGTTACATTTTTGCCCAATGAAATTCTGCATCATAATGATGATGAAGATGAATTCAATAAAAGACTCTAAAATTTGCATAATTTCTAACATCCAAATTTGGACAACTCAGAAGATGTTCCACATGACTTGCAAACTATGCAGTCCGGCAGGCTAACATTGGGTTAATTGAGGAAAGAGTAGCACCCTAAGCTTCATTCAAGTTAATTAGTGTGGTCTGACAGACCACACTTTTGAATCCGTCTGGATTGCAGAACAATGACGTCATTGTGTAACATTGCAATATCTCGCAGTATATGGATACGTCCGATTTTGAAAAAAGCCCTTTGTCCATTACGTACCGAGAATTTCTGTGGCGGTGAGCACAGATTACCTCCACGGTGCACAAAATAAACCCAGGTATATTTTTTTCTCCTGAGTTCATTTTGCTTTTTTCAGTGAGAAATAAACTTCAACAAAACACTAAATATTTCAAGACAAAGATTTTCAGTGAAAATACACTCGTAATATTTTTCTATTATGTCCTTTTAAAAAGTATGTATCTTTTTATTATTATGCCATGTACAATCAAAAGCTTACGTATACCAGGGACAGCTCCGTCCATAGACTGCATACAAAACAGCACTTGACTTAGTCGTACTCATATGCCGATGCCAATCATCAATACATGATTCATATACGCCTGCACCCCACACATTCATGCTTCTTTGGGTCCTATTTGTAACACCGCATACATGTTGCAAGAAAGAAGGAGCTAGCTGACAGCTAGTTGAACAGGTTACCATCGTCTGTTTGCACTAGCGTTAAGCAAACCCTTGCAGAAAAATTGTAGTAGTTTTTTAAACCATTTCAAAGTGAGATTAAGGGAAAATTGTATCCCCGGAACTGATGGATGTTGTTTTAGGTTCAACTTGAAATTCATACGTGGCCTAATGAAGTCTTTTGAGGTTTGCAGTTAGACTAAAAATGTCAAAGTAAACCAGGTGTGCTCACTTTGGTAGGCTTCGTGGGTTGAATGACTGAGCTTGTTTGTATTATATTTAGTGTATAGTATATGTTTCAAAAGCCTTTGGTCATACTATAGCATACTAGTAACATTTCAGCCATAGGGTAGGATAATCCTGCTCTATGACTATCGCCCTGCCACATTTATAAAGGCCTATTAGTATTATTATTATATGTTAAGCTAAGCTACAGTCATTCTATTAAACCAGACCACACTGTATTTGCAAGCAAATGCATTGTTCTAGTATTTAAAGTGATTACTCGTGTTTCATAAAAATACTGGAAATAAAATACTAAGAAGTAAAAAGCTTGCAAGTTCTCTTAAAAAACATTTTTTGCTGAAATCACCCCAATCTGAGTACAAATGGATATTCAAAATGTCACACAAGCTATGTTTTTTGAGCTTTCAGAGTACAGTATACTAAAGTTTATGTGTCAGCACTTAGCATGAATGATGAAATTTGAAGTACTGCCTACACTGTACTGTAGTTCATTGGTAGTAATTTTTTATTGTAAGCAGACCTTCCCACTTTCTGATGGGAAAGAAGTGATGTAGATTGAATGTTACTTAGTGGGCCTACCATCTGTCATTAAGTAACTAGTACTACTGTAAGTAAAAAAAGTACATTGAAAAACAATCCTTCCTGGTATGCTGGTTACAAATAATAATGTTCAGCAATAAGAAATTAATCCTGCTATGGTTCTAAATGTAGCACAATTCACTAGAGGCAACAGTATTCAACCCCCTCCAGTATTCAACCCCCATTTTTCAGTGAACTAAGGCTCCATCCCACATAAAATTACTCCAAAGGGGAAAACATGTTCTCTGCTTAATTGTCATCCACTTTTGTGTAACTGATTTGCAGATAAACACCTTTTTGTATGCAAGAATTTAGGGAATTTCTTTGAAAATAGCTATTCTTAAAAGGTCTTGTTTATAGGCAAGATGGTTAAAATCAAAGGAATGTCATCCATTATAAAAAGAGACTGGTTTAAAAAATAATAAAATTTCAAGGCTAATATTTCATCATTGTGGCAATTTATAAACAAATTTTAGGACCATAGCGAAATTTTGGAAAATTTGAAGGGAAATTGAAGAGGCTTAAATACTGGTGATACAATCTTTATCTGCTACCCAGTATTCAACCCCCTGGTACATTTATGGAATAAAAGATGTTGTGAATGAAGTCCATTAGGATTTTCTGGTCATTTCTCAAAGAAGTCACTGAAGTTTAGTCATTTAGCATAGTCCTGTAAAAAAAATTCTGGCATGGGCGTCCGCAGAAAAAAAGTCAGGGGGGGGCAAAATTTCTAGGGAGGGGCAAAACCTCCAAGTTACCATGAATTGACACAAAGCATGCGAAAATTTCAGCCCAAAATGCCTCCCAGATCACCGGAAATGGCATTTCTAAAGCCTATATTTCGCATAGAAGCTTGGAAAACACGTTTTGTTTGGGTTTTTGCTCTGATTTTTATACGTTTTTTCAAATTTTTGATTTTCCAGGGGGGGGCAATTGCCCCCCCCCCTTGCCCATACCTGCAGACGCCCATGTATTCTGGGTCTTTTAGAAAATATTATAGAATCAATAATTTTGCACTGAAGTGTGTATTATTTGCCCCTACTGACCTAATAAAAGCAAACAGACATAACAGCAAGGTGAAATTTCCCTCTAAACTGCACAAAAGAGTTGTTCAAGAATCAAATACTGAACAAAAGTAACACAGGTAATAAATATTTCCCTCCTATTAACATTTTATCTGGATTGTAATTTATTAAATAATTTTTTGGGGTATAATGATCGGGGGTTGAATACTAGTCCCCAAAACTGAATAATAGTGACAGGGGGTTGATAATGGGTATGCAAATCCAAATTTCCAAGGTAAGCTATTTTTGAAGGAAAAGACTAAATCCAATATTTTTTGATGGTAACATGTTAGCCATCATAATATCTAACAAAAACATTTTGGGCCATATGATTTCACTTTACCTGGGAGGAAAAATTTCAAGAGGTTGTAGCAGACAGCTTCTGCTATTACACTTGTTTACAAGTTTATTTCACCTTCCTCCTACTCACTTGTATGTTAATGCTATTACATAACTTCCATCATGAGTCTTCTTGATAATAATAATAGACCACTCTCTCTCACCTGTATGTAAATTAGCCTATTACCCAATACTTTTGTCTACCTAAAGAATAGGTCCAACTGTTGAAGCTCTCTCTCACTTGTATGCAAATGATTAAAACTCCACCTCATGGCTTCTGTTACCTTATTTTGTGTACAAACCTGTATATAGTGTTCCCTTTTATACTGAATAAATTGATTTCATTCTGTTTCTGTCAATGAGCCTGACAACGTCATTTCCTTTTTTCCTTTTTTACACTCTGTCTGGTTATATGGCCTACTGTGGGTACTGTGTCCTGGTCAGGAGTGCATGTAGGTGCCATCAATATTTACTGCAGCACTTCACTCTGGGCATGGCTACACTACAAAGGGTCGAATGCAAGTGCCTCTATACATATTACGTTAGTGACTATTCTTGAGTCGGTGGGCCTTGGTAGCTTGAGTCTGTCACTGCATACAAAATGTGTACCAGGTACATGATGTGTAACACTTCATGATTGTTCAGTTCATAGTAGCCTAGGCCTAACGTTAGAACAACATTAAAACGGTCTGTCACTCACCAGACAAAGCCTAACACCCAGCGAACACCTGTCCTTTTTTTACTCTTTTAGCTTTACTGCAAGCCTCAAAAGGCTTCGTTAGCCATAGTCATGACATCCAACAGCATCTATCAGTTCCTCAGATAAAATTTTTCCCTTAATAATATCACTTGGAACAGTAAAAATTAGGCATAGGCCTAGGCCTAGCTAAGTTAGTAACAAAACTTTTCCAGGGAACCATATTTAACTCTTACATACAGAAGATAATAGCTGACTGTACACTGAGTAAACATATATAAATTTTCATACTGTGAAGTATATGCATAACGCTTCAAACGCTCCTGACAACACAAAGTCGGTACTTAACAGTCTTAGTCTAGCGGTTGTTTGTGTTGGTCCGGTAGCCCTTGAACAGGACCCAGCATTAAGTTCCCATGCTATACACTTCATTTCTGGGCCCTTGCCCAGTATACACAAAAACACAGCTCATTTGCCTACTCACGCGTGAGTAGGCATCCTTCATGTCCCCAAAAAGATACCTTTTCTCACCAGACTTTCCACAGATGATCTTTGTCATCACATTCACCTACCACACAAGTCTTTAAAGGAAATAGCCAAAGACCTTTAAAAGGGAAATTTTGGCTGGATAATTCTGCGAGTAACGTTAAGCCTGTGCAGATTAATTTTTCAGTCAAGAAGTCAGTGTTTGTCATGTGATCTCATATAAAATGGGGAAGCCTACGCAGTGAATGTACAATTTCATAATGTACAGAGAGTTTACTAGCCCTAGCCTATATGAAGTAGGCCTACAAGTATTGACTAGCCGCGCTTACTATATGGTCTTGGACAGCTTGTTGAGCAGAAGTCCTTCCCATCATGCAACACAGTAGCAGAAGATCAAGATGTCGATATTACTGCAAAGGATGGCACCACATTTTTCCTGCCTTTTGCTATGAATTCGCTGGTATTAAACATTCCAGAAGGTATAGGACTAGGCCTAGGGTGGTATTTAAGAATGATCAAAATCATTATGTTTTAACTCCAATCTGTTCTATGAATCAAACCATCGTAATTAGAGCTCAGTTTGTTGTTTTGGCATAAAACGTCTCTACCTTTGTACATGTAGGCCAGTGACCGTAGAAAGGAGTGACTACAAGGAGCGGATTATACGGTCACGTTCAGTGACTAGTCCGTCGGATAGCTCAGTATTCGCAGAAGTAGTACTAACACAACTTCAACTGATGCCTAGGCTAGGCTATCTCTCAGGCTCTACACTACGAAACCTAGGCTACAGAGCGCTGCTATTCATGCATAAAATGTAACAAAAATAATTACTACATACATCCAATAGTTACACAGTCCACAGAAGAGAAGATAAATTAGTCGTTTACCTTGTCAACTACAGTACAAAATCATACTTTCGATTGAAACGACACTGTTAAACCTCTCGAAACGGTTGTTTTCGGAGAAAGGGTTGCTAAGAAGCTGTAAGATTGATGAATATTCATGTCAGCTGGTGTAATATGGCATGGAACGCCCAAAGTTCCTCATTATGGCCAAATTAACAGCTCTACCGACAAAACCACTTTTTCCTAGTGCTAAAGCAATGAAAATGACGGATGGAAGTGAGCCTGTTAAGACATTATAAAGGAAATTTCAATAGCTTTCATGGTTAAAAGCAATTAATTCTCGTCCTAGACTGCATTTTTGTCTACAGAAGTTCCAAATTGACACAGCTCTTTGGTAGTGGTACCCATATTCGTCATGTATGTACTAACATAACATAACATAACATAACAGGTTGAAGGGCAAAGGAGGGCCAAAGCCCCATAAGATGCCCTGAAGTCCAGGCCCTAATCATTTAGCTCTTCGAAGATCCAATGCTAAACTAAGACTGACTGTAAGAGATTGTTCTGATATTACACTTGGGTCTTGTATATACCGCCACTGGGAAGCAATAAACTGAAATTGTGTCTGTTAGAGAGAGCAGTCATCCCAAATTGAAGAAGTGTAGTAGACTGACCAGTTTCATGATTGGCTGTTGGGAGTCATGTGACAACATTTTGTCACTTCAAATGTGAAATTTACTAGAAATAACTGCTTGATTTACCTTGAATATGAAATAGTACAGTCATAAATTGTTATGAAAGACACTTTGAAGGGAAATAATAGGAAAATAGGAACATTATGTTATCTAGCTTTTTCTTCAAAATAAGTTTGGGGGGCTGCACTTAACCTATAAGGTGAAGGTGACCTGGTAGTATGGACTGTGTTACACACTTGAGATCCTGGGAAATTCCGGTGAAACCACTTGGAAAACTTTTTAGGGCTAAATAGTGCCAAGAAGCAGAACTGATTGAGAAGTAAGTATACGACTGCCTCCTTAGTATCTGGAAAGTAGTCGAAAAGAGAAGTCTAATGGTGTTCATCCACATTTACTCTGGTGTAGGATCCTCAAAATGCTCATAGATTTGTGGGAAGGGAGAACATACCCTTCATCACATTTTTGTTTGGAGGAGACAGTAACCAAATCCCCTCTCACTCTTTGGAACCTGAAACTAGAAAGTAAGGTACTACTAAAAAACTACAAGTATGGGTAAACTAAATTAACTTCTTTTTTTAATATTGATTATGATCGATTATTTCTGTCCAGCACAGGTGTCGGTCGATACTTGAGCTTAACAGTTCTGCCCGTCATATACTACACCTATAGTGAAGTAGCTGCAAGGGGGATGGGGAGATAACCTTCCCGTATCACCACCTGAATATGGCTCTGAATATGGAAAATTTGGAAATTTGCCATGTGTGAGACAAGTCAACACACAGAGAGCGGTTTCCAAACTTTTATTTCTTAAATTCCGGACTCTCTCCAATACAAGGCCCTTACTTGTAATTGTTTCTTTGAAAAAACCTTCTCCAAGCGTTTCGCGAGCCTCTAATTGCGAACCAAATTGCAAAAGTGTTCGCATAGGTCAGTTTTGAAAACTTGTTAGATCTCTGAAAATGAAAAAATCGTAAATTTGCAATAGGTGACACCATTTCATCAAGGAAAACAGGCAACTACAGTTCTCTTTTTCCAAAATTTCCTTTAAAAAAATCCAATTTTTCTCATAGGCCTATGAAAGTTCTTAATTTTTAAACATTTTTTCTAACAAAGGCAACAAAATTTAAGGACCCTTCTTAAACGTCGTCAGAGAGTTTCAATCTCCAGACCTTAAATAACATTTTGTAAGTACAACGGATAATCTTCAGGTGCCGTTCAATCTCAGCTTTGCTAAAGAGAGGTGCAGATTCCTCAGGAATCCCGACAATTTTCAAATTTTTTACAGAAAACTCAGAGTCCAAAATGTTTTGCAATACAAGCTCCATATTTTCGAATATTTGTTTCCAAAGTTAAGAACTTTCGGTGCCGAGCAGCAACTTCCGTCCCTAATACAGGAGTGTTCACACTTTGGAAAACCGGAAATTTTGTGTGTCCACCCCCCCCCCCCCTCGAAAAAGTCTAGCTATTAAACCGTGTTATAGCAGTGGTCTATATACTCGACGTTTAAGTTGACTATCATCTGTTTCATAGGCCTAAGAAGCGGGGGCTGAGGCGACAGGCCGACCCCCGTGAAAAATGAGGGGCTGAAGCTGCTTCCGTCCCCAACTTTCTGGGTCAGAAAACCCCTTTTACCATTTTTCCAGATCTCAAATAGCCGCAATAGAAAATGCAATATGTAATGCATTAGTTCTCGCTCATAAGTCAGTCTGGTAAATTATTCCAACACATCATCAAGAGACACAGGCAACAACATTGCTATTTTAATAAACTGTCTTTCATAGAATTCTTAATTTTCTTCAATGAAAGATCTTGATTTTGAAATATTTTGTCTAGAAAGGAAAGCAAAGGTTTGGGAAACTTTTGAAATGTCATCGGAGAGTAAATTATTCCAACACATCATCAAGAGACACAGGCAGCTACATTGCTATTTTTATAAACTGTCTTTCATAGAATTCTTAATTTTCTTCAATGAAAGATCTTGATTTTGAAATATTTTGTCTAGAAAGGAAAGAAAAGGTTTGGGAAACTTTTGAAATGTCATCGGAAAGTGTCAGTTCGTATTCTTTAGATAACATTATGTAGCAACAACGATTCAGTCGTCTTTCAATCATGCTAAGATTTGCAACAAATATGTGAGGGAAGTGCAGACTCTTCAGTAATCCCCTAACTCTGAAAATTTCCCTGCAGGTAACCCAAAATCCAAATCCTCCTCAACACAAGCTCCATAACTAGAGTACATACGTTTGTTTTAAGGGGGAAACAATTTCGACGCGCTTTGCGAGCGGCAAATTACGTGCCTGATACAGTGGTGTTCACAGTTGAAAGAAAAACCAGAAACTTAGCTTCAGTTACAAGCCCGAGACATGCTATTCCCGGCTGTCTGAGGGGTAGCGATTTTCTTTCAACATTTTCTATACGCTCCGCAACAACTGGAGATAGTCTTTTTGAGCAAGACTTCATAACTGTACACCTGGCAGGGAACAGTTGGCCTACGGTACTCCAATGCTCTTATGAACAATTATCTCCAGATACCTTTCAACCCTGTCCGTTGATTAGTCTGTGTAGATGGATTCTTTATTTGTTGAAGTGTCAAAATGTTATCAATGTTCAATATTGCAGAGCAGTGACGTAGCCACAGGAGACAGGGGTATTGCCCCTCGAAAAGTGAAAAATTCGTCAATTTATCGTTTAGACACCATTCAACTACAGTGCGGTTTTCCCAACTTTTCCTTCAAAAAATTCCAAATTCTTCCTAATAAAAGGTTTAAATTTGTAATTATTAGTTTTGAAAGGCAAAATTTTCCGCGTGCTTCGCCCCCTAAAACTGCAACCTCTAATACAGTAAGTGGTCGCTCATAAAGCAGTCAGAGCGCGCGGTCAAACTTTTACGAGCCGCTACAGTGCTGTTTCCATAAAAAATTTTCTTCAATGAGTAGGCTCTAAATTTTAAAACATCCTTTCATGAATCTCATGTCAAAATGAAGAATTTTACAATTTGGGGTGGATTTTAGGCATATTAGAATTCATATCACAAAGTGACATTTTCTGATATGTTCAGAACACATCCTTCAAATGCCCTGTAACAGCATCCATATCAGTGAGTCCCCAGGAGAGTGGACGATCCCGGTCCCCCGCTGGGCTCGTCCGATCTCGTTGGGAAGTTTTGTTTTCGTTACTTGTAAATAGTTGTACATACTGTGGATATTTTAATGAAACTAGTGCCCTCTCCCCAATGTTCATCTGCGTCCTGGTTGCCTTCGGGCGTGTTTGTGGCCTTCGGGTGTGTTTGTTGCCTTTGGGCGTGTTTTTCCTTTGGTGTGTTTGTTGCCTTCGGGCGTGTGTTGGTTTGAGTTTGTGTTGTTGGTCGTTGGTGGTGGGTGTGGTGGTAATTTCTGTTGGTGATAATTGTCTCGAAGAAGTGGTAACGTGACCTGGGATGGCTTCGCTGGTTTACTTGTGAAAGAGAAGAAGTGCTTCATATAAATGTCAGTGTGCAACATGAAACAGGAGGTATATATCACAATAATATACAGGCACTTTTTTGCTCAAAAATTCTTTGGTCGTGGTATGAAAATTTCAATGTGCCACAACCGTCAACTCGTGAACCTCAGTGTGAGTACCTCTGACAAGGAATGAAAAGCTTAAAGCAAGTCCTTTAAAGTGTTCAAGTCATGTCAGTGCCTCGAGGTGTCTGTTGAAAGAGAAAACGCAAGCATGTGAAGAAGAAATCATGCACCCTCTGTTCCTGTTAAAAAGAAAAGTAAATATATGCGCCACAAAAAATCGACTCTCGTCATCCTCCCTGCAAACCGACTCCGTTATCGGTGCTTCAAGCTAGCAGCCTTGCGAAGATAAATTTGACCTTTCTGTCATGTAGTATGGTGCACTCTCCATGACCTTTACCAGACGCCATCTTGTTGTCTACGAGCAACGCTCCCTTCCCTTTGTTCTAGATTCCCAGGGCCCTTCCTGTTTCCCGTCACGTGTTACCAGTGGACGTGACATATCACATTACCGTAGCTCCACGTGCACGCTGTAACCCATATTTTCGAGGTGTGGCCAATTTCCCCTTTTGCAGCCTCCTCATTGGTCATTTATATCATAATAATTATTCATATGGGTGCGTCATATTTTTTGACCAATCAGGGGACTGCATGTGTTCAGAGTTCGCACGATTCACAAGACCGAGTCTACGAGCTGGACACTCGTGCCGTAGACGCAGAGGGATACACATATCTTAGGAATCGTATTAGGCTGGCAGAATAATTAATTCAACTTAATCATCTTTTTGTGGAACTAAAATCATCAAATAAATATTTTAAAATCAACTGAACTCTCCTATCTTTTTTCCGCCTGGAACTCGATCCCGTACCACTCAATATCCAACATTTCGGTAGACCAAATCGTAGTAATCATTCTACATATTCCACCATAACTGTGTTTTTCTGATTTAAAGTGCCTGCTGAAGTAATTGAAACCTATTCTGAAACGAATCAATTGCGGTTTGACCTTTTCTCTCACACCCCAGTCTTATGTTTATTGATGAGAGACAGACAGGACAGACTGCAATCTCCCCGACAAACCAAATGAAATAAACTTGTTACAGTGACAAACGACACTAATGATCTCTTAAAATCAACATGATACTCCCACCGCCCCTTTCAATGTTGTGTCCTCTCTGATAAATACAAAATACGGTAGTTAGCATTAAAAGGAAGGGCGATGGAGTGATGGGCGCTTGTTTCATCTACTTTTGCAGGGCGTTGTTGTATACCAAACGTGTAGAGAAGATATGTCAAACAGTCAAGTATAGACGAATCCGGACAACAAGTGGTCTGATTTCAGTCGGCCATAGCTGGGGTCCATCACCTCTTAAACTGTCAATTACCTTGCTAACCTGTATCATGAATGGTTTTACACTAAATTGTATCTTGATTCCCTCAATTTCACTGACTATAAGGGTTTGAAATTCATGTAGACAGTAAATGAAGACGATTTAAGGCTGATGGACCCCAGTAATGGCTGCCTACAGTCACTAAAAACAAGCGCTGATCGGATTCGTCTATAGAGGCTTTTCACATGACGTCATAATGCTCTCCAGAGGCCATGTTGGAGTACATGTAACTACGTAGTAAACCACACGACGCGCTTGCTCGTTGAATGTGTACACGCCGTGCATACCACAATGCACTCTGTGCAGTGCGTTCGGCACAAAGTGTATTTGGCATAAATATCCTCCAGCATGGCGGTTCTGTGACGTAATTGCAAAGCCTCTATTGCGGGAAAATCATTTGGTTATGTCGAAGACAGCATAAAATGCCGTCCCAACTACATAAGGATGAGTGGAAAGGAAGTTTCCGTCCCTTACCACCAGAACTTCAACATGCGTGCATTACATTTTTTTAATTTAAGATTACTCATGAATAAATTTCAACTAATTTGGAACAAAGTAGTATAGGTCAGCCGGTAAGGCTCCTGAATAAATGCATCGCTCAACTCCGAATGAAATTAGCCTACGTAAGCTTGTCCAGTAAGGATATCTACATTTAGCATTCGCGTCTAAGCCTCTTAAACTAATTTCTTCTTGTTGGATCTAGCTTTAATTGACTACTCTGCCTTTCCCCCTTTTCCTTTACTAACTTCGGTTTGGTAAATCATGTCCTTTTTTCAAAAAGACGTGACTGCATATAACCTACATGATCAGGGGCCCATTCCACAAAGAGTTACGCACAATCTTAAATTTGATTCCCCATACTTAAGTCAACAGTAAATCAAACTTAAGATCGTGCGTAACTCTTTGTGGAACGGGCCCCAGTTCGTCCACAGTCCAAGTCCATCCACAAGCTTTCTGTTTTTCGGTTGCAATGTGGTAATGTTTTGGGTTTCCGGCTACCTGAGTTGAAACCGATTCTATATTTCATGCAATTAGCATGTATGGTTTTTTGAAAAGTCTCAATAAAAACATGGAAGCTTCTGAAAGTAGCTGTATTCAACAGAAGTCACTAGATGTTCCCGAGATATCAGCGTAGAACGGGAGGGTGGTCGGTGAATGTCAAAGGATCCCAATTTCTTGAGTGGAGAAAAATGCTACCACACAAATACCCGTTAGGTATGCCAAAAATACATAAGGATTACATCAGTTAATCATCTATTACAATTCAATAATGATGTAGCCCAATAGAGTTGTGCTTGTAAGCTTTGGTGCCTGGTCGTATGTATCCATACTAATTAACTTTGCAAATCTGTCTTTTCGTGCGCTTCGCTCAATTTTCGGTATACATGCCATCAGTGACGTCTCATTACATTTAAGTCACGTACTTATGGTGGCGCGGGGCTTTTCCTCCCTACAGGAATCCCCCTCCCCACCGAATTTTCTTCTGCGGTGGCCCCGGGATAGAAAATCTAAACATGTTTGAATAGAAAAACTTCCTGAGGAGAAATGGCAAAGTGGTCTTCTACCAGGTGCGGAAAATCAAATGGAAAATCTGAAAAGCCGTGGCTTCGATCGTGCTGAGGTTAAGGGTATTTACTCCTTCGAAGCGTCATTGTAGACCACTTTCGCCCCCTCTGACCGAAATCCCTAGCTCCGTCACTGAAAGATAAGATTCTACCACAGTCATGGGAGAACTTGTCAATTTTTACCTTATGGAGCGATGCGGTGTTAACAACCCACTCAGGCAGGCTATTTCACTCATTAAAGGTCAAGAGCACTCCCCAAAATTTATTTTAAAGCAACAGCCAAATATCACAATTTTCTTTTTATTTCTCTTCAAATTTTCTGTCAACATACACTCTAAAAATGTCTGTAGTGCTACATAATTTTTGTACAATTACAGAAGAAAAATAAAGAAATACAAAAAGAATACATAAAAAGTGCTGGCAATGAGTTGACAGTACTTATTATGTATTCTTTTGTTTTTCTTCATTTAATTTTCTGTAAATGTACAGACATTTTTACAGTGTATGTTATAACTTCAGTACTGCATATTCAAGGTGAACCAAGCAGTTATTTCTAGTAAATTTCACATTTGATTGAATAAAAAAATGTTGTCACGTGACTCTTAACGGCCAATCATAGAACAGCACAGTCCACGACACTACTTCAAGTTGGTTGACTACTCTTGCCCTTGAACTATCCTATGAGAGAAATTGTCTAGAGAAAGACTTAGTAGCCTTTATTGTCATCTCTTCTTCAATGTACTTATTGAATTTCAATTCAATTTTTCGGAATTACACAAGAAACTGTCTTAGTGACTTCTACAGATTACAAAATTTAGGAGCCGCAGCCATAAGGATACTAATATTATTCCTTAAGTGGACGTATAGCTTCTTCGGCAAGCAGTATCAAGTTTGGTTTCGCCGAACGGCCTTTTGCCAGAGGGTCGGGAGGACTTTGGAAAAAGTAGGACGAAGATCTTAAGCCTGTCGGTCTTTTGGCTTCTTTGGCATCCAGGGTGTGGCTTCTGTTCTATTCAGCCAGTCTAGAGCAGGACCACACATGTTTGCCCTTTAGAGGGCGTACCTTTCCATTTGGGACGTTTAGCTCCTTAAGGGAGCAGAACTCCTCCGGGAGTAAATGTTTGGTTTTCGCCCCTTGGCTCTTCGCCAGAGAGTCGAGGGGACTTTTAGAAAAAAGGACGTTAAACTGCATCCGGTTGTGGAGTTTGTTTAAACGTGGGAATAATGAGGTTACCCTTTGCCACAACTGCCTCCAGGGGCACCCTTGGGCAAGGTGTTCGGTGTTCCTGTATATTTGCCAAGTGCTTTTTACGCGTTGTTGCCCTCGGGCGGTGTTGCTTTCGGGTGTGGGGGTGACCGAAGGGCGCGATGTGGGATGTTCTTGGTTTTTGTTGTCTTAGGGCGGTGTTTGGTGTTCGGGCGGTTGTGCGTGAGTTTGCTGATTGTTTCAATGTTAGGGTGGGGTTGGTTCGTCTTTTCCATTTGTCACAGACCTTTATGTTTCATGTTTTGTGTGTGGGTGGTTGCTGGTTAGCGTTTGTGTTTTTGTCCGACCGGTTTGAGTTGCCTGTTAGTTTCAGCGTGCCTGTTTCTATGTACGTTTTAAAAAGAAACTCCCCCGGGAGTAAACGTTTGGTTTTCGCCCCTTTGCTCTTCGCCAGAGAGTCCAGGGAACTTTTAGAAAAAAAAAATTATCATGTGTAGTATCTGTTCTGTTCATCCAGTCAAAAATGGAGCCATGCATGGCAGACCAGTAATGTAAATGGTCTGAAGGCCTTGAGGTTGGTCAAGTATTGTCCTTAAGTGGACGTATATCTTCTTCGGGAAGCAGTTTCAAGTTTGGTTTCGTCGAAAGGCCCTTTGCCAGAGGGTCGAGAGGACTTTGGGAAAAAAGCATTTTATAGCATGACGTTAAACTGCATCCAGGGTGTGGCTTCTGTTCTATTCAGCCAGTCTAGAGCAGGACCACACATGTTTGCCCTTTAGAGGGCGTACTTGTCCATTTGGGACGTTTAGCTCCTTAAGGGAGCAGAACTCCTCCGGGAGTAAATGTTTAGTTTTCGCCCCTTGGCCCTCCGCCAGAGAGTCGAGGGGACTATTAGAAAAAAGAAGCATTTTATGGTTCATTCTGTAAATAAATATCATCTAAAAGATTTGCGGTATGGTATACGCAGTAGTTTGCACTTGAAATTGAAAGCCAAATTTTGGCAAAAACAGTCATAGTGTCACTGCCCCGTTTCATGATTGGTTCTTTAAAGTCACGTGACGGTACTTATCGCCTCAAATGTGAAATAAACACGAAGTAACTGCTTGGTTTAAACTGAAAGTGCGACAACCAAATCCTAAAAGATTACGGAAGATACTTTTGAGAGAAATAAGAGGAAAATTGTTGGATTTGACTTTTGATTCAAAATAATTTGGGGCAACTGCTCTTGACTCTTAAATAGCCTTCCTATAATACTGAATCCTTCAAGAATGATCCGGTTCTACGAAGTACACTATAATCAGCAAAGAGACGAACAGAGCCGGAGAGGGGTTTTTCTTCGATATCACTCATACAGAAGAGGAACAAGCGTGGACCCACAGAACGGCACTCCTGACATGAAACGGCCTAAGGGTAGAATGAGTTTTGTTTTCTTGGGGTCTGCCTGTAAGAAAATTCATTAACCAAAGCATTACTCCCAGTGTTTCCGTAATTATGTAGTTTAAAGGCATATTTTCATCATCCCAAACAGTTCCAATTCTCCCAACCTACTTACTTTTAGCCCCTCCCACATTTATCTAAAACTCATCTTTATCCAGACGCAATCCTAGTTTATTGCTTCATGGCTTATCCCAGTGGCCATACAAGTCCATCATGTGTAATCAAGACACTCTCCAGTGCCCATGCTGTGTAATTTAGCTATGATGCATTGTTTGAATGTGATGCCAATCAAAAGAGCTGTACCAATTGACAGCTTTGATATATGTATACTGAAACTGTGGTTTGGGGTGACGAATGACTGCCTTTAAGGAGGAGGCCTTGGTGATGGAATTAAACATCGAATGCCTCACTAAAATCTAGAAGAATAAAATCAATTCGTCCGTTACCCTTGTTGAACGGGCTGGGCCGACCATCCATAGCTTCAATCCACTAGCGTAGCCAACGGGAGAGGGGGCAAGGGGGAAGAGTGCCCCCCCCCCCCCCACACACACACACAGAAATTTTGGGGACGCGATGTTTAAAAAATGAAGAAGAGCCAACAAATTAAAAAAATATAGAAAAAAATATAAACGGCAAGAGGAGGAAGGGAATCGGGAGTATTTTTTTTTACAGTTTTTCGGGGGGCGGGGGAGCTCTTAGTCGTTATGATAAGGTATGCAGTCCCCGACGAAGACTAGTCTCCCCGATGGTTTACCTGTTTTTTGCTCTCAAGGAACAATTTCCCTAATAAGAACCCCAAATTTTCGCCGCGCTACGCGCGCTTTAGGACTCACTCCAGTTTTTTCAATACTTCCATTCCACACATCTAGGGAGTGTAAGTCCTGTCAACCTTACCAAGTAACGGGAAGGCACAGTACACAGTTTATCGTCGTTTAAGTCGTAAATTTCATATCACAAAGCCTAGTTGCTGTACTCTTGTGTGTGCCATGCGATAGCCCAGTTGGTGAGCGACTCACGGAGCATAGTTTGGCTATTTTATCGGGTATTCCAGGTGGTTCCGACACAATGTATGTTATCCCCGATACGGTCTACAACCCCTGTAGTTTCTATTTTTTTCTTTTTGTTCTTAATGATTACACAGGCTTTGTTAGTTTTGTAAGCCTACCAAAAATTTTCGCGCGCTTCACGCGCTTTGCAATTTCACGATTCAGACTCAAAAGAACACTATCAGTGCGCAACTCGGCTTTCTAAATATTTAGTGATATTGTGCAAAATGTGCCCAGGCTGCAATGACATGGGATAGTTAGGCTCCTTCATATTCCCGTCTCACCACCCCCTCCACATAGGAGTTGTCGGAACTTGTGGTCGCTGGCATGGCCCGCCCCCTGTCGGGAATAACTGTCGCCTTTCCATGCTCGGTTTAGTTATTTTGGCTTTCAAAAGAGTTGTTTCTGCGGTAAAACCTAAAATGTTCGGTACGCTTTGAACACTCTTCGTCAGTTCCGTTACCTAGAGCTAATAAAGTACAAACCCTTCCCATCTTTTCAAGTAAATTAATAAGAAGAATAAATGGATTAATGTACATATCGGGAATTTCATCTCATTTCGCTAAACGTAGTCAATAATCTCTTGTGTCAGTCGTGCGGTACGGACTCGAAGAAGGAAGTCGGATAAGTTGTGCCCGATAGGGCCCAAATGCCGCGATAATTGACTTATATAAGCTCTAAATAAATACAGATTCTTTTTAGTGTAGGCTAACCCAAAAAAATTTCGCTCGCTTTTCCACGGTTAAATCAGTGCGGAAATATCTTCCTCCAGCATATACTCGCAATGGCAGGTATAGTGCACAGGTTTTCTTCAAATCTCCCTCACCAACACATCGATGGCATCCTGGCTGTCGGGGCTTAGGGTCGCTACCTACCCTACCCCTCCCCCGTTCGGAGAGTGACCCTTCGTCGGGCAAATCCTGGCGCCAAGCCAAATGCCGCACCCCAGTGGCGGCGATGAAAATGGAAAACGTAACTGCATAACAGGTTAAAGGGCAAAGGAGGGCTGTAAAGGCCCCATAAGATGCCCTGTAATCCAAAAAAAAAAAAAAAAAGCAAACCGCCAACACCTTAAGAGCCCAGAAAGATTAGATTCTACCACAGTCATGGAAAAACTTGTCAATATTAACCTTAAAACGGTGCACTGATGTGGAGTTAACAACCCACTCAGGCAGGCTATTCCACTCACTAACAACCCTATGAGAGAAACTGAACTTCCTAATGTCAAGTCTAGCAAAAGATTTTTCAAGCTTTTTGCAATGGCCTCTAACCAGAGGATTACTTTGGACCTTTAAATAACTGCAAGCTAACAAAGGATTCCCTTCAGATAGAAATTTGTATACCTGGAGCATGTCCCCCCTAATCCTTCTCAGCTCCAAAGTG
Source organism: Holothuria scabra (assembly GCA_037179385.1). Lineage (NCBI taxonomy): Eukaryota > Metazoa > Echinodermata > Holothuroidea > Aspidochirotida > Holothuriidae > Holothuria > Holothuria scabra. The sequence goes on from CM074201.1 coordinate 5,460,812, forward strand.
GTAAGCCCAAGCAGCTTAAGCCTTTAGGAATGAAGGTAGATTTTTAACCTCAGGTATGAGTCGGGTAGCTCTCTTCTGAACTTGCTCTAAAAGCAATTTGTCCTTTTCAAAGAAGGGACTCCAGGCCTGTGCAGCATAGTCGAGATGGGGTCGAACCAGCTGCTTATACAAATTTAGCACAATTTCTTTACTAAAACTCTTTAAATTCCTCCTGATCAACCCAAGTACCCTTTTGCCCTTGCAGCAGTAGCTGCACACTGCCTAGATGACTTTAAATCTCCCGTAATAACTACACCAACTTGGTCTTCTCAGAAGTCAATTTGTTCAAATTAGTACCATTCATAGTGGGGATTCTTAGAACCAAAGTGGAGGACTTTGCACTTATCAGCATTTAAAGACATTTGCCAAGTCTGAGACCATGAAAATAACCTATCCAGATATTTCTGAAGCAATAAGGAATCATCCTTTCCTCCAACCTTCCTATAGAGCTTTGTATCATCAGCAAACTTACTTAAACTGGAAGTGATAGAGCTATCAATATCATTTATGAAAATTAGGAAAAGAAGTGGGCCAAGAACAGAACCTTGTGGTACACCACTTGAGACTTCTTTCCAGGAAGAAAAATCTCCACTGACAACAACTCTCTGAGACCTACCATTGAGGCACGAATTGATCCACTGAGCGCACTTGCCTATGGTGCCTAACCTGTGCAATTGGCCATGAGTCTACCTAGAGGTACTTTGTCAAAAGCTTTTTGGAAGTCAAGGTAAATGACATCCACACTGGAACCTGAATCGAGAGATAAAGAAACATCCTCAAGAAAGCTTAGCAAATTTGTAACACAAGATCTACTGGGTAGGAAACCATGCTGAGTTAGATTGAGTAACCCATTATCTAAACTGAGATGCTTTAGCAAACAGTCCTTGATTAAGGATTCCATAATTTTGCACACAACACTAGTTAAACTGACTGGCCTGTAATTACAAGGTGAACTCCGATCCCCCTTTTTAAAAATTGGAGTGACATTAGCAACCCGCCAGTCAGTAGGAACAAAATTTGAGTCAAGACATTTCTGGAAAATAATTGATAGGGGGTCTGATAAAACCTCAGAGCATTCATGAAGGATGACGGGATGGATCCCATCTGGCCCAGGAGCCTTACTCGTCTTTAAACTCTTTAATTTTTTCAGAACCAGCTCCTCAGCGAACACAATGTCACTTATTGAAGAAGGGATATCAGAACCCCTACAAATCCCCACTAACTAATGAACCATTCACATCATCAAGTGGCCCAACCCCCTCCTTAACATGCTGCTTAGACCTAACATAGGCATGGAAAGATTTTGGGTTAATCTTAACCTCACTGGCCAACTTTTTTTCAAACCTAGCTTTAGTGTCCTTAACCAAATTTTTAACTAAGACCTCTTGACTCTTGTAGGCACTTAAGTCATCAGAATCCTTGCTGGCATTATAACGTCGCCAACACTTACGTTTCTTCCTAGTTGCCCTGAGTACCTCCCTAGAAATCCAAATAGGCCTATTTTTCACCCGAGCCTTCTTGAGTGGTATACATAACTTTGTATTATCAGAAACAGTACTCCTGAAAAATTTCCAAGCTTCAGCAGGACCTAAATGAGACGAATGTGCAACCCAATCTATGTTAAGCTCATCTTTTGCATGAATAAAATTAGCTTTACTGAAGTCAAGAACAGTTTTGTCACTACTTGGAGGTTTACTGAAACAACAAATGTCAAAACTAATAAGGTCATGGTCACTACATCCAACCTTACCACCAATCCTCAAATTTCTGACCAGATTTTCATCAGTACTTAACACCAAATCTAAACAATTATCCTCAAGAGTGGGAAACAGAACATGCTGAGTGAGGAAACAATCAGACACCACCCCAAGAATTAACTCCCTCCCATGTGGCCCGCTAGTGCATAAATGCCAATCAGTATCAGGAAAGTTGAAATCCCCAAACACAACCGCCCTCTTAGAAGAAAGATTCTTCACACTTTGAAGCAAATTCTGATTATTATCAGCACCAGAGTTAGGTGAACGGTAAATGATGCCAACAACCAAAGGAGTACCCCATTGATTGGACTAAGTTCACAAAACAAGCAGTTAGCAAAACCAGTAGAAAACTTGTCAGTGTCTTTAACACAATTTATGCTGTCCTTAACATACAGCAAGACCCCTCCACCTCTACCACCAACAGTATGAACCCTATCCTGCCTATAAGTTTTATACCCTGGAACCTGAATTTCAGAATTACTAATATCACTATGGAGCCAACTTTCAGTAACCCCACCTAAGTCAGGATTGTCTATGGAAACATGTGCAAGAAACTCATTAAATTTATTGGAAATGCTGCGAACATTGGCAAACATGACCCTCCAATCACCAACCTTCCTAGGTAAATACTTCTTCTCACTAATTTTAGAATCAGTCTTGGCTAATACTAAACCAGATACCTGCCTTGTAACGGCTGACCTCGCCCCTGCGCCTAGTTTGACACTTGAGAGTCAACAGCCTGAGAAACCAGTCTACCCAACTCATTAGCCCCTGTGCTCGACAAGTGTAACCCATCTTTGGGAAAAAGGTCCCTCCTATTCACAAAACCAGTCCATGTATCAACAAACTGTAAGCCCTGCATTGTACATTTTCAACCGCTTATTAAATCCCAGGATTTTGCTCCAAGATACCCTTTTATCGAAACGGGGGAGAATACCACACAAAATCCCTTTAGCACGGGTGGATTTTAACCTACAAATCAGTTCCCTATACTGTGACCTGATCAAACTTTGACTGTCCCGACTGATAGATTATCTATCCCCACCAGCACAGCAACAGCTTCCTCATCACCTACAATTTGATTAACCCTCTCCGAGATATCCTCAATTCGAGCTCCAGGAAGACAAACCCTTACCCTTTTCCTTTTGTCCTTCTTCCAGAATTCCCTGTCTGCAAACCGGGTGATTGAGTCCCCAACAAACAAAACCTTACCCTTAACCCTTTCACCTTCCCATAGGCCACCGGAAATCCCAGAATTCAAAACACTGGCTTCAGCAACCACCTCCTCAACTGTGCCCTCCACCGATAACCCAGAAAAAGAATTTGTGGTCACAACATCATGACATCCCTTAGCAGGTTCAGCCGCTTTACCTCCCTTCTGTACAGCAACCCACCCATTAGAAATGTCAGCTGCTCCCAAAAGCCCCTCAAGTTCCTTTAACCGATTACACTTCCTGCAGGTGAAGACAAAAGTGTCACTTGATGCTTCTTCAAATGAACAACTTAGTCCGGACTTGGCAAATTCTGCCCACATACCACAGTCTTCACAACAGATAAGCTGCTCGTCGGCCATTTCACATTAATTACTAGATAAGACTGTCAATCAAGCACTAACTACTAAACTAGTTCAACGTTGCAGCCTTGGCCTACTCAATTAAAGATACTTTCACAAAATGGGAATGAAAAGAATAAAATACCCGGTAATAAAGCTTAAAACTAACAAGGCCTAGGCCTAGGTTAGTAACAAAATGCCTAACGTAGTGTAAATTATGAGATAAAGTGGGGGCTAAAGGTATGTTCAGCCCCTCAATATTTGACCAGTGCTCCAATTAAGAAGCAGAGAAAAATTCGAAGTCGGGCTGAACATATTCTTGCTTAGAACACTAGGGAAGTGCCGTTTCCGGCCATCTGAGGGGTTTGTAAAGCCAAAAATTTCCTGGTACGCTTCGCGCCAATCGACGGTAGAGCTCCACTTAGAAACATGTTTTCACAGACGGATTTTTTTTTTTTTTTTGTATTAACTGAGAAATTTCAGAAATGAGATACAAATTTTCAGGCTGTGAACATGCAGCATAAAACATGCGGGAAGTGCCGTTTCCTGCCATCTAAGGGGTTTCTAAAACCAAAATTTTCTTGTACGCTCCGCGCCAACTGATGGTGGCGCTCCGCTTAGATAGTCCTGTCGGTCAAGATTGGGGACGATGAGTCGACTTTGCCCCCCACAAGAAAATCCTTGCTACGGCCCTGCTACAATCAGCCCAGACAAGAGAAGAAGAGATGATTAGTTAATACACTTGTTACCTTGTAACTTAACTCCACTTCGTTTTAGAAAAGACGAGCAACGTGCAAAGTCCAAATTTCATGTTTCTCATATAGCGCCCTCTCACATGAAACCGGTGTTTTTGTCACAACTCGCAGGCAATTCGCAAAGGTCATCCGGGCACGCTGGCACTGCAGGCTACCTCTCTGATTGCATAATCCTTTCAACAACTACAACTGTATCTTGGTTCGACCATTAAGTCCTCGGTCGGTAAAATTCATTTCAAATTTGCATGCAGATTACAAAGTGATTGCCGGCACAGTGTGTCGTTACCTGCTTTGTATGAGGCTGGTTTAAAATATTCAACTCCTTTCGACTGCGAACTGTTTGTTGAAAACCGTAAGTATGAAGTTGCCGATTTTAAGTTGACAGTAATTTAGTAACGTTACTGTCAACTTGCAACAATCAATCAGCAGTGGCCACTTGTGTGAGTTGCGCTTGGTACCTAACGTTAGGATATTCCTAATTTATTTAGGCTAGCATATGCCTAACGTTAGGGCCTAAATCACCATAATGCCGCCTAGCCTACGCTTTTTATGCCCACATAATCAGCCATAGCATTGTTAGGAATTGTTCAACCAATTAAGCTTATTTTCAATAATTTCAAATATTTCAATATAGGCTAGCCTAAAAGTAAAACTAAAAGTAGCCAATAGCCTAGTTACCATGCTAGCCCTAGTGACAGGGCTGTGTGTTCGTTACATGGCCTAACCTAGTTTGACTCATTCCTCTCACAACACATTACACAGGCCATGGAACGAACAAACAGCCCTGTTCGAGGGCTATCACCATGCATGCGGGTTCATTAAATTCACCTTTCATACTATACAATAACACACAGAGTGAGAAATGTTTTTCCTAGTACTAGGCCTAGCAAAGAATCATAGCCATGCAAGCTCTCACATAAATGTTGCTTCCATGATTTCTGACACATTGAAATAATGGGACTTCTCCAATTCATAAACTGTGTGTGGGAGAACAATGAAAGAAACCAACAGTCTTCTCATTAGCCTAGGCCCCCAAACCCAAGAGTCCCTTAACCCTCAACTTTTTTTTCCAAGAGTCCCATCAAATTTTTGAGGGTCCCACTATTTTAAAGTTCCCTGCATGCGGAATAAATCACTCCCATTGAATAATCAGTGATGCTCCGCACTTTCCATTCAGATGTTCTGCCGTGATATTTGCAACACGCTGCTTTGTGAAACTGGTGTGGTATTGATAAGTAATGCAACTCTGACTAAGCTGGACAACAGCGTGGTGGATGATCTAGTACGTACGTAGCACCGGTGATATGGCAGAACTGGGCCACAATACTAATATCGGTCAAGTCGGAGAAAGTTTTCTGGTAGAGTCAAATACAAACTGCAGTGATAAGAAACTTCGGTAGGCAGATTTCCTACATGGATTTTGTGAAGTGACATCAACGATGAACATTTCAAGGCAATGGGTGCGTGTGAACTTTTCAACACAAAACTTTCTTTGCCTCCTTGCCAAAATCTTACATGCATTTTGCCAGCAAATCCCATGCATCCCTGGGATGCACGGGATTTTATTTCAAGCGTCTCGAGTCGACCTTGCGCATCAGGGACCTGGGAGCGAGGGTTAGTGAGAACCCTGACCAACAATTCAGAAACTTGCACAGTGAACTGAAATGGAGCATAAATACTACTTAAGGTAAAGAGCAGTCCCCCAAACATATTTTGAAGAAAAAGCTTAAAAGCACAATTTTATACCCTATTTCACTTCAAAGTATCTTTCATTATGTGTTATGATTTAACTATTGCATATTCAAGGTAAACCAAGCAGTTATTTCCAGTAAATTTCTCATTTGAAGAAAAAAAACATTGTCATGTGACTTCCAACACCCAATCATGGAACTGGACAGTCTACTACACTACTTCAATTTGGGATGACTGCTCCTGCCCTTTTAAACATTGGCACACAGTTTTGTGAAATCAGCACCCTTGCTTTGTATGGATAGCGGCTGTAGTAGTGTTATGGAGTGTTCAAGGGATTGTTGCACCATGCTTTTCATTAATTCAAACATGAAACTCTGTAAAAGAGTTTTGACATGGATGATTTTTGTCGGAAGAAAGGTTGATGAATCAACATTTTATGAAAATAATTTGGTTAAGTTGCACCTAATAACTTTTGGTAATAATGTAGATGGGCAACTTTCATTATTTTAAGAAATTATTTTGACAACCTACAAAACAATTGTGATTACTGTGGTAGGACTTTCAGATGGGAAATTGCAGTGCAACACTAATTAACTGTCTGCCCATATAGATCAGACATTGATTTGCACTTGAGTTTTACCTTCTAATTTCTGATAAGTTGAGTGTGGGGGACTAAATGTTTTAAAAAAAACAGTGTAACAGGAGGCAGCAGGCCTGGTAGGGATTATCAGAACACTTCACATATGTAAATGCGTGGTGTTTTTTGTAGGGCTGTGAACGTTTAGCAAAATAACTAAACGTTTAACCTCAAAAATTTGCGATCGTTTAGCGATTAATCGCGATTACCTTATCACAAAAAAATTATTTCAGTATGTAGTGACTGATACTGAATGTAATGCAGAAATAAAAAAAATAGTTGTTATCTTGCATGGTAAAATAAATTATTCTGAAACTTTGAAGCCTACAAGGTCCAAATATGCCCAGAATGTTCCATTTAACTAAAACCAGGGATCATCAAAGTATACAAATGGATAAAAAACTCTCAAAAACAGGTTTTGCAGTTTATGGCTTGTAGCTTTGTACTAAACGTTTATCCCACATGCGATCGTTTAGCAATTAATCGCTACACGCTCACAGCCCTAGTTTTTTTTGGATATATGCATGTGCTAAAATCCTATGTTTTTCCTTCTCTGATGCTGGTACCACAGTATTATAGGTACCATTTGTGATGGTACTGACAGTAACGATTATCAGCAGTAACCATGAAACCTAAGGCTGTACCTGTTACACAAAATCAGTTGGCCAGGGACTGCAACATTTCAAACTATTAGTTTTCTTCATTTCCTTTTTAGGTGATGGCCTTGACCATCATGTCAACAAATGTCCCCAACATTGAACTGAAAAACATCACTAACCTTTTAACACTCCAGTGTATATGGAACTCCAGGGTTATGCAACATATGCTACTGTCTAGTTCTTAACATATTCATTTCTGCTGTTGGCTTGGGAAAAGAAGGTTACCAGCAAGTATGGCCCTAATGCTTTTCCACACAAGAAGTCTCTATTCAGGGCATATCTGCAAGCTCTGTGCAACTGGGAGGTGTCTACAGCAATGCAGTTGCAATGCCAGCAAGTCCCCCCAGCTTCTAAAGAGTGCTTGGAACTTTTACACCAGCCATCAGCAGACATTTTCCACTCGCCCCTCCCTTTTTCGGCAGCTGATAGGGAGTGATAAAAGAGGGGCTTTGTGGAACCTTTGGAATGTGCCAAATGTACATTGTAACCAGAATGGTTACATGTTACAATGGCAACAGTACAAAAGCGACTATTTGAAGTGGACTGGTACCCAGACCCGCTGGAACAGCCACTTCTTGCCTGGATTAAATCATGACTTGCGTCGGTTCTTGGAAGAGGTAAGTGACTATATGTTGAACCACTAAAGTGTTGTGCAATTACTGGTTTCATATTGTATTACTTGTCTTTGTACACATGAAACAGGCCTTGATTTTCAGAAAAATTTGTGGTTGTCCTTCAGGCAACCATTTCAGTATTTTTAGTTGTCCACAAGAAAATTTGGTTGTTCAAAACATTTTTCGCACAATTACAAAACAGTATTTGTGTTCACATATTATTGCTCTCAAAGAAAGATGTAATTTTGAGAAACAAAAACACTTGAGGTGTGAAATACTGTATGACTGAAAAATTATAAAGTTGATACCTGTAGAATTGAATTTTCAGCAGTATATCTTCTTCAATCAGAAAAAAGCAAGCTGTTTTTATAATTCATTGTGAGAGAGAAAATGTTATTGTCCTTTGGACAACCAACTTTCAACTTTTGGTTGTCCATATGAAATTTTAGTTGTCCTGGACACTGGACAATCTAACAACTGTAAAAATCGAGCCCTGTAACACCAGTGGTTAATCACTACAATACAACATAGATGGTATGAAATAGCCTATCATCTTACAGTACTTGTAATGATTACTTTAAATTAAAATTAGTGCATCAATGTTAGAAATATATCTGAGTTACAATATATCTGAGTTACAATATATCTGAGTTACAATATATCTGAGTTACAATACTGTATTACCAGTTACGGTTACTTTCTGTTTTTGTTTCCGTTTTGTTGCATATTCTCTTAGCTGTATCTATGACATCATATTTTAGGTTGTTCAACATTCAAGGAGGCAAAATGCTCCCAAGAAGACACTTTTTAACATCACACAAAAGAAATGAAAAATAGGAATATATGCAAATTTATGCAGTGGATGAATTTAAAGCACACTTGTACAATATTTTGTTCAGTTGCCAGTAGTAATTTCTTACCAAGATCACATAACCTCCAAAAGTTCAAAATGAAACTTGCATTTGGGTCATATGTTGGACTACTGGAACTAGAAAATGTCATTCTAAGGTGAACTGTCAATCTTGTATTTTCACATATACGAAGATTGTCACAGCACATGTGCTGTAATATACCATTGACATGTGCATGACTAGATACACCAAACAGATGGGTGTACATGACATTTGTAACTAATTAGAGGTGTAAATGTTTAAAAGGGAAGCAACATGGGGCTTCTCAGTTTCTAGTTTACTTAGTCTTTCAACCTGCATTCATTTTCAAAGAATTTCCTTTTTTTAGTGCCAGCACAAACCCTAGTACATTTGTGGGACTTACTAATAAACTTAAAGTGGACATTTAATGACAAAAGTTGAAGTTTCAAAATATAGTAAAAGGCAAAATTCAATAAATGGCAGCTTTAACAAGGACCAACTATTTTGCTGGCATGCATACATAAATTAGGCCAGGGTTCCATTTAATTCATTATCTTGTAACCTTTTTCTTAATTTGAAGGACTATAAATTTTGTAAAAATGGGTGATTATTTTTCTCTATTAATTTATGTCTGGGGAATGGTATGTTCTATTTTTATCATGTTACTGTTTTTGAAGCATATTACTGTACATCACAAAAAAGACCGTAAATTGGTGGTGCTCAATGAGTTTATTTTTTATGTGTTATGCCTACAGTAAGATCAAAGAGTCGGGTGTTGCAAGAGCATGACATCTTGTGTTTACTGTATACATACATTTTTTTCTCAGGTACAAATTTGATAAGTACTGTATTGGTGATTTGAACACACTCTGTTTCAAATGGCATCCTCCTTCATGTGTTTTTCCCTGTCATCTCTTCATCACATACCTGTGAATGTTGTACCATTCGTTAGAGATCTCTGAGAATGTTGGCAATGTGCCGATATGTTCACCATATCGTCTAAACTTATGCCCTGATATTATGTGTCAGGATAGTTGGACATCATACACAATTGAATGTTTTCATGTCCTAAGGGATGCACTGACACATAATGTTTGAAGAAGCATCTGCTGAAATCAGAGTGTCATTGTAAGGTGCTTATAAACATATTTCGCTGTAAGTATTATAGTTCTCCATCATTCCTTTGTACCTCACCAGAATCACAGGGATGTGAAGAAGATGCCAAAGAGATTTAAAGATTCTTTGTGTCAAAAAGGGTCATTGGATCCAGTAGTAGAGTAGAAATTTAGAGCTGTGTGGTGGGGTGGATGAGATCAAATATGTACATGTAGTGGAAATTTAGTATGTTTGCTGTAAAATGAATTACAAGGTAAAACGGGAATAAACAGTACAAGAGCAATGGTTACAAACAAGAAATAAATCCAAAGCAATATAAATATATTTAAGTCTAACAAGAACACCTTTTGTTAAAGATTGACCACAATCAAGAAAATGAGCAACTAAGATTCTTACTGTACCTTTAGCCATAGGTCCAGTATCAATGGAGTCAAGATGACAAAAAGTAAAAACCAAAAAAAAAAGTACTGACTGTGACACAACAAAATTCCTTGCAACTGGCTGTCGCAAGTGAGTCCTCATTAGTTTTTTACAGAACTTTGCTTTGTGTTTCAGTCGAGGAATGCTTGCTGCACATCGGATAGACCTTACCATACTCACACAAAACTGAATCAAAATTAAATGTCAGGAAAGTTGGTAGATAATGCCCAGAAGTCATGCTATTGGCCACTGTCTCTATTTGGTATGCTTAAAAGTGTTTCAAACATAAAACCATTTTGCATCTTCCAGAAAGTTTCCTTCGTATAGCAATAGGCAGGAAGTACTGTACCAGCCTATTTTACTATCTTGATTTCACACAGTCACTCCAGGCAATTCAAGTTGAATATTTATTAATGATGCTCTTGTATTTTGACCATTGAAAGTTTGGCATTTATAGTTTCTGCAGTGATAGTGTCATAGTCACATGAGACACACAACAACTACTACAAAGACTACTTAACTCAATGGCAGAGTTCTACGTCTTCATTTATTCTTGGTACAGTATCTCTCCTTTGCTGATCCTGAATGCCATAATGCTCTCTCCCCCTCCCCCTTGCCACTCATTGACAAAGCCTCAATTGAACAGGAAACTAACAGAATTGGTCAGAAAAACAAGGTATATTTGTCGTCTGCCACAACTTATTAATTTTGACTCTTTGCCTCAGTGAACTTCGAGACTGCTATTGTGACATCTCACATGGTCACCTGATTTCAAGACTATGCGATGCCAGTTGCATGATCACTGGCATCGCTGTTAGGTGGAAGGAAAAAGGCACTCACCCTGCTCTGACCTGAGTCACCTGTCTCAACTAAGATTGGACAACTAAAAAGTATGTGACCTATATCAGACATGCGTGACTTCCAAAGACTGAAAGTGGCGCAAGTGAGTCGCATTAGGAGCAAATTTGCAGTCTCAAATCAACTTGATTTGAACCTGACAGCCAGTCTTAAAAGCCTTTTCTGGTTGTAGTTGGGTTGGGTCAGTGTGCAGTAGCCTTTAATATACCCCTGAGATGTCCAGATCTGATAGTCACATAATATTCCATATTCTTCCCTCTCCCTTCATTACCAAATATTCATACATTCATACAAGACAAACTTAAATTTAATCTTATGGAATTGCTAATGTCAGAAATTATTAAGATTGAAAACTTAATTATTCAGTATTTACACATTCACAAGGGCAAGAAATTGTGTTTGTTTCCTGGCAAGCAAGTCAAATCACAGCTTTTGTATATTTTTTTTTGAAGAAAAACCAGTTTCATTTCCCTTTAACTTTCAAAATATTAATTTAAGTGAATATTTTCTGGCATCCCAATTTTCTGTAATTTTTGCATATGCAAGTACAGTACTTAGCATATAAATGAAATAGTCATCAAATTTCATCCTCACTTATTGCTATATTTCTCAGAACACTCATAATTTCTAATAAAGTATAGCCTGGTGTTCATGTGTGACACAAAAATGTTGTTATCTTTGAGCAGGTCTCAACCTTCAGAAAATTTTTATTGATTTCGATGATAAGAGAAATTAATGCATTCATGATGGCGTGTGTATGTGTGTTAGTGACATTTTGCTTGTTAACATGATATCTCAAGATAGAAATGTCTGAAAGTTTTCAAGCTTAGTACACAGATGTGCCATATTGAGAGGAACAATCCTTTTGTTTTTGATGGAGGTCAAAGGTCATCTGGGGTCACCAGGGGTTAAAGTCTGAAAACCTTGTTAACGATATCTCAAGATAGGAAACTTGGATAGGTATCATATTTGTTATGTGAATGGGTTACTGTCAGAAGATGGTTCCTATTCTTTTGGTGGAGGTCAAAGGTCATTGGGGTCACTGGGGGTCAAAGGATGAAAATCTTGTTAACAAGACATCTCAAGAGAGGAAACTTGGATAGATTTCATACATGGAATGTGGATGCATTATGGTCAGAAGATGGTCTCAATAGTTTTCAGTGGAGGTCAAAGGTCATTTGGGGTCACCAAGGGTCAAAGTCAGAAAATCTTGTTAACCAGATATCTCAAGTTAGGAAGCTTGAGTAGAATTCAAGTTTGGTGTGTGGATGCATTATGGTCAGAAGATGTGGCTTTTGCTTTTGGTGGAAATCAAAGCAAAGGTCATCTGGGGTCACTGGGGTTCATAGTCTGAAAACCTTGTCAACATGATATCTCAAGGTAGGAAACTTGGATATATTTCATTAAATTTGGTATGTGGATGCATTATAGTCAGAAGATGATCCCTATTGTTTTTGGCAGAAGGCAAAGGTCATCTGGGTCACTGGAGGTCAAAATATGAATGAAAACCTTAAAAGGTGTCAATAATTTGTCTTAAGGTGGGAAACTAAAACAGATTTCACATGTGGTATGTGGATGCACTCGTTTTTGCAGCACCTTGTCATTTCTCTAGCACCACCAGTCTTGACCAGTGTATTGTTACTATAATTTGCCCAGGGTACTGGCACTCCCCAGTTTGACCAGTATTTTGGCTGACATTTCAATTAGCCCAGGGTAAAATTGGAATTGGTGATCTAGACCAGATGCTTCAGGAGTGAGAGAGCTCCTCAGCCCACCTGGATGCAGTTTTACTTCATACCCACTTAAAAACTTAAGCTTCTTTTAAGTAACCTTTTAACTTGAAGGGGGTCCTGGGTATGAGGTAAAGCTGCTTACAGGTGGGCTGAGGAGGTCGTGTGTGGCAAGAAGTTTTTACTGGACTATTGCCTAAGACCAATATTACTCTTAACCTTACTGACTCAATGGTTGTTCTCCTGTGGGCTGGGGTTGTAGAATATGCCTAGAGGCAACTAAACAGGAGGACTTGAACAGTATTTGAACACTACGACATATAACACGCTGGTGTTGGTATGTTGTTAAATCTTATCTAACTAACTAACAAATTAAACTTGATGGATTTGATTGTTGGACACAGTTTGTAAACTTGTATCTTTAGATGTATGTTCTGTCATTATTTGATATAAGAAATTTATGATTACTAAAGTAATAGATTGAGGGATCTAAACATAAATTCGGGGCCTCTAGAAGTCTTAAAGTCGATAGGAGCATTGTATAGACGTTATGCCTTCTGACAAAAGCAATGTGCTCAGCTAGTAAGCATTGTGCAACATTTTATGCTTGGTCAAGGTTCTATGTTTGTTAAGGCCTGAGTGGTTGACACAATACAATGTACTCAAGGACTTTCAAGAGGCCAAGCAACTAATTACACAATGCACTTATGGGTTTATGTGAATAATGTTTGGGGAAGTATTGTACATAGGCCTAGGTGAGCTTGGTACAAGCACCCCACAGATTTACATTAGACATGCATACCCTGGACAGTAAAGGGAAAATATTTGACGGTCTGAAAAAGTTGTGTGTGGGCTGGAGTGACGAAGCATTTTTTGTATTTTTAAAGGGCCAAACTTCTCACCCCAAACTACAGTTTTGGTACCGGGGTACCGAAATTCTCAATTGGCTCAGCTCTTTCATTGACAGCTTATTCAAACAATGCAGAGTACCAAAGCTTATGTTACACAGCATGAACAGTACTGAGAGTGTTTTGATTATATAAATTGAGTTTTTCTATACTCACCTTGAAGCAATAAACTGAGATTGTATCTGGATGAGGATGAATTTCAGACAATTGTGGGAGGGGCTTAAGTAAGATGGTTAGGAGAATTGGTACTGTTTGGGGTGAGAGGTTGGGCCCTTTAAGTTTGGGAATGATGAGTAGCATGTAGTGTAGATATTTAGTGTGAGTGTGTTGTGAGCTATCTGGGCAAATTTCAATTGTAATTTCTACTGTTATCAATTGCAGGGAACCATCAGGACATATCAAGTTGTGTACAGTTGCTGTATCTTCATAGTATACTTCATATTGTTGAGGTAGAATTGCAATATTTGAGACAATTAGATTCAGTTCATATTGGTGAAGGAGTCTGCTTTGTAATATTAAAGAGATTGTTAAAGTTAATAATAAGATCAGTTCAGCTAGTCCAACTTTTACATTGTGATAATTATTTTCTGTGAAGCTTGCGACCCTACCTGCACATTTTGGTAAGAAGATGGTCCCTATTTCTGTTAGTGGAGGTCAATGGTCATCTGGGATAACAAAATTATTTTTACAACATGCTAGTCTAACACTTGAGTGAGATAGTAATGGTACATGATTGGAATTATTTGAAATGGAACATACTGTATATGTATCATCAAAACCTGAACGCATTTTTGCGTTCTGGTTTGAAGTTGTTCACAAGGAAATTACTGTAAGTTGTATGAAACACCTTTTGTTTGCAATGCAAATCAGTGATTTGGCAAGTAACTTTGCTGGCCTTTTTTTTGCTGGAGCTCAGTAAAGTGTAATTATGTTAATGTATTATTTGTCTTTCAGTCTTTAAGATAGAAAAAATGTTTGAGAAACCAAAGCCACTAAAATGTAAAATATGGGGATTAAAGTTGAAAGACTCAATCAGTTAGTAGTGTAGTCTTGAAAAAGAAAAAGCAAGAAAATTTTTCCTTCTAACTGAGAAAAAGTGGTTTTTCTTTGGTCAACCAACTTTGACCAGTTGACTGTCCATTTGGAATTTTATTTGTCCTGGACAGCTAGGAGAATCAAACCCTGATCTTTAATATTATTTACTGTTATCTACTCATTTGAAATACTTAACTTAAAAAACTTATCCTCAGTGTCTCAGTCCTACTCATGGTAGTACTCAGGTCAGCATTGTTTATCAGCTGATATAAAATTTACCAGGTTTAAGCCAATAAACTTTTATTTCGCAAAATCTCATCATACCCAGCTAATACTGCCATTGAAGCAAACCAAGCATTATATCAAGTAAATTAAAAACTTAATTGAAGTAGTACGGATGGATCTGTCAGAGAAGGGTAGTTCATCAGTTTTCAGGAATGAACAATTTTTTATGCAGATTTTAATAAACGAACCCTACCACATATTTTTATTTTCAGCAACACAGCCTACAAGTAGGAATATTTGTGGTAGAACTTCAAATATTTCTATTGGAAATATCGGGGAATTCAGGGATACGAGATCAGTATTAGAAATGCTGGAAACGTCTTCAGTTGTAAAGTTGATTTATGTAAAGATTGGGAAGGGTCATTTGATAACAAGTGTCAAATTGTGTGTAATTACAGCTCAAGTGTGCTTCAGGAAGACAATTGTAATAGAAAGGTCCCCTACCCAGTGTGCTACCACTGTGTTGACCTTGAAGTTAATAGGAGAATGACCTCCCTGTGGGGGATGCAAATTTTGTAAAATTTTTATGACACTTATGCAACTGCATTTTAAAAATATGTCATTGTTGAGGAGAAAATCCAGAGTAAAGTTTAAAAAAAATACAAAAGACTGCCCATTAATGTGGGGATATGATGTCATATGTGCTTGCTTCAAGTTCACTTTTTGTTGAAAATGTGAAAACTTTATCAGTTCATATCTTGAGAACCACACATCAGATTTCAATGCAAATTTCACCAAAATGCTTAAAATAAGCACCTCTCCTACATACCAAATCCTGGTGTGACCTTAAACCCTTCTTTTCAGCTGAGCCGGCCACAGCCTTTCTGCTGGTTGTAGCCCACAGACTTATTTTCCCTACATTATGGTCAAAGGCATGGAAAAATCACAAATTTTTCTAAGCTTTCTTAGTCACAAGGTTCAGACTGGCCATTGGATTTCATTTGAGGGATGGTTCTTGATTGCATGGTGGTGCGCCCACGGTGATGAAATTTCAAAATCCCAAAATTGGTTACCACAATCAGTTAACCCCCATGGATTTTGTAACAAAGCCCTAAAGTGGGTTCCTGCAGGCTTAATACAGCATGGTGTAAACTGGCAGAACCCATGGACTCCCTTGATGAAGGGAATTTCCACCCATAGTGGTGATGCTACATTTGGTCTACAATGAATTCACCAGTTTCCTATCTCTAGTTTGAACTTAACTTAGTTAAATGCGAGATTCCTGTATGTAGACATGATTGTTTACTTCTGCTTCCACAACTGAGACTGATTCAGCTGGTGACAGTGGATCAAACTTTGACAAATCCTCTGCCAACCAGTCTGATCGAGTACTGTAGAACATTACTCTGACAAGACAGGGAACTGCTTGAGGGTAGCCATCAGGGTTTGTACCTAGAGAAGTCTCATTATGCACTATAATTTACATTCCAATAATAATATTAGATGCGGAGAGGTATACAGACAGGTACACTTTGGGAATTGCTAGTCAGATGGATAAGTTGTACTGTAAGGTATTGACAAACTTTTTAGAAGCCTGAATAGGATGATGATTTAAAACCACACAATGATGTAATTTATTTGTGATAGCCAATTAACTGCAGAATAAAAAAATCTGTGCAGATCGACAAAAAATTTTGATGGTTAGGCTTGGGTTGGGTACAGTAACTGCAATCTTTTGGGTGTCTTATACTACAGGGGAAATACTGGAAAGTACTGAAAATGGTGCCTTTTCATGCTGTTAAGACTGTTGATAAAGTACTTGGTGATCATAGTATTTACTGCTGTAAGCATAAATGGTACGTTAGTCAGGTACAGCACTGTTGAAAAGTAGCCTATCCAATGCAATTTGAAATGGTTAAATTGCGGCAAGTTCAGTTAACTGTGGCTAATTTCCGAATGATCTTTATTTGAGAACTGTGGTTGTCAGTTAAGTAACAGAACCACTAGAGACTAAAGGATATTTATCAAATTGCATGTCAAGCTAATTTTGTCATGTCATTTTTTGAAATGTGAAAAAATACTGGAAACGGAACAGGTGTTAAGCTTTCATTGCAAAAAGATGTAAATGATTGTGACCCAACTGAAAATCCTTTTGGAGAAGTTACTCAAAGAAATACTGTTACTTGAATGAGCCTTTTTGACCCCCCCTGGTGAGAAGCAGACTCAGAAGATGAGTGGTGCAATCCTCCCTCCCTAGGGACCAAACCGGTTGTTTTGTGAAAGATGCTACTGTGTGTACTTGAATTTTGGTTCATGGATTCATAGGATCACACATTCTATTGAAGTTGAGCCACGAGTTTGTCAACTAATACTGGATACCAGTATTCATTGTTGATGCACACTGTTAAGAACTCACAGGTAAATTCAGTTCTTTTGTGTTCTGAAAAGGAAGATCGATCCAGTCTGGTGACAGAATTGATTTTCACAAGTTATTGTCATCTGCCTATTGTTACAATGCAGATTACAATTGTCGTTCTGTTGTTGTGTACTGTAGGTTCTTTTGTGAGTGCAAAGCCTTGGAGTTTACTAGAGGTTAGACAACGAAAGCCAGTAAATGAAACAGTCATATGACAAATTACACAAACAGACAAAGTGATCACATGATCATCAAGGAGGTCCATTGCATAACCTGCTCACACATGTATCTGACTTCTTAGTTGTAGAAATGAAATGGATACATGAGTACAGGGCTCGATTTTCATGGTTGTCCAATTGTCTGGGACAACTATTATTCCATGTGAACAACAAAAAGTAAAACGTTCATTGCCTGATAGACAACCATTTTTCTCTGTGATTGAAGAAGTACAGTATAACACTGACTGATCAACTCTTCCAACTTTTTCCATCTTACAATATTCCAGAATTTGAGTGTTTTTGTCTCACAAACATCTCATCTCTTTAACGTCAAGACGTACAATACTGTGCCTGAACACAATAAACATTTTTTAATTGAGTACAAAATCTTTGGGCAACCAAATTTACTCGTGAACAACCAAAATTAGTTGAATGGTTGCCCGAAGGACATCCATAAATTTTTCTGGAAATCGAGGCCTGTGGGTACATGTGAAAACAGTGTCACACCTGACCTGTGCTATTTACCATTGCAGTCCATGCACATCTCCAACTAAGTAATGACACAGTGTAGAAAGAGGGCCCCCCCAATAACTGGACCTCAGTTTGGGGGATAAGGAGAATGTTTTTGCTTCAGTCTCATAGTACCATGTTATTGTAATCTGTTGAAAATAGTCCTGCTGATGATGTAATGAAATTTGAAAACTTGAAAAGTCTATCATACTTGGTTATTTTTGTTTGCATCGGTTAACATTCTTTTGTGTAAAAATTTTACTGAATGCTACTGTTTATTCCATAATATACCATTGTTAATGACATCAGAATCACGAAAGTTCTTTCCTCCTCCCCTCCACCACCCTACCAAAAAAAAAAATATGCTTTGGTGGCCTTAGTAAGATATTCTCCCATGGTATATCAGTACTTGACCAAAATTTGGGGGGATTGTAAAATTTTCCCCGTATTGTAACAGACAAGCAGTCATGTCTTTGTGCATTTTGTTACAATTTTTTTTTTTGATTCCTTGCCGAAGGCAGGCAAGGAAGCCAGATGCGATGGTGATGTCGTGTGTACGTGTGTGTGTGTGTATGTGACGTTTTGGCTTGTAAACACGATATCTCAAGAAGGGTAAGTGTGACTAACCTCATATTTGGTGTGTGCATTGGCCATATTGAGTAGATGATCCGTATTGTTTTTGGTGGAGGTCAAAGGTCATTTGGGGCACGAGAGGTCAAAAGGTCAAAACCTTGTATATATATAGATTAGACTTAATATAGCGCACGATGTGACTAGTCATTCACGTGCACTTTACACTTTACACTTGTAAACACTATATGTCGAGAACGGTACATATGACTTTGCTCATATTTGGTGTGTGGGTTGGTAATATTGAGTAGATGATCCCTATTGATTTTCTTGGAGGTCAAAGGTCATTTGGGGTCACGAGAGGTCAATAGGTAAATTACTTAGAAATTGCTTGTAAACACGGTATCTCAAAAAGAGTAAGTGTGACTAATCTCATATTCTATGTGTGCATTGGCCATATTGAGTAGATGATCCCTATTGTTTTTAGTGGAGGTCAGAGGTTATTTGGGGTCACAAGAGGTCAAAAGGTCAAAACTTCGTAAACATGATATCTCAAGCACGGTACATGTGACCGTGCTCATATTTGGCGAGGTTGTTGGCCATAGATGATCCTTATTGTTTTTGGTAGAGTTCAAAGGCCATTTGGGGTTATGAGAGGTCAAAAGGTGAAAACATCGTAAACACGATATCTCAAGAACGGTACATGTGATTGTGCTCATATTTGATGTGTGGATTGGTCATATTGAGTAGATGATCCCTATTGATTATCCCAAAGGTCAAAGTTCATTTGGAGTCAGCTGTTCAAAACCTGACAAGCTTTCCTGCACAGTCTTTCAAGAAAGGTCATTTGGGTTCACAACGGGCTTTTGACCTCTTGTGACCCCAAATAACCTCTGACCTCCACTAAAAACAATAGGGATCATCTACTCAAGGGGGATCTCAATGTAGGAAGATTGGATACCTTGCATGTGTACTCTGTGGGCACATTATGGAACCCTGTTGATTGAAAAACATTGCAAAGCAATGTCAATGTGAAAAAACGCCTTACATTTCAGCGGCAAGGAATCACTAAGCGTTTTGGCTTTCTGGTTTGTTTAAGTTAGGAATTTGGGACCGTTAGTGTGATCTAGGAAGTTCTTTTCATGTTGAAAACTTGAGGGAAATGTTCATGAGCTCATTCTGTAGCAAACAAAAATATTTTTACCATCCCTGCAAGTGGGACTTATGGTAATACCATGATGATATGAAATGACTGGATGCTTTCACTTCCTTTGTAGGGATCTTTTTCGTCATGGTAGTTTATTCTGCCTGTTAACAATTGATACAATTGATCAATGACCAAAATTTACAGGGATACCATTTCCAAACTGTTAGGTTTCATGGTGTTGTAAGTAAGAAGTACTAACTTTACTGATTTCAAATAGGACAATTGTTCAAAACCAATATTCACAACTTTTGAAGAATGCAATTGTGATCTGCTGTACTTGTTAGCATTTATTTTTCAATGTACACAGAGTAAAGAAATGATGCACATGGTAGACTTTCAAATTAATGAGATAGAAATAATTAATACTTTGGTAGATATATCTAATATTTTAATTTCAACAATAAAATGCAAAATGAACTTTCATACACCTGGTAAACAAAATAGAAGACAGTAAATAAAATAACGGTATGGCATACACGGTTGAGTTCAAATCCCACTTGATGTATGTGGGTTTCTCTCCAGATACTGGAATTTTTGTTCTACTTTAGCATAGACTTGCCACTAAAATCAGTTGCCCAGCTTAGGTTGCATGCTGGACTGGAGCACTTTGGGTTGAACCAGTTAACTAGCTGACTTTAAAATGATAAAGTAGAAGAGCAGAAATTTATAAACACAAAAAAGTACTTAGGTAGAATATAAGTTTAAGAACATTCCTTCTGTCAATAAGTACAGCAGGGCAGTTTGCTACAATCAGCTTCATAATGCAGCTTCTTTGCCCAATTCATTACATTCATTCTGCTCTGAGATTAATATATTTATCAAGCATAATCATGTTTTGTTTCATACACTGTATTGTTCAAGAGGTATGAAAGGAATGGTTAGCATATTATGCAATCTGCCCATTTTTTACCAATAAAAGATACCAGTGCTCTGCTTGAAAAGTTGAGCACCTCCTTTTCCTGCAGTTTCAACCATACATGTACTGCATGATTTTGAGTCTACAGTATGAGGTACAATGCCAGAAGAGTTCATGAATAAGTGGGTGATAAGGTCAAGAGTATCACAGGCCCCTAGTATACATTTCCTTAGCAAAGTTACAGCAAAAGATTGTATGACATAGGGTCAAATCTTTACCATTTTAAGTGCTCATTGTCCAATGAAAACTCAATTCTATGTGTAGTAGTTAATCATTGGTATGTCACAATAAAATCCCTCAGTGGCATTGATTCTATTATTGTAAATAAAAAAATTGACTTTGAAGTTACCAAACTGTCTCCATGTGGTTATATTAAATTCTCTTTTTAGACCCTGTGAAGATTGCATTTATACAGTGCTCTACATACTGTCAG
Source organism: Holothuria scabra (assembly GCA_037179385.1). NCBI lineage: Eukaryota > Metazoa > Echinodermata > Holothuroidea > Aspidochirotida > Holothuriidae > Holothuria > Holothuria scabra. The sequence continues at coordinate 5,481,951 of CM074201.1, forward strand.
TACAACTGTAGCATTGTACGAGCCTGTTTTTGTATAAAACCATCAACATGTAAATCGGGTGGGGGGGGGGGGGGTGGGGGTGGGGGGTGACACCAAGATTGTCTGGATGGTTTGAAAGTTGTTGGAGTTAATGTGAAAAGGAGGAATTGATGTTTTTCCAAGCCTTGATAAGCTCCAAATATCCTGGAAGGATGTGGCATACATCTTATAGTACATATTATCAATTTGTAATTGAAATGCTGGGTTTTTGTTGATTCATTGTTTTTGTTATGTTTTTTTCTGGGGGGGGGGCAGGAATTGTGAAATGTTGACACAAATTAATTTTGATGCCGACAAACAAGCATCAAAATTGGAATCCTGTTTGTTTGTTTATATGCTCATGTGTGCTACTACCAGGGCTGGAAAAATGTAAATTTCCGTGCAAGCAAATCATTTCCCAGCAAGGAAATCAAAATTTCCTTCTAAATACCAAAATTTCCCTGCAATGAGCTTCCCACATTGCTGGTTTTTCCAGCCATGGCTACTAGAAGAGTAGTTTAGGTGCACTGACATATTTAGTTCAGGTGGGTACAAAATATCAAACCAAAAGGGATTAGAAATTTTTCGGTACTAAAACATCGTAGTACAGAGGGACTGGATGCAAATTAAATTTGTTATCTTTGAGCAGTGAAATGACTCTGAGAATTGAACTTCTTTTTATACCGTAATTGTTTAAGTGAGCTGTCTTCTAAAGTATTGTATTGATGGTGATCATGAGCCCTGATACTATGTACTGTACTATTCTAGTGAAAGTTATTATTAATTTTACCCTGGTTTGCAATCCTTTACTTTAGTGTGATTTAGGCTTTAAAACACCTCTTAAGTTGTGGTACCTGAAACCACAAGAGTACTTTTTTGTTGGCATTTATAACAGAATCCAAATCTTGGTGTCTTGTACTGTACTGTAGGCCTATATGTAACAGACAAATGGCAGTCCTGACTGTCAGTTCAGACATTGCTAATTCCTTTGTTAGGCCTATATGTTAAACCAATATTTTGTCAATAACTGATCACCTTTCTGGTTTATAGGTAGACATCAAATTATATTTTCACATTGATTGCAGACAAGGGTCAGAGTCCATATCAGGCTGTGCCGATGTTTATGGCACACAACTGCATTGAAGCACATTGCAGATGTTGAAAGGCCTTCAAACTTAGAATGCCAACCAATCCCCTAGCTCGTGAAATTTAGTATAGGGACAATCTAGGGGAGTGGTAGAAGGAGGGATCTTAAAGGGAAATATTGCGTTTAAAATGATCAAACAAAGCAGTAAAAGAAAATACTGTTGCTCTAGTCATTATCAAATCATTCGGTCTGAACAATAGCAATAGCTTCATCTCCTCAAAATATTTTGCACAGGAAGACTTTTGGAAGTTTCATCTTTTGAAATGTTGAAAGTTTGAGTGAACAAATTATTCTTGAGCAACAAACAACCGAATTTTTATCTGAGAAAACTTATTTCTTGAAAAGAGGGCTACCATACTGCCTTATTTGTAATTATTTATCCCTCTTTGTCAATAAATATTGGCTTTAAAGGGATGAAATTTCTTTGTTAAACAAACACAACATTTCTTTTTAGGACATCATGAAATAAAGAATATTCATAACTGTGAAAGATCAATACAAAGAGTGAAAATATTCATAATCAGGTTCCACCAAAGTAAAGGAAATTAGACACTTCTTTACAGAAACAGATAAATCTCATACAGTATGGCCATACCAGTAATGTCAGTATCTACCAGTACTGAAATAAATTTTAAATTAAATTTAAATTACTAGAAGAAGTGTCATCTTATTTCATGAAATCTCAAAAGCCAATAGACTACTTACCAGATCAATTTATTTGCAGTTGGCCTGTCAATAATGATGATAAGGTATGGTTTGATTTGCTTTCTGATAAGATACAATACAGAGTATGGCAGTACATATGAGACAAGAAATTTATTTAGTCCACAGTGAAACTATTTGTAAACCCCACAACAACTGTTCTTGAAAATGATCTAAAAAAATAATAGGTAATATGCACTGTCAGCTTACTAACAATAAGAAGTACTGTATAAACAATGGAAGATACCAATTTTACCATACAGTATGCTTTAGTAGTAAATATTTAGACTTATTACAACGTAGTAGGCTTTTTAAAGTAGGGGATGTTTGGGTAGCAGATGGTTTAAGAAAATTTTCTTTACCTTAAGAATACTGATATTCATGGGAACGGGTGATGTTACACTTTCTTGTGGTTGAAATAAAGTTTATTTCTGCAATGCTTTTCAGAATCTCAATCGTTATTTCTTTGCCTCTTTGTCATGTCAATTTTTATTACCTATACTGTCCCTTAAATTGTTAACTGTGAATTCCCTTTCAGGTCGGAACAGACCCCAAAGAAGCTCGCTATTGGCTAAAGCAGTTCCAGCGATTGAGTAGCATTCCATCGAAACCATTCGCTGTGGTCCTGGTGGACCAAAACATTTTCCAAAAACCTGACATGGTAAGTCTCATAAAAATGCAAGTGCCTTTGTTTCCAGGAGTATAAAAAAATTTCTATTTTCCAAGAAAAGAGTAAGATTATTTCCAACGAAGGATGTTAATTTCCCAGGAAGGGAAGAAAATTATTTCCCATGAAAAGAGCAAAGTTTCCCATAGTTCTCCCTATGTTTTCATATACAGAAAAGTGAAATTTCTATCCAGGTGTAAAAATTTCCCTCCAGTCTCCAGATACCAAAATTTCCCTGGAAGGAGCTGCTCAGCTTCCCAAATTTTTCCACCCAGGCATGCCTGTCTCATTTTGTTCATAAATTTCATATACGGTGTTACTGCTGCACATAGGTAAAGATGGTTGATTACCACATTACAGCAAATGTCAAATTAAAATTTTCGAAAGGAAGACAGGGTATCAAAATGAAGATCCAGTCACACTTCATAAAATGAAATTATGTTGAATATGTAAAAAAGTTTTCATTCCAAGTACAAACATGTGCATCTTGGTGAGTGTAAAAGTACAAGTTTTACTATTTCTTGTGAGGAAAGTGTAGATCAAATTGTATGCCTTTATTTTTGTATCTGTTTCTTGTGATTTAGCAATCTTAGCTTAAAGGTCTGGTGACATGAAGGTAACATATTAGCTTCTTTGATGTGAAAACATCAAATGCCAAGAATTAGTCAAATCTCCATCAAAATGGATCAAACATGGATCATAATACAGGATAATTCTTATTTCACACTTCCATCATGAATAAGCATAAGACAAGTTTGTGATGTACAGTACAGTAGAAAGATGCATTTAAGGGTTTAAGGTCACAACAGGATTTGGTATGTTAGAGGGATACTCATTCTACGCATTTTGGTGAAATTTGCATTGAAATCCGATGTGTGGTTCTCAAAATATGAGCATGCAAAGTTGTCACATTTTCAACAAATAGTGAACTTGAAGCAAGCACATATTACATCACATCCCCACATTAGTGCACAGTATTTTGTTTTTCTTTGAAGTTCAGACTTGATTTTCTCCTCAACAATCACACATTATTAAAATGTGATTGCACAAGTGGCATGAGAACTTTACAAACTTTGCATCCCCCACAGGGAGGTCCTATTCCTATTAACTTCAAGGTCAACAAAATAGTCTGATTAAACAAAGTGAAATGTTGTCAATGTGAGGAAGTGATAAAAGCTCCGCTGCCCTCAAACTCACTTTTGGACACAAATGTACTGACTTCATTTTCCAATGTCTCGAGAAATACATGTCGGATTTGAATGAAACTTTCACCACACTGTGTAGATATGGTTCCTCTATCACATATGAAAACTAAATTTTTGCTTAAACCTCCCCTTTAACCAAATATTTCCTATGTTAGCCTTTGTTGTGTTAACCCGACACTCATTTCAAAAGCACTTTTATTCCAGCATTTCGAGGATCTTTTTTATCGCCCCCCCCCACCTCCTATAGAGTAAGTAAAGTACTCTCATGTGATGTCATGTCACAATTGGTAAGCCACACCTACTGTGTTGCCAGGCAAATATCAACAGTGTTCTAGTGCAACACTGACATGGGGGTCATCTCCTGTCCCTTAGTCAGCCATACAAAAACTTCTACACTAGATACTGCCCTTCAAGAGGTTTGTGGTCTGTAACATCATTGAAGATTTCTATTAATAGTGTTGGAGGGGTTTATCATGGAGGTTACAGTTCTTTTTTCTTGAAAAATATTAATGCTTAATTTAATACTTAAAATATGATTAACAAGACCATTCTAGGAATGCTAACATTATGTAATGGCAATTAGTCCTGCAAAACGTTTTTTTTTCTTACTTTGAAAAGATACTGATATCACACAAACAACAAATTATTACTGTAATTACTTTTAAATAAAGCCAACAGATCTGATATTAAGGATTTTATCTTTAACTCAGTCTGGAAAATCAACACTTAAGATGACATGTTACCATCACATTTAATTGAAAGAAATGAATTTCTAGTTCTTCTTCTAAACAAGTTATATGTCATGTTCTTTATTATTATGCAGAGTATGGTCTCTCCCATTTTTGATTGATTTACTTTATCACTGCTATGAATCTTCCATCTCAGTGAATGGTTGTATGAATCTGAAGTATTTGGTCAGAACTCAGGTACAGCTTGAATAATGATTAGGCAATCTGGACATCTTACTGCACATGAACACATTATGTCTTGGGGCCACCTGGTACATTCTTGGAATCTATTGAGAGCATTAACTGTTCATCACTATGCATGTCTCTCAGTACTACGGTATTTAAAATCTTTTTGACAGGAAGGCATGTGTTGTCTTCTTCAGACAAATGCAACAGCTTGTAAATTGTCCACACTCTGGGACATCCAGTCTCACATTACGTATGATTAAACATTCACAGTACAAAGTCCTAAATCTTTACCAGCAGTTGCCAACCTCCCAGGTAAAACAAAAGTGGTAATAGCGCACTGGTTTATTGATTAATTAAAATTTTCAAATTGTTTTTTATCTTTCACAGTTAGAAGCTCTCAGCTCCAATCTTGCTTTCCTGCATCGTAATGATATGAAGATTCTGGTTGTACATGGTGCAGAGATCCCACCTGATGGGCAACTATCAGATCAAGAACTCCAGGTATGTAGAATACAACAAGGGGTCAGGCTTAACTGTTGACCTTACACATTGACGTCATGTGACATCATCTTAGAAGACAATTGACGTAATGTTGCTACATACAATGTAGTACATGACTTTGTTACATACTGGAAGCAGGTGCATTGAGCATGACATCCCTAACCTGTATAAGAAGAAACTGTCTTCATTTGTAGTCAATAAGTTGCAATATTTATAATATGACATTACTTATCCAGTCCTAGGTAAACTTCTGTTCTGTGATATAATTTGGATTTGACCAGTTGACCATTGTACCTATGTGAGGTCTAACAGTTTCTCCAACATGTGCTTCACAATCCTGCTCATTAAAAATGACTTAAGAGTTTGGTACATTTGACTTCTCTACCTCTGTCTGCCATTTTGGCTAGTTACTAGGTTTTACTCTCCTTCAGCAATAAAGCTGGGGTTTGTATGTTTCCCAAAGTCTTCAACTGTTCTCTTAATTTTCTAACAAGGTATTCACATGTAACTTAGTGTTCTCATTATGTTGTCTCTTGTATTTTCCCTTTTTTTGAGAGATTCATACTGGTAAGATTTTAAAACGGGCAAGTACAGTATGTCAATTTAGCGCTTTGAGACTTCTTGTGTAAGGCGCTATATAAGAACTGTTATATTATTATTATTATTATTATGTCATCCAAGCCCAAATCCAACCAGGAACCAGGGCTTGATCACATAATTTTAAGTTGGAATTGACTTAGGCTTAGGTGCAGCTATAGCCTAGCTGCAGCTTCCTTGGCCATGCTTTGTTGCTTCACTCCTAAGTCATAAAATTAGCAGGATTAACCTTTCTCACACTGGAAGTAACATATGTAAAAGTGAAGGACCTCCAAAACCATACGTAACTTCGAGAAAGGGCACCTTTGTTTTCTAGGCTTATAATGAAGGTGGTGGTGACTGCTTAGGGTCTCACACCCCCAATAATTTCCCCTTTGACTTACACACTAAATTAGCTTCCTTTAGAGGCCCATGCAGCCTTGTCAAAGTTCACAGCTATTTTGAGACACCCATCACTTCAAAGCTGACAAGTTTGCCTATCATGGCATTATAAAATTTCCCTACCATGACCATTTAGATTTTGAACTAGAAGAAGTTTTAATAGGATTCACCCACCCCTAGCCTCTTCGCCAAAATGGAAAACCTCCGCCATTTGACAGCAATATTTTTACAGTCTAAATCAGCATCAGTCTTACCCAAATTTTCAACATCCACACTTTGGCAAGTTCTATTTCATATTCATGGGCTTTTATTACCCAGCTGTAAGGTTATCCTGACAAAATTTGGTCCAAGCCAGAGTTAAAAGAACAACTTCTTTGAGGGTGTGCACCTGATGCTCTAGAACACTACCCTAATGGAGTAGTTGAGACCTTAGTCCTCTGCAGAATCGTATTAGGCTTTTTCAAGCGTTCAAGTAAGGGTAACATCCAGGCTTGGTTGAAGTTCTATTGGAGAGTGCCCTCAATTAAACTCAGTTTAGTGAGGGTTATTAAAGCTGAACTGATATTGTGAGGTTTAACCACGGACTTCCTATACATGGACAGAGCATACTACACGGTAGATTGTTGCTACCATACGTGTGAGAAATAGGGCACCAAGATGGCTGTCTGCTATGGTTTTGTTTGAAAGTTTGGACTTGCTCAAATCAATTCCCAAATTTTGCAAGAAAATTGAAAAATTTTCAATGTATGGCAAGCTAAGGTCAAAATTACTTAATGTATTTCAGAAATATGATATTCTTTCCAATTCAAGTTAAACTTTTGCTCAAAAGATAACAAGAGTCGTCATCAAATCAGACGATTTATAGCCTTACGGGGGCCATCTGGGTGCGCCCTTTTTGTCTCAGCCAGTGGCAACCATCTACGAATAGGACATACATGTTACATGCTCTGTCCATGTATAACATCTGTGTGTTTAACAGAAATAAAGCATAACTGCAGTTTCTGCTGCTTAACTGAAGGTCAGATCTGCAGCTTGGCTATTTTGACATGGTGTCTTAATACATTTTTGCACAACTCACCACCTTGGAAAGTTGTTAGATGGAATTTTACTCTCCAGTTTCAAACCAATTGGTTCAACTTCAAGTTGCCTCTGAAAATCTTTTCTCCCCACCTTGGGAGCTGTCTTGCCCTTGAAAGAACCTTGTCTGGCTAAAGGCTGAACAGGGTCACTCTAAGAAACGCCCCACTAGGGGGACCGTATAATGAGTATTAGATGCTAGGATCTTGGGTATCAAGTATTGATTGAAGTACATTGCCAGTCATATTGTGCTCATAGAAGTAACACCTTGTGCCTTTCTGTCCAGGAAGCTGGGTTAGGAGTCCTTGAAGCTTTTGTTGAACAGTCTTTCTTGCACTCCCATTGCAAGGTTTATATTATCTCAGCCATGGTCAAATGGACATAGCAGTGATGCTTGGTAATGGGAGTTTCTTTGTGCAATAAGTAGGCTGTCTCTTATGGGATGAACCTTTTTCTTTCATTTTTTCAATAAGTTAAAGGGGTCAGTCAACCATTTGTAATTGAAGTAGGTTCTTTTAAAGACAACCTCAAATCTTGATTTGTTTATATTTGAAGAGAATTCCTGCTTGTGTGATCTAAAGCAGTAACCCTTTTGTGAAAAGGTAGTACCATAAAAATTTGCTCTTGAAAGGTAATGTCACTTTGTATTTTGGATGTAAAATCTTTCGCCTGTACCCAAGGAGGTGTTTTTCCAATAGTAGCTCTTTAATATATTAACTAAGCTACAAGTAAACAAATCCAGCTATCTGGTGATAATGTCAATAGGCCAACATGGAAACACTGGCTTACACCAAGAGATTTGACATCTTGAGTTAAAAAATAGCAGAACACTATGGTTACCAGACTTACAGTGTAATTTGCACCAATTGTATACACTGCAAGACAAAAGTGTTGTAGTCTTATGTGAAAAACGGTAATTGAAAAACTGTTACTATACCATTCCAGACAAAAGCAATTTTTCCTTCAAAGTTTGTGTTAAGCTGAGCTACACCAGTTTAAAGGCCTAATTCTCTCACCCCAAACAGTTATACAACCTTCTTATTTAAAGGACCAATCCTCTCATCCCAAACTGCAATTTTGGTAGGGGTGTACCAAAATTTTCAATTGGCTCAGCTCTTTGATTGACAGCTAATTCAAACAATGCAAAGTGCCAAAGCTTGCATTACACAGCATGAACTGTACTGAGGGTGTTTTGATTATATACATTGAGCCTTCTTATTCTCACCCTGAAGCAATAAACTGAGACTGCGCCTGGATGAGGATGAATTTCAGATAATTGTGGGAGGGGCTCAGGTAAGGAGGCTAGGAGAATTGGTGCCGTTTGGGGTGTGAGAATTGGGCCTGTAAGCCCCTCCCACAGCTGTTTAAAATTCATCTTCCTCCAGATACAACCTCAGTTTATTGTTTCAGGGTGAGTGTGAAAGACCCCAGTGTGTTTAAAACACTCTCAGCACAGTACAGAGTATAATATGAGCTTTGGTGCTTTGCAATGTTTGGACTGGCTGTCAATCAAGCAGCTGAGCCAATTGAGAATTTCTATAAACCCCTAAAAAAATGGTAGTTTGGGATGAGAGTATTGGCCCTTTAACCCAAAATACATGTCTTAGTACTCTTCCATGACAAAGCCACATTAGGCTGCACTGGAATGAAGCTATTCAATTGGGAACATGATTGCCTGTACTCTTAATAAAGCAGATTGATAAAGTTTTGATTGAATGTTAATTGATGTTAATTGCATATTATAATCTAACTGTAGACAAGGAGCTACAGATAAATAAACAACTTGCTTATATGCAGAAGGGTGCCACGGCTCCTGTAAGAGGGAATGAAATTTGAATACTTGGTTCTTTGCTACTCAGTACTTCATATACATTTGTAATCTTGACTAACCTGCCAGAAAAAAAATCCTTGGCAAACTTTTACATAGCACAGAGGAGAAATAGGTGGCTGCTGCTTTTAAAGGATGCCCAGTCTAGTCCATTTGATGATAAGATCGGAATTACGATTAAAAGCATTCCCTATTTTCTCGATCCATTTTCCTGCTGTTATCAATGCAAAAAGCAAAAAAAGGGGGATTAAACAGAAGAGTTTGGGCTTGAAAATGTACTTTGTTGTAGGATATTTCTGTAGCGACCTTCATCGTAAGGTTTGACCCTCCTTGTAAGGTACTCATATTGCTTTGGAAAATTAAAGTTTTCTCTAAATATACACCCAATAATAATAATAATAATGACGACGACGACGACGACGATGATGACGACGACGAGACACACAACAGCTGGCCATCCTGAGCACTTTCTAGAAGCATCTAGGTTAGTAGATTCCTTGCAGTCAGCCTAAATATTGGGTTACTAATCTGAGAAACAATCATTCTGATAAGGGTTCTAAATATGCTATTTTGGGTTTGTTTGATCCATTGAATAAAGGGAATAAAAGACAAAGAACTAGTAAAAGGTGCACAAAATCATGGCTCGGGGGTTGCAAGTAATTTTAAGGTGGGTGATGAGCATTTAAGGTACTGTCTTCAGCAATTGCCACAGGTGGAAAACTGAATGTATCTTCTTGCATCCATAGCAAGTTGAAAGGTTTTTCTAAGGCACTGCTTGTACTTTAGTAAATTTTGACTACAAAAAATTTGAACATGGAGAATTTTACAAGCTGATTACTATATACTCCCAGCTCACTGTTTCCCCTAAAGTATGAGCTACTCTGCAGCATTTTTGCACTACCCCATTTTTGGTGAGTTTGGGGGTGGTGTGGGGGATAAACTAAGTCTGCAAGTTGCATTGTAAATGCTATCACTGTTACATTTCACTGTAAAAGCCATCCCCTCGCATCATGCTACACAAAGACAAGATTGATTTTTCACAGTTGATGTATAATTTTTTACTTGATAAAATACAGTGTAGCTACTTGCCTTACTGATATTAAAAATTACTTTGCAATTGACTGTTCAACACACTGTAAGAAGACAAAATTGCATCGTATATTCCCATTTGCTATCTCGACAACAAAAATAGCTATGAAAGCAAGACACGGATGATTACTAATCATTTCCCAGCCTCTAAAATGTCTTTTCTTGTAATTCTACACTTCATGGATACTTCAGCAGCGTTCAACCTTTCAAAACTGTAAGAGAGTTTTGCATGAGACTTGTACCAGCTTAGAGGTGTATGGGAGACTGTGCTGGTGTAGTATGTCTTCTTCCAGTTATAAGCTTTATTACTGCAGTGACTTTTCCTAATTACAGTGTAAGGAATAGTTCATGTCAAATTGAGATGCCTGACAAATGAGGTATTCCCTGGAGTCTTCAGGAGAAGTATCATGAGGCTTCCTTGACATAAACCTCATCCCTTCTAATCTGTAACTCAGCTCACATGGCATGGAAAGTTATTTCCTGGAAGAGGTACTCTGTGGTCATCTTGTCAAGATATAAAAAATCCAACTCTTGCAGGTGTGCCATGTTAACTATGTCATGTGTTAAGTTTTCTTGAGCTGGTAATTTTACAGAGGACTTAATTTTGGGGAGGAGGAGAACTTGGGGGGGGGGGGGCCAGGAAGGAATCACTTGTTACAGAATAAGAGATTTCAAATTCAACTCTGAATAAAATTATGCACTTTCCATTTCTAATCTCTTGGTTAAAGGGAGTAAAATGTTCTCAAAAATATGTGCAGTGTTATCACTGCACTGGATTCTTGCAGGTTTTACTGTGTGTCTGTGGTAAATGAGATCAGAAGAGACTGTAAAAACGTGAGTGATTTCAATATCAAACATGTGTAGAGTGTAGTAGGTGGAATTGTCACTATTAATATCTTAGTCATTACTACCACATGGATCCTAAAATAGCATGAGTTTGTCTCATAGTTTCAATGATAATGTATTTCATTTAACAAAGCTCTAGGTGTGCCCTCATGGACCATTTATGGACAAGTCATTTCACTTTATTTATTTAATGTGGTATATTTGAAAACATTGTGGGTGACGTGACTCATAATGTAAACTATCAGACATGTTTAATAGTAGTAATAAATACTGAATTAAACGAGTGTTTCTTGTTCTGTGCAGAAAATTTGTCTTTAGAAAACAAAATTTACAACCAGAATATGAAGAGGAAAAGCCTGTCACCAGATAGCATGATGTTCAGTAATTGCGAGGCCTTGCAAATTAAGAAAGATTTGTTATCCCCAAAACTTGTTCACAACACGACAATTTATTGATTTATGTCGTGAATGATGTCATTCTTTAGAAAACTGCAGCAGAGGGTATTGTATTTTATTTTCACTGAAAAAATTAGAATCATGCCATTGTGAAGGTGTTGTTCTCCATAGCACTCTCAAGGAAATAGCTGATCAATGGACCTCTCTTTAATAAAGAAAACGTTCGGTTTATTTTGTACTTTCATGGTAATCTGCGATTGAAAGAAATGATTGCTTGGGAAGTACATATCTGTAGCATGAAATTATGGGTTATTTTCTATGGAGAAGTTCTTCCCTGATGCTAATGACGAGAAGTTTGTTTTGATAAAAAATTTGTAACTTCAAAGGCCTTGAATGTTGAGATGTGTGAGTAACATCACAGGCCATTGCTCACCTGAAATCACTGGCAGGAGTGTGATTTGCAGCACAACTAGATAAAAAATTAACGGCAGAGGGTGATTTGTAGCACCCAGAGAAAATTTGAGACTCAAGGCCTGACTCCAATCAGTTACATCATTGATCACAAAGATACAAACATGTGCAGTACGTATATGTGATGGTATTTGTGGAATTATAGATCAAGAATGTTTGTTTGTATACCAGTATATATTTTTGTCTTCCAGTGAGTGGTGTTGGTACTTTTCATATAAATTTGCTTAGAGCAGGGTAGGTTTCCCTAGCAGATTGCTAAAATTAAATTAAAAGCATGTGTGTAACACACAGACCACGAGTGAAGTGTCTATGTATCACACAGTAGAAATAAATGTAACTGCTGCAAATATAGTATCAGAAAGATGCAGCAGTAATACTATTGGTGTTGGGTATTAAATGTCAGAATTCAAATGACAGAGGTTAAGTTAAAAATACTAAATAGTGTTATCAAGGTGTCTCTTGATGTAATACAATGATGACATTGAAATGAGAGCACACTTTGATGACGTAAAGATGCATCTCTATAATCGAAGTGTTTTTTCATGGTTGGAATCTGACTGGGAGGTGAAATTACTAATTTGAATTCCATTCATTTCCTTCCCCACAGTCTACTTCCGACTTTTCTTGGGTTAGAGAGATGGACTGTATTTAAGCTCCCTTGCATTCATTTGCAACTTTAGGAATTTCCATGTTGGAAAAGTCGGTGTTCCCACTGTAAAAGATGAAGTTATTGTGATGTGGTACTCACATCAAGTTTTAATTCAGAAGAATAAATATCAATCAGGTTGAAAAACAAATTTTAAAGGCAGAGACTGAAGTTAAAAAAAAAAATATTGTTTGTCCAAATCATGTCCTTCTAGCTTGATGCAGCCTTCAGATACTGAGATTCTGAGTCTATGATGTTAGCCTCAAAGCTTGTGTTGCAATAATCTATTTTACTGCTACCTCATCTCATCTAGCTATTATAGGTGTAGTTGTAAACTTGTTAAGTTTCTGTACCAAAAGTTGATGGATGGTGAGCTTCTAGGGTCATAGCCATGAAGGAGGGTTAGTGCCACCAAAGTAAACTAACAGTCTAATTCCACTGAACATAGATGAGTCTGTTTACTAGGTTAGGTGAGAATGGTTTTACAGATTTCTAAATCTTAAATTTGTGAGACCTTAAAGGGCAAGAGCAAACACCCCAATTTGAAGTAGTATTAGCAGACTCTCCTGTTCCATGATCGGCTGTTGGAAGTCATGTGACAACAGTTTTCCTCTTCAAATATGACATTTACTAGAAGTATACTTATTTTACATTGAATATTACAAAATATGATGAAAGATACTTTGCCAAGAAACATGAAGAAAATTGTAATATTTAGCTGTTGCTTCAAAACAAGTTTGGGTGACTGCTTTTGACCTTTAAACTCTAGAATCTTTGGATGTGCAATACTGCAAGGAGGTTGGCCTATTTGCCAGCTGGATGTGTGTGATTACACTTTGACTTGAAGAACTGCATTCATATGTATCAGGTGATATGGAGATATAAACTGAAAGAAGGAAAGACAGTAGAGATAGCAGCACCAGCATCTACAGTACAAATTAAAAACACAGAGGTAATCCAGGATAAAGTATAGTCCAGGAGCTGCAGGAGGAACAAACAACCTAGGTTCATAAATGAGAAAGATACCAGGCACCATATATAATACCAGACCACAGACAAATAGATCACTATGGGCATGGTGCAAATTAAAACATGCACTGTGCTTGGCCCAACCATGCATGTGTTTAGGTAGGATTAGGAGGTGTGACTGTTAGATAGATGTGATATTGTAAAAAATTAGTATTAATTGCATTTTCATAGTCTTGCCCTTTAAATCATAGTTTATGCAGGTTGGAAAATGTTGAGTTTTTTCCAAGTTAACTGAACTTACAAAATTCAGATGACATTCCAACCCAATGATCCGCATTAAACAATGATGGAATACAGGAAATAAAATATTGGTCAACTTAAGTAGAAAGAAAAACAGGAGGAAATGAAGTAACAAATGATGCAATCCTTTAAATTAACAGAAATTAAGGAACTGGTAAGGCGAAAAATGTAACAAATTCAAAAAATTATAGAAGAGAAAATTACTTTAAGAACAACATGCTATGAAAAATGAAAGCAAGATGAAATGTGCAAAATATGTACCAAATCAACTCAAAATACAGCTTCAGAAAAGTTTAAAATTGGTTATTGAAACTTGATGTGTTTTTATGGCTTACAAATTGATTACAATTTCATTATTTGGGACTTACAAATGAATTGAAAACTCACTAATATTTTGATCAAAAACTGCCCACAACTGAAAGTGTGAAAAGGCATATTTTGCCCTGAAGAAATCATGCCAGCAACTTTTTTGTTTGAAATATTATCTACTAGGTGTGCCATAATGACAGGAAGTTTTCCCTTTATAGGTGCAACTCACAATTGTGAAAGCTTGTCAGGCCCTGACCTTATAAAAATGCTTGACAATTTCAAATAACTAGGGCTATCTCTCTTAATATCATTTAATCACCAGCTTCTAGGATTTATTTCCTACCTTCATACCTGTATTAAATGATTACATGTTTAGAAGCTTTATCAGCTGACCTGTACAAGGCAAAATGATGCATGAACTGTGGTGTGTTATTTGCATAAAATCCTGGTCGCTGGAATTGTAGAAGTTGTGACCTGTTGTAGATGTGCAGGAAAATGGCAAAGGGCCATTCCTAAGGACTTAAGAATTATGGTCTAAAATTGTAAAATTATCGCTTATTGATTCAATAAATTTAAAGACAAGATAATGTTGGCTGATTTTATAGTAATATATCATAGAATGAGGGTCAGACATCTTTTTAATGCAGGTTAGTTGTAGTTAGTTAATGGAGTTGTATAGCGCAGTTTCTAATTAATTGGTTTAAATTGAGCCAGCCAAGGCTTTCTTGCAGTTGTGACTCAGGAGCTTGTTTTCCCTTCTCCATTTTGTATGGGGAGCACCCAGCACAATGGCAGTAGGTCCCATGTGGGAGCTACATGGAACATACTGCCACAATGCAATTATTCCTAGAAATGGCAGAATGAGATTACCATACTCCTGTACTAATTGTCATTCCACCTCTTTTATACCACAATGTGTTAAATTTCATAATCTTTCTTTGAAATGCTAATACTTGCCTGGCTGGTTCCTATTGTTTTATTCTTTTCTTTTTATTTCTTGTTTTAGTGTTGATTGTTTATAAATATTTTTAACTTTACTTATTGTCTTCTTGTTTGTTCTGTTATATGCAAGCATTCAGTTACCCTTTATGGTGTGCAATAAAGTTGTTATATCTTATCGTACATCTATATATGAATGTGTTGGATTTGCACTACTCCAGGGCTTAAAAAAAGAAAGGAAAAAGGGTCACAGCCAAAGTGACTATTCTTGCCTGCCAGATTTTCACATCTTAAAGAAGTATTCTCTCTCAGTGTGTTTTTGATTTCATGAAGGCTGCCCTCTTTCCTGGCCCTAATAAAACTCACGGCAAAAATTTGTAAGTTTTGGACAAGCACTAGGTCCTCTTTATTTAGTCTAGCTTCTCTGTTTACAAATGTATGTAATATGAGTTTTTATGTGTTTCTTTAAAATGACATGTAAGTTCTCTTATTTCTGGTTGGTTTCATGTTACCAACATGCAGTTAGAGAATTATAAATGGTTACATGTTAAGTCTACATCACCCCGTGCCTACTTCCCATTTACCAATGTATTCCCCACTTTTCTTAAAGTAACCCCATTAAACTAATAGTACAGTGCAGAAGGATGGTGCCATGTTTAACATCAACTTGTTTGTTAAAGCGTAAATTAGGTTCATAAGCTATCTGAGTGTGATGCTAAATGGTTTTGCACTAGTTTTAGTTTCACTCTGATAAAATTGTGATATTTGTACAAAATGTGTAAAGAGCCTTGCTGGCCGTAGTTAATAAGTTTCATGCTGTATGATGGATGCCAAGGTGATTTTAAGACATGGTCAGCACAAAATGTGCTATATATAGCACCAACTGGATTAGATGATAAAGTTCAATGTTGGGATTATTTCTCTTATATCTTTGGATTCATGAAGTACAATTAAACATTTATGATGTCACCATTCTGTATACTGATTGATTTACAAATTTGTTTCCAATAAGCTGGGAGCTCTACATGTAATCAAACCTATTTGATCTTGGGCCGTAGAGCCAGTTTTGAAGTGAGGGGGCTAAACATTCAAATGGTCTATATGTTCAACAAAATGCAAACCCCAGTTTTCAGTTCATATCGGCTCAAAGTGTCCATGGCAGAAAAAGGGTGTGAGCTAAAACCCTCCTAGCCACCCCCTGTCTCCAGTTGCTTTATACAGTAGTCTTTAGTACCATCTTTTAACAAACAAGTATACTTGTGTTGTGAAAATGCATCATTAACTAGGGCCTACACAGTACTGTATGTTGAAACCTTCAACTGACAGTAAAACTATTCATAGAATTTCAAAGGATGATGGCAAGGCACATCTTAGATTTCCTGTTTGTCTTTATTAAATAATGTTCCCCACTCTGTCTTATGAAAGAAGAATTAACATTGCTGCCAAGAATAACCTTTTGATAATGTTAGGGTGATAAGTATCATCATTAATACTAGTCTAGAAGACTCAAAAGAACCTCTTACAGATTCAGACAATTCATGTCATCCGAAGACATGGAAGAGATGTATCTGATATCAGGATAAAGCATTTGAGACGGTGAACTTTGAAAATAAATATCAAAGACAGACTGCTTAGAAACATGATGTTGTATGAATGATGTGATAGATGACTATCTGGTATCTCATATGTTTAGATTAGGTAATTTAATGAGATGATTTAAATGAGCTCCCTTTTTATTTTTGTCATCTTCAGACTCTAAACAGTTGCACCATTGTCTGATATTTAAAAGACCAGTTTTTTTATAAATGCAAATAAATTAGTTATAAACCAGTAAGGTTCTGTCTGTTCCAAAGTATCCCATGTTATGTTTCAATGGTGTCATCGATAGCATTATGGTAGCTTTGGGGACTTATTGCCAATACTTCTTATTTTTATAGGTTTATCCCTGCTGTTGAAGATATAGCACATCTCTGGAAATGCTCTGTTATGAAAGAGTAAATGTGATTATAAAATAGAGGTGATTTAGTAGTGACTCTGAACCATGTGTCTGGAATACATCAGAAGGTTACTCCTAAATATTGCTGTGTGTTGTTTATATTTGCCTTCAAGCTAGTTTAAATTTAATGATAGATGTATGTCTAAGCATATGGTACATCTATAGTATAGAACTCTAAGCTGTTATCATAGGTGTGGAAGTCTGGCATCAATGAAATGTTCACTTCTGATAAGGTTGTTGTGGCCTTATCTGGAGATAAAATGACTGAAAAGCAGAGAGGCAGGGCAAGAAATATTTAAAAAAATTTATATGTGCAACAAAACTTCTACATATATACAACTGATAAAAAGCTAAAATATTTAAGAAAACAGTTGTAGGTTGAAAAAGATGACAGTTATTATGTATCAAATGTAAAAGTACTGTTTCAGTTACTTTTGGCAGTGATTGTAAATCCCCTTTGAGTTTACTCTGAGATACACAGAGGCATTCAATCCCAAACTTCATAACTATTTTCAAATGCTTTAATGGTCATTTAATTGGTGTTGACAACAGTTCTTGAGGTAAGGCACAAAATATTTTTCTCCAAATGTTTTATAACTACCGTATTTACTCTATTAAACGCCCCGGGGGCGTGAAATTTTCGTTAAGGGGGGCGTTTATTAGAGTCAAATTTACGTGACTTTTCTTTAGGCAAGTGCCCCACAACTTGTTTCTTATCTGAGCCCTTCTGATAAACTGCTATGGCATATTTGTCCATTTGGTTGTCAGCTCCACAATCAGCTGTGAGCTCCTCCCCAATCATCGGTAACCAAACTTCCCTATAAATATGGTAGCCACGAACAGCACTCTGAACTTTGCAAGTGTGATCAACTTTCGCCGACATCTTGATATGTAACGTTACACACAGAAGTGACTTTTTTACGTGCCCGCGGCATGCATGCATGCATGCTGTGCACAGTATACAGCCAGGCCTCATGGTACTATACTGACCGGCCGGCTATACGCACATACGGTAATTGCATAATAGTTACCCTGAGTAGCACCATGCACGTACGTATTAGCAGTACATACGCGTTCACAGCATTTCACTGTTATTTATTTCACTGTTATTAATTTGGATTTTCATGTTAGGCTGTTCGGATAGGCTAGCGAATATTTGTATACCTACGGTATGTACAGTACCACTTTCGAACCGCAAACGAAGCAGTACAGGTTCGTGGTATGTGATAGCGTGATTGATATCAACAGAAATTAGTTGCAGAAACATGCCTTTTACTTCAGGATATGGGACTTTATCAGAGATTTTGTGGCTTCAAGGTAGGACTATTTCATTTTCCTTTTACCATATTGTCTTTGGAATTAACAATTTCACTTTATGCAATGTGACGAAAAAGTTGGGGGGCGTTTATTAGAGAGGAGGCGTTTAATAGAGTAAATACGGTATGTGGTTTAGTGCATATGAGAATTCATGGCTTAATAATTCCATTCCCAAAAGAGGCTAGTGCTCACCAGTTTGTGTGATGATAACTCTATTTTGGTGAACTTACAGGTTTACCAGTACTTGAAAAGTGGAGTTCACTCCAAGTGTTGAATATTAATCAGAAAGAAAAGAGCAGCATCTTTTCAAACTGAGGGTTACTGATGCTTTGTTAAAGGCAATAGACAGTTAATGCAACGTTTCCTGTAATACATATGGAAGATTGATTAAGTATCCTATGGTATGTCAGATCCAACCATCTGGTACAACAGATCATTGTGCATACTGCTTATAATACAATAGCCTGCATAACTGGTCTAATACTTATACTGAAATAAGTGAGACATATGGGAAACATGGAGTGATGTTGTCAAACTGTCTTGCTGTGCAGGTGTATCAGTTCCACAGCTTCTGGAAAAACTCATTAAGACATCCCAAGTATTTCATTTGGTAGCATTGTTCACTAATACATTGATTCATCTCCTTCGGATATTAATAAGCACTGTAACATAGCATCGGAGCAATGGTTTATTGTTTGTTGCAAATCTTGGTCTATAGACCTTGTACCTTAAGGACTCACCAGTTGACAACATCCTTTCGGCAGAACAATGGAGCACATGACCACATACTGTAAGAATTCTCCCAGCACCTGTAACAGACTATGAGCATATTCAACTGGTTGACAAATCGGCTGTTTGCATTTGTTTGTGTCAGTTTGTTTTGCCTCCAAAGAAGGACATACTTTCCATTCTGTGACATCATATGCACAACGTCTATAGCAGGTTTAGGAGAGCATGCATATACTGTCCTAAATCCTCTTAGAGGATGGATAACATCCTGGATACATTTATTTGACCATTTTAATGTTAAGACAATAATTTCTTTTTACTTGGACATACTGTATATAATAATACTTCAGACCGAGGTGACAACTGACAAGGGGTGCAATAGGAATTTCAAACTAAAATCAATGTAGCAAATATGCTTCTTTTTTTTTGGGGGGGGGGGAATTCGCCCCTTTTTTGGGGAGGTGTTTTTGTACCTTGATTTAAGACAATAGTAAGTACTGGAAACTACTGATTGTATGATTTTCAATTAAGAAAGTAGTTATATTATCATCAGCATACACATAATACCTTTATTGTGAATGAGGGATTGTGCATGAGTGTTTTATATGTGAATTCAAGTTAACTACAAGCAATTGTAAGACAAGTAGCTTTAGAAATTTGTTTTTGGCTGGACCAGCAAAGAAAATGTCAGGATTTGTTTAGTGTTCATGTATCAGATTACTGCGAGGACAAAAGTCTTGACTGTTGACAGAAGATGGGGCCAGGGAGCTGTACAAATTGTATTTTTGGTAACATTAAGTGTAAATGCGGAGTCGAATGTGAAATCTTTTACTTGTCAGTGCAGTGACTTGAATAGTTGTGAGAGGTATGGAAACCAAATCTCAGGTTACCTTCAAATGTGACCAAGCATTTCATAGCTAACATAGTCACATAGCTTATAATTGGATGGGGCCTAGAAATGGGGCTGATCCATTGGTTGGTTACAGAGAGTAACATTTAGTTCAAGTGGGGGAATTAATGAGGAAACTTCCATGCTGTGTGTATTCACTTAAATCAAGGGGTAAAAATAGGTTTGTCTTTATGAACACATGGGATATTGATATGTGTAATCACAGATGTAGTAGGTACAAAGAAGAGCAAGCCTTTGTGATTTCTTAAAGGGATAATGCTATTGTACCCAGATTAATTATTCATACTGGAGACTTGTTTTGTATTCACTAATCTACTTCAATCCTTCCTTGCCTTCCCCAATTGTCTGCCAATACCTTGGCAAAGATTTCTTGTCATAACTTTCTGGGTGACCATCTCCTGTTCTAGAAGCTTTTGACCATGACATCTTCCATGAGCCTTCTTTGGTACTGTGGTGAAATGCAGTTTTAAGACCATCAGTTGGTTCTTGTACTTTTGTGTGTGTGTGTGTGTGTTTTTTTTTAGCTCACACATGTACACATGTGTGGGGTTATCAAATGGGACAGATTCCATCAACTTTTTAACAAAAGTCTTCTTCTTCCTCATTTTTGGAGATTTGAGGCTGAAATTTTGGTGTATGATTGCTTTGGAGGAGAGCATTGATACATACCTACTTGCACTCTAATATAGGAAATTAAAGTTGTGTTTTAAAGCTTGTTTTTAAGGGCTGAGTTCATTTTGCCTGCTGAGCAGTTAGTTGTTTATTTATTGCACTAATAGCAGTGTACTTGGTTGTGTGTTCAGTTCTTATCTTGCACATATATGCAGGCTATTTAACCTGGTTCTTTACATTACAGCTGGTTGAGCAAATAATTCACAGTACTGTCACTGTATGCTTGTGTAGGTGGTCTCATATTCAGTTGTGGTCAGCTAGTGTGGAGAGAATAAGCTGTAACCAGGGTGTTACAACAGACCCTGTTTGTAGCCTATCTATTCATTGTGGAGACACCTTTCAGTCTGTTCTGTTACTTCTATCATGAATTGGCCAATCCAAGCAATATACCAACACAACTGTTTGAGGTCAATAAGCACTGTAGTACAGTAGGAACTTCTTGAGTCTCTGTGTTTTATTTAGATCAGTACTACAAACCCATACAGTGTTTACTTGTGGATTTGTAGGTGCAACTGAAAGTTCTTTACAATACCTGATTAGTTTAGAGGTACACCATACATAAGTTATTAATTTTATCTTACTGCCAAATGCCTTTAAAAATACACAGACCAGGCTTTCATGATTTGAGAAAATACACAGTGATATTGAGATCTACCATAAAATTATATCAGATGTAGATCTACATGCAAAATCACAAATGATTTGTCCTCACTATTCTTTTCTTCCTTGCATTTAATTTTGTAATGTAAACAGGTTTAGGAAACAGATACAGATAAAATTTGGTAAAACTTTGAGTTCCTGTTTTAAACAGACAAAACAGGTTGTTTGAGCTTCACAACAGCATTGCTGTTCTTGTTTTTTTTTCGCTTTTTGGTTAAGTCTTTTCACATCTTGGTGTTCAATGGTCAAAAATGAGTGATTCTGTACATATACACACAGCTGAAATGGTAATGTTTGGCACTATAGTTAGCCATCAAATATTTGTGATCATACACTTAAAAATTTGAGCTTTGGTATTATTTAGAGTTTATTAGTTACAGTCAATGAGGTTTTTACGGTAAGAGTTAGATAAGGATTTTAAAGATCGATGAAATTTTGGAGCTCAAATGGGTTTCAGTTGGTATCATATATTTGCAATACCTTGTTCAAAGACAACCAATGATCAGAGTGGCTCATTGAGTAGTTTCATGAAATCTGACAATTTTTCCCAAACCTGTTAAGTTTTCTTCACATACCAGTGACAAATGGTCAGCTTAGACAATCCCATAGTTACACCTAAAAAAAAGGGCTTTATGAATAAGTACTTTACAGTTAGATTTGTGATCAAAAACTTTTTCAAATAATGCACAAAACAGTTACAAACCACAGGACACCACAAATCTCAAAGTTTTAACTTTTTCCATAACTATTGGACAGAGGCCTATGAAACTTGACTCATTATGCTCACTGTAGGCATTGTAATGTGGTTGTCACCCTGTGTTACCTCTCTATAAGTTATCAATTTCAACTCAATGAACCCCTTTAAGGTATAACTACATCTTAAGCATCCAAAAACAGGAAACAAAATGACCAGTTACATAGCACCATTTGATGCTATTCATGTTCAAATCTCGAAGTGTTTGTAGAAGAGGGGGATACCCCCTCAACTGAATCGTCTTTATGGTGATTGCTACATGGTCACTCATCGTGCATGATCATCTCTCTCCTTGTTTTGTAACTTGTGGATAACCCTGATATGTTGCTGTATTTAAGAGATTGGGGCAGGTCTACTAAGAGATTGAATGAGCAAAAACCTACAAGCTTGCAAGCTTCATAAAAAAACTGTACAACAGATGTGGATCAGCAGGAGGGGGACTATTACAGCCTCGAGCACTCCCTTTTTCGTCACATTAACAATAAAACATAGGGGAATTCAGCACTGCAACTCCCTTACACCATTGCTTTCTCTGAGGTCAGCCCTCCCCCCTTTTTGAAATGTGTGGATCTGCACCTGTAAAATATTTCACATTTCTGGTAACAGTAGAAAAGTGATACGTGAATAATAGTGAGACCAAAATTGAAGCGATTTTGTGCAGTAATTTCCTTCAAACTTAGTAGAAGGAAAATATAAATTCAATAAACCCCTTTAATTTGAAACTTTCACACACACACACACACATGTATTCAAAGAAATTCAGGGGTAAAAATAACACTATCTTGATGAAGATGTGACATTTATAAGTCTGACAGGAGATGGAGATGAACCAACCCTTTGCAATTTCTTAAAGGGCTCAGTTCAGTTGTACCAAAGTGAAACACTGAAGCTTGTTTAAAGGTTGTATTGTGTAATGTTTAAACCCAACATAAAGAAATTTGGTCATCCATATTTCTAGCAAGGGCATTGGACACTGTTGCTTGGACCACTTCCTAATTTTACAAGAAAGAACGGACGGAAGAATAGGTGGAAGCTGCCTCTATTGTATTAAATATTTAGTTTGCTGAAACAAAGAGTCAAACTGAAATAGGTAGGCATCAGTGACAGTAACAGGGCGTTGTTAGCAATTTTCATGTCTGGAGGCAAGTGTACAATGCTGATGGGATTAAACCTCAGGCAGGCATGACTGAAAAACTTCATGTGAATAAATTATGTGACACCTAAGCCTTGTGAGAACTATTTCTGCCCAGGGTTCCAGATCAACAGGGTTCAGATCAGCAAGGTTTTCATGAGCATGGTTTTGACACTAATATCAATTCCAGTTTTAAATACCCAGGTGATATTTAGTGGGTATTTAAACACTGGTTGAATGCTTGTATCCTTTAAAGAGCAAAAACGGTTGCCCAAACTTTTTTTAAAATAACAACCAGGTCCCACAGATTTGTTCTTATTTTCTTTCTGCGTATCTTTTTTGAAATTTCAGGACTTTGATACTACATATTCAAGGTGTCCCAATGAATAACTCTCCTAAATTTCATAACTTTGTGAGAGATTCATTGACACATGACTCTCAAGAGCCAATCATGAAACACTACATACTACTACACTAACCCAATATGAGTTAACCATATTTTCCCTTTAAGCATGTTTATTTTATGTGTCAGACACTGGTTTATGGTACATACAGTCTTATAATAAGTCTTTAACATACATATTTTACTTCATATGTGAGACATGTGCCCGTCAATGTATGGTTATTGTGTCTGTGTCATAAGGTAAACATTGAGGTCAAGTTTAAATGGTGTCATGCCTGTACGACATGAAGGCTTTTCCCCAGATTTTCTAAACCTTTTGGTATTCTATTAGTTATGTAACACCTGCAAAATGATATCCAGCATGAGAGAGAGAGGTTAGACCAAGCTTGTTAAAGGTAGTTAGTTCTTATCCCAAACTAAAATTTTGCAGTAGTTCAGAGAAATTCTCAATTGCTCAATTGACACAGCTCTTTGATTGACAGCAAATTAAAAAAAGCAGAGTTCTGCAGATCATATCACACAGCATGCACTGTACTAAGGGTTCTGTTAATGCACTGGATCTTGTATGCTCACCGTGAAGCAATAAACTATGGTTGCGTCTGGATGGGGATGAGTTTCAGACAGTAGGTTAGGAGAATTAGATCTATCTGAGGTGAGAAGATTGGGTCTTTAAATTTAACAAAGGCAAGCATGTTAATAGTGAATTGTCATAAAGCAGCAGAGAACAAAAAACAACCATAATTAGGTGTGATGGAATATGAAGGAAAATTTAGGTTTCATGTGTGTTAATTTGTTGAATATTGAATTGAGATCAAGTACCATCTATAATAGAATGTTCCGTAAAGTCAGGATAGGTTGCCAGAAACTGAGACATGTGGGAGGGGGGCCCTGATATGACAGTGGTGGTATTGACAGGGCTTTTTCAAACACCTTGGAAATCCATTTTACACTTGCCATGTTTTTCATATTTCAAGTGTCTGATTTATCTTAAAGACATTTTTAATAGATTAGAGGCATGTATTCACCATGGAAATCCTTTTTAACACTTGTCATGTTTTCTCTATTTCAAGTGTGTGCAAGTCTTAGACATTTATTCTTATAAAAAAAGGCATGAAGTCAAAACAGTAACTCAACATTAAATCAACTTTATTCCGGGCCTCTGCTTAGTGCAATCCACCAAATAACCAACACATCCCTTCCTTTGATTCCCTTACTAGGAAGTTGAAAACAAGCATTAGTGGTAAATTTTCATCAACTTATTTAAATATAGGGGAAAAAAGGGTTGTGCTTGCACCATGGTAAGAGCATGACTCTAAAGTAGTTCATATATGCATGTCAATGGGACAATAAGTCTACATACATGTATGATTTACCAACCCTGTTTTAATATTGTTTGTTTACTATTTAATTTTTCAGGCAATTCGGAGACAAGTGACGACAGAAACCATGAAGATGGTGAATTGTCTGGAGGCACATGGTGCACAAGCTCATCCCTTGTTTTCTGGGAGCAACGTTTTCAGAGCTGAAGGAGATAATGGGAGTTCAAAGGGTGTCATCATTGATGTTAACACAGAACCTTTAACATGGTGTATAGAGTAAGACATTGCTAGTTATTTACTAAGTTAGAATTGTGTTGTCATGTAATCCAATATTTTGAACACAAACTTTATTCTTCTTTCAGATCATGAGACCAATGTTTTATTTTATCTCTGTCAATTGTTGCGAATTTCTGTTTGAACTTTGTTTGCATATCTATATGTATTGTAGCTCCATAGATGCAATTTACAGGTGCTACTACTTCTGTGGAAACTCAAAATAATTCACATAACTTCACAAATGTGGTATGTACAATTATATAAAATTAATAAATTAAAAAAAAGAATCTTGCCATTACTAAACCAGTAAATATACTGTGATGTAAACAAGAAAAACTGTGCAATGTGTGATACACTGCAAGAGGCTGCATAGGGTGATATCAACTCTCAAGTTTGCCATTTTTTCACCCATTTGGAAAGTACTGTACCCTTGCTTATCTTTTGGGTTATGTGTTTTAGAGGCAAGATTGCCAAGAACACCATTAGGGTATGTCAACAAGGGGCACTGGATTCCCTAACAGCACTTTTGCAGACATTTTAGTAATGTCTGGTTCCACTCTACATAGCAGTTTATTTTCAGGGTTCCTGCTGCCTGGAAAAGTGATGGAAATGTCATGAAATTTTATTTTCATTTTCCAGGCCTGAAAAAATCATGGAATATAGTTAAAATGACAGAAGTCATGGAAAAGTCATGAAATTTAGCCCAGATCAGTCTTTTGATTTTTTTACAAGTTTATAAATTTACTCCTTTATTTGTCCTGCTTATTTCACCATTAAAGTGTTTTTCAAATCTTGGATGTAAGTTGGTCATGAAATGGTCATGTTAAGGTTATGAAACAGTCATTGAAAATTCATGAAATTTTATTTTTCTTAAGGTGCGGGAACTCTGCTTTCTTCGAATATCAATCAATTCATGCTATGAAACAGACCTACTGTACTGTAACAGTGGTGGTGAGCATATTTGTATCACAGCAACATTATTCAGGTTTACAAGAGCTCTCTTTATATCTGTGGTCAACTGCATGGTCAAGCAGTAAGAACATCACATTTGCAGCTGGGAGGTCTGGAGTTTGAGTGCTGGCCAAGTCATACCCAAAACTTTAAAACTGGAACCTACTGCCATTGTGCTTCATGCTCAGCATGAGCAATGGCGCAATGGCTGGCTTGACTTAAACCAATTGGTTAGAAACTGGGCCGTAAAACTCCATCTAACTAACTGTACCTGTGACACCTCTGTGTTTTATGTCCATCAGTTCATACTTTGGTGTAGTTGTTGGTATGAGCTTAACTATGGCACCATACCCAGTGGAATTTGATGGCAGAAATTATTGCACATCGCTGTGGAGATTAGAACAGCATGTGATCAAAACAGGGCCAGGTCAATGAAAAGTGAACCTTTTCACCAAAATGCAGCAGTGATTTACACAAGACAACAGGATTTTTTTCATTCAAAAATTGAAAAATGGAGCTCAGTTGGCACATTTTTTTCAACTCTTTTGCACAATATTTTTGTTCATGTTTTTACTTGCAACTATCAGTATCAGCTGCCCTAATTTCATTGCCTGCTGCCTTGAAATCCATACAAAACTCTCAAGAAGTGATTAACCTTAAACCTATTTCTTTTCCTGTACATAGCACATTCATACATTTTAAATTTTTAAAATATACTAGAACGATTTATCCTTGGACAGCAAATCTGTAAGGAACTTACTTGGTGAAAAGAGGGCCAATGTGCTGCTATATTTTGCATTGTATATCATTCCATTTGTTTAAGCATTAGTTTAGGTAATATTTAATATTTCTGTAGAGTTAATTCCCTTTAAAAATCATTTCATTTCAGGTCAGGCCACATTCCAGTTGTGTCATCGATAGGTGAAACAGCCAGTTCTCAGCTTGTGTGTGTTGATGCCTCCCAGGCAACGTATGAAATTGCAAAAGCTGTCCAACCAATTAAAGTTCTTCTTCTGAATGAGAAGGGTGGCCTACTTGATGGTAGTAAAAAGGTAGGGGTTGTAAAAAGGTAGGGGTTGATTGTAACCAAAATCCTGAGACAAATCTGCTGGCTAGGCTTGAAACCTTTATCAATGATAACAGTACCAATTATTCCTGGTTTGGATAGCAGTACAACTATTTCCTGAAAAAAAATGAAAAGTTTCCTGAAAGGAAGGGACTCATACAAATTTTAAAGTGGATTATTTACCTATTCTCTTACTGTTAAAAAAAAAAACATGAGCACAGTGTTATAAAAAGTGAAAAAAGCAGTCTCCAGCAAGATCGGGCTCCTGTCATTCTTATATTGCTGAGACATTTCTAATATTCAGAATTCAAAAACCTGTGAAAAATTGGGCATCCATATTTCTCCACTTTTTATGATGACAATAAAAGAAATTGAAATGGAAGGTAGTAGTACTTTGCAAAAACTTAGGAAACACTGCATGACCGACTGCATGGTCAAGTGGTAAGAGCATCCTATTAGCAGTCGGGAAAGGTGGAAGTTCGAGCCCCTGCCGGTCATACCAAAGACTTTAAAAGCAGAACCTACTGTCATTGTGCTCGGTGCACAGTATTAGAGTAGGGAAAGTAGTAGAGTAGGGAAAGCAAGCCAGTGAGCCACAATTGGAAAAAAAGGCCGTGGCCAGCTTGACTTGAACCAATAATGGGTTGGAAACTGGGCTGTAAAACTCTATCTAACAAATTTAGAAACACTGCAATATCTTGAGCAAGGTGTCTACATGTACTGAATGCCAATTATTCCAATCTTTGCTAGTACTTTGGCAATGGTTTCATTGTGTGCAAATTGACAGATCTGAAAGCCAACTTTTGTGCAATTATGCCACACCTACATTAACTCTATTGATAATCATCCCAGATTAAACACAGCTTTACCAGGATAAAACAAGCAGTGATTAAATAATTACCATCCCTTACCTGCTCCCCACTCCTCTATTCAATGTTTCAGCAGTCCAAGGTGTTCTGAAACTTCAAAAATGATACAAGGCATAGTGTTTGTCCCATGTATTTCTGTGGAGTACTGTACTGTAGCTTGGGTCACAAGTGTGCAAGCAAGAAGATGTAACGGAATTGTACTGGTAATATGAAATATTGGCCAGGGCACTCAAACTATTGCTGTGTTCAAATGGATATGTGGCAATACACCTCTGATAGATCAATTCAAACTACCCAGGATACATCCCAGTTTTACCCGGCAGAGCCAGATCCAGGGTGTTGGGGCTGGGGAGGGGGGGGGGAACTGGTCTGCAGTGATCACATTCCCATAGTCCAGGAGCACAAAACCATTATTGAATGTACATTTCTTTGAAAAAGAATAGGAGTTTATGCACAATGCCATTGCCTCCCCCGTTATCTAGTCCTGGCAGTGTGAAGTTGACAATGTGTGTCCACGGTTTATCAGTACTGATAATATCCTTTGTTTCAGTAGCCACCATGGAAGAAGCTACCTTACAAGTTAATTAATTTACCTTACAGATTTAGTTTTCAACATGTTACAAAAGCCTGGTCAATCCTTTAATT
Source organism: Holothuria scabra (assembly GCA_037179385.1). Lineage (NCBI taxonomy): Eukaryota > Metazoa > Echinodermata > Holothuroidea > Aspidochirotida > Holothuriidae > Holothuria > Holothuria scabra. Next base: position 5,510,654 of record CM074201.1, read on the forward strand.
TTTCAAACTTTTCCCATCATGGTTGACCCAAACTTACAAGCCGTTGGCACAAAATTTTATTTTTGAATGATCATTGCTTAAAATAATACTGATGAATATCTAACCTGTGTCTGCAGTTTGAAAGTCAAGTGCATACATTCTTTATGCTGAAAACTTTCGGAGCTTAAGAGCAGCCATTGGAATTTGGATCTAAACTTTAAGCACATCAATTGAAGAAAAGTTTTATAGAATGCAAAACCGTTGAAGTGAGAGCTTGTAGCAATCTGTGGATATGTACAAAACACTGGGTGTCAGACAGGGAGAAACAGTACTTATTTTAATTCAAAAAGAGTTCATTTGACAGCATAGGTGACCTGCAGCTCGCATTATACAGGTAGTTCACCATAACATAACCCATCTGTCTCTAGCAAGATAATCATTGATAGTGTGGAGAATAAACCAGCTATTGGTTGTTAAACCCCTTAGACAGAGAACTACCTTGTGAAAAAGTCCTTTAAACAACTATCCAAAGGACAGACGAGTCCTTTGATGAGTTTTTCAAACCATGACTAGTTCAACCCTAAAACCCTAATCAAAACATAAGTCTCCTATCATCAGTTGTTGTTTCTTCTCATAAATGAGCTAAAAAGTTGTTTGCTTCAGCTTGCAGATATCTTATTTCCTGATCATTAACTTTACGTGACTTCCAGTTGTAAGTATGTGGTAGTTGATTCTAACCAAGAGTCCCCCCCCCCTGCCCCACTGACAAAATCCTCAGTTTGGTGGGTATATGGACAACAGAGTTTTAAAGAGAGTGTCATCCTTGAAATATATTCCCAGGCTTCACTTAATATTTCTTTCTTTCTAATATGCTTGTTATTCCTATGAAAGGATGCAAAAGAAACATGGACTGTAGACAGAGAGAGAGTGTGTGTGTTCGTGAAAGTTGTATAATCATATGCTATGGGAGATTTGTAACTACTGTTGAACATAGGACTGTTGTATACTAAACTTGGCTTTCACTCAGGAGAACTGATCCATTAATGAGTTACACCAATCCTTGTCTCCCTTCCCTGGCCCTGGTGATGTTCATATATCAAATGTTCATAACATTCACCTTGGAAAATGTAATTAACTCTTGAAAGTGTGTCACATCCATGATTAAGCTGTTGTTACCCTTAGGGAATAAATCTATTTATTATGCCCAAAGACCTGCCCTGCCAAATAACTGTTAACATCTTGACTTCTGTAATGAGCTAACTTAAATATTCTCCTGGTTTATAGATGAACTACTTAGTGTCGTTGCAACTGTTTTGTACAATAGAGTTAGAAATAATTTGGTACCACTGTTTCAGTAGCTGTGTTTTGTTGTTTCAGTGGTTGGTTAGATTACAGTAAATTAGTGATGAATAGTTATGTCCTATAAGGTTTCAAGTTTTGTGTGTGGCCCTACTGTTGTGAAAAATGGCCAGTTTGATCACAGTCTTGATGTTGTCCAGTAGGATGAACCCTTAACAGAATGTAGGGGTGGTGGTACGTGGCCACTGCTATTAGAAGTTCACCATTTAAAAAATCAGTTGGTGTATTTCCAAAATGTGGTGGATGCTCTCCCCCTCCCCCCCACTAGAGATTGACGCCCATGATGTTATACACTTACAACTCTTAGGGATAAGCGACTGCCCATACTGTAGTTTCAGCTTTGGTTAAGAGATGAGTTAAGGTAGGATTTGTTTTTCTCCTTCCTGATCAATTGGGCAGTTTCACTTGTCATCAATCCTATCTGTGGCAGAATTTCTTAGTGTAAATACAACTGGAAAAATGCTGTGGCTGGCTCGACTTGAACCAATAGGTTGGAAACTGGGCCATAAAACACCATGTAACTAACTTCTTAACGTAGAATTCATATGACACAGAGTGGTGCAATCCTTACCTCCCAATATGTGTCATTCATAGTTCATTTGCTGTTGGTTTAGTTATCTGTTATATATCTTTGTACGCTGATTTTCTTTGGGCTTAAAACATTTATGGTCACCCCCTTCAGACCCATTTTAACACATACAAGCTCAGATTTATTGGTGGTTAAAATGAAATTTAAAAATTTGTAAGAAGGTAAGAAATGTGGGTGAATGAAAATGAGAAAATTTAAAAATAATGCAGTGGATAATAAACAGATAGGAAAAAGTACTTGTGATTTTGAAGCCATCAGTTTTATGCTACCTGTATTATTGTTTCGACATGTTCAACGACATAGTGTTGGTGACAAACTTATTACACACACAAAGTTCTGTATTCCAAGTAGCAAAGTGTGAGATGTGATAAGAGCTCTAGCTCTTTGGTACAATGTAAATAAATAGCTTAGTGTTAAATTTTATAGGAAAATATGAGGGTTTCATTTCACAGTTGGCCTAATAGTTTGTAAGTTCATTTGATGTATCAGGATGTCATGTAGTGTAGCAGTGTTGGCACTATGGCACTATGGCACAGAATATTGGAGGGATTCCCCTTATAGAAGTTGTACAGAATTCGAGATTCAGTCAGAAATTTTGTACTCCGTTGATTTACTCAAAGCATGGAACATACAAATATTTATGTAGGGATTCATAGCATTTATTATTTACCACTGAATGACACAATAAAATTTTGACAAAGAAAATGTGGATGCGCCTCGACTTCGTGGTAGTATATAGGTACTTTCATAAACATTAGGATAGTGTGAAAGAGCAAAGAGCCTATAACTGCATTAAAACATTGTTTTCAAAGTATTTCCATTTTGCTTTTCATTCACTGGGAGACTTGGGCTACAATTGCAGATTAAATAGGGAAGAAGGAAAACATGCTGGGGGTAGGGGGCACTATTAAAGATTCGCAGTGCAAGAATTTAATGCAGGTGAATATTTTGAGGGTGGGATTTGCGAAATGTAGAAAGTTACAGTATGAGCAGTTGCACTATTGCATACTTTAATGAAGACATTGCTGTGCGGTGCTGTTGCTCATCAAAACAGAAGTGCATATCAGACATACATCCCTTAAATTGATTTATACCAATGAACAGCCAGGTAAATTGCTCTTTTACTGTGGTTGTAACTGCTAAATTAAATTGGGACCACCAGATTTGAAGGTTCGATAGAAGAAAAGATAACTAGTGGAAGATCCTAACCTTAACCTTCACAAATCTTTATTGTTTACTCTTACCTGCACTGTAGTAATGCTACCCTACTCTTTGTCTTAATTTGTCTGTAATTCTTTCATCTTACATTAATTCTGACCTTGCCTATATTTCCTCAGGTATCTTGTCATATTTTTATTAGATCTTACCAGTTGGGAAGCTGACCTCGAGGTCACCGAAATATATTAAGCTCTAATGACGTCCCACAATTTTGATTTTAACAGCTGGAAACCTACACTTGGAAAAAAAAATTGCTTATTTATTCTGTATTATTCCAATTGCAATCAAGAAAACTTTGATACTTACCAGACTAACTTTGCAAGTAATTATACAACCATTTTCAGGCGAAATTATTGGCCAAGAGGCACAAGAATCACTGAGATTTTAGGTCACCCTGGCTGATTGTTGGGCAAATGGTCACATTTGTCCCAAAATCATCCACGAAGTTAGTAGCAAACACCAAATGCTGGGCAATTTCTAGGAAATGTACGTACCCACATAGGTTCATTGATAAATTATTCCAATTTTCCTGAAGACGGTCAATCCCGCTTTGTTGATGCTATAAACTTGGTGCAGTACACGTTTTATGCAATGCATGATGGTACCTAGTATATTGCAGCACTGCCATACAAGATCCAACACAATACCATGTATCGGGCATGCACATACGCAAGTGATGCGAAAGTAAATGTACATATAATGAATAGATGGAGCAGAACAAAAACACAGGGTTCTTTGTGGCATTTTTATTAAAGATAACAGGATAACAAGAAAGGTACCACTTTATTTTGGAAATATTATTTGTTCTCTCTCTCTTTCAAATGAAATGATATTTCAACATATTCTCACCTTGAAGACAGAAAATGTGCAGTTTTAAACTTGGCAAGTAAGCTCTCGCCCCTTCGGTTTTCTATGACGAAGACTCTAGCCAAAGTTCACTCCCTGACAATTCCTATCTACTAAAACAAGTTTCTTTTGAATATTTTACTTTCCATTTTTCTTCAATTGCCCCCAAAAATACTCAAAAAAAGCAAGACCTTAATTAAGAATTATTGACATTTTTTAATGGTTGTCCGTTTCCGCTCTTAGTAGGCCAGCTCGAGTAAGGTCTCCCAGAATACATTTCACCTCGAGTGCTGAGGGTGCAAAGATTGTGCAATAACTGTCACAAATGTGAGGTCTGCTTCCCAACTGTTACATGTCCAGTGAACCCTTGATCGAGTGATTCTTCCATCTTGTTGGATTTCCCCCTCCCATTGAATTGATTTCAGAAACTACTGTATTAAATTGATTCTGATTATTAGCTCATCTATGCAATTTATGGGTTTTGTTTTCACAGGAAAATGTTGTGAATATATGAATTTTAAATTTTGGTCCCACACAGCAAAGTTGCTTAGCATTACTTTTATTATTATTTTTTTTGGGGGGGGGGGAGGACTGAAATTAAAAAACTTTAATTCTATATCAGACGTGAATGATGAACTTTACCGTAGTTATGTTACAAGATATTGACTGTAAAATTTGCATTTTTCAAAAAAGCGGGGCCTTAAAATAGCTTATTATTTGGCCTTCGAGTAATTTGTTCCTAGGTAATTCTAAAACTGTGGCATTATACTTCTAGTTCTCTTTTTGTAAATTTCCTTTTTGTTTTTTTGAGTCAAATTTTGGCATTGCTGTAGTCCCTGAATTGACTTCAAATTATTTAAGTGTGTAATACCTTTAAATTAACCATACTGTGTGGTTTCCAGTTACCAAAGTTGCTATGATGATATCAGCATGGAGCTTGTACCCTTCAGAGCTCCATGATATCAGTAATGCATGTAGTCTTGTGTGCTGGATTTAGTAAGTACTGTGTGGTTGAGAGAACACTCAAAGAATTTCTCTTAAAGGTGGCCAGACTTAACGGCAATATTACACACTATTGATTAGTACCCTGAATAATTGATTTGGTATAAAGTCCCCCCTCATTGATCGTTAATGCAGTCAAGTTCTTGAGAGGAACACATCTTTTACTTTAGAGGGGAGATGTTTGAAGGTCAACATCCTGGCATAGAGTTGAAATTTCAGTCTCTCTCTTTCACAGCTTAGATGGTCAGAGGCATGAAGGGTAAAGCAGGTAGACATTTAAAGGTGTATAAGTACAGGAATTAGAGGCAAAGTTTGGACAGGTCTCACAACAACATCATCTCCTAAACAATATGATTTTTGTGACATGACATCTTCTCTCACTGATATGATCTTTGTAGTATTTAACATGCATTTCTTATCATATTATAGACTGATATGTTTTTAAAGAGGCAGTTGTGACAATGTGCACCTCTTTAAACTTGTTTTTGTCTGCTGAAGAGATAGAAATACTAGATGATTGTTTGTTTAGGTCTGTCTGGATATGGGAAGGTCCTGACATTTAAAAATGAAGTCTCACATCAGCAGAAGATTTTTTAAATTCTTCCAAGAGATAGGGGACTGTAAAAACTTACCTGTGTCAGGTTTGTGTCAGACAATTAACAATTGGATTGATTTAATATCTGAAGGATGATACTAGAGGCATGGTGTCTGGGGACAAGGACAGCTTAATAAGCGAGTTTGGTAATTCATTTTGGTGGCTACACATACGCACATCCGCACCCACAACATGTGTTCCAAAATTTGATTTTAAGTGAAAATTTAAAAGCATCATTCTTTCTTATCAAACCGTAACATAAGGAGGAATCATAAGAGTTGTTCTGTGCAGTGGACTTTGTCTAAATTGCCTATTTGGTGTAAAATATGCATTTTAATCTTCTGTATTAAAAGTGGGGCTGAGTCTCTATTTTTGATTGGGTTGGCTATTCAGATTTATGCTAAGTGTTTTACTGCACCTAATGTACGGAACAAAGGCCATCAACAGGCCAACAACGCCAAACACTATGAGCTGAGCTTGGATTGTGTATCCCACACTATGTCCTATAAATCCTTGCTCCAACAAATTACTCGACTAGCTTATTAGGTGTAAATTACTCAGCTACATTTCTAAGTCATACCAGCATTATGTGATAGGTGTACAATGAGTTTCTTAAAGCATGTAAAACCCATCACAATATATGTAAGTAACATTAATGATTCATATCCCATATTTTCTTCTTGTAGGTGGTCACTGATTCCTCACCATCTCATATTTTCTTCCCATAGGTCATAAAGCATGTGCATGTTCCTGCAGACGTGGAAATCATATTAAACCAAAAGTGGTGTAACGCTCATTACCAGGAAAAACTACAGTCGATTTCTGCTCTGCTCTCTGATCTTCCTCCCCTGTCCAGTGTTGTCATCACCTCAGCTAATACTATCCTGGCAGAGTTATTCACCCATCATGGTAATAAAAATATCTCCATTGGCTGGAATTAAAAGGAGTTGGGGGTGGGGGCATGTGAAGAAAATTTTCTTGGCAACTTTTAGCTCAACTAATTGAGCTATTGTCATTGCAACACATGTTCCTGTTTCTTTGCCTGTGTCTGCCTCTCAGACTTTCTGTCTGTCTGTCTGTCTGTCTGTCTGTCTAGGTGTGTTTTTCTGTCCATCTGTCAACATTGGAAAAGTGGCTGCTGTCCACAGGTTTTTTGACCAATCCTTGTCAAAGTCATTAAGATTAAAACGCATATCAAAGGCTCATAAGTTATGGTAACAGTGAGTTAGGTCAAAGGCCACATGGGACTGTGAGCTGTCAAAGTGTGAAAAAACACTTAAGCCTTTAACTCCTTGTGGTTATGTTTGACAAATTTGATAGAAGGTGTAAGCTAGTAATGGTTCATCAAAGTTGTAATTTTGAAGTAGGTCAAAGGTCAGTAATGAGTCAAGAGGACACCAAACAAAAGGTCTAGTAGTGAAATCACACAAAATCCGGCTACTCCTTTGGGTTAAGTTTATATTTTCTCAAATTTAACACATGTATTCACTAGATGTTGAGTCATTGTTGGTGCATGTTTTGAAGTTGGTCAAAGGTCATTAAAGGTTTATTTAGAGGTCAAACTTGGAATGCAAATATCTTCAGCTCATCTGCGGGGGTTATAACCAAATCATATTTGAGGTTAGTCAGAATGTTCAGTAGATGTTGGGTCATCAGAATTGTACTTTTGAAGTAGATCAAAGGTCATTTGGAAAGGTCAAAAATTGAAATTGTGGGAAGACTCTCTTCTCCTAGGGGTAATGTACTTGTTTTATCAAATGTATGGCCTGGTAATGAGGGATCAACAAAGTTGTTCTTTTGGGTGTAGATGAAAGGCCTGTTGGCATCAGAGAGGTGAGAAATCAAAATCTCTCCAAAGCCTTCAACTAATTTGTGGTATATTCAGATCTTTTCAAAGTTGGAATAACAGTTCAGAAGACAGATCATGTTTGCGTTTTAGAATGTCAAAGGTGATTTGAATTATGTAATCTTGCAGTGCAATAGCTGTCATTATCTAGTACTAAATGTGTGTGAGTCTTATCAAAGTTTGTAGAGGTACCAAGCTGGATGTTAGGTCATTAAATTCTACAGTACTTTTGAAAAGGTCAAAGGTTATTCCAGGAATCTAACACTCTTATCAAGCAAAAACATTTACCTATAATTGGTTGTGTTGGAATCTTATCAATTTTGACCAGTGCTTTTGGTGGACGATGGATCATCATAACTCTACATTGCATTGATGTGAAATAGCATTTGAAGTGGAAAAAGAGCCAGATTCAAAACACATGGTATTGCTTTTCCCTACGAATTGAGTTTTGTATGATATTAACATAGCAATCTTTGTTTTGGTTATTTTAAAATTGGCAGCACTTCATAGTTTGTCAGCACAATTACTTCCAACATTTTAGTCACTAACATAATGTGTTTCAAGCATGGCAACTTTGATTTGCTTGTGCTGTAACAAGTAATACTGTAGCTGCAGTATTGAAGGTGCTGCAGTACAGTGGATCTGGCCTTTATACAACTTTCTGTTTCTGTTCCTTCAAAGCAGCAGTTTTGTAAGGGAAATCGTAGTTGAGCTATAGCATCATTGATGCTCTTGTTTTGTAATTCCTGTGGGGTGTATTGTGTAGAAGTTTTTTGCTAGCTACTTATTGATTCTTGTAATGTATTTTGAAGGAACTGTCTGGAGAGAACAAAATTTGCCTCAGGAGTATTCCTAATGTCAGCATATGTGTTACAAATTATGGAGTAAATGTGGGTATATCCCCATTCTTTCTCATTGTCTAGCATCTTATTGATGGTACTGAAATGCTGAAAGTGATAAGCAGTATGTTGTCTGTATCTGTATTGTATTGTGTCAGGAAGTGAGTCTTTGTGTTATAAATGTGATATGATGATGGTGTCTAAACCTTTTGCTCACGTTATTATTGTACCCATCACAAAGTATGTATGATAAAGTTTGGTACACATTTTGTTGTCTGCACTAATATGCTATTGACAAAAATGACATACAGCAAAACTATATTTTCAATTAGTAATCTGGGGAAGGTCTGTTAATGTTGATCATACTAATTAAGTCAGTCGTTTTATTATTTCCATGAGTTCAGTAGTTATATCTTGTAAAACCACTTAGTAATGTTTTAAACAAAACTAATGTTGATGTACAAAATTTGATTGGAAGCTTAAGCCCTTTATGAAATATGTGTCATATTCCAAATCTCTTTTCAATTTCCCAATACCTATGAATTCAAACATATAGGCCCACTTTAAGCAATCTCTGAATTCAGTAACCCAGAGAAAAAAAACATAATTGGCAATCCCACTAAATACAATTACACATGAATGACTTTAGGAGATTATTGTGTGAGTCAATTTAAGTAGCCCAAAATATTATCATCAGGTAATTAATAATTCTTGGAATGTTTGTGGCCTTTTTTTTTTTTTTTTGATAAAATGCATATGTAGTGATTCTTTTTCATTTGAAATTCTAACTGGTTTGCCTCCTTGATATTTCAGGTTCAGGAACCCTGTTTAAGAACACAGAACGTATCTACAAAGTCAAAAGCCTGGCTGATGTCGATCAGAAACGACTCACTTCTCTTGTTACCAGGTAAAAACCAAGGGTTAACCATATAACTTAGTTACTGGCTAGTTGAAGTCTATTAAAGTTAGTTACTAGCCACTAATTTAGTCAATGGTTAGTAACAATCTACTAATTTAGTCAATGGATAGTAACAATCTACGAATTTAGTTAGCATAGTAACAGTCTTCTAATTTAGTTATTGGCTAAAAACTACTAAATAAGGAAATGACTAATAACAATCTACTAATTTAGTGATTGGCTAGTAACAATCAACTAAATTCGCTACAGTTGTTTCTTTTCAGTATTGTGCTAGTGTTATGATATGTAACTATGATGGTTTCTAGAGCATCTGAGGGGATGGGGGTGAAAGGAGTGGTCAGTACTTTGATTTTGGTCTGAGTCAGAGTATTCTGTTCTGGTTTTTCTGCCTCTATGTTTTGTGAAAAATGATTACTTTGAATTTTAGCATTGAATAAGAGGTCAGCCAATGAAGCTATAAGCCATCTTGATGTGTGTGCCTAACCAGCTGAAAATGTAAGACTTCTGTTGTACTCGGTTAGTGAATGGTTCGATGGATTTTTATGGCCCAGTGATCCAACCATTCTGTTGTAAACTGGTACCCAGCTGATCATAAAATGTGGAGAAACTTGTTCAAGGTTTTGTTCGGTGAGCACAAATTACAAACTCTAAGTTTTTTTTTTTTTTTTTTGAAGCTTAGTTTGTGGATTGATTGAATACAACAGATGTTACAGTTATACCTAAAAATCAAATGAATTAATAATATCAGACTTTGCTTACTTTGTAAGATTTATGCAAAGATTGAGATGAGTGGCTGATATTTGCTCTTGCTCAGTGCCTGGTATTTTGAAGTATTATCATTGGTGTGTATGTAAATAAATTTCAGGAAATGGAAAAAAGGTTTTGTAGATATTAGAACTTAACATTTGCTGGTTAATAGCTATTCATATCAATATCATGAGAATATTTAGTCTTTCAAAGATAGGTGCTATTTCTCAATGGGTTGAAAATAAACTGTAGGGTGTAGCAAGTTATTTTGTGACCTGCCGAGATGCAAATAGAAAAGTTGAGTTTCAGTTAAATATATGTTTTCTCTTCTAAGTAGAATGTATCTTATGAAGGAAATAAGAACCAATCAAATATTAGTTACTTTACTAACAACAACAAAGTGTTGCTTTTTAAAGACCCAGTTTTCTCATCCCAAACAGTACCAACTCTCCTTACCCTTCTTTATACTTAAGCCCCTCCCACAATTGTCTAAAATTCATCCTCATCCAAATACAATCTCAGTTTATTGCTTCAAGGTGAACATAGAAAAACTCAATTTATATTATCAAAACACTCTTAGTACCGTTCATGCTGTGTAATAGAAGCTTTGGTACTCGGCATTGTTTGAATTAGCTGTCAATCAAAGAGCTGAGCCAATCGAGAATTTTGGTCCCCCTGTACCAAAACTGTAGTTAGGGGTGAGAAGTTTGGCCCTTTAAGTATGAAAAATCAGGACAATTTCCACCATGAATATTTTCCTTGACCATCTTCCAGGATTAATTTTCACTAAATTTTTCACTGTAAATTCTGATATTCCTGTTAAAAATGTTATGTGAGGAGATTTTATGATGGTTAGGGTGCTGTTGGGAGAAGAGGAAATTTGTAAGTTTAATATTATAGGAAATTATCAGGGTGTTGGAGAGCTGCTTGGTTACCACATTTCCTTGGCAGTAGGGGTAATTATTAAAAGTGTTTTGTCGATATGAGTTTGAAATTCCATCTGGTGAAGGTTAACTTACAAACTTAGAAGTTTTAAGAGGGGAACATTTGTTTCCATCCAATAAACATGCCTTTTGTCACAATAAAGTGTTTGTAAAGGAATCTAAACAATATTTTGTCATCTTACATCCTTATTAACAGGTCTTTCAACAAAATGCTTCGTTCCAACTATCTGGAGAGTATAGAACACAAAATCCATACCATATATATATCAGAAGCTTACAATGCTGTTGCTATCATAACCAATGAGGAAGGGGTAGATGGAATACCATATCTGGATAAATTTGCTGTCAGCACCCAGATACAGGTGAGAATATCCACCCCCTCTCCCCCTCCTCCACCTTCATCCCCCACACTCACACCATTCCTAACCTAGTTGGCAATTGTGATGCATTTCCTTTTTTTCATTTTTAGTTTAAAATACAACTTTGACAGCATGATGATGGTAATGATGTGATGTGGTTCTTAATTTGTGGTTGTTTTTAGTGATTTGCTGCCCTCACTGATGAGGCAAATTTAAAATTCTTGAACATGTCTCAAACTTGACATGTAGTAAATATACTACACCCCCAATGGGGTCTCAAACTTGACACATAGTTAACCCTTTTCCATGCATCTGGGTAAACATACTACCCAAGAATTTAGATGTTTTTCTAAAATCCATAACTTTTGTCACTCTACACTCCTCAGCATTTATTCATCCACCAAATTATAGCTCAAAAGATGCTCTTTATTATGAACTACTTTTGGGAGCGTTGTCATGGACAATTTTTGAACTAATCATGGTTGAAGTTGTTTACTTAAAAAAAATTGGAAAAAATGTCAGAATTTACGAATTTTGGTAAAAAAATTGTTTCAGGTACCTATTAAGCAGGCAACATCTCTTTACTTGTTTTGGAACTACCGTCATACATCTAAAACATTCTCAGACAGTTTCAACTCAGAGGGATGCAGGATTTGGGAGAAATAGCTCCATAAAATTGAAAAATTGGAAAAATATATTAATATTATAATATATATTGTCAAAAATGACCCAAAACAAGCCCTCCTTTCAAAATTTCATAATTCTTTAACCCTTCAACCGATTTTCCTCATCCAAAAACCAAAATGTTCCTTATGAATTTCCTTACACAAATCTAATCACAGATTTGTGTTAGGGTGAGTTTTTTATCATTGGTAGGGCTTTGGAAGGTCATGAGATCAAAAAAATTGTGCCAGTGCTGGGGCCTGTAATTGAAAGTAATTGGATGTAATTAGGTTTATTGTGTCATAGGGTCTTGTTAGGATAGTGGTTAGGTCATCTACATGTGCGGAAAAGGATTAATATGGTACACTCCCAACCCAATGGGGTCTCACACTTGATATGTAGTTAATATAGTACACCCCCTATGAAGGTGGAATCCTGCCTTGTGATTTTTTGCAGTGTTGGACAGAAAATTTGGTTTCAGCTAATATTTGCCAAGTTTTTCCTATACATCCGTAAACTTGAATCTTCTTTGCCAATGCTGCCTTAACTATAGTTTTCAGTATGAACATCCTACAAATTCTGTATAGATCAGTTATTTTTAAAATTTGGCTGCTATTCCCAATTCATTTAAGCATGGAAATAATGTCGGGCTTAGTGGTTGCTGGACAACATAATGTAGTAATGTAGCAACTTTTGACATTTGCTCCTGTCTGGACATTTTAATTTGACACCATGTTGTACTTTTCTGTTAAATTTCTCCACTGTTGCATTATATTCCTCTTAGGTTTCACTTTCGTTGATGTTGGTGTGTCTAAATCCCATCTACTTACATAATGTATGATATCTAATTGGGTGTAGCTGATTTAATGTAATCATCACTATCAGGAATATCACCTAATGGCAGTACATGTATCAAACACTACTTTCAAGTGGGGTGCAAGTTTTAATAAAAAGCTCATCTTGTGGAAGGCACATGCAGACTCATTAAGGAGGTTTCTCTAGAATTACAGCAAGTGGACACATGGAAAATGATATTTTGGAGTTATTTCAGTGGGGAATGAATCAGTCCAAACCCTGCTATATTTTTGTCAATGGAGTGTGTTTGTGAGATATATTTTATGGCCTGCTTTTAAACCACTTGGTTATAGCAAAGCTGGCCACTTCTTTCCAGTTGTGGATCACTGGCTTGTTTTTCATGCTCCATTGCTCCCGATTATTTCTATGTTGCTTTTGACATTACTGGAAATTTCCAAGGACAGTGGAGTGTCTTAAGGGGGAATTTTCTAAAGGGTAGTGGAATGTCTAATTTGGCTTCAGCAAAGAACCCCAATGTGTAATTTAGTCAAAAAACCAGTCTAAACCTTGTGCATAAATCATTCTCCAAGTAACAGTTTCATAGGGTTCTAGGTAGAGGTTCGATATGCATTATTTTTGGTATCAGGGAAAAGGCATTGGAAGCACTTACCAACATGTAACTGGTATTTGGCAAAGAGGATGCATGCCATCATCCATGCCACAATGCATTGTAAGTGGTATTTGGTAAAAGAGCTTATAACATGCCAGTTTTGTCCAACTCAGAGATAGTAACAAAAGAAAAAAAATACAATGTATATAGTTATAGACTCATACATCAGACAAACAAATGGTGTCACAGCTGCTATATAGAGTTGATGAGTTGTGCTAACATTTTCGTTACAATGCAGTGTAGATTTCTAATTTGTTTACAGTCTCTGTGTAATAGCAATATCGCTGCACATGCAAAACGTTTCATGCATTCGTATATTCCTTCACATGATCCATTCCAACCGGTGTCAGCCAGTAACATAACTGTGAAGGAGTCCATTCAACATCTGCAGGTGGGAGTAAAGAATACTTTGCGTTTTGAAGTCTTTACTTGTGACTTTTATTCTACAGGGTGAAGGAACCAGTGACGTCCTTTGGGATGAATTACGTAGTGACTACCCGTCATTGTTCTGGAGATCAAAGAATGTCAACAAGATAAATGCTTGGTAAGTTGATTAAGAAAATGAAACTCAATAGTTACTCCTTCTGATTACCCCTTAGACTGTTATGACAGAACTGTCCTTTTTCTTTCCTTGAAAATTGAAGTCCTTTTCTTCTTTAATTGATGGAGTGTAATTTTTTCAGGGTTGGGTTAACAATATTTGTTTTATGATGCTTTGGGGAACCTTGTTAGGTAATTGTATTTGTAAAATAAGCACTGTGATGATGTGTGAGTTATCTGCTCAAGAAAAATGTGCTGGGTCTCTTGTCATCTGTGACAGTCGATACTGGTTACAAGTCTCGCAGAGTATGTGTCATGCTTTGTTTCATTATAATTATTAGAATACACCTGAGTATTTTTAAAAGGATTCCTGTATTGAAAGTACAAAGAACCTGTGTTGTCGTTCAAGTCCTGTATTGGTACAACAGGCTCTTTATGCTGCCACCTGCATAAAAACTGTAACTTAATCACTGACACAATCTTGAGCAAATTGGTACATTAGGCAGCATGTTACAATGAGTAAACGTGTGGAGACAACCCCTGAATGCATGCAGATGTTTATAGGGCTAAGAATGTTGCTGGTATCCTCATTTGGAATAAATGGGTTGAAAATTCTGGCCAGCTCAGTCTTTGTACTTACAGAGCTGTGGTAACACAAATAAATGCCAAACCTACTTTTTATGTAAAAACATTGAAAAGGAAGAGTTTCTATAGAAATCCTTTCTGGCCTAGGCAATATCTTCAGCTATGATTTGCAAAATATGAAGATCTTGGACTTGAAAACTGGCACTTGCAAGACTTCTAGTCAAAATAAAATCACTTTTTCTTATACTGTGCAATCTTTAACCCTTTACGGTTGTTTGTGTTCTTTTGGACCCATGCAGAGAGCTCGGCTGTCACACATCTTAACTGTTTCACTCAGAGCTCGAAACTGCGAGTAGCTACCCGAAAATTCGGCCACAACGGCGAGAGAGACAATAGTTTAAGGACACGGGGTCAATGGCCTACGGAATCCGATGTGGGGCGGGCTACGTCCGCTTTTCCGCCCAATCCCGAGGCGCGCCAATATGCCCCGATCGGAGCACAACGGTGAAGGGTTAATCATGTGTCATCTGTCAATCATACTAAATCAATACCCCTCCCCCTCTCCCATTATGCTGCATTCTCATTTACTACATTTAAAGATGTCTTAAAAATTCTTCTAGAACCAAAATGGTGCCTATTGTCAAATAGCTTTTTCAGTTGCTACCCCATCTTTTGAACCAATTCTTTGTCAAAACCCATCTTATGTAAATTCATACTTGTTTAAAATGGCTTCCTGATAATTTTAAATCGAATATTTTGACACTACATTGAGAGCTGAATTGTTATTTTAACAGGTATTTTAAGAGATGTGAAGGCAGCTGGAGTAACCACATGTGGACTGTGTTCTGGTACGGCATATCAAATCCAAAGTTGTCATACGGAATTGTAGATTGGGCCGTCAACCACAAGTCTTCCTTCCTTGAGGCTGATGAAGAAGAAGATTTCACTGAAGTTAGTGAGGTCGGAGAGCCATGGTAGATTCTAGAGAAATTAGGGTATTAACAGAAGATATTGAGCATGAAGAGTCCTTATGTAGAAAACTGGTTTTAAACATTGGTGTAAAAGTGTATTTGGGAAACATTTTTGGGATGAATTTGAATTTGAATGAATTTGGGATGTAAACATTTTGACTCTGCTATGTTTACTGATGTGTAATCATACAAGTGATTTTAGTGAATAGGAATTATCCTTTCATATGGAAGATAATAAGCAAATTTTTTAAAGTTAGCAGTCACGAGGGAGAGGGGTAGGGAATTGGAAGTTGAAATGAAGGAGTGTGATGAAAAGTAATAATTATGTGACACCTTGACTTTGTGTTTGATAGATAGATAAATAGTAAGATGTATGAACCACATACCTCATCTATGATAATAATTTTAATAAAGTATCAATGCAAGTACCTGCTAGCTCATTGATTGATTACAAAGAATAACTTATATCTTTGCAAAGAGATCTTTGAGACCTCCAGAGTCGTGGGAACCAGTCAACTTTAATAAAAGATTTAGGTGTAGAAACAAGGGTGTGATTACCTCTATTTTATTTCGATAAGTATTACTGGAACCCTAGGCTGTCTGTAATGGGGTAGGTGTGGAACATCATTTCAGGTGAAGGGTAGCTCTTTGGGGAGTTCAGGAAGCATGTGGGGGTGTGTTTTAAAAGAGAAGTGTAAAACAGGATTTTATTAATTAAAGAATTTTGTAACATATGAAACACACAGCTTTAATTAAAAAAAATCAAACATTTTATGAATGGAAGAAAAGAATATGTGAAATAAAGTAATTAATTAATTTTTCAAGAACTGGTGTTATGCAGCTAAGCTATTACAAACCAAAGTTGGCATTGTGTTGTGTCTGTACGCTGCTTTCTTTTTGCATTGCCGTGTTTAATTGGATTGGCTATTTCCTTCTCTCTTCCTCTGTGTTGTGTTCATAAATTTGTTCAAAGATTGGCAATAATCAGAATTAAAACAATAATTTATTGTTACCCATTGTCCAAGTTTGGCTTGTTGAAGTTTGTTTCCTTCTTGAAGAAATTGTTACTTGGTTTGTTTTTTTAAGAGGCAAATTAAGGCATGAGGAAAGAAATCCATTGTACTCATTGTACCAGCTCTCATCTGTGTGTTTTATAGTTGGCATTACTCAACCAGGTTTGCAGCTTAGCACTGGTTGTCAGATTAGGAGGTAATTATAGTCCTTAAAAGTTAAGAGCAGTCCCCCCAAACCTATTTGGAAGAAAAAGCTAAATAACACAATTTTTGTCTTATTTCTCTTCAAAGTATCTTTCATCACATTTTATGAATTTACTATTGCATATTCAAGGTAAACCAAGCAGTTATTTCAGGTAAATTTCAAATTTGAAGAGAAAAAACATTGTCACATGACTCCCAACAGCCAATCATGAAACTGGACAGTCTACTACACTTCTTCAATTTGGGATGATTGCTCCTGCCCTTTAATATCACATTTTTCAATGGCAGTACAAAAGTTTACCCATTTGACAGTTGGTGCTATGTTTGTTGACATGTTTTGTTAAGATGAATTCACAAAATATGTTTCTTTTTCAAAATATCAGTAAGAAAAGTAAGGCAGTACAATAGTACTTTTTCTGCATTGTTTTACCAAACAGAAACACTAGGTCAGGCATCAGAAATCCTTAGGGAAGAAAAAGTTGTTAAGACCTCTCATTTTTGCAGTTTTGTGTTAACTAACTTGGTTATTACTTGTGTACCTGAATGAGTAAGCTTCCTAAAAAGCATGACTAAATTACACCCTCTTTTAAATCTGAGGTGCACAAAATTTAGAAAAGAGGATAATATTTTGAATAAAGAGCCTATTTTCAAACAAGTATAGGGTTACATAATTTAGATAAGTTTTAAGGAGGGGTAATGTAGCTCTTCCCCAAATGCAAGAAGAAGACAAACTGAAGGTTTCCTTGGGAAAACATCTGGACATGAATCATAAGTTGGAGATTTTTACAAAAATCTGCTAAGTATCGAGTATGTCACACAAATCAGCTAAACAATCTTAGTATCAACCAATATCCATACCATTAAAAGACTACCTCCATTTGTAATTTGTACCCAGAATGACTATACTAATCCGATTGAATGTTGCTAGTTGCGTACCCTTAGGAAAAGTTTGATTTTTGACTGTATTTGACAGTACATCTCCATGTTTTACCTACCCCATGACATTCCTGGTCATAAGCAGTTATCTTCCTTTATATGTATGCTTTGAGGCATAAAATGCTAATCCCAGCAGAAAATGTACTACACTTTAAAAATTTGGTGTGGGACACTTTTTAAGTTCAGGTTTTATTTATTCCTGGTCATGAGCAGTTATCTACATGATATGTTTTGTATTCTGACAGAAGGTCGAATAAATGCAAACCCGGCTGCTGAAAGTGTACTACACTTTTAAGATTATTAAAAGTGCAGGACACTTTCAGCTGGAAGATTTTATTACAAAAGTCTTTAAAATCATTTACTAAAGGCTTTTCAAAATAAACAGAGAAATTGAAGGTGCTGCAGTGGCATTGGTTGTTTTGATTGTATAGATTGTGCCCACTGGTGTAATGAGATAGGTCTAGGGTAAGCTTAGGTTAAGTTATTTCAGATATGGTTTTATGCCTCAATTTCTAACCTTCTAGTTTAGTCTAGTGACACCCTTGGCTTTTTTTTCACAGGAAGGCTTAGGGAACCATAAAATACAAGGATTGTATTTAAAATGGAAATTTTGCAAGAAATATTGTTGAATCTGAAATTTTGAAGGATAGCTCCATTTCTACAGGAAGGTTGTAGAGTTCATTGTGCCAATAGGTAAAGTGCATTGACCTTTAAATTAAAAGTTATATCAATTGTGAGGAAGCATTGTTCCTCTTAGAATATAATGATGGAAAATCAGCCAATTTGATGAATTGTTGTAATGTGATGAATATTTATTACAGCCAGTGTGATGTCTTTGTCATTTTGATGAACACTTGTATTTATATTGATGAAAATTTATGTCAGTCATTATGGTGAATATTTATATTCTTTATGATGAATATTATACAACAAAAGTTATGAGTATTTTCCATGCAGCAAAAGATAGTAAGAGTGTTCTGACTGGATTATGGGAGGAGAATTGAATAGTCAGGCAAGTTATTGACTTCCAGAGATGTAATTGCTTTGGCATCTGGTCATATTCATGCATTTATATGCAACATAAAAAGGGCATTATCATGCAAATGATAGGTGCAATGTCTAAAGAAGAAAATCTAAAATTTGAAGGTATTTCACTTGTCAACTTCAGTGCAGACTAAAGCGGGAGAGTGAATCGAAATATTGGGAGTGCACAGTCCCATGATGGTTGATTTCATTTGGACAAAGAATTGTCATTTTGGCCTTTTGCAGGCAATTAAATCCTTCTTGCAAGAAAATGGCCGCTCTTGAATCTAACACTGTATGCTCAATTGACTATTGTGCTTTGTAAGTAGGCAACTTTCAAGTGTTGTTCAATGCTACTACATTTCATGTCAGTTGTTAGGCACAGAAAAACATTTTCACTATACAAATGGAAATCTGACATTTAAACAGCTGGACTCCTTGTTTATGAAATAGTAACCTTCCATATGTTCCCTTTTCTTTGTATAGGGATTTACTCAAATGTAAAAGGTGTCAAACTTGTCATTTTCATAATGTAAAAGAATGTTCATGTGCTGGTCATCTCTTTAATTTTTTTTTTTCTGCCAAATGGTCACTTCATGTGTCATTTCATCATAAAGTGAAAAAGTGCAACTATTCTAATTAAAGGGTGTCATTCAGGTATGTAGTAAAAAAGTTTTTTAGTGAATGTTTTTTAGTTTTGATATGTATTTATTGTCCTTGATAAATGTCAGAAACCACTGCGTAAGACACCATGTCCAAGAAGTCAAACTGTGTAGTTAGTTAGATGGAGTTTTAGGACCCAGTTTCCAACCTATTGGCTCAAGTCAATCTGGCCACAGCCTTTTTTCCTACTCCATTGCTTATGCAGAGCATCATGCACAGTGGCAGTAAGCTCCATTTTTAGAGTCTTTGGCATGACTCTCGACCTGTGAATAGAACCCGGGCGTTCGGTTTTAGAGGTGGATAGTCTTACCATTAGACCAAACATGCGATCAGTCAAACCTGTGTAGTAGCTGCAGTTATGCATTGTTAGTACTGTTACTGCAATAATCACAATATAAATCTGCTTCACTATGACTAGGGTAATCTTGCTATTGTAATGCATAAAGCAACAAAGTATGGCTGGAGGTATCCTGGGATAGCTCGTCCTAGTTCTCAAATACATTTTGTTCTCTGAACTAGACCTAGCAACTTGCCTTAAAACACTGTCTGAAATCTTTCTGTAAGGTTCACAGTGTGCAGTGTGAATCAATTACAAGGTGAGCCCTTGAACCTGTGTTGGGCACTGTGGTAGGCTTGCGTACTAACATTAGGCCTAATAATAAATTTTGGTACTGGTTGGCCGGGTGCATCACATCTTCTAACCATGTACACTGATGAGCACGTATTGCTATTTTCCCAGTTTTTTCATGGTGACATTGCTGACCTAGTGCAGGATTAAGCATACTATGTCAGCACACTGGAGGCAGATGCTGATGGCAGCTGCAGTCTGTGGCTCTGACATGGTGCCTTAGTTGGAAGGGTACCAGTATTTTCATTCTTAGAATATTGTTGTATATATGTCAATCACATCATAAAATTCTCTTATGTGGTATGTGGGTGGTACTTCACTGACTATGCATGTCTTGGGGGGAAGGGTTTGGTTGTGTCAACTGGTCTGAGTTCTGGCAGCCTGTATATTCCTGGGTCTGACTGCCTTTGTTTCTCAGTTTGCTTGCTATGGTCTAGCAGACTTTTCTTGCCTGGGTGTGGCAATCTTAAGTTATTTTCTATAATCTCTACCCTATCAACACAATAGAGAATAAATTTTAAACCCATTGACTTGGGGATGTGTTTTTGTTTTCCTTATAATGAAACAGCTTGGCTGTCAGACCCTTTCATTTAGGGACCTCGCAGTACAGTTATGCCATACTTACAGTTTATTTTAATTTTCTTTCTATGTACTTTTTTGTCAAAGCTTTCAGTGGGTAGCGTGCTACAGTCTATTTGTGCATCAAGCAATTCCTGAAAGTCTTGTGGAGATAAAACTTTGACTTCCCAAGTTGTCCATCAATTTATTACTCATGTATAACAAGTTACATTTATAGTATACCCATCCCTGCTTACATCACCCCTGCACTTGTCCTTGTGTCTTAGCCCCTAGCTGAATAAACTACACTGACTTAATAACATAATATATGTTTTAATATATTGCTGTATTCCTCGGTATACATAGCTTCAGTAGGTTTATTCAGCAATGTTCAAAGAGGGCATTATGTTTGTGTATGCTTTAACCTTTATGCTTTTGTAAACTTCTTTCAGTTGAAGTGTTCACTATCCTGAAATGATTCCAGTGTTACAAGTTTGAGCTGCAAAAACTGACAAAAAGACTTTCAATTGTCGTTGTGTCATATTTAATGTGTTTTTGATATCACCCTACTTTAAAGGGCAAGTGTTGTCAGTCTGGTTTGGATTAGCAGACCAACCCCTTTGTTTATTTAAGTTCTTATCAACTGTCCAATGACAATTGTTCTTAAATAAACAGATATCCTTTTCCTTTCATATGAAATATTCCTCTTGTGAAACAAATTGAGATGTAACCAAGATCTAGCTATATCAAGCTTTTTCAATGAGTGACAATTTCATTCCACTTTACTCATTTCCCCTATCGTCCTCCCTTTCCATCTTTTAAAGCCAATCTTCCTTATCTCCTTCTCAGGGAAATCTCATTTCAGGCAACAACTTCATATCACAACTCTAATTAATGGACATCATAAGAGAATTGTGTCACCTTTGCAAGTACTGTTTCTAATCAGACATTGGTCAAACAGATGATGTTCCGAACAGTATCTTGACAATCAGAGATGAGCCCAAGACTTTTGATAAAAGAGAGGAAATGGAGCCTGACACCTCTGAAAAAAAGAGGAAATTGAGAGGCAGGCTCCGGGATTGGGGGCCCAGGTGCAAGCTTAAGGGCCCCTAGTGGCATTGATGTCATTAAAGTACACTTCTGATTGAATTAAACTCTGAGGGCTGTTTGTAAATGTTTAATAGCTGAGATTTATAGGATGTTTATGACAGAAACTTTTAGGAAATTTGCACAAAAAAAAGAGGAAAAGTACAAAAAAGGAAGTTTCCTCTAAAAAGAGGAAGTATCTCATTCCTGTACCATACAGAAGGAGAGCCAACCCTAACCTTAATACTTTAATTAAGTCAAACAAGAACAATATGACCTGTCAGAAGAATATGTTACTTGAGAATTTGCTTTCAAGTACATTGTCTGACAGATTTGACAAAGCTTTCTCTATCTATTACATGTCCCTGGTTTGACATGGAACCTTAACACTTCTGAAATGATTAACAAAACTTTTAACATCAAAAGTTTTTTGACTATATTAAATATATTTTCTGTGATGAAACCATTAAATTACAAGTACTTAATTGATATTTTTATTGAATTGCCTGGTAAAGTTATAAAAATATCTCAGTGATGATATTTTCTATAATATTGCACATGAATTGAGTTTATTAATATCAAATTGGTATTGTTAATAATACATGATTGTCAAAAGTATAATTTTATTTTTCAGTAATTGGAGGGAAAAGGGTGGCTATTGGTGGTAGAGTTGGTTTCTTGGTCTTCACAACAGTTGTTGAGGAATTCAAGTCTCTCTGTATGTCTCCCATTCCAAGTCGCTGAATTGTGCTGTAAAAATGAAAAAATATAGGAAAGTCACAAATGAAACCCTTACCTCCCAATTTTCAAGACGCTAGATGCAGATATGCTTTAATCCTGTACATTAGTTAACTGCTGTCCTGGAGTGGGGTATTAGGGTACACTAGTAAGAGGTGTTCCCCTCCTTTTTGGCAAAAAGCCTCCCCAATTGGTAGTGATCTCTGGTTATTGTTAACATAATTTCTAATGCAGTATGCACACATGTTCTACAACCGCCAAACTAAACCCTCAAACACACAGAAAAATATGAATTCACCAAGGGTACCTGCTGCTTGTCAAGTTTCAATCACCACTGAGAAATGTGTGTTAAATTTACATGGACTACACTACAGTATAGTAAATTTGCCACTCAACCACGTTGTCATGGCTCCCTCCATGTACTATGGGGAGTGGTCTCATGACACAGTTTCACATAGAAACCAAAAATGCTTTCATATCATTAGTTCCATGATATTTAAAAAAGGAACCACAAGAGGTAGGCCTTTGTGCATATGTTAGCTGAGTGAAACGTATTGCCTTTATCCAATATTGAAAAGGTAGTTAGGTTAGATAGACTATGTATTTTTGCACAGGATAGTGTGGTTATTCAGGCCCTACAGATAATGAAAAGTTGAGTCAAACATTTATATTAGTTCACTAGGTTGGTGATCCTGAGCAGGAAAAGCCTTGTCTCAAACCTAGAATGGGTATGCATGCTTTTGGTTTTAGGAGTTGCATCTTATGGCATAGCTAGGTACACCGGACTGCTTACATTACCATGGTACACAACATATTTGATACCCATTATGGGGCTTAGGGATGTTGTGACAGTATACAGTGAATGCAACAACTGACCTTGCATGATGGACTGAGCTGGATGCACAAGTATGACTACAGTACCCTCTAGGTAAATTTGTGTAAACTTGGGAGGAACACTTCCAAAGGCAGAATTTGATTTTGAACTTTTGGAGATTTGAAATGTGGCAGATTTGAAATTATGCAGGTTAGGGGATTCAATACGGAAAGACCGACCTGTAAAGTGCTCGTCACTTGGGAAGTATGTATAATTTTTGTTTCAGCAATAAGCAAGCAAACAAAATCAGGCCATAAAACCAATAAACCTGGTCACAGTCAACAATTAGTTTCCTTTCAAACATTTATTAAATTCAGGTCTTTAAATCCAGAAAGTAGAATTCCACAATCATGCATATTCACTTTTAATGATATATGGGAATGTTTGTATCGATCTCTGTCCTGATTGCGACTCCCAATTCAGAGAATTTGCTTCTTTTCAGGCAAAATTGATATGGGATTCCCCCTAGCTACAGTACCCCCATATGAGGAAGAATGTCTTAATACTTGGCCTTTTCTGTGTTCCAAGCGTTCATGTAATATACTTGAAGTTGCTTTACATTCCTCTCTACAAGAGCAGATTTGGAGGTCAACCCAATTTTTTTATGTGCCCCTTGCATTCAGAGACCCTTCAAGTAATAACACTTACACAATTCAGCCACTCCTTTCACCAGTCTTAATAATTCAATACCACATACACACATTCTCCAAAATAGCTGGTTTAATAACACCACATCTACAACATTTGTTGCAAAATGTGAATTTACTTTAAAAATTTTTCAAACAAACCTTGTGTAAATTCATCATAAATTTAAGAAGGGTTCTTTTGTCTGGTTTTAAAATCATGACAGATGAAGACACATTATTTCGCAGTTTGGCAGATGAAGACTTGACGACAAAAAGTTATGATGAATTCCTTAAAAATTTCAAACACTAGGGAGTGGAGGTGCATTCTACTATGTGGTGAAATAAGTCAACATACCTCCTCACATATGCACCCCATGATTCCATTTTAGCAACAAATCACTTGTCATTGATACTGTGACGCCCAGTCCACCCCCTCTCCTCTGGTACTATTCATTAAGAACTCCCCACCCTAAAAATCTGAACACTTTTACCTGACCTCACAAAGGGGAGGTCACGTGTAATAAAATCCTTCTTATCTAGTTGGTTACACAACTGATAAACTGTTGCCATATTCTCCCATTGCACTATTAAATTTTTGATGAGTGCTATCCACAGGAAGTACAAGACCAAGTATAATTCCGTTAGATAAAAGATATATAGTTTAAATGGTGACAAAACTACTTTCTGAATCTTAAAGCAGAGGAGTTGCTAATATTCTAAATACGAACTCTTTGGCTATGTTTCTTCTTTCATTGACATCCATGTCTAGTATCCGTGGCACTGTTACCAAAGCTGTGGCACCCTCCCAGTCGGTCCCCACCTGGAAAGACATATACAAGCTTACAGTATAAATAGAGTCATTCTTTAGAATTCATCACCTTGTGTTAGATACATGTAGTGTTAGGATTTGTCAAACAGATAGTCAAGAAAATATAACAGTGCAGGAAAAGAGAGATAGCTTACTAGGGAATAACTTCCAGTATCGCATCGCAATTTGCAGCACAAGCAGGCCAAGTTGCTACACAAATGAAAAATTGTGTGGCAATTTTTTGTGTGCATAACCTTTGCATTTTGCACACACAATTTGTGAAAGACCTTAAAAATCTTCAAAACTGATACGCAAAATTTGAATGCTAAATTTTTTCCTGTAGCTAGCTGTCTCTCCTTTAGAGGAACCATTCCTCCTCCCTTTTCCCCAACCCTGTATTGTGTATGGCGTATCAGTCACGGTAAAAATATTCACTTGATTTCCTTCCTTGCCCAGTAACATAATTTGATGACTGACAGACAGTAAAACTCCATGCAAAGATATTTGATCCAAGTCGAGAAACCCTAGCCACAGTATGCAGAGCAGGCAGAGGGTGTTTTGATTACAATCCTGCCTAAAGGACTGTGTAATTTTTTGCAATCAAGTGGACTAAAAGCTTGGTGAAGTGATAATAACAGACCAACAGCAGTGGGTTTGGAAACTTGATACATCTCACTAGAAGGATAGATTACTGAGGTAAGAAAATCAACTTTTTTACCACAATCGAAACAGCATGGTCTATAGCCGGCTGAAAATTTGAAAAAAATAGTAACACAACGTGCCTTGCATAATTGTAAACAATTCATATGATTAGAGTCACAATCATGACTTTGCATATACATAGAATTATCAGATTGTAGTATATTTGCCAATATTTTTTTATTTTATTAATCTATTTTTATTGTAAAATTTACATAAAAAGCAAAATATACATGGGCACAGGGATTTTATCTTTAGGAACTTAATGTAGAAAAGTTACTCTGAAATTTAGAGATTGATGAAATGTGGTAGGTAGAGGTATTAGAATAAACTAAGATTTTCAAGTCTGATCATGGTCGGTTTATAATCAAACAACAGCAACTAGAAATATGTATTAGGCACCGCAAGATGAAACCGAAGAACAAATTTTGCACAAGAAATAGTAGTGTTCATTACATCAACTGAAGCTGATAAAGCCACTCAAGTCAGGTTGTTGACTTGAACCATTACATAGGTTCTACAGAAAATTCTGCCAAATTTTAACATCGAGTTGGATGTTCTAGTTTTGAAAGAATTCTGTAATAAGTCATAGACTGAATTACAGTTAACTTAGATCAGATCACATGTTAGTCAAAACTTTACCTTCCAGTATGGTCCTCTGTCTCCCAACAGAGTCATGCTTTTACCCCTCAATGATTGTGATTTAAATGCCATTGGAACCTTCATGTGAATCCCCCTTGGCTGGATGATAGGCCCACCTCGCTTCCTCTTAGGTGTCTGTCTGACGATCTGTAGTTTTGCAACTGGTCTAATCATTACGATTCCTGCCTCATGACCAACGGCATCAAATCTGTATAACAAAAGTGTAATCAATTAATAGACAAATCAGGAGAAGTTTGTGCCATTGCATCATGGAAAGGGTCAAAGCTGAAGCAACCCAAAGCCACTGCAGCCATGTCAAAAATAGACATTGACTGAATTAGGTCAATGCCGCTTAACAAAAATTTGATGGATTGAAGGTGTATTAATCAGCATAGGCACACAGGGAAACAGATGAAATGATAAACTTGGCCTCTTTACCCAACCTGTCACACTCCTTCTTACTTCCCCTACACTATTGGATAGTCCATCTATCACGGAATGATCACTGGAAATGAAATTCTTACTGTAAACTGTTGATGCTCTACCATCTCCTGCAGTAAACTATCCTAACTTGCCCTTGTTTCAACACCAGCCAAATGGTTCACATCATAATAAATTAAGCCCTGTTTTTCAAGACTCAGGCTGGAATTATGGAACAAGGACGAGTAAGAATAGTTAAGTATGGTTCAGAAAAGCATTTTGGGGATGGGGGCAAGGTCCAGAATGCTCTGAAAACTTACAAATTTTGAGCATCACAATGGAGCATTGAATAAACATGTATTTTAAAATGGTGCAAACTAATTACAGAATATAAGAACCAGTCTTTTAAGACGATTGATTTCTCCTTGATTTTTTTGTGGTTCAAGTTCCTTGTTGTATTAAACTTTTTGAAATAGTAGACTATAGAGTGAATAATTATAGAGCGAATCCCTACAGTACCTCTTTACATTCATGACACGTACATTCTTCCATAACTTCGTAACTGAATAAAAACAGATAAGTATGCTAAGAAAATACCAAAAAAGATAATATCGATCATTATTTTCTTGAGTGATTTATATTTGAACAGCATCAACAGAATTTCAAACTGTCAAAGCACAATTGATTCAATTGAATTGGTTTTTACCACAGTTCCAAAATCTCCATGTTCAGACAATGACAATTAGAGCACTACTCTTGCCTCAACAAAGAGTTTATCCTGACATCAAAGAAGACTTCTTAGAATGTGGAGACATCAGGACAAGAAAATGTTGGGGCAGGGAGCAAAGTATATTCAGAAAGCTGTCACTAAACACTTGAAAGCCAGGATCTGCATTGTGCCAGGAATACTTACATGGCTAGCAATTGTTCGTATATCTTTGTTCTTTCTTGTTTGATTAGTTCACGTCTATCTTGCCATTTATTCAAACTCTGCAAAGACAAAAAATAACTTTTATTACATTAATATGTTTGATTGTGTTTTGCTTCTAATTTAACTGTGATTTCAAGTTCAATTTATTTTCTATTTAACCTTGAAAGAGGTTTCAGAAATGCAATATGAGGATATATATACACATACATAGCACAAGAACAAGAAAAATAAGCAAAACAAACAGATGTGAAAAGAAGGAAACACAAGCAAAACTGAACCTCTCGATAAAAACAGGATTTCTTCAGCATGAAAAAATCATAGAATTATGTAAAAATGTTCAAAAGTCCTGAAGGTTTGAAAAAACTACTTATTGAAAATACCCATGCTCAAGACATGTCTTTATCAGGACTTTACCACTCAAGAACTAGAGCTGGACCATAGATTTTTTTATAATTTTATTATGAAGAGATCACAGACAAGTGTTAAGGATTTTTTTCTTTTGTTTAGGTAAGAGAATAATGCAATTGTGACCATCAGTTTTAAACTAAATACAATTTTTCTCGATGGTGAAGTCTACTACAGGTCTCTTTCAGAGTTTCAGAGTTTCTTTGTCTGGTTTAGATAAAAATAATTTTCCAAAAAAAAAAATTACAAACTAAACATCTGAGATAAAATTATTTTTTCCAGCTTAGTCACAACTTTTGTTTTTCAATCACTGTGCCCTTAAATATGCAAAGACTAACACTTAACCTTTTCTAAGGGGGTAAACCAGGCCTCTTTTAAAGAAATTGTGGCACTAAAGGGCGGGCATTTTCGAATCCAAGCCCATGGTACCATCAGACCAAGCCTTAGTTATCTCATCAGAAGTAAACTTGTGGTCTGTAACTTGGCACAGAGAGCTTAGCCATAAAAAAGGCATCAACAACAATGATGTCCCTGAATCAAATTACAAATCCTTCTACCCTCCAAGACCGTGATGTTCGGAGGAGTCAATGTGACCAAAGTTGGTCTTCCGAAGTCAATGAGATCGTGCAGATTAAAAATTACAGTATTTTTAAATCCAGACTGGTTTTAGAAAATTATCCTTTGACTTCAAGAAATCAAAATAATTACAGCCTTTGAAAATTTTGTTGTGGCAAGAATTCCTGCAGTTAATGAGCATTTGCATGATATTAACCCTTTACCGTTGTTTGGGTCCTTTTGGACCCATATGGAGAGCGCAGCTGTCACAAATCTTTACTGTTTCACATGGAGCTCGAAACTGCGAGTAGCTACCCGAAAATTCGGCCACAACAACGAGAGAGACAATGGTTTAAGGTCACAGGGTCAATAGCCTACGGAAGCTGATGCGGGGCGTGCTACGTCCGCTTTTCCACCCACTCCCGAGGCCCGCAAATATGCCCCCATTGGAGCACAACGGTAAAGGGTTAACTTAAATGAGAGGCAGTGGGCGCTCTGCAGTAGTGGTTCAATGGGTGGTGAATTTCATTGTCTCCTCAAATGTTCAGTCTTCAAAACTGAAAGAAAACCTGTAATTAAAGCAATGTAAAATTGGCTAAAATGCCCTGAAAATGAATCAACTCTTTACTTCTTATAAGAAGGAGTTCACATGGCTTCATTTTGCAGTACAGGCCCATTATTATCAGTTAGTTCAACTAACTTACACAACTGCTATACCAGTATACTGAAGTCATGTATATAGTCACCCTGTACAGTATACTAGGTTTTTAACCCTCTCTCTCTTTACTTTTTGGTGAGACCTGGGGGCAAGGACTGTTGACAAGACTAATTATAATGTGTTTTGAAAACTTTTGTTCTTTAACTGGTTGGCCTGATGAACGAATCTATGTTTTGTGAACTTGTTTTGGGTGACTGTAACAACTGTATGAAGGTATAAAACAGTATATAAAATTTATATGAACTCATTAGCCATCTTGCAGGGGTTGGGAGAACAAAAAAAATGTAAAAGGTCTTGCACTGAAAAATACAAAAAAATTATAACCTCAATCAAAAGCAGCAACTAACCTGTCAGACTAGAACTGTCAAATTGGAACATTTTGTATCGTTTAGCATCTACGCTCTGTACACTCTCCCAACGGGTGGCGAAACGCCTACATTGATGTGCCCTAGTATTCCAAACAATTGGCTTTTCTCGCTATGGACCTACTGACATACTTTTACCCACAATTCATTTCCTTAAACTTACTTCTTTAACTTTACTCTCCATTCTCTCCAGAAAGCCAGCAATCTTTTTCTCTTTCTCAACATCCCCTTCACCTTCAAAATCTTCCACTTTCTCCAACATTTTCTCTGAAATTTAAGTTGAAATATTTGAAAAAAAAAATTCCTCCATACTTGTTTTTTCTTTGTCCAATTGACTGTATCATATTTACTGAACAGGCTTTCCTAAGGTTTCTTTGTGTTTAAGAACAGTACTGTCTACAAAATCATGAGAAATAGAAATTGTAATCATTGCATTAATTGTCAGGAATCACAAACATTCAAATGATATCTATGACATACCTGGTTAAACTTTAACTCAAAACTCTGAGTAATGCATAACTGAAGACCCCCTGCCCCTGCCCATTTTGAAGAATTTTCCCCTTGGTGTTAGTGATCTCTGATCTTCCACCTCTTACCCTGCACTAACTTGACCCAATCATGTTCAGAAGATAAATCATGAACAGAAATGTTACCTTTTTGGTCTTGCATTCTTCTAAACATGATGTATCTTTCAAACATCTGTCTGAGTCTCATTTCTGGCACCTCCATAGCTTGGTTGATTATATCCACTGTGATCTGGATAAAATTGAAAACAAATCATGTTCCATGTTTGGTTGCTAAGCATCCTTTAAAAAATTTATATTACTGTGACAATAAAGGTGGAAATTCATGCAAAATAACACTTTTACAAGAGAATGCAAGGTACAGCAGGCATTTTATGGACTTGTCAGTGTGTTGTCATTCTGTGCCTTGTTGATTCTGTTAATCTGTAAGTGTTTGTCACATAGGGTTGATTTATTTTAGGATGACTTTAGATTTATTACATGTTGAGGCATATTCATGGAGAGATATTTTAATTAAATGGTTCTTGAAATGATTGTATTGACCATGATGTTCTATAAATCAACTTCTTAACTGCCATTTTCAGCTGTTTTCACAAACTGAAATGATCAAAAATACCCTTCTTTTTTCATAATATGAAATGTCTGAGCAATCATAAGTGAAAATTTTAAACTGTTTTTATGAGCAACACATGAAAAGGTAAACCATCTCTATTATCACAGGCATACAAGGCAGGGGAGTTGGGGGCTGCAGCCCTCCTAGATCCGGGAAAAATGCTTTTATTAGGACACTCTTGTATTTTCATGGCAAGGGGACAGTGCATTGGGAAGTGCGGCAGACAGCTGCCTTTGCTAATATCCCGATACCTATAAATACCAGCATAAACCAAAACTTCTGAAATGTCTTGATATGCAGGTGACCATATAAAATAACATGTGATACAGTTGTGGATACTGAATGCTACCTTGGGCTTAGAATGTAAACAACATTTTTGCTATACTGCTAAAACAACACATTTCCTTTGCCAGTTAAAAATGTCTTCATCTTAATACAGAATACCATGCATCCACTCCCTATTTTGATCATGTAATTTTGACCTTACCAGATGTACTGATGTACTTTTCTAAAATTCGACTTTCTATCTAAAATTAACCCACCATCCTCCACTCTCATCAATGTTTTACCAACTGCAGTATGTTTTCAATAATGGCATGATCCTTTTCTATAAAACTGCACCCATTCACCATTTGCAAAACTACCTGCCATTTGTTTCAGGGATGTTGCTAAATAGCTATCTAGAAACTCCATGTTCATATCACAATTGTTCATGGTTGCATTTATGTATGAATCCTTGTGTTCTGGTTATCATTCTGAAGAATTGTCCATCTGCTTTCTCACTACTTCAATATTAAGTTTACAACCTCCAAGTCTCCAGTGATCTAGAAACAAGCACTGACCTATTGGACCTATTGCAGAATAATATTCATCCTTTCTGTTAATTTTAGGTATTCCTTTCATTTCATAACAAGTTTACAAACAAATTTACCCCCACTACAATGCAACCCCTACACTACATTCAACCACTGTACACTCTCATCTCAAGCATCCCTTTCCATTATCTCCTATTTAAAAAAATTTGGACTGTCCTGGTTTAAGTGGGACAATATGGTTTTGTCTTTGTGTCCCTAACTGTTCAGTTTGGCCAAGCTGGTGCAGTTGAACTGATATATATGGATCCACAGCCAAGAATTTCAGAGATTTTCACAGAAAAAAAATTAGAATTTGCTACCCCAAAGTTTGAAATATCTCCTTACATGTCCAGATTACCCTTAGAAGAAAATGGGTGCCTAGGTAAAAAAGTCAAGCAATTTCTTTGTTGAAGGCAGTACGTCAGAACTTTTAGGTTTAATTCAAGCCTTCTCTGACCAAGTAGGTCTACACTTGGAACATTTAGTCTAGGGCTACCCTCTCTATCTCTACTGCTTACTTTAATTAAATATCCTCATTATGAATCCTCATCTACAAGTAGAATATAATGAAATTACTGGCAGTTTTAATTTCTGTTTTGAAAGAAATATTCTATAACTTGTCAAAGTGTCCCACTTGTTTTAACAAGGTAAGGCTATAGAGAAAGGAGTGGGGAAAGAGGGAAAGTAAATATATATGCCTGCCTTCATAATTACAGGTATTGTTGGCAGAATACCAACTTAACTTCAACGTTTTAATAAAAGTTATCCTCTAACATACTCTAAGGATGCCTCACACAATAGACCAGGGCATATCTAACCTAGTCTGGTCCTGGAGTAACTATATCAAAGGTCAAACTGGCCCTGACTGTTCAAGATCAATTGCACCTATGTCTTCAGGTCATTTTGATGGTATACTTTGGGGCAGGGGATAATAAAGTCACCTGCAGGTTAAATGGGGGTGACCCATCTGTAAGTGTAGTCAACAACTGGTATTTACAGCAGCAAAGTGTATGTTTGGAGGGTATGTAATACATCTGATACTGACATTTCCAGGTATATCTAGAGTAAGAAAGATCAGATCCAGGGTACTAAATGAAAAACACCCTTCAAAGAATACTCTGTATTTACACAAAATTAGGAATGTGTTTGAAACTAAATATTGTTTAAGGATAAAATATTGTTTAAAGAAGACTGCAAATGTTCTTTCAGCTGAAGAAACAAAGTATCTTGACTTGACCAGGGAGCATAGTTAAACAGAGAGATAGAGCAAAGCAAGGGGACTTACCCCTGCTTAGTTTCATCTTCCTTTTTAGTTTCCAAATGCAGGGATTAAATATTCAAATTTCAAAGTTTATAAGTTTCATTCTCAACCTTTACCTTTATTTGAAAAGCATGCTTCATTCTCAGGGTAATGATAGAGATTATGTAGCAGTCATGGAGGGGGGGAGTGGATGTAGCAGTCATGGAGGGGGAGTGGATGTAGCAGTCATGGAGGGGGAGTGGATGTAGCAGTCATGGAGGGGGAGTGGATGTAGCAGTCATGGAGGGGGAGTGGATGTAGTGGGCATGGAGGGGGAGTGGATGTAGCAGTCATGGAGGGGAGTGGATGTAGCAGTCATGGAGGGGGAGTGGATGTAGCAGTCATGGAGGGGGAGTGGATGTAGCAGTCATGGAGGGGAAAGTGGATGTAGTGGGCATGAAGGGGGGAAGGGATGTAGTGGAAATGGAGGGGGAGTGGATGTAGCAGTCATGGAGGGGGAGTGGATGTAGTGGGAATGGAGGGGGAGTGGATGTAGCAGTCATGGAGGGGGAGTGGATGTAGCAGTCATGGAGGGGGAGTGGATGTAGCAGTCATGGAGCGGGAGTGGATGTAGTGGGAATGGAGGGGGAGTGGATGTAGCAGTCATGGAGGGGGAGTGGATGTAGCAGTCATGGAGGGGGAGTGGATGTAGCAGTCATGGAGGGGGAGTGGATGTAGTGGGCATGGAGGGGAGGGATGATGGTGTGGAAGGGAAGAAACTCTAACATTGATGTAATTCCCTTTGACACCCAGATTGGTTACTCTGGCCTCTTATATGTTACTACAATTGACTCACAGTATGAAGTTCCAGTGAAATCTTATTTTCTTTGAGAGCTTCCTCTAGCATCTGTAAATTCTTCATTTGATCTTTAACTTTTAGTTTCAGTTCACTGATGTCTGGTGCTGAAGGTTCCTCAGGGACCTTTGCAAAAAATGACCGCAAAACAACAAAAATTTACTCAATGCTTTTCATGGTATAAATGTATGAGCTGGCAGAAATTTGTGTGAAGTGCAAACTCATTTGATTCAAAAACAAACCAAATATAGAATACAGTATCTAGGGGAAAGGGTGAGTGATGGAGGTAAGACTATGACAGTGGTGTAGAAACTTCAATAAAAAGTGAGGGAACAGGGGAGAGATTAATTAAGCAGCCAATTATATCAAATAGATAAATACATGGAACTATCTTTCAAAGTTCACTGCACATTCCCTCATAAGCCAGGCCTTTTTCATCTTTTTTTTTTTGTTTTGTTTTTTTTGGGCAATGTAAGATGCACAGAGGTGCTATTACAAATGGGTGTCAGAGGATGGAGGTATAAACCATTTCAACAAAAACCATTCATGTTTCTCACAGAGGTATCAATGTTCTCTTACTGTTGACATTTCTAGTCTGTTCACCAGCATCTGATGGGTCTTGGCTTGCTCCTCTAGACTTCCTTTCATGGACCTTAGCTTGGAATCTCTTTTCTTCATTTCCTTTCGGAAGGCTTCTTCTCTGGTAAAGACATCAGTGGGAAACAATATAGGTTAAAGCCATTAATACTGTTACAAGTAATGAATAGTATTAAAGTGAGTCCGGTAATTTCTTTTGGTGGCTATGCACATGCACACATCCTCCGTGAGTTGACTAGACATTTAGATAGCCCCCTGTGGGCAGGGGTTGTAGAAAATACCCACGGTATTTCCTGCCTGTAGTAAGAAGTGACTAAGGGGAAACCAAATTTTAACTTGAACCATACTGAAAAATAAATTTTACCTTTGAACTTTCTATGGAGTTGTTTGACACTATATAACACATTCATGTTGGTGTCATTAAACTAACTAACTGGACAATTAGATAGTGTTGTATGCATGTACTGACCAAAATAAAGGAATGCTGTACACTATCTTCTGAGCTTTGATGGCATATCCCATGCTGTGCACCACAGTTCCATGCAGCAACAAATTACTGAAATCGCCTATCAGACCTTCAGGTATGAATTTAATTCTTCCACTCAACATTTTATAGGTAAGTAGATATACAACAATACTTCAGTCAAACGGGGAGAAGACCATTGGGTGTGCACAACATTTATAACCAGAACCAGGATGTGAAAAAGGGGGATTAGACCTGTAGTGTATGCTACTGTAGGGGAGGACTTGAGTGAAATATAGTAACTGAAAATACATTTCTCTGCAAAAAAAGGGAAAGAGCATATGCCTCTAATGCCACCCTGTGGATCTGGTCCTCATGTAGCCAGTGAGAATGTCAGGGCAACAGGGGCTTACATGGGAAACTTCCTTTGCCCACCCTCCATCACAAATGTTTGATACATTTGTTAGGTCATAGATTTTCAAATGCATCTCTAAAACTATGTTCCATTTAAGGGGTCAATCTTCCTCAAGCCAGGCTACACTTTGTGTAGGGGCGCTTTACAGAAATTCTCACTTGGCTCAGCTCTTTGATTGACAGCTAGTTTAAACAATGCAAAGTACCATAGCTCATATTACACAGCATGTACATATACTGTACTGAGAGTGTTTTGATTTCACATTGGGGTCTTGCAGTCTCAATCAAGATGAATTTAAACAGTTGTGGGAGGGTCGTAGTAAGTAGGTTAGGAGTATTATAACTGTTTGGGGTGAGAGGATTAGACCTTTAAGTTAGATGCTATCCTGACTTTGCTTCAAAATGTTGTCTAGCTAAAGATAGAGAGGCCTGCATGTCAAGCACCAATCAGAATTTACTGTCAAAAGCAAAACCTGCCTCTACTTCCACTGTGACATGTTGTGCATTAATGCCAAGGGATGTGGAAAATTATTTTTATACAAGGAGTGTCTGCCCATCAAAAATTTGAAGGTTAACTATTACACTAACTTCAATATTGATTGTTTTCATACATTAATTTTGAAGATTGTCAGACACAGTATCCCAATTTGTCAAGTAAACCAGAGTGACTTGGTTCTAATTGCGTTGTAGCAAAAGCAATCATTATCTATCAACAGTCACCACATTTCATGTGATCACTTCAATAGTTATAAAAGGTCATGTAAAGACAAACTGCTTTTTTTACATACTTGCCAATTGTAATGCGATTGGTTTCAATAAAAAGATACACACTTCAAAATTAACATCCCCTCACGACTGGCATTATAAACCCCAAAAAAGCAATACTTACAGCTGTTTCAGTTCACGTTGTAAACTACTGCTGTGCAGTATCATTCCTTTGTGTCTGTCTAAAAGAGCTTTGTACTTTTCATCCTACAAAAATAGGGAAAATACTGTTACTTAAAGCCAACGTAATGCCCAATTCATTAAACCATAAGGTTAAGTTGAGGTGTTAAAAACTACCTAATCACTAAACTACCAGTTCCACCAAGTCTTTAGTTTACTTGTCATGCTGGTTCAGACATCAACAACTTGTCTATTACTTGCTACACAATTTTCATCATCCCTGTCTGTATTATAGTATCTGAATAATACTGTCACATGACTAAAAGAAGCCAATCTTAAATTAGCATGATGAATTCAAATTGAGAGACTTACTGCATTTTCCCTCAGTCTTGAATACAATCCAACCAACAAATTTGGAAATACCATTTGGTTGTACCAACAGACAAATTCCAGAAAAAGGTCAAGACAGTCACAAATGATAACAGTGAATATTTTCTTCCTTTCCACATTGAAATGCCACATTATTCAAATTCTTCGTTAAAATTTGTAGATTTGACTTGGTGTCAGAAGAATCCTAGTTTTTAGTGTGGAGTCATACTATGAGTATCACATTTAATCTTGTACATGGGATATCTATTGTGGTACACTTGCCTTCCCAGCATGCATTGTATACCCATGTTCAACAACTTGTCTAATCAATTTTATGCAGTCTACAGTTGTCAAGGGTGTATATACAGACAGATGTGAACATTCAACAGATCATCTGATTTAGTAAGACATAACTGGGGTTGATCAGCTTTTATCTTTCAAATTTGTTGCTTCCCTACATCATGGATGATTAATCACTAAAATACCTGTGATTCCCTCCGATTCACTGAACATGAGTGTTTAGAATTGCATATACAATCAAATTAAGATGATTTACAGCTGATGGACCCCAATAATGGCTGACTTCACAAGCTGCTTTGATTCATTTATAAATGTATACAAGGTCTAACTTTGACATTAAATTTTAAAAAGTTTCTCTATATTTTATACCACACCAGATGACAGAAGTTGGTATTTTGAATTACAAGGTCTACTTACATTTATTCTCTTCAGCTCACTGTAACGATATTCTTCAGCTGCAATCAACTCTTGAGACTACAAGGGCAAGGAAAGAAACAACTGCATTCAATAAAACTTAAAGGTTCAGTCTATAGAAATCATGGAAATACATTTACAAAGGCATTGAGCACAATGTTTCATTTCATTTATTTGTTTCACCACTCAAGTATATACAATGACACAGTTTAACAAAATTACAGAAGATAAAATGAGAGCGGAAGGAAGTGCAACTAAAAGCCGAAGGCTTGTCAAGAGTGCACTCCTTAAAAAAGAAAACAAGAAAAAAAGAAAAGAAAATTTAACAATCCAACAACAAAAATTACATAAACCATCTCATGAGCAGATAATCCCTACCCACAACAGCATAAGTGGACACCCCACCCTTTCAAATTTCTTTAAATCCCAATGATGAGATTCCACCTATCTAAGACAAAAAATGCATACAAAATAGGGACTACGTCAATAAAATCTTAAATTACTCAAGGTTTGACGAGTTCATTTAAAAAAAATCTGTACCAAACAATCTCCACCTGTATAACTCCATAGAATATATCTTTCAAAATAACTTACCTTTTCCAACTTTTCATTCAAAGTTTCATTCTCTTTAGTAAGTCTTTCAATTTCAGCATTGACTTCAGATGCTGATGCTGGCATTTGTGACTTCTGTCTTGGCATCAAGGCTTCCTTTAGCTCTAATTTCTTAGAGTAACAAGAACAGAAAGATTTCCATACAATAATTCAAAAAGGCATGAGAATTTAAAACTGAAAACTAAATATATTTGAACATGTAAAAGAATTCTTGGAGGTTTGTTCAATTTATATGATGATTAAAACCATTTGTTTGTCTATGCAAATGGATATGGGTGTAATTTGTTTGGAGTACTCTGGGAAGGGGGGGGGTTATTTCTTATTTTGGGGGCTTTGTTCAATTTTTAACATCAAATCCATTTGTTTGTCTACACAAATTGATGTAGGAGTAATTTGTTTGGGACACTATGAGGGAGAGGGGGGTCATTGGAAGGCAGGAATGAGATGGCAAACCACACAAACATACACATGCTGTCTTGAATCTTGATCTACCATCCAACTTATAGTTTGGTAATTTTACTTGGCAGCCTCTCTCCAGTAACATACAATGGTTCTTTACCACCTCAGTTTTGGAGAGCAATATTTGTTGAGGCTGTTCTTATTTAAAGGGCAAGAGCAGACACCCCAAACTTATTTTGAAGCAACAGCTGAATCTTACACAATTTCCTTCTTATTTCTCTTCAATGTATCTTTTTAATAATTTAAGAAATCATTATTGCATATTCCCAAGCCCCAAGGTAAACTAAGCAGGAAATCCTACTAATTTTTCTCATTTTGAGGGGAAGGATGCATTGTCATATGGCTCTCAAACTTAAGGCAATCATGAAACATTACAGTGTACCACACTGCTTTAAGTTGGGGTGACTGCATTCACCCTTTAAACTAGTCTGAATTAGTGGTGGGGCCCTTTCTTTAAAAATTTTTGCTCCATTTTTATTTAATTTTAATCACACCCTTTTTATTAGACACCAAGACAGCAACCCTAATCAAGGATCAGCCTCCACCATCATCTTACCTAGGAATAAATACTACCCCTTGCCCCCTCCCAAAATGCTAGCTGTTTATATTACAGTATATCTATCATGTGACCAGACACATCAAATATATTTACCTTGTTCATCAATGCCTGGGAAATCTTAAGTTCCAAAGACACAAGCACTGGAAATAAAATGATATGACATTATTCAAGAAAGAATCAGTGGGCATCAGTAGCTCTATATGCTGGCATCCCAAGCCTCACCCAACCACCAACATAAAAAAATATTTTAAACAACCTGACAACTTTGTGTCACACATATCCTATTTTATCCTTAACAAGAACCACACATCTTGCATAATATTTAAGGACATTATCATTGTACATAGAAATTAAGCTTAGGAATTGCTCTACATGAATTTCATAATTCAATAAGAAAATTTTATCACACGAAAAGTTATCCATGAAATGAGATACTTGGGTACACTATACAAACTGATAGGACATGTATATCCTCTGAAGGTGTATCCCAAACTAAGACTTGTTTCAAGATTCATTCCAGTGATTCAGTTACTCACATTCAACAGCATTACCACCCATCTGATTCAGCTTGGACTTAATATCTGATGGTTTCTAGAAAAATACGTAGAAGAAATGTGAGTGACTCAGCAGAAAATGAAATCAAACGAGAAGCAATTTACAAGGAAATAAAGCAGATAGAATCTGTGAAAATTGGGAATGAAAGGATGTTACCACTTTATTAGGAGTCTTCGGTAATCTACGTATGATATGGTATATGTTTGGATATGAAAACATCTCAAAAGGGATATTAAACAGATGTGAGCCAAATACATACATTTCAAAAATACTACCTTGCAAAATAGAAGGATTCTACTATGGAAGTGAGGTACTAAATTCTTATGACCCTACAAGTGTTTACAGCTGATCAGGTTTTACAATAATGAAATTCTATACACTAAAAGGAAAATGATTGTCCTTCCTACAAGAATTAGCATGCCTGGCTGGTATCATTCGATCCAATTTAGGATTGGCTTCTTTCAATCATGTAACAGTTTTTTGTCACTTATTCATTAATTTTATGCAGAATAACAAATTGGTTTTCTTTAGGCAGTAGCAGAGAAGAGAAGATGTTCATATGCAAGGAAATACCAACCAAGTCCCCCTCCCCCCCCCAAAAAAATGTTCCTTAACTGCCTATATGTTCATGCCTAAATTCCTACCATGCCAGGAATTATTTTTACCTTAGGGCCCACACAGAAAATAGGGGCCATATTTTGTTTGAAATAGTTACTCTTGGATCACGGAAGTACTACCTCTGGATTACTACTTCCATGCTTACATGATGTGAGGACTAATACTTTCATGCCTTAATCCTCCGGCCAAGTTTCTATTTTTCTGACTAAACTTTTCCTGAGATTTGGTATCAAATCTGACAAATAATGTTCTTACCTCATCTGTTGTTAAACTTGGCATCTGCTTAATTTCATGTGCAATATCAGGAAGACCTTACAATACAGAAGAAAAAAAAGAACAAAAATTGATGGAATTCAAAAACCATATTCAATAAACTTGCAATAATGCATGTTGCACAATGCCAGCTGTACAGCTCTCATTGCGTTTTGGGGAATTAACCATTTTTTTCTTTCATCTTGAGCAAACTTTGGTTAATACATTACAGACATAATTATGTCATAGTTTATTTTGATGAGGTTTGTTCCCTGGTATGAGAAACTTACCAAGAATGACTCTTTTCTTAAAGGCTTAATGCACTCCAGCCTTTATTTTAACTAAAACAGCCACTTTTATTGAAAATTAAAGAAAGTTAACTTTCACCCCAAACAACAATTTTGGTAGTAGTCTACAGACTTAATTGGCTCAGCTCCTTGATTGACAGCAAGTTAAAAAAATGCAGAGCACTGCAGCTCATATTACACTGCATGCACTATACTGAGCCTGTTTTGATTTAATACACATTGGGGTCTTGTATACTCACACTGAAGCAACAAACTGAGGTTGTGCCTGGATGATGATGAGTCTCAAAAAGTTGAGGGAGGGGCTTAGCAATGAATTGAAACTGTCAGGAGTGAGATGATTTGGCCTTTAAGCACGAAAATGTTGAGGTGATTGCAGAAATACTGATGTGTGGCAAGGGCAGACTTTATTCAATAATCTTTTCACAATGTAGTCTCAATTGATTGAAAGTAGCAAGAAAGGAATATACTGAGGGTTGATTTTTTGCCATGACAAGATTGACCAAAGTAATTTAACAAAAAAATTTAACATCATCTGGAATGGGATAAGTATTCTGACGGGGTTTATTCCAATGCCCTTTTAAAATATTCTTTTTCAAATAACCCTGGATAATTGGCCAATGACATGAATATTTGAATGTAAGCATTCTGTCAACAGAGTATTATGTGACATATTATTTTCCCATTACTTAAGTTACACTTTCTAAAACAACTAACACTAACACACTAACTAAAACCCACTGATTGCCTCTCTGGGGGTTTTTTACTTAGTTTATAAGAGTGAGACAAAATCATTGTGGCAACTTTTTTGATAAGGAATTGTAATCAAAACGAATGACAACTCTTGGACCTGATGTGCAGAGAGAGAGGGGTGCAGTATGTACCAAGGAGTCCACTAGGGACATGGAGAGAAACACAGTAACTATCACTCATACTAAGAAATCCTTCAAACATTGAAACAAAAAATTATGATGGCTGCATGCTGAGGGGACGTAAGAAACAGTTGATAAAGTCATACCTTCTTTCTCAAAAATTGCTGCCACACTTTCTTTGAAACGATTGATGGAACGAAGAAGATGCAGGCTCTCTTTGTGGATGGAGTTCATTTGGGCTTGTGTTTCTTGTGTCATTCTCCTCATAGCAGCCTCAGACCTAAAAAATGAGAATAAATTAAATTAAATCATTTTGAAAAAGAAATGTTCAGCTTGATAATTTGAAAACTTGTACATTTCCAAAAATCTACATTCCATGCCCAAACTTGTCAAGAACTGTTACTGGTACCAATTGTGCTCAATCAAACCTATACTAATTACCCTGATGGTTGACATTTGAGAGATGTTTACTTCGGCTCATTTTGGTCTAACCCTTAAATACACTTTGAGCAATTTAATCCCCTTATTGCCAGCATCTATTTGATGATTTGTTGTAAGCTGTTATTCACACCCCTAAGTTGTTGTACTTCTATTGAACCTGACTGGTAATTAAAGCTGGTGATCATTTGAGCAGCTAATTGGAGTAAAGGACCAGGGGTCAGGTACTTTAATTGGGAACGACTTTCCCTGAAAACTGTGATAGTTATAACAGGTTTCTGCAAAAGCAAATATTTCATCATGAGAAAGTTCATCCAAAAATGTTTTTGAAAATATGAATAAGCAAATTTTCTCAGCCTAAATCAGTATATAAAAAAACACAACTGAAAGCAAAGAATAAAGAAATTCAAACATTTTAAATGTACTTGACACTTAGTGAGCAAACCACAAGGAAGGAAGAACAAGCCCATAGCCAGAAAAGCACCAAAGAGGGCCAAAACCTTTCCAGGGGGGAAAAAGTTTCTTTAAGGGGGCCAAATTTTTACAAATGTGTCAAGTCAATGGCAAACCTCAAAGTCTGTAGGGGAGCAAAAATATTTTCAGGGGGCTTACCCCTTGGCTCACCCCCCCCCCCCTCTTGGCTACAACCTTAAGGAGGAAAGAGAGAGGTGAAATCTTTTTAAAGAATGATTTTACCCCATAATTTTACAAAACTGAGGGGCCATATAACACCTAATTTCTCCGATTAATATTTTCGAAATTAAAAAATTAATTGTGATAGCTTGCACAGTTGAGACCATTATTACCTTTGTTTCTCCTTGGTGATATGCTCTTGTAACATATGTATTTCATGGTCATAATCCCCCTTCAGTCGTGCTATGTACTGACGGAACTCATTTGGGGACCCAGGGGGTGGGGCATCTTTGACTGGCTGAACAGGAGATTTAGTAACTGACTTCAGCTGTGTGAATATTTCACTGATCTTTTCTTCATGTGATTGAATAACCTCGTCTTTATTCTTTAATTCTTCCTTCAAACTGGACAATTCTTTCTCCAGCGTGTCCACCTAGTTAAGACATGGCACAATAACAGTAAAAAAAATTTCTAACGTAACATTTAAGAAATTGAATGAGATACTGTAACATCATTTACATACTGTTCACACAAACCCTCTCTAATTCCAGCTACCACTGACTAATGCCACCTTTTTGGGTTAGTTGGAGTAGTCAAGTTTGAAAAGGGGCAGAGTTAGAGGTGATTTGTGTGAATGGGGTAAAAAGTCTAATGCAGTTGCTGGAAATTATAAACACATCTTTGCAGACAAACTTTTGGTTTGCACAGCCAACATAGTATTTGCACATTTAATACTGAACATAATAACTCTTTAACTTTCCATTTTGGGTACGTTTCAATGATTACTTTTTCTTCTTTTTCTGTTTTTTGGTTTTTCAAATTTTTTTCTTTTAATTGTAAACTTCTGGTTGATGCTTGCCTCATCTTTTTAAAAAAATTAAATATTTATTTCACAAGTTGGGTAATATCTCCACTGGATTAATTGCCACCACAAAAAAAAAAAAAAAAATTGCATCAGACTTCATCAAAATAAGATCTTTTTTCATTCACGGTATCACAGTTTTCATTGCAAAGCTACAAATGTCAACATGTGAAATCCCCATGCATGGTGATCACATAGATAATCTTCAAGAACTTAAATTAAGATTTGTATCTTTGAGATATATTTAAGAACTGTAATAAAGACAACATAAATGTTTCAAATGTCATAGAAAGCTGAGCTGGCAAGTATCTTGCATATGACACGAGCATTGAAAAATTTCTTTGATTTATGATTTCAGTCGTGCTTGAGAGAGACATTTTATTGCCTAAGTATACTTGTTAGAGTCACTAACCTCTCGTTTATAGTTCTTTAGCTGATCCTTGTACTGTTCACGGATGGATTCCTGTCTGGACTGTTTGGCCTTGCTCTGATGCTCTGTTACATCCAGTTTATTGGCATACTCTTCTTGCTTGTCTAAATATTAGAATAGGAAGTTTTTTGAGAAGCTGTTGTGACAGTAAATTATTTGCAACAAAAGGAAGAGAATAAATTTTTCAAATTCAAAACTGTAATGCTGTGACTTTGTTTTTTGATAATTGAACAGAGACATCCCATGAGATCAATGGCTGTGTGGGGTGTAATTGGTATCTGACTCTTTAACATGATCTAGGCCCTCAAGTCATATACAAGTCAGATTATTCCACATATTTCTCTTGATAAGAGCTACAGGTCTCATGATAACCTATGAGTACACCCACCATGCATCTCATCAATAATTAGACAAGATGAGAAAAGGCAGTAAAGGGGGGTTGGGTTCATGGAGGGTTTTGTAATATACCTTTTGATTTTCTTAGGGATTACAATACTCTCTGGGAAAACCATGCCCCAAGCACAACCCCCACACTCAACCCTTTACCGTTGTGCTCCGATCGGGACATATTTGCTCGCCTTGGGAGTGGGCGGAAAAGCGGACGTAGCCCGCCCTGCATCGACTTCCGTAGGCCATTGACCCTGTGACCTTAAAATATTGTCTCTCTTGTTGTTGTGGCTGCATTTCCAGGTAGCTACTCGCAGTTTCGAGTTCCACGTGAAACAGTAAAGATGGGTTACAGCCGAGCTCTCTGCATGCGTCCAAAAGGACCCAAACAACGGTAAAGGGTTAAAAGGCTAAGGCCTGCAGAACAAATGAGCCTTCAGGATCACATTTGACTGAGCTGCATGCTACAGATTTCACAGAATGAGAGGACACAACAGAATAAAATATTTGAAAGGCACAGTGACATAACTTTACAGGAGGTGAGATCTTCATTCAAACTGAATATGAAACATCAGTGGGGCGACCCTGCGGAGGAGACTTTCGCCCCCAGATTTTATCCTTCCCAATCAATTGTCCCCTCAAATTAGGCCAGTTATTAGGACTTACATCAACCAAAAAACACTTAGGACTTACATCAACCGAAAAAACAAATAAAGTACCTCTCCTCAGACTTACTTTTTCACCCACAGTCTGATCTTGCTTTTGCATGAAAATGTTCACCCCCCCCATTTTTCTTTGCCCTTCCTTGGCCCCTCCCCCAAATTTTGGTGCTGCCACCAAAGATTATTGTCATGTTGCTGTGAAAAAGTAGTGGGAAATACATAATTTGGTAGAATTTTACTCACCCAGGGCATCATTTAGTTGACTTTCTAGGTTATCAAGTGCAATGTTTAATTTCATGATGCT
Source organism: Holothuria scabra (assembly GCA_037179385.1). Classification (NCBI taxonomy): domain Eukaryota; kingdom Metazoa; phylum Echinodermata; class Holothuroidea; order Aspidochirotida; family Holothuriidae; genus Holothuria; species Holothuria scabra. The sequence continues at coordinate 5,555,489 of CM074201.1, forward strand.
ATTCTGTTTGGATTGAAAAGAGAGGTCAAATAAATGTAATATTGAATTACATTTTAATTTATCAGAAAGAAAATTTACAGAAAAAATTCATTACATTGTTATAACCTCAGGAAGTTTTTCAGAAAAACCATGCATGGAAATGAAATATCTTCCATATTACAGGCCACAGCTTCATTCCCACCCCATTGTGACCCCAAATATCCATATTAACATACATCCATTTTTTAAAAAATCAGGAAATAATCATTTCCTTTGAAAGAACTGCATTAACTGCCTGAGTTGCAAGAATTTTTTGTTTGAGGTACATAGTTCTTTTAATCAGAGCTACCATAGTGGAAAGACTGCCATCATTCCTGCCCTTTTAAAGGGCTTATCCTCTCACTCCAAACTGTAATTATTGTAGTAGTACACAGAAATTCTCAATTGGGTCATATTTTTCATTGACAGTAAGTTAAAAAAAGCGGAGTACTTTACACTCATATTATAAACCATGTACTGTCCTAAAGAGTGTTGTGATAATATATTGGGGTCTTGTATAATAAACTGGGATGATGCCTGAATGAGGATGAGTTTTGACTGTGGTGGGAGGGGCTTAAGTAAGTACAGTAGGTTAGGAGAACTGGAACTGTTTGGGGTGACAGGATTTAGCCTTTAAAGTGGAATATTATAAAGACACTTTAAAGAGAAATAAGAAGAAAACAAAGCATTTCAGCTGCTGTTTCTAAATAAAATTTGGGTGACTGCTAGTTTTTGCACTTTAATACTTTCACATACAATACTTAACAAAAGTTCCATTGTAAGAGGTAATTTACATTACATATTAACCTTTACAGGAAATTGCTATTTCTGAATAAAACAGCATGAAACCATCACAAAAAGAGCAGTTATTGCATTATGATGCCCAGGCTTGCAATGACACAAACTAAATATTTTGCCAAATTTAAGGTTCTTACCTCGCTATCTTCCAAATCTGCAGTAAGAGAATCAATCTTCTCCTTGGCCTCATTTTCTTGCGCTTCTAGTTGCGTCCTAAGTGCTTTGATTTCTTCTTCAAACTTGGCTTTAATAATTAAATGCATGTCAAAGAAAATAAAACTTCCATTTTATACTATGCAATGGCAAATTCCTTTACATGTACTTGTTACTAAATAACATATTAGGTTTTAATTATCTTAAAATTTCACAAATGAATATTATATTCTCAATTATTCAGCGGAAATTATCTTCAATTCTGTAATGAAGTCACCTTGAGTTCAGGAGTGAAACAATTATTTCTTAATTTCCTAGTTTTTCCATCATACTGTTTACAATTCTTTATACTCCTATGGTTAAACCACCTTTGACTTCATGTACATGTAACCAAGGTCAACTGTTCAATCTGTTGTAAAATAATAAAATAAGCTAAAATAAGTTTTGCCAGAACTCTGCAGCCTCTCACGCACAATCTTGGAGCTAGTTCTCTACGTGAGGGGAAGCAGCACTTTGGAGTTACTAATGGATGTTTACTACATCTATACACAATTTATCCTTGTGATTACATTCAAGTAGGCTACACATCATAGCATGTTTGTCATATAAGGTACAAACATACTATTTTACGGCCCCTTAAAATGAAGTAGAAAGATGAATGTGATCCAAATAACCGCCACAAAAAACAGAAGACAAACAGAAAAAAAAAGCAACAACAAAAAGACAGTGTTTCAATTGTAAATGATTCTGTCCCTATAAATATTGGTACAGCTGACATGTACTGTACACATACTGTGCACAGCTAGCCTACTGCGCATGGCACAGAAGTTTGTTTACCTTTGTTGTCATTCATTCACAGTTCACCTGCTATTGTCTTGTTTGGAAAACACAATGTAATTTCCTTGAACCTGATGTTGAGAGTGAGAGTGTGTTTGGTGACCACACCCTCATCAACATGTCAAATCCGTCCTCAGCTCCAACAAAAAATCCTAGCAGAGCTTCTGCCAGGACAGTGCCCCTGGACCCCACCAAGGGCCCTAGTCCAGCACCTTTGACCCCAGGCCCGGACCTTGGCTACACCCTTGGGATTGCAGCTAACACAGAAAACATAGTATTCCTTCAACTGGAATTTTTTCCTCATTTTTGATGGTTGTACAACATAAGCACAATACTTAAACTTACAAAGCTCAGAAATGACAGTAAATTTGTTCAGGTATGGGGCTTAATTTTGATAAAAGGGAGCAAGTGTTTTAGCTTTTATATTTTAACCATATTGATATTGTATTGATAACACTGCAGCCAGGCAATGAGCAGTGCTGATAGTTTATCTAGCATCTACAAAGATCCTATATCTTTTGCTTGAATTTCATCAGTAAAAAATTTTTCAATATCTCCAGGCTTATCTTTCACAAAAGTCCATGAATTTTCAAGCCAAAAACATTTTTTGATTCCTTTCAAAATGCATTTGTGATAGCAATTTTCTGCCTTGCGGTCATGACAACCACTTCAAAAATCTTAATTTTTCATTCTTTACCTCTTTCTCTCTCCATTGCTGCCTTTGCCTCTGCATTTATCTTCTCAACCTCCGCTTGAGCAGCAGCAGAAACTTTGGCTTTCTTGGCTTTCTCCATATCTGCTTTCATTTGCTTTAATTTTCCTTTAAGTTCATTCTGAAAAAGACATCATGACTTACAAATATAGTACAAAAACTTCCATCCTCAACAAAAAGACATAGACAAACTTTTCTCTCTGCATTGATGTTTGAAGAATTTAAACATTTGGCACCATTTTGTGCACTGTTTTGCACAAAACTATGGAGGGAGGCTCAGGAATAATTGAATTTTTACCAGCTGCCCAAATGTATGTGAATTTAAAAAACGGCACTTGAATTTTCATGAAAACCTCACCCTGACCACAATACTTTTTTATTTTTCTGGCACATTTTTTAACAAATTCAGGCACATCTAAAAGCTTTCTGTGTAATGTGGAGCATGACATGCCCGTTCTTTTAAGACTCAAAAGGCTGCCCAAACTTCTCCAGACCCCACCAAAATTTCAGATTTTGGAAGAAATTTAAGGGGCACTCTGCTCATCCCTCCCCCCAACACTCTCCTGGTCTAGTATGCCTATGGCTACCTATGTTGATGTTATGTTACAAATTTCTTTAGTAATAAAGGATGCTGCACACCTATCAGGTATAGAACTTTGCTTTGTTTGATATGATTATCATTTCTAAGAGCTGGTCTTGAAAAATTCCTACCTCAGAGGGAAGGAGATGTTTTAAGAAATCAGAAGATGAAAGTTTTAAAATAAAATTGTATTCTCACCATTTTGGTATTTTGTTTTTCCACAAACCTCTCTAAAGCTTCAAGGTTTTGTGATTTCTTTTTATTCTCTTCATCAAGTCTTTCATTCAGCTTGCTGATGTGATTGTTTTTTACCTGTGTCATGAAAGAGACAAAAAATACCTTGTAAAAATATTTGGATCAACATTAAGAAGCCTTCCAAAGGTAAGTGGGCCTAATGTACCATCCTCACTCCCTCACTTCTACCCAAAGGAAAAAATAACCCATAGAGAACCAAATACCTCTCTCAATACCCCACCCTGTATAATTACTACATGGTTCATACAAATTTAAAAATAAAAAAGTATTCCAAGACATTTATTTTCCATGACTTTCAAAGACCTTGACTGAGATTTCCAGGACCTTTTAAAACAGTCAGATCTCATATTTCAATCTTTTTCACTACATCTGAACATTGAGAAAATGGGAAGAGTAAGTCTACTTCCTAAAAATCTTGAACTTTTCCAAGATTTTTTGTAAGACTGAACATTTTCCCTGACTTTCCAGGCCTGGAAATTCTAATTTCAGTTTTCCCTGACTTTCTACAATTTCCAGAACCTGTGTGAACCATGACTGACAACGGTGCACATGTAAAGGGGATAGTTGGCAGTGAAATCAAAATAGTGACCCAAGCAAGAGATTTAAAACCAAAAGGTACAAGATAATTAGATAGGTACCTCAACTTCTAATATTTCTTCATATAAATCAGCATTCTCACTAATTCTTCTTTCCATGGCAAGGTTCATAAAGTTGAACTGTTTCAGGGCACTCTTCATTGCTGGATCAAAAAGTCAATGAATATGACCAAATCCTCATTGGGATGTTGTGTGAAAGTAACTTGTACATTTGTAACACAAAGCTTTAACATCAGTTCCCTCCATATTTGAAGATTTGCAGTCACCACCATCAACATACCTTCACCCACCCCACAGTGCCCACCCCAAACAGCCATAGGGTATTTTGACAGAGGCAAGGAATGAACTGAGTGCTCCTTTTTTCTCTTTTTTCTTTTCTTCCTTATCTTTTTATATTTTCTTGCAAATATAGGGGGGCATTTGTCCCCCTGCCTCCCTGAGGCCATACCCCACACACTCCATACCCTACATTCTATCATCTACATTTTGTGTTTTGTATGCATAATGGAACAAGTCACTATAGGCCTAATTAAATTAAAGGATACATGTATAAATGATAACATAAAAAGGAAGAAAGAATTCACACCAATATTTCCAACTAAAATATCTATTTAAAGGGGATGCAGTCATCAAAACTTGAAGTAGTGCAGTAAACTGTCCATGCAGTTTCATGATTGGCAGAGTCATGAGACAAAATATCCTCACATGTGGAAACTACCGGGAGGTAACTGCTTGGTTTACTTTTAACATGCAATAACAAAATACCAGAATGTTATGAAGACACTCTGAAGAGAAATATGAAAATTTTTAGATTCACTGTTGCATCAAAATAATTTGGGGGCATCCTTTAATATACATTACCATAATTCCTCTTATATTTTTCTAGTGTGCAACTTTTCGTCTGAATGCTTCAGTCCTGCATTTGTAGAATCAAATTTTGATCATGCTTCATGAACAATGCCGGCCTTTCTCAAAACAATTTCCTTTATCCACTTTTTCTCCCTCCCCCCCGGTCTGGCCAAATCTGAGTTGTTGTCATTCTGGTGAAAAACATAGCACTAATTCCACACATTTGCAGTGCCCTGGAAAGCTTTAATAAGTGGAGAGCAGAATGTTAAAGATCCTTTACCTTTTAGATGTTGACATTAAGCAAATCTTTGTTCAATATTGAACAAAGATTTGCTTGGTAACACACAAGGAAGCAATAATACTGTGTCATTTTAAGGGAAAAAACTACACACTACTGGGGGATTTCATCACCATGGAACCCCATCTATCACTAGCTCTGATGGCTTCATGAAATTACTGAAAAAGATAGAAAACAGGAAGTCCAGAGTGGTAGCCTGCAGGGTCGGAGGGAGGGCAAAGGTCTTAAAAACACCAATGTGGTAATTGATGGTGGAACTCTGAACAGGTAGTGTCTGGACTGTCCTAAGGGTCTTTGCCCCAACTACAGCCCTGAAGTCTGATGATGGCAAGAATATTTTTAAAAAGCCAGTACTTTCTCTATCACGAACTTTTGCACAAAAAACATTTTGTGTATTTTCCCTACTTATTCTGTCATTGTTGGTTCTTGAAATGCGGAATGCATCCTCCAGGCCTTTCTTAACTTCCAGGGCAGCAACTCTCCAATTTTCTGCATCAGCAAGAAGATTTTTCCCTGGGGAGATAAAAAGGAGACATAAAATTTGAGTATTAATGAGACCCATTTCCACTGAAAACTTTGAAAGATGCTGAACCCCTTCATTCCAATCCAATTCACTACATCTGACCAACTTTAAAAGTGTTGGCCACTAATTCCATCAAAAAGTTTGCAGTAAAAGATCATAAGTCAGCAAGGTGTTTTGAAAAAATGAGGGGGAAACATGTTCCCCATCCACCCACCCACCTAGGATTTAAGTCCAAGATAAAGCCTAGTCATTATTCAGTTACCTTGAATAGCTTTCCTGTTATTCTGCATCTTTGCATTAAGTGCCTTGAGTCTTGTGCTGGCAATATCTACATATGCCCCTCCTGTGCCACCAATATCCTCGCTTCCCTGTACTCTGGTGCAAAAAATATTTGCATATAAAAAAAAGAAAAAACATTATCAGAAAGAGGAAGAAAAATCATTATAAATACCAGACAGATTATTCCACAAAAATTCAAAAGTCTCCATGTACCTGTTTGTGAAATGACACCCAACAGTCAGTGTAATTTGATGTAAAAGGTCACTATGAGCAAACCTTCACTTTCTAATAATGAGTCCCACTTTGGATCTGTTATATAATTGCTTTAATTAGCACTAAGTGTTTCAGCCTCTTTCAGTCACATGTCATACCCTATAATGGTACTTCTCTTCTTTTACACAAATAATATTCAATGTCATAACATCAGTTAATTGGCAATAAAATTTGGGCTTTCTAAGTAAGTAAAAAGCAAAATTAAAGTAAGATAGACATTTATGAGAGTTCTAATGAGTCACCCAATTTTGCATTGGATTTAAGTCATTTGCTACTTTAAGTGTGATTCAAGCATCCTGTATTATTTTAATGAGGAAAGTTACGATTCATTTTATTGACACATTTCTCTTTTAAAAACTGAGTCATAACTCATCACAACTCTGATATTTAAAGATAACTACTTTTTTATATTGGGAGTTACATGAAAAGACATGACTCTTCAAAAATGGGCTAAGTTTTAGCCATCTTTTTTTGACCACTATAAATGGAGAATCTAGGAAGGATATTCCTGTGAGATTCCTAGTTTGTTGCTGTGTTGGAGTGAGACACAGATATTAGTCATAAACTTCTGAGAAAACCTGCGAAAAGGGCCTTTTGTTGGGTAACTTTGGCTAAGGCGTCCTATTGAATTCTAGCAGCATGACCTTATAAACAGCCTATTAATAGATCTTCTGTTTGGTTATTTAAAATGTAAATAATCATACAAAAATTTGAATTAATATTACTTGGTAACATGATTATTAATGAAACTAGAATGGAAGTTCTGTATTTTATATGTCCCTCTCTGAAACCTTCTTTAATCATGTAATTAACTTGTGGTCAACACTGAGAAGAAGATGTTCTGTGGTTTTTCCTCTCAAACATCCAGAATTACTTCAGAATATGACAAACACTTATCAAACAAACAAAGATTGAATACTTCAAATAGCATATGATTTTATGAAGCATAAATATATTATTTACTAGCACACATAATTCCTTTTATTTTGGATGCATATTTACTAAAGATTACACTTCTGGTTCTTACTGAAATAATTTTACTAATGGAGACTTACTGGTATCCTTCTTGGGTTTGTGCTTGCGATAATTCACTCATCAGATCAAATATATCCTTTGCAACTTTTTTAAATTTATCATTTATTTTCTTGGAAAACCTCTTCCCTTCATTGTACACAAACCTGTAGGAATGTGGAGTAGAGATACATTTTAAGTCCGTCAACCCTCATAATGGAAAGTTTGTTGTACAAATGTAAATCTGCAAAATAGTTTTAAAATAAAACAATAAGAATAGAAAAAAATTTCTTGCTTTAAAGTTAGTATTTTGGTTGAAAAGGATGGCAAATTAAGGAGTAATAGAAGGAACAGTTTCATGTCATGTGGTCAGAAATGCATGCTAAAGTGGGATGAATTCAAAAATTCTTACCCGAATAATATCATTTTAACCATCTATGGGGGTTAGAGGTCAAAAAATTTCCAGAGAATCTTTGCCATTTCCTCCCCACTCCATTGGTTAGAGGTTTGCCTAACCGAGTTCATATTTTGCTAAAAATAACAGTGAATTGCCACGGGTTTCCAACAGGTTTTGTTCCCAGTTTCACAGGATACAGTTAGGCTAGGTCTCAAATGGAGCTTTTGGCTAGGCCTTCATTTGGCTCCAGCTGAGTTGAATTGAAAATGGTTAAGACAAAAAATATAAGTTTATTTTTTCATCTTGGCTTCATTAATGCAATTAGCATTAAAATCCAGCATCTGCAAAATCTGAAATAATGTGTATATTTAATGGGCTCAAATGAAGTCTAATTCAGACTGTTGCTTTGTGTCACTGACTGTTTTTAGCACTTTCTTACATTGCTTGTTTCTCATCCTCAACTTCTTGTGCAGCAAGTTTCTGGTAATCTTCTCTACTTGACAGGACTTTATCCTAATGTTAAAAAGAGAATAAGAGGTTGCTGGCAGTTGGTTACCAGGTGAAGCAGATTAAGTGGTCATGGTAACTCTGTGGATCCTTCATGGCACCAACCATGAACACTTGCTTAATCGTCCCAAACCTTCAAATAGTAACCATTTATGAACACTTGCTTGATCATTCCAAACCTAGTAAAAACACTATTTTTTCATGTCTTTGAAAATAAATATTGAACAATATACTCCATTCTAAAATGATTCAACTTGTCAAGCTATCTATAGTGAAAGATAATCCAGCTAATTCTTTTTCAAGAAATTTTTGATTTTCTCTTTTAATAGGCAAAATTGTTTTAATAGTTGAATCATTCATTGAATTGCATGGATACTATTGTAGTGCCACAGCTTACTTTATGCAAGGTTTATCCTTCGTTTCCATCAATATGTATAACATGTATTATTTCATTCAAAAACATCATGTCAGAAACTTTCAAGAAAGAGGGAGAAATCTGAAATATTATAGCCAGGTACAGCTTGACGAATGAATCAATGGTCTAACCACAAAGCAACTTAAGATTAACTGGTGAAGGCTAGTGTTAGATAAAATGTATATTAAATTACCATCTTGGTAATTGATATGTCCTTGATGTAAAATATTTATGTATGAAACATTCTTAAGAATAATGGGAGTTTATCTGTAAAATTGATGTGTTTTAGCAGGTTGGATGAAAAAAAATTACAAATAAAGGTGGTTACTTCAAGATGAACTATAATGCCACAAGCTATAGCATGTGTTGTGATTAAATTTATCGGTAGGTTTTTCGATTATTCAGATGGTGTTATATAGATGGTGTTGTATGGCTCAGTTTCAAATCAATTGGTAATAGTTGGGCGAACCACGGCCACAGTCTTTTCCCACAACCTTACAGACATGCATGCACACATACACTTATACTGAAGGAAGTCCTAAAACCTGATTAATTTAATAAGTCTGCAACTTAACAATCTTACATCATGTCTCAGCATTAGAAGTATTATATTATTAAAATTTTGAAAATGTGAACCAAGTTCAACCAACTCTATAAAAAAAACTACTCTGTATTTTAAGTTTCTGAGCCATCTGTTAAAGTTCCTAAGCAAATGATGTATATATGTGTGTGGTAAAAGAGAAAGACACTTACCAGAGCTAGTTGTACATCATACAGCCAATCACTGACTTCATCAAGCAGCTGCATTATAAATGAGAAACAAAAGAAATGTGCTTTGATGAAAACTTTTTGACAGACTATAGGTGGTGGCTTATTTAACCCTTTACCGTTGTGCTACAATCGGGGCATATTTATGCGCCTCGGGACTGGGCGGAAAAGCGGACGTAGCAGGCCCCGCATCAGCTTCCGTAGGCTATTAACCCCGTGACCTTAAACTATTGTCTCTCTCGTTGTTGTGGCCGAATTTTCGGGTAGCTACTCACAGTTTTGAGCTCCGTGTGAAACAGTAAAGATGGGTGACAGCCGCGCTCCCCGTCTGGGTCCAAAAAGACCCAAACATTGGTAAAGGGTTAAAACAATTTTTCTTGGTAAATATATATTTGTAACAAAAGCCATAGCTGATCAACACCAAGTTATAAATGTGAGAGCCATTGATAGTTTCTTCCAGATTTTTATGACAACTAGGTAAAATTTGAAAATTATTGTTGAGTGAAAATTCAGTTGCATGACCTCACATTGTGCTTAGTAAGATCTTGCAGGTCTTCCGTATTCTCGGACACTCAGTCACTGCGGACACTTAGTATTACAAAATATTTGCCATTGTGCTTGAACATTGAGAAAATATGACACATTGTGTCTATAAACATATCATATCTTATTTCAAATTAACAATGCACAGAGAAAACTTAAAGGCACTGATAATGATGTTTGTTATCCTTAACATTGAGATAGACAAACTTCTCACTTGCCTCTAGCACCAGCTGACAATATTTTTATACTCTGACTCATATATCCTCAGAGCGATAAAATTTATGTCCAAAATGTTTCCATTTTCTCAAATAAAGTGAGATAGATGGATTGGACTTTTTCTGTGAGAACTGAACATGACCATGGACAACCTAAGCTCTAATTTATATCACTTCCTAAATGAAGTTCCTGAAGGATGAAAATTAGTGTCATAAGAAGACCATGGCTGTCATAGCAACTCACCTTTATGAACTTGTAGTTTATTTTGTAATGCACATGGGAATGTTTAGTGCATATGTGTTCAGTTCACATGCTTAACTATGCAAAACACTATGAAAATATGGTACATTTTCCGACAAACTGGGCCTTTCCTGCCCAAATGTATAATAAATTACCGGTAACACATTTCACTCATGTTTGAGTTCCTGAAGCAGTTACCTAAAAACAGTTCTGAGTCTAATTTTCATGCCTTGAGAAAAAGTCTGGTCAATTTCCAGTTTAAAAAGAAGTGGTTTTATGATTTTCCTATTGGAAACACAAATTTTAGGGTGTTTTTGGTTGATAGTAGCAAACAAAACTTGTCATAATTATTGCGTAGTGTCATTGGTCAAATAATTTCAAGTGATATAAAAATTTACATATCTTTCCCTGAAACATTTTTAAGATTCAATTTGATTGGACAGAGAAAACCCTCATCATTTTAACATCAAATTGGAAAGAAGCTAAAAAATCTTTCAATTAGATTATCTAATACTGTTTTGGCCTGCGAGCTCATAGACCGATTCCACGAAAAATCCTGTGCGTGATTTATAGGTAAACATTCCCATACGAATGCACTCATCAATTGCAAGATGCATACTCGACCCTTGTACAATATAATTCTAATAGATGTTGCATAGTTCTATCATATTTTATAGGAAACATGATTCATCAAAGTCTATTAAATGTTTGGTCAAATATGAGATAAATGGGGTGCGTCAGGGCACAAAAATGTTTGATGCTCTTATTGAACATTGATCGCCCCTGGTCAGAGGTTGCATCTTACAATTGGTAACTATAGAAAAGTCAACCTTCAACTTAGTGAAGAGGATACAATTCAAAGAACATCTCCATCTCAATCATGCAAAGTCGTTGAAATCTAGGGTGGGCCGTGGGTTCTTAGAAGGGACAAGTGAGGGCTGCTCCTCAGAAATGAAGAAAATGTCCAGGCAAAAAACAAGTGAAGTTTATTGACATTTTGACAACTGAGGGACTTACTTCACAGACAAGTTTGCATTAAGGTTGTAATTAGTACCTTTCAGGCTCAATAAGATGACCAGCTATTAAACCACAATAATGATATTGAATAAAGTATTCATTTCCTTGTTAAAGTAAAACAGTTCTCTCTCCAAGGAAAAGAGCTAGCAATTTTAGGCAGCCTTGGCCCAGTCTTCCCCCAATCCCCCAATGGTAACCACCAAAAAAGGAACTTTCATACATAACCTTGTGATAGGTACAGTACAATGAACCAGGAAGCTGGAGGTTCTCTGAATGAACATACTTAAATGGCAAAGCAACCCCAACACAATTTAGAGGTGCTTCAATTCAGAGTAACTGAAATTGAAGCAAGAGATATTGAGGTATTAAACTAACACATTTTTTCACTACTTTCGTTGTTGTCAATGCAAAGGTGCATATCTTAAGTTCTCAGCAGTAGGCAGTGTCGAGTGGGATGGATTTCAGCCCACCCCTCCATGGGGCCTCAACTCCCAGCAAGAAAGCTGTCAAAGGTGGTCTACCCCTGTAAGGAGTGTTAGGCCACAGTGGAGGCTTTTATGTCTCCTCAGTACACCTGGCAGCTATGATAATATCAATACATGATGCAGGCAACATTCTTTGAACATCGATCATTTCGTGTATATTTTTGGTATTTCTCAGTGCTCCAAATAAAACAATTTGGGCTATGAGCTGTTTAAATTTTATATTCCTATATTCAAATGGATGCAATATTACATCAAATACAAGAAACTTTTTCCATTCATGTTTATGTTTTGTCTGAAATGTTGTACTACAATTTTTTCAAATAACAGTAGTGTAGAGGGTATCTTGCTTTGGTGGTGACTGTGTTGTTCCCACCATCCTCTGTCCAAATTTACCTCAACATCACCTGAAGTGAATGCTTACTAAAATACATTAACAGCAGAGTTGTAACGAGTCATGATTCTGGTCACAAAGTTCCAAAAGGGAAACAACTTGAAGAATTGTATCATGACTTACCGCACAGAAATAGTACAGTGACTTGAATCATTGACTCGACTCGAGTCACACTCAAAGTAGCAAATGACTCCACTCGACCGCAATATTGGGTGACTTGTTACAACTCTGAAATTAAACAGCTCTTTCTTATATGGTGGAAAGACTTTCAAATAATGCTGTTTAACTTACAATTTCTCTTCTTGCACAAATCTGTAGTATTTCATGAATGGTATCCAAGATGTTTCGTTTACGGAGCATCTAATGGAAAAAAAAAGTGGACCCATTTCATTTATTAGATAAATTTATGGTTTTCACAACTGTTCATAATCAAACTTTTAACAGAAAATCATATTTTAAAAATAGAAACAAACCTTCTAGTTGAGCACCAAGTATTAAGCCTCTTTTAGGGACTATGGACAGGTAGGCCAGTAAAATATGGTCAGTAACTTTTAAACCAGAATGCTGCAATGCCTTTATATTTATATGATATGAAACTTATTGGTATGCTACCTTCTCACATATCTCTTACCTCTTCTCGTCTTGCTCTGGTCTGAAATCCTGGAGGTCTGCGTCTTTTAAATTCTTCCTCTACTATCTGTGTAACAAAATGAAATTCCTTTGTTAGGAGTGAGGACATGAGTTTTCATTTTTTTTTTGAAGTCCCAGACCAGCTGATTTATCATTTTGGAGGCAAGCAGGACTCCTAGGGCTGACAAAACATGGTACTCATTATTCAGACCATTGCAGACCACCCAGTTTGGAGTTTCCAAACCATCCAGACCAACCCAAAAATATACAGGGAGAGCTCTGTATTTTTTTTTTATTGTTTTCTGACAAACAACATATTGTTGTGATAATATTTATTTCTTTGCAGAAATTTTGGGGTTTACATATATCTGTACCTTATTCTGAGGACTGATGGATTCTTTCAATAATTCCTATCACATTTACTAAGGACTTACCTCTGAGGGTGTTGCCTCCAATTTGGTACTCATTCCAAAATGTCTCAAGGCCTGGAGAAAAAACAATGACGTGTCAACATCTTCAGTTATAACATCCAAAAAAAATTGAGAAATAAAAATTTACAGGTGCAGTGAAAATGATCTCAATACATGCAATTGGTTTGGGGTTTGAACAAGCACTGGAGCTAGTACTACATTTTATTGAAATTGTGGAAGCTGGAAAATTGGATGGGGAGGGAAAGGAAGGAGGAAACCATTCAACCAAAGAGTTTATTTCTGAGGAAATTCTAGATATTTAAAGAATATAATCTTTCCCAGCTGAAAAATCCAGTCGATACCTGTTAAACATGTTCTCATGTATTGACAGGGATTAATGGGTTTTAATGGGAACTGATGGGTTTTTAACAGGGATCATTGAATTACCTGACAGACTACCTGATAGGATAATTTTTACCTGAAAATCCCTGTTAGATACCCAACAGGCTACAGGATATACCTGACAAGACTTGACATTAATTCCCTGTTAAAAACAGTCCTGTCATGATCTGACTATAGACCTGTTAATATCAGCTTTCAGCTGGGTTAGACTGATAATAATCTAAAAGCTGCAGAACCGCCTCCTCCCCCTGCCAGTCTTGACAGTAAGTGGAAAGATAAAGATACCAATTGGACTCTCTCATGTATCTTTTGAAGTTCCTTGATGATGTCATCTTGGACTCTTCCTTGCTGTGAAAACATCAGCTCTGTGAAGACTTGAAGTACTTTAGCTGGAACCAAAAGCTCTACGTCTTCGCCCTCCTCAGAGGGTGTCTTAAAAACTGGATTCTTGTACATGATCAAAGGTAGTCACTCAGACTCTGAGTGTGCTGAAATCAAACCAGAAAAAATTAACTCATTATTAGGAAGAAAAGGGTTCATTTTAAAATATTAAAATTAACAATCATGAAAATTTGCACAGTGAAAACATTTTGTGCACAGCTGAAACTATATGTGCAATCCTAAACCTTGCATGTTACGAGGCATCAATTTGAGGGGGGCTACCCACATTCATTTTTGGGAGGGGCAATATGCAATATAAATGGGAGGTTTCCTACTCTCAGTTCAGTGCACCATGGACACTTTTGCGATCTATTGCTGTTGTATCATTCATCTCCACAATGCTTCTTTTTTTCAACAGTACATTGAAACTTGCATGTACACAAGAGCTGCATTACAACAGCCTCAACAGGATAAATTTTGGCTCTCCCCATTTCAGGGACACTCAAATATGGAGAGTCATTTTGTAGAATTTGCTTCATTTACCTACTCAGAGAGGATTGGTTTGGAGGGACCAAGGGATATATGTGCCCAGCCCCCCCTCCCCCATTTTCAAGTAAAAGGCCTCAAACTCAAGGATAAAAATAAACATTTCCTGCCCCCCTAAAAAAAATAAAAAATAAATATACCCCGATGCTTGAATAAAGCAGAATTTATGAAAGAGGAAACATCCCTCCCTTTCAGACCCCTCTACCAGGCTGACAAAACTCTTATGCTGATGTGCCCCTGTCTTTTGCAGTCTGGCTTTGATTTAAGCACAAAATATGAAAGATTTAAAATCAGCCCATGGAAGGATTTTTTTCATAACAATGATCACCCTGTATTGCCTACATGGTAATGTTATACCTTATCTTTAGCCTAAGCCTTGCGGTGTAGCTTTGATTTATTTGCAGTCAATGAATCTTAAATGGTTTAAGTTTTTTACACTATAGATGCTATGCTAATTACAAAAGACCAGGCACAATTGATGAATTATAAGAGAGTCAGGTACGTACTTCGTTGCTATCATGGGCACAGCGTGGGATACATACGCACTGAGCTCAGCACATTATGTATTGCATTCCCTTGTTTTTGTGCAGTATGTGTATGTTACAGTGAACAATATACTCCAGTGTCTATTGTCCAATTGAATGAAAATAATGGTCTAAGCAGCTTAGCCCAACTTTATGGCAGATTTAAAGGGCCAGTTCTCTCACCCCAAACAGTACCAATTCTCCTAACCTCCTTACTTAAGCCCCTCCCACAATTTTCTGAAATTCATCCTCATCCAGACACAATCTCACTTTATTGCTTCAAGGTGAGCATAGAAAAACTCAATTTATATAATCAATACACTTTCAGTACCATTTATGCTGTCAATAAAAGCTTTGGCACTCTGCATTGTTTGAATTAGCTGTCAATCAAAGAGCTGAGCCAATTGAGAATTTCGGTACCCGAGTCCCAAAATTGAAGTTTGGGGTGAGAGTTTTGGCCCTTTAAATGCAAATATTTACACAAAATGGCAATTTACATACTGTACTGTCTACTGCACAAAGGTACACTTGTTATTTTACAAACAGATTAAAAAACAATGATATCATAAAGTTTCCAAGTAAAATCAAAAATTTTGGAAGACATGTTGCAGTTGCAGTGTATCCTGTTGATTTCAGTGGAGGATATGCACCTGTGGATAGCTGCCAAATGGGAGGGTGAAATTACCAACAGGTTGTTCGCAGGTTTGCTTATTCTGACCACTAATTGCTATGTATAGTATCAATTTGCATATTCATAGAGCCAAAAATATTTTGGTGCCTTCTTGGAAAAAAAACTTCCTTTAACTTCAAGTTTGTTTGAATTTGAAAACTGCCTTTTAGCAAAATTACAATGAGATTGAAGCCTGATAATTCATATTAGATTTGAATGTGGAGGTATTACCAGGAGAGTAAAAGCTCCCACTTTTCCTTTGAAACTATTATGGGTACCGACTAAAAGCTTCTGATGGTCTTTATCTTGGAAAATGTAGATGACATTAAAGGGATTAGGGAGTGACTACAATCTTGTGTTATGGGGACTTAGCTCTCCTTTGCCCTTCAAACTATTAGGTTATGTGCCTTTTATTACCAGGTTGCGGGATAAGTCGAACAAACCTAGAAAACAAACTAAAGAACATGTCAATCAAAGTCTAGGTTATTCCCACAAAAGGATTAAAATACTCTCAATATGTATTTTCTAATTTGATAGGTTGCTTTTACTCCATCTGTAATACTTCTATGATGTCAACAACTTTCCTGGTCATACACCATTACAGAAATATGAGCGTGCACTCTTTTGTCTACACAAAACATTTTTCCCTTAAGCGGTCAGATACGGCCACTTTTACCCTAGCAAAAAGCAGTCTGCCATAGTTACCTGGTCTCCCAAAGATGCATCAGTCTTGCTGCCAACCAACTTCATCAACTGGGTAAAAAACTTTAGTGGCAAGCATATCAAGTGGGAGGGAAGCAAGAGAAAAACTCACATACATCGAGAGGGATCCGAACCCATGTTCATTTGATGCACAGCAGCTGGTATGCACTTTGCCACTCAACGTCCCCCAGCCCCTTACCTAACATTAGGCCTAAGTTTTATGGGCCTAGGCCTAGGTTTATTTGCTATCAGTATCAGGCCAACAGTTAATCAAGGCTGTTAATATAGCTGCTAGCCTAATAAGGTGCCATTCTGGATTCTGTATGATTGATTGCTATACTTGTGGTGTTATAAATGATACCTTTTTAGGAACCTAGCCTAGCCTAGGCCTATAGCAAAGCTAGCTCGGCAAACGTTAAACCCCATCTTGGGAATTTAGGCTTATTTGTTTAGCTAGGGGTTGGCCTAACTGTTACTTGTTAATGTTAGGCTATAGCCTAGGCCTAGGTAAACCATTTTATTTGTCCTCTGCTAGGCTTACTGTAACCATAACTCGCACAAAAATTCCTCTTTAATTCTAACTAGGCCTATGGCACATACAAAAAAGTTCGTCTCACTTACCAGTTAAGAATAAAATACAGAAAAAAAACTTTGCAACTTGCCTAGGCTAGGCTTGCATATGGGCCTAGTAGGCTGGACTGGGCCAAACGTAGGCCTAGCCGACCTTGGAACTCGAACTGGGCAGTTCTTCAAACATCATTACAACAGTCTAACGTAAGAATAGATCAACTGATCGGGAGCAATTGCCGGTGACAGCATTTAATAACCCTCGAATTCAAATTGTACTAAGGCATATAGAAAATGTGTACTGGATAAGGCCTAGGCTACCTACCATTTGTGAAGCAAACAGATGTTACAACTTGCCCAAATGGAAGACGGGTTCTGCTAGCCCGCTCGCTCGCTCGGCCCATTTCACAGTTATTTGCATGTACACGAGCTGCAACCTAATAGTATTATCACGGTTGAACTATTTTGTAAACAAACACACGTGCGAACTTAGGGATTCCCCTGTGCCTGTAAACTTTACTGGTAACGCATTGTGATGACACAATACAAATAATCTCATTCATTTACGATCAGACGCGCGCAATGAAGGCCACTTTTCATTGGCTGGTGTTATGAATATGTGTGACGTTTGGACTATTCCATTTGTGTGATAGGTAAAGAAAAATATTAAGTCAACTTCTTTTTCTTGGTTTACAGGGTTTCTGATTGAACAACGTTGCACTCTTTCGGCTACTAAATGCTGCACTTTTAAATGTTTAAAAAGACGTGTACATTACCGTCACGGTTTTGTGAAATGAAGTAAACTGTTGTCCTCATTATCCTATGCCAATGAGGAAAGGCTCTCAATATCCTAGCTTACCCTGCGAAAAAGTTAAGAAAAACTCGTAGTTTTGCATGAATCAACGCCTGTAACTATTCCAGACGAAATATCTTACTTTGGTTTATATCGTTTACGAAAAGCATTCATAACATTCCACTCGAGAATGACTCATCTTCTTAATAGCAATCAGGCGTCGGCTTCAAACTACTGTGTGTTTTTTTACGCTTCATGGCCTAGCAAAGTAGAGATTCTAAGCAGTCGTTATTTTGAGCTTTCGTTAGTTTGAATTATACAAAAAAGTCAGCTGCTATTGTGATCAGAAAATCACCAGATAGAATGTATCGCTTCCATTGGATGAAAATAGTCTTGTGTCTTTTCGGGGACAAACAACATGCTTATGTTTTTTACTCTTAAAATTTAACTCTTGGCTTATTTCCAGATAGACTGAATAGATGAAATTGTCCATGTGACTGCCTAAACTCCCGAATTTAAATGATTTTCTCCTAACATCTTCAGTAAAAAAATCTATGAGGTGAGTTTAAAGATATTTTTAGGGGAAAACATTCTCACACTGTACTATATGCTATCGAAAAACAAATTACCAGATTATCATGCATTACCCGGCGTTGCGCGAATTTGCCCTTAGCCTAGGGGAACCGTAGATGGCAAAGAAACGGTAAGCCACAAGCTTCTCAAAGGTGTCGCAAATCTGTGTTACCGTTGTTATTTTCTATATTTTTTTTTTCTTTGAATAGAGCGGTTTTGTTTTCGGGCAAAGAAATGAAATTAGGCAAATAATCGGCCATTTCGAGCACTATGTTGAACAAGGTTTTAAAACAGGCCGAGGAATGATTGTTTTTTTCTAGCGACAAGCTTCCCCAAAATGTAGTAAATTTTTATCTCTTTGATTTTTCTTAAATATGCTACCCTGACTATGAACCATGTCTATTTTTAGACATACTTTTTTGAAAGAATTCGAATAGTTCGACCTCTTCGGGCTTATGGTGTTGCGCCAAAGACTTTGAAGAAAAATGGTCGTGATTGGAGCCTAAATGTGCATCGACTTTTTGAAATCTGGTTGATTTTTTTCTGAAAATTTTACCTGGACTATAATGTTATTTTATTTCGGGTGTCTCCTGTTAAAGTTTCGGGAACTCTTAGGAGTCATCTTGTCAAACATGTGCGCATCAGCATCTTTTTCTGAAAATTATGCTAATTTTTAAACTTCAAATGCCCCAATCTTTTCCAAATTCCTGCCCGAAATTTAGATGTTTCGTAAACATTTAGGGCCTTGCCCCACTTCGTGCGTCTTTGCAAAATTGTGCTATATTTTGATTCTTTTGTACTATTTCCATGTGCTGAAATGTCCTGCCACTGATTTCCACCGTGTCGATGAAGGATGTCACTGTAACCTCCCAGGCCTTTCATCTTTTTTTATATGGTTGTTTTTTCTCCGACTCCTTTATTTCCAAACAATGAGTCCAATTTTCTATGGAGCACTCTTGCCCCGGTTTCCTCCTAACTGCGACACTGGTTAAATGCACCACTATACCATTGCGTGGATGAAATAGTCTTTATCGTCTTGCGTTTTTTTCGGGAGAAGAACAAAATAGGCCTAGTACAGCGGAATCGAAAGTATGCTTCGGTGACTCTTTTGTCTTTGAGAATTCAAAGTTTATACCTGGAACTGCATGTTGCATTTATGAAACTGTCTTGCATGTAGCTAATCAAAGGTGGCACCAGCAGAACCGGGACGAGGGGACCATATTTGGGGGGGGGGGGGATTTTCCAACTTCGGTGGATACTCCTTCCAATGAAAATCCCGAGCCAACTCCAATCACCTGGACATTTTACTTAATTTTGCTCTTAAAAGGCAAGTCACTTAATAAAAATTCAAAGTTTTTCAATTTCACCTTACCTAAAAACCACATTTACTTTCATTAATTTTTCGTTCCAATATAAACTCTCAATTATCAAATCTTTTTTCAAGGTAACAAGGCAAATTGAATTTCCAGTTTCGTCTGAGGACAAAATATGTAGGTCTTCAATAAAATGAGTAACCGCGAACAAATTTCAGTCGTCCATACAACTTTTTGGAGTTTGATCATATGAAGGGCTAATTCTTCAACAAAACGCTCGATTTTTGTAATGGTCTTTACAAAAAGCCAAATTTCTTTCAAAAATTTCAAATTTTCTTCAGAACAAGCTTTCTCTGGCCTTCGAAATGCTGGAACAATTTGTCGGGAGCTTATCCCCCACCCCCGTATGGTAAATCCTAGCCCCAACCCTGGAACTACTGTTATGTTCTGACTGTCCAATCTCCCCACCAGAAATGATTTTACTTTTAACGCCCTTTTAGTGAAAAATTTGTACCGTACAGTGTATTACGTAGTTTGCCACGACTTTAATTTCACCAAAATTATACATTGAGTTACAATTAACAAAAAAAAATGATCTGTCATCATTGGTCCGACGTTAGTTGTGATTGGTCACCGCATAGATGAGACTGTCTAGTGTTGCATTTGTTTGTTAATTTTGTTACCCGGCAAGATTACAAAATTCCTAATCCAACACTAATTAACATAGAATCTACGTTTCTCCTCTCTCGAAAAACTTCTGTGTCTGTTGATTCTGTAAAAACACAAAGCTCTGGAACAAAAGGTTAATATTCTCTGTCAAGAAAGTTTTCTCACCTCACACTCAATTCATGTATGTGCAAATGAGCAACAAGAAGGCCGAACGATTTTGTTTTATCTTTTCCCGAGTTTAGGATCCATCGACCTTCTAGGACCTACAACCTTTTGTTCACAAGATGCCTTTTGATCGAATTTTTGGGCAAATTATTGAGCACTGTTTAAACCTGTACACCCTTCCGCCATCTGTTCTTAACTGTAATCTGGAAATTTCCGGAACTACCGGAACTTTGCCCAAATATTATTCAAGTCATATGCGTACGGGGTAATTTTTTGTGGGATAAGAGAAATTTTTGCTCGAACATTAGAATTGTACTTTATCGTGCTTTGTCCATGTTTTGCCCTAATGAATCTACTGTTGTTGCCCGAATTGGGTGGGTGAGTGGCAGTGCCAGACCCCTCCCCCCCCCCCCGGCCTCACCTATGCTTCAGGTAGACGGTTTTGCGCAAGATTATAATGCAGGGCTTAAAAAATTCTTAAGTTGCTAGAATGTGCAGCAAACATTTGCTAATTTCTGATTCCGTATGAAAAGTTTACTCAGTTTGAATATGGCTTGTTTTTTATTTTGAAAGAATTCGGAAATTCGGTCAATTCGGGATTATGTTGCTTAAAGTTTCAAAGTAAGGCTCTAAAATAATTATTCTTGATTTGATGCCTGAATTTTTAATTTTTGCATCTTCATGCAATTTTACCGTGACAATGAGTTTTTAACTTTTCGGGCAATTTTTGAAAGAAGTTCTTGCTCGCCTGCAGCAGCTTGTTTTCTGTGTCGTAATTAAAGGCCGGTATGCCAGATTTTCGGATTCGAAATTAAAGCCTGCGCTATAAATTTGGGGGTTTCAGTCAATCAAGCCACCTCTCTTCCTCCGCCTGGTACACCTCACAGGATTGGGAAGGGAAATTTTCAAAAAATAGGTTTCTCTTGAAATAATTGTACTTTAAATATTTTTTTTAAAAAAATTAATGAAACAGTATGGCACCTGTGAGGGGACCATTGGGAACGTCACTGTCTAGGAGAGACCCTTTTCCGTCAAAATCTCATACACTTTGAGCCTACTTATGGAGGCGCTATGTGTTTATTTTTCCCTATCCCTCCTCCTCTCCCTTTCTGAGAGATTCTTGGATACGCGCATGTAAATATTTCAGTCATTCGGGGCAGGGAGAATTTCAGATCTATCCCTATTTGGCGGGGGAGCAGAGTCCAAATTCTCCTCAGTCACTGTACATCACGTCACTAATGTCGGAAAGCCCTAACCGCAGTTGCGAGCATTGACCCCTGACCTACAAATGGCATTTAATATTATGTTGATGTTTGCACACTGGTGAGACGTCACCGTTGTATGCACCATATGGCCTGTACATTTTGTATGACAGGGAAACTGAAATACGTACGTGAAATACTGCACCCAGCCGGACAGCTATGTACCGTACCGTACGCTTTGTATGTATACATGTGTGATGTACTTCTAGACCTCACTATATTCTGGGATGGGAATGCATTAAATAATACACGTATTGTGTATTCACAGCAATCGGTGCACTGGGTACTTTGCAAAGTACCGTGATAATGCCGACTATTTTGTTCATGAAGTAAAAACTCTTTCAAGAACACGTCGCTGGCATCTTCGGTGCATTTGGAGGCACTAACCTTATTCGTTTTTGCGATTTTTATTTGTAAGTATTTGGCAGACATAGGCCTAGGCTAGGCCTACTCGATAGAACACTAAGTTAGGCCTAACACTGTAACGTAGGCTAGGCCTCAGTCCTAGTCTACTACTGTAGTGTAACTTAGCCTAGCCTAGGCCTAGCCTAACTTGTGTGCTACTGTTACAATGTCAGGAACACTGACACCAACTTGACAGGTTAACAACAGTAACCTGATCAGGCAAGGCGTAGCCTAAGTCTGTTATTATTAAAGCCAGCAGAAACCCTTCGATATTAGCCTAACTGTATCAACCAGAGCAACGTTGAAATATCTATTAGCATGGAGGCCCCAATAATGGCGTGCGTTATTGATCCCATCGCTGATATTTTGGTAAAGAAAAAATTCTAACACTCACCTAAAAACGTTTCACATGTGCAGTTCCTCGGCAATCTCATTTGTTACGTATTTGATGCCCTGTTCCTTAACAACGTCAAAAATTGATAGAGTTTGACCCAAGTCCTTCGGCTCTTTTGACTTTAAGGAAGCCCCCGAAGTTGGCGTACATGTGCATATAGTTACTGTGTATGTCCTTCCATTGACTCTGTACACAGATCGGTGCACTGCTGGATCAGAATGTTTGGTGGCTCCAGAAAGGTCGATGAACTTGGATTAAAGGAGTAGTAGGGTTCTTTTTTTATGGAAAATTTAAAAGACTAAATAAATGAGTGTCATTATTCTTCCTGGAGACAATGTGGACAAAAAAATTTCTTTTCATTTTGAATGTCTTCTTTTGTTTTGGGGACTCAGAATTCTAAATGGGTCCAGTGGGTGCAGCTGTCACATTGGCCCCAGTCCACAAACTTGACCTCATTCTGTAAGAAATCTCTCAAATTTGGTGGAGAAAAACGTTTACAAACACAACAAACGTCCTCTTGACTGGAATCAGAGTCACTTTCTCCTGTGTTTGGAGCTAGTATCTCAGCACAGTTGTCAATTTGTCCTCCTTTTTGAGGTTTTGTTAGCCCTGGCCCCTTTTCAGGCTCTTCCAAAACTTTCCTGATTTTTAAAACAATTTTTTCTTCTGTTATTGCCACACCTCCAGGTCTGTACTTGTATTTCCTCTTGGTAGTTTTGGGGGATTTTGGGAGGGCAATCTTATCCTTGAGAAAATCATCCAGAGTGTAATTCTGTTCGCTTTCTTCTTTGTTCTTCTCTGTCACAGAAGTACTGGCTCCTTTCAAGTTGAGGTGATCTGCCGGAATGTAATGCAGGTTATCAATGGCATCAGGGTTGAATGGATGTATCCCTGTCTTTCTAAAAGAGGTTACAAGATTGATAGGTGTGAAAGATTTCATGAATGCTGTAGATATAAGCTCACAAATTTGGTACCTGGTAATGACCTCTCCAGGATTCTGCCTCATGTACTTTTGACACTCCTGGTGGTAATAAGTTTTTAGAGGCCCAAAAAGAGTGACATCCATTGGTTGAAGGATGTGACTTGAGTGGGGTGGCAGTACAAATAAAATTATGTTTTTGGACTGTGCATACTCAATCAATTCCAGAGAAATGTGGGAAGCATGTCCATCATATAAAAGGAGTATATGTTCTCCTGAACTACGATTTGGCAGATGCTTTTGAAAGTGATTTTCAATGTAGTTTATGAAAATGTCACCATTGCTCCAGCCTGTTGCTGACATAGCAAAGCCACTTCCTGGGACACTGCCATTTTTCAAAAGATCGTTCATCCGTTTGCCTTTAAAGATGAAATAGGGGGGAATGGCTTGACCTGCAGCACTTCCAGCAGCTAATACAGTAGTCATTGCACCACGGTCACTTACAAGTGAATTAACCTTCATACCCTTTGGGGCTACAACTTTGTGTGGAGTATGTTCCACCTGAAACCCACTTTCATCCACATTGAAAATAAGGTGTGGCTTGTCCTTAAGATCATACTTATTCAATATGTCATTTAACTCATTGAAATACATAGTAACTGTTTCTCTGCTCGTGGCCTTAGCCCTCCTGAGACTCAACTTCAGTGGTTTTACAACTTTGAGTTCAGGCCATCGTTTCAAAAACCTCTCCAACCAGTGTTTGGAAAACAGTTTGCTTTCTTTTTCTTTTAATCCCAGAAAGATTGCTGTGTTTGAAGCTATTTTTCTTACATCCATTCTGGACAAAGGAAACCCCAGCTTGGCTAAATATATTATGTGGTCTTTAAGTTTTTTTTTCATGTTGTATAGGGATGGTGGAGCTCCTTCCCATGGGAGAGTCGATTTTGTCTTCTCCTTTTGAAATATATCTTCTCAAAGAGGTTTCTGGAACACCACATATAGCAGCTGCTTTTCGTAAGGACCACTTTTTTTTCTTAACCAAGTGATAGGCTCTTTTCATCCTCTTCGTATCGTATAATCGATACCGCTTCTCCTTCATTAAAAGAAAATCACAAAATACATAGGCATAAATTGTTAAATTCAGTTCTTGTTAATAAATAAAATAAGTTAAATGCCACATATAAAATTTTTTACAGACCATGGTAATCAACAAAGCTAATCAAATTGTCATTTCTGAGCTGGTATGTAGACCTAACTTTATATTTGTTACAGATCCTTGTATGTGTTTATTCCTGATTTTTTTCCACCAAAATAATCAATCAAATCATAACAGAGAGACACTGAGAGGTAATATGGACATCAAGTTAACACACCAAATGACTGTGCCCATGTACCTTTCTCACTCTTCAAGTTGTTATAAAAGAGGATAATTCAGTTAATGTTTACCTTTAATTCAGTATCTAATAAAAACTCACAACCCTTAGCACTCCTTTAAGGTGACCTTAACAAACAAGTCAAGTTTGGATGCAAGCCAAACAAAGTGTTGTGACCTTTGACCTAGGCTGTTGATAATCACACACTGCATACACGTTAGTAAAACAGTTGCAACGATGTCTCTCAAGAAGAATCATCGAGGGGCCGTAAACTGAGGTATTTTAGGTGACAGCAATTACAAATGCTTAGTATACTTGCAATAATAAGGTGTGTGATTGAAAAATCGTCAAGAAAATCATTTCTTGGGTGGAACATACCCGAAATGGATTCATAATTGTGAAAAACGTAACAGTGGTTAGGTTCGCGAAGGTTAGGCTCAGCACAGTAACGTTGCCACGGTAATAGGCTGTAATTTTTCACTGTGCGCCAACATCGGGGGCTTTACTATACCCTTGAACAGTGCTGTGTGTTACGTTACATGGCCTAGCCTAAGCTCATTACACTCCACATCACAGCCCTTGCCCCGCTAACACAAGAAATCCCATCACTAGCCGACCTTGGCCAGGGTCGTCATCTCTCACGTCTACAAATTCCTATGTTTTCTCAGCAAACTTTACACAGATACCTCTGGCACTGCATCCACCTTTCTGTGTAAGCTGTTCACCCAGATTCGATGTTATAATGGTGTATTTTGCCTCGAAAAATTGAACGTAACACTAACTCAATGCGCCATGTTTGCAAGCTTTTGAACGACTAAGTAGTCAGTCTTCGATCCTACTAAACCACCCGCTGACATGCCTGGCTATGCCTTGTGTACTCGGACATGCGCTGACACGCTGGATGTTAATTTAGTTAACGCTGATATTAATTTCATTAAATGCTATCATTAATCATGTTATCATTGCTGATTAGGAAGTAAAATAAAAAGGACCATTGTGCCAATTTTTTACTTTTGTTCGCAAAATGTTGCTATTCATTACGCATGTTAGAATGGATCCCTGAGTTTTCCACTAGTTCTGCGAAACGCCATGCGCTGTCATACAACTGAGTTCTATGAGCTGCCATACAAATTGTACGGCAGCGCGTGGAACTTGAGACAGGGTGTCAGTGGGTGCCAGTGCGTGGAATAGTAGGACCTGTTGTCTTCGTGATATCCACTTTGGGGTCAAAGGTCATACCAGGGGTTTCCACTTATTCAAAAAGTTTTCATACTTAGAGAAATTTTGACAATGTTTCAACAATTTCAAAAACACTTAGAAGCTTCAAATATGAACAGACAACAATATTTCATATGAAATTTGCATTCATTAGGTGGAATGATTGTTAAAGTTATCAATTTGGTGAAATGGTTACAACGTTCTAGGAATGATTTTTGACTATTTGCAAGTTCATGTAGAAGCACTTATTGTTCGAGGGCTCATTCAAACGGAGGAGTTTCTAACCAGAATCGATGTGTCATTTTGCTGCATTTTGACCTCAGACTGTCCATGAAAGCCTATTTATTGGTAACTTTTCAATTAAAAGTCACTTGCACATCATTTTGTGGTAATATAAGTTCTATGTGTGTAATATTTACCAGTTTAGAACGCATTTTGGCCTGAAAGCAAAATGACAGGTTTTTTGCGTTAGGGGGGCAAGGGCTGTGATGTGGAGTGTAATGAGCTTAGGCCATGTAACATAACGCACAGCCCTGTTCAAGGGCTATGAAATATCCTGCCACAGGCAAGAAACACCTTTTTGAAAAGAGGAGGGATGTGGCTAACTTTTAGGCCCCTAAGTTTAATTTTGAACAATTACATGCTAGGCCATACTGGAAAGTAAGGCCTTTCACAGAAAGATCTTTGGTGTACGGAAATGTACGTCACCAAATTTGGCGTATGGCGTACCCAGCTGCTACAGGGAAAATTACAACAGTTGGCATGCAATTGCAACAATTGGTGTGGCGTGTTTTCCAAACACCTCCACCTTGGCGTGATTCTTTGACGTATGGCAAATGAACTTTATGGTGTGGATGCTAGGCCTAGGGCTTAGGTAGCCTAGCCTTATTAGGCCTATTTTGAGAACAACCCAACACTCAACAGCGTAAACAGTCTTCCTTGTGGGTAGACCTATTTCTACGGTAGACCAAGTGGCATAACCAAGGAGGGGGTGGGCATGTGCCTTCTGGAAAATCTTGTGTCCCAACTGAAGATTTTCAAAAAATGATGTCTAACGTTAGGCCTAACTTAGGGCATAGCTACTGTAGTCAGACTCGGAATGTGACTGAAGTTTTAAGATGTGATTCTTCTCTTGCCAGAAAGGCAGTAATTTTCATGCTTTTTCAAATTAAAATAGGCCTACTACCTCTGGAAAATTTCATTTCCAGCTGCCTGAAGGGTTCCTTTTTGATTCCTTGCCGAAGGCAGGCAAGGAATCTATGCGATGGTGATGTCGTGTGTATGTGTGTGTGTGTGTGTGTGTGGTTTTGTAAAGGGCATGTATTGGGGACACACACAAGACAAATAAGCTTGTAACTGGGGATACACCGCGAATTGGGGATATCCCCGTTTCTAGAATGTCCATAATAATGCAAAGTGGGGTGGTATATAAGTGTATACAACTTTATAGATTTATCTGAGGGAATTCCCCAATTCCATGTTTGAAGTCCTCATTCTGTGCATAGACATTTGGGGATCCCCTATGCTACGGTGTGTAAACCTGTAATTCTCCCCGATTGACTAGGAGGAGGAGCATGTCCCCACTTAGTTCATATTTGGGCATGTCCCCAGTTGGCGCCGCAAACAAGTATATGTGTGTGTGTGTGTGTGTGTGTGTGTGTGTGTATGTGACGCTTTGGCTTGTAAACACGATATCTCAAGAAGGGTAAGTGTGACTAACCTCGTATTTGGTGTGTAGGTTGGTCATATTGAGTAGATGATCCCTATTGTTTTTGGTGGAGATCAAAGGTCATTTGGGGTCACCAGAGGTCAAAAGGTGAAAACTTCGTAAACACGATAACTCGAGAACGGTACATGTGACTATGCTCATATTTAATGTGTGGGTTGGTCATATTGAGTAGATGATCCGTATTGATTTTCATGGAGGTCAAAGGTCATTTGGGGTCACCAGAGGTCAATAGGTAAATTCCTTAGAAATTGCTTGTAAACACGGTATCTGAAGAAGGGTAAGTGTGACTAATCTCACATTTGGTGTGTGCATTGGCCATATTGAGTAGATGATCCCTATTGTTTTTGGTGGAGATCAAAGGTCATTTGGGGTCACCAGAGGTCAAAAGGTGAAAACTTCGTAAACACGGTAACTCGAGAACGGTACATGTAACTATGCACATATTTGGTATGTGGGTTGGTCATATTGAGTAGATGATCCCTATCGATTTTCGTGGAGGTCAAAGGTCATTTGGGGTCACGAGAGGTCAATAGGTAAATTCCTTAGAAATTGCTTGTAAACACGGTATCTGAAGAAGGGTAAGTGTGACTAATCTCATATTTGGTGTGTGCATTGGCCATATTGAGTAGATGATCCCTATTGTTTTTGGTGGAGATCAAAGGTCATTTGGGGTCACGAGAGGTCAAAAGGTGAAAACTTCGTAAACACGATAACTCGAGAACGGTACATGTGACTATGCTCATATTTGGTGTGTGGGTTGGTCATATTGAGTAGATGATCCGTATTGATTTTCGTGGAGGTCAAAGGTCATTTGGGGTCACCAGAGGTCAATAGGTAAATTCCTTAGAAATTGCTTGTAAACACGGTATCTGAAGAAGGGTAAGTGTGACTAATCCCATATTTGGTGTGTGCATTGGCCATATTGAGTAGATGATCCCTATTGTTTTTGGTGGAGATCAAAGGTCATTTGGTGTCACCAGAGGTCAAAAGGTGAAAACTTCGTAAACACGATAACTCGAGAACGGTACATGTGACTATGCTCATATTTGGTGTGTAGGTTGGTCATATTGAGTAGATGATCCCTATCGATTTTCGTGGAGGTCAAAGGTCATTTGGGGTCATGAGAGGTCAAAAGGTGAAAACTTCGTAAACACGATAACTCGAGAACGGTACATGTGACTATGCTCATATTTGGTGTGTGGGTTGGTCCTATTGAGTAGATGACTCGTTTCGATTTCCGTGGAGGTCAAAGGTCATTTGGGGTCACGAGAGGTCAAAAGGTAAATTCCTTAGAAATTGCTTGTAAACACAGTATCTCAAGAAGGGTAATTGTGACTAATCTCACATTTATTGTGTGGATTGGTCATATTTAGCAGATGATCCCTATTGATTTTCCCAAAGGTCAAAGTTCATTTGGAGTCAGCATGTTCAAAGCCTGACAAGCTTTCCTTCACAGTCTTTCAAGAAAGGTCACTTGTAGGGTCCTGTAACTTGTCATGTAGATGGCACATAGTGAATACATGGTCCCAGAAGTTTTTGGTGGAGGTCAAATGTCATTTGGGTTCACGACGGGCAACAGGGATCTCAATGTAGGAAGATTGGATGCCTTGCATGTGTACTTTGTGGGCACATTATGGAGCCCTGTTAATTGAAAAACATTGCAAAGCAATGTCAATGTGAAAAAAGGCCTTACATTTCAGCAGCAAGGAATCACTAAGCCTTTTGGCTTTCTGGTTTCAAAATTTTCTGCACACTTCCACCTAAGCCAATTGAAGCAGGGGCACAGCTCAGGTACCTGCTCAGGCATTATACTAACCTAGGCCTACACCTTTTCTTAAGAGAATCACATTTAACTGCCCGTCCATCAACATGCTTCTCTTTCTTTTTCTAGTTCAGCTCCTTTTCTTCAAAATGTCAGCCAGATCTGTTTTCACTGGTTTTGTTAAGCTAGCCACACTCTATGTGACTTTGCATGTGGAAACTCAACCGAACTGTCATGACCTAGTTTTGAATTGTCATCATGATTTTCAGTCACACGACAGGGCCACGCACACTATATAACTGGCTATCGCACATTGTCAGGGGGAGAGGCACATGGATCCCATACAATGAGCCTCCAGCCCCATGGGTAGAGTCTAGCAGTTCCCCCCTGCTAAATTGTTGTTCCCCCTAGTTACCATCTAGAATGAAGTCCTGTGATGCCACTTGCTAGGACTAGGCTGGTGGTATTTTCTAGGCTATTGTTTGTAAGTATGTGTGAAGAATTTACTAGGCTAAGTTTATTGAATGTTTTTTGGCCTAGTTAGCTTGTTTCCTAGTGGATGTAATTATAAACCAACCCCAAACAAAAACCAGTGTGTGATGTATTTAGCTCTTGCTTCAAAATAAGCTTTGGGGGACTGCTCTTGACCCAAGAAGTGTATAAAGTTGTGCCTGTGTTTGTAGTAAACTGTGCACTATCCTTTTCAATGATTACTATCAGATTATCAGTAGTAGGCCTAGTCAGTGTTTCCATCAGGTAAGTAAGGGGGGATTTGTCCCCCTTTCCAGAAAAAGTCCCCTTCCCTTTTTCATTTCCTTAAAAATAAAAAGAGAAGTTTTTATCTTGACTTCTTATTTAAGAAGAGGACACCTTTGCAGCTATGTTGGAACCTGCAAATAAGTAGCCTTTAAAATCCTTCAGATTGCACTTTAGGGCCTTGAAGCTAGCCTCAACCCACCTTTAGTTTTGGCCAAGGGCACCATTAATTTAGACTTCAGGTTTTTCAGTACATCCCCCCTTTTTTAGTTTCTGGCAGAAACCTAGGTAGCTATTGTTCATGCATAATGCATGGCTTAGCATCACCACAGGGCTTTCTTCATTAATAGGGTTGGTTGTTGCTAGAGAGCCCTTCATCATGCATTAAAGGGTTTATACACATGCATGGTAGGCCCAGGAAGAGTGGAAGTTTGTGAAAGGGAACCATCCATCAAAAAAGTGAGTATCCCCTAAAGTCTGTGGAAAGGCACAAAATATTAACAGCAGACTGGGGACTATGCAGGCTGTGATGTCTTTCAAGATGCAGTAAGCCTCCTGGGAGCTGGGGGTCATAGAATATGCCCACAGCATTCCCTGCCTATAGTAAGAGGCCACTAACAGGGGGACTTTGTGATGGTCAAACACATGTAGAAAATGCACAGTGACTGTTTCGACTTGAACCAGTTGGTTGGAAACTAGGCTGTAAATCCCATCTAACCCATCTAATCCATGTTTGATGTTTAAATTTATAATAAGTTGACACTTTATGAATTCAAGGGAAATTATTTTGAAGAATATTCTTCACATTATACACCACATAGAATAACCAAAAGGTGGGAATAAATTTCTCCCTTTAAATTCCAAATGGTGGGACAACCTCCTTCTCACCTTCCCTTCCAACATGCACGTTTTGTACCTGTGTCCCTTTGTGGCAAATGAAGAAAAAAAATACTGTACTGTATATGCACTCTTTAGAGACTAGTGAGTAAATTCAACTTGTTACTTAAGATAGGATATTTAAATGATGAAATTTATTTCCAGATAGCAAAAAAGTACATAGATCTTCATATGCATATGAAAAGTTTTATTCAACTTCCATCCCCCCAAAATGTACAAAAGGCAAAAAAAACCTTGCATACTAACTGTGACATATTCAGACATGGCAGCTGAGAGCAACAAAACTTGTGTGTTCATTTAGCACACCATGGATATTAAACTTGGCCTGCTTGCTGTCAATGCCCAACTCAGTCTGATGACTTTACAGAGTATAGAAAGCCAAATATAATCAAGGAGTTGCTAGAGGAGGAGAAACAGCATTCTACTGTTTCTTTGAGGCTATATTTGTTTCTGACAGCAATCTTGCTTTTATCAGCAAAATTCATACCACTCTTATTAAAACTTCAATCAACACAGTTATTAAGTGACGTATTATCAAAATTCCAGTGAAGAGATGCATTCCTTACACTTTACTTACAGTTTGTTGCCCTCATGCAAAATTGTGAAATTTATGTCATTAGCCGGTATCTGAGACACAACAATTATTTCATTTGGAGGTAGCATTCATTTCTCTACAAATAACTTTTGAAATTTTGTTTCTTAATGATGACAAAATTGTTTAAATCTTATGGAAATCTTTAGACTTATACAATGCTTCCATCCAATGGCAAACAGGCTGCAATTGGAGCATGTATTTTAAAATTTTGTTTCTAGTCTTCATATTGAAATTTTGATTATTAGCTTCATTGGCAGAAACAAACCTCCAACTCAAAGGATATACAGACAATGCCTTTGTTTAAGAATTACTTGGAAAAGAATAGAAATTGTCATTGAAGGACTTAGTTACAAGGGTTTTTATAATACAAACAAAGGGACCTGTCATTCAAATAGTGACACCTGAAAAGGTTAGACCATTTCGAGCACATGTTGTCTGACAAAAATTGTTTGTGGTATATCCTTCTTTAGCAAACCATATAAATTAAGCTCAGAGATATGTCAGAGGACAAGAGTAGTCACCCTAAAAGTACTTCCAGACAACAGCCATGTCAGACAGGTATCTTATCATCTCACTTCCAAGTATCTTTCATGATATTTCATGACTTTATTGCATATTTAAGTTGAACCAGTGAGGGACTCTTGTAAATTTTTCAATTCAGTAAGACAGCACTCGCCTTGCCACGGAGGGGGGGGGGGGGCTCAGATCAGAGAACCACCCCATGACCCAACCTTGCAATGTAAAAATCACCTAAAATACCATTTTTCTCTCTATCCTTACTTTTCCCTCATTTTATGTCCCAACCACCCCCCTCCCAATGACATCAACAACCCCCCCATGATACAGTACTGGCTATGCACCTGCAGTAAGGTAATATTGAACATAACATGACTCTCAAGAGCAAATCGTGAAACATAGAAGACTGCTACACTAATCTAAATTGGGGGAATGGGAGGCTGCTCTTACCCTTAAAAATTGAAAAATTTCATTGTTTGCAGCAATAAGAGTTCATACATTGACTGGAAAACATGTGAAAGAATACTAATTGTTAGAATAAGATACATGGCCATGGGTATCATATCTGTGATGGTACAATAAATGCTGGCTGTGACTGTAAAGTATAGATACTTAATTTGTTTCACAGGAAGAGATGAGTCACGAGAGTGCCTAAAAAAGGTGCAATCTTCTTTTATTTAATTGTTTATTCGTTCGTTCGTTTGTTTATTTATTTGTTTTTTGAGATTGATGGAAGTGGCTTAAAAAAGTTTTCCCTAAGAGTTGTAGACACAAGGTAACTGCCTTGAAGCTTATTATGTTTGTAGTTAATGGCAGAAGTAAAATGATATGCTGTTGTTCTGCCACATGGTAAGCTAACTAACTTGCAATAAATTGATAAATTGATTTAAATGTTGACTCAATGTCTAGGTGCAGTCAGTCTTATTGCTGAGCAAATCTTGTAAGTTGCCTTACACGTAACATGTTTTGCTGAATGTTGTCCCCATATAGGTTACTTTAAGAAACTTGTGGTTTCCAGATTAATTAAGGAAGATAAACTTTGTTGTAAGAATTTTCTTTAATGTTTCATTTTTATGTTATCAGGCCCCTGGACTTGATTTAGTCAATTTTCCAGCTTCCCAGTTTTTCCACACAGGTATAATTTATATAGTTCATGCACATGTGCTTTTCAACTCCTGAACAAACAGCGTTGCCATTCCTGTTGGATACTGTACTTGCTTATGAATGTCAGCTCTTTCTGTGTTTGTTGTTTGCAAAGTTTTATTAAATACAAGGATTTTTAAGGGGGCTGTCTCTTTGACAAATCTTTTAATAGCTTCCATAAAAGAGTAAGAGGAGCATGATATGTTTTTTTTTTTTCTTTTTTTAAGTGCAAAGAGTGGTGTACCATGACATTGGAAGTTTTATGTTCTATGTGTAAGAGATACCAGTACAAACCCATGGAAGTACTACCTCGAGTGGAGGTAGCAGTTCCAAGTTAGGCACCTGCTGGTAGCCTCACAGCTGCAGTGGTGCTGACTTCTGGAAATGTTATGTTCCAGATGGTAATGAAATTATGGTGTACATGTTTTTTTTTAGTTGACAGTGAACAAAGGGGTTTAAAGACAGGAAGTACTTGTTTGCCAAAGATTTAAAATGTAGTAAGCATTCACTAAGTAGTTCTATTTTAAAAAGGATGAGGAAACTTGTTGAATGGCAGAACAGAATGATAGAAAGGATGAGACAGGTTACAAAGAAGAATTGGAAGTCATCAAGTTATAACACTTCCTGTTAATATTCATGCATAGATGTGCTAGTGAGTATACAGTATAATGTAGATCAGACAGATTACTATACATTATAAACCAAGAAGGGTTTTGTATGCCAAAGAAATGTATGAATTGATGAAGGAGGTTTTGAGGAATTTATTGCAATGTGCTGGACAGCCCTTCAAAGAACCATTTTTTTCACATGGACAGAGGATCACGGGATAAAAATTTTGTCATGACACAATTTAAACCAAAAAAGGTGCACCAAGATGGCCCTTATGAGGCTATAATTTATGTGATTTGATGACTCTTGTAATATTTCAACAAAATTAAAACTTATTTGGAAACAGTATTATATTCCTACAAAACCAGCTGTGGTGATTTTGACCTTACCTTGCATTATTTTCAAAATATTTTTTTTAAGTTTCTTGAAAAATCTATTGATTTGAACTACTTGAGCAAGTCCAAACCTTCACATGCAAAACCATCTCAGACAGCCATCTTGCTACACCTATGCTCACAGGTATGGTATGGACAGTCTATAATAGGTGCAGTATGCTCTGTACATGTATATTGGAAGTACGTGGTTTGTATGTGTCTGACTCAAAAGATAGTAAAATTTATCAAATACTAAGTTGCTAAATATTTGGAAAGTTCACACCATGTTGCCACTGTTTGCCAAACAGTATTTGCTCTTCAAGGAGTTTGCATACAATTATTGGCAAATGGCCCAGTGGTACACACCTGTGACGGTCCATCAACCTACATTCAAGGGAATTCAAGGGAAGGATTTATCTGTGCAAGAGGTCATCATTTTGCATCCCTTGGAAAACTGTATTTGTTACTGTTTAATTGCATAAGAATTTTGTATAAAGTAATTTTACCCTTAAAGTTAACTTGTCCAAGACTATGACTTCAAAGACCAAAAATGTCAGTGCAAGAGGATTTATGATCATTTGCAAGATCCTTGGGGTGACATTAATGGTATTTAATGTACAATTATGTTTCCTGCTGCCACCAGGCTCTACTTCAAATGTGGTGAGATTAAAGTTGTAAGAAATGGAGTCCAAGGGAGAATACAGGGAAAAGCATTCACCATTTTTCAGAAATTGCTAGTTGTGCAGTTGCCACCTTTTGTTAACTTGAAAATGTCACATTGTCGTATTATCTTGCAACAACTGAACGGCAGTTAGTGCTGGAAAAAGGCCCTGCCTGCCGGTGAGGGTTGGCTGGGTGATAGTTAATCTGTAATTGATTTGGGTGGGGAAGTTAGGTATGTTGGTCACAGAAATTTTTGTTTCTTGGTAGTGTAAATAGTTGTAAATAGTTCAACGTTGTGTTCTGTCTGGTCTGGTTTGGGTTCTTTCTGTTTTGACAGCATCTGTTTCTAAACACTTAAAGAGCAGGCCCTGCCAACTTCTAAAACCATAGCATTTTGATTGAGTAGTTTTTGGTTGCCTATGTCAGTAAATTTGCATATTATTTGCATATTATTTGTCTGGTAGGTGAGCATGTGTAAAAGCATCCCCAAGGGTTTGGGCTGTTAAACTCTCTCAGACTAACTAACCAGGGGTCTGATATCCTCTGGTATCATATTGGCATGCTGTAGCAGTAGGTTAGGCTAAAGAGGTTGCAATGCTTGTTGCCTGAACTTGCACTCACTGAGAAGATTTCTGAAACAACTTTCACTGGTACCCTAACACAATTCATGTTCTGCAAATAACATCACTTTGAAGAAATATTAACTGGGGATTTTCCTGAGACAAAATTCATTGACTTCCAATTATGCAGAAAAATTCCCTCTCTCAGGAGGTTAAAAGTGCATTCTTAATAGTGTAACATAGAACACAGAAGATACTTGTCTGCGAAGAAACCCATTTTGTAAAGAATGACGAAAAGAATCACAGATGATGTACACACCTTACATGCTTTTTATGGCTTTGGTGAAATGTACAGGTATTTAAATAAGGGATCTTTAAAGTGAGGTATTTTGAGTTAGAGAAAAGGTATAATGACAGGGTATAGAGTTTATGGTGTGGAATGTTTTTGTCTTTCGTACATTCGTACAAGAGCCAAGGAAAATCCACCAGAGTGTGTTTTACAGTGTGGTGATAAGTAGGTGTGAACACTACTCTCCACCTATGACAAAGTCCACCTTCTTAGTGAAGCTCTCTTTCATCAAACTAAGTGAATTACTGAATTCACATCCCTGACTACTTACCCCTTGCTACATCTATTGCACATTACCTGCACATAGTGCGCTACTCTAAGGAGTTCTAGTACCATGCCACGCCTCCGCTTCGCCCCCAACAACTAGTGAAAGTGGTGAGCGGGTAATATGCAATTAAGATGTAGTAAGGGGTAAGTATTGTTGCTTGTGAATACACCCACCAGGAAGGTAGGGGAAACTCTTTTTTCTTCAAGGATAAATTTGTGGAAAGTTGTCAATTTCTTCTAAGACAAAGGACATTGTTTTATTAGCAGTACTTTGAAATAGATAATTGTTAATTTATGTAATTAAGACTTGATTTTC
Source organism: Holothuria scabra (assembly GCA_037179385.1). Taxonomy (NCBI): domain Eukaryota; kingdom Metazoa; phylum Echinodermata; class Holothuroidea; order Aspidochirotida; family Holothuriidae; genus Holothuria; species Holothuria scabra. Next base: position 5,592,102 of record CM074201.1, read on the forward strand.
AGTAGATGAGACAGTGAAACATCTTTCAGGCATTTATGCAAGCCTTGTCTGCCCTTGAAGGAGAATATTAACTAAAAACAGAAATAGGAAATAATTGCTCATTGCCGGATCAATCTGTATGCAACTAAACTAATTTGCTTGCAGCACAGGAAGGGAGGACAAGTAATTTGGTAAATATTCTGAAAAAATTGACAACAGAGGCATTGAGTTGTTCAACACACTGAAAATAAAATTCAAAATAGTGTTGCCAGGAGTAGCTATAACAATAAATCCGTACAGATTAGTGGGAGTATTTTGTTGCTATGGTTTTGTGTGTTGTTACCAATCTTCAGAAGCATACTGTCAAAAGTTGCAGGCAGTGAACTTCTGATATCAGGTAATGGCGTAGCTGTATCATCGAACTAATACTGTATAAGTGGAGTGTATTTAACTAACTGTATAAAGGTGTGAGCCATTTTGTAAAAATAGCTAAGAGGTTTGAGGCAAACAGAGTTTCCGTTATAATTAGGCATGATATATGTAAGTTTGTGAAATAAAACAATGCAGATAACATGGAAACAGATTAACTGTCCCTAAAGGACAATGCATTGATATGATTCTAAAGTCCATAGAAATAAAGGTTGGCAATTCATAGTTTTGAAGATGATTATACATGAATTTTTTTTACTGCTTGGAAGAGGAGAAATGGAAAGGATTTGATGAGTGGGTAGAAAGGTCCTTAGGATGTGATGTCCATGATTAGAAAATTATCTGATTGCCTTCTTGCATGTAACTAAAGCTTTGACTAAATTATTGCCAGACTTTTTTCTCTCTCTTTGGTTTTGGTTGCGTGGCAGATTTGTAATTTCCATTTTATTTTACAGTAACACTGTTTGCCTGAAAGCAGCTCATTGTGTTGGTTCATGAAATTCAACAATTTGTTATTCCTTGCCATAGGCAGGCAAGGAATCTATGCGATGTTGATGTCGTGTGTGCGTGTGTATGTGTATGTGTGTGTTTGTGACACTTGCTTGTAAACACGATATCTTAAGATAGTAATGTCCGACACTTTTCACATTTGGTATATAGATTTGTCATGTTGAGAGGAAGAACGCTATTGATTTTGATAGAGGTCAAGGTCATTTGAGGTCACAAGCGGTAAAATTGCCAAAACTTTGAAAATGGCTTGTAAACACCATTTCTTCAGGTAGGAGTGAGCTACACTTCTCATACTTGGTATATAGATTTTTCATGTTGAGAGAAAGAAGCGTATTGTTTGTGGTACAGGTCAAAGGTCATTTGAGGTCACCAGCGGTAAAATTGCAAAAATTCTGTGCTTAAAATGTAAAGAAAAATCTATCAAACACTGTCAATTTCAAAGCAGGTAAGGTATTTGATGGCAAGGAAACACTGAGCCTTTTGGCTTTCTGGTATCCAAACCTGTTAAGTTTTCTTCACATACCAGTGACAAATGGTCAAACTTAGACAATCCCGTGCCCTACATACAAATAACTGTCTTATGAGTGAATAATTAACGGTCAAGCAGGCCTTGCCTTTTTGAAATTTACAGGAGCTCAGTGGACTGCTCTCCTGGGGAGTGTGAGGAGAGCTAATCGCTCTCCTGCTTGGCTTGCCATAAGTTATCATTGTGAACTGTACCTGTGCCAAGGGTGAAACTCGGGTAGAGTAACTAGCTAAACCAAGGGCCACCTTTTGTCAAAAAAGTGTCCCATAGTTCCCTTGTTCTTGATCTAATTCAACCAGGATGCACTTTTGTGTTTACCAGGAGACAGTGACCATTTTCAATGATACATGCATATATGTATAGGACATATTTAAACATAACACTGCATGATCTATTCAGCCATATATACTGTATAATAAGCAGTGGTCTATAGTACAGTCGTGCTCACCATAGTGATCCATAAAGATTTCTATGTCCATCCCAAATTTTGGTATTCTCCATAATTATATGTTTACAGGTTAAAATACTCTCTGAGTGTGAAACATTCAAACTGATATAAAGCTTTCAACTTGGGATGATGAATTATTATACCACAATTAAACAATGCAGCTTAAACAAGAAACATATGGGAAGCTTGTGCATGGCAGAATGAGAGCCAGGTCCCTTGTTAATTTTCCAGAGATCCCATACAATATAAAAAAAAAAAACAGTACAAAGTCATGGTGTTTTCATTCCATCTCTGAAAACTTTATCAGGGCATAGGGGCTGGTTGAGTGTGTGGTATACCTTTAAAGTCCTTTCTGCGTACCTTGCAAGGGGACCATAGAGAGTGGGGGTGGGGCAGTGAGGTGTGTGGCCATGGTTGAAGAGGGAATGAACAAACACTATCCCCTACCCCTTGGCCATGCACTCAAGTTTGACTGAAAGCAGTGTAACTGCAAGGTTCCAATTAACCCCATTGCATTTCATTATGATATTTTGTAGTGCAGCCTCTCGTAACAGTGATATATATGGGAGGATTTCTAAATATTTTTTTAATGTTTTGACCTGCCGCAGATGCCATCCTATCAATAAAATAACCCGCCACATTTTTTAGACCATGTTAGAGAACAAGTAAAATATTGGTGAGCACTTCAGAACAAAAATAATTAGAAAACATTGACCAATGCATAGCTCTTCAAGTGAGGAGATTGCATGTGTGTAGGAGATCGTGTGTAGGCTAGGTTCTCAGTTAACACATAAGTGCCATATGTTAGGCAATGACAAAAGGGCCAAGACATGCTAAAGAAAATTACATCGTACAGAAAATCTTTACACCAGAAGCTCACAGATGTAATTCAGATTGTTGTATGAGAGTCTTTTTACACATGCCTTGCAAATATTTTTGATCTTCTTGACCACGTTGGGGTATCGTCGGCAATTTTCTGTGCTTGATCTGCTTTGTGGAAGGAATGTACTGTTTATGCTAGTACAAACGTGTGTGCCGAGAGCATTTGTTCAATCAAACCATGCATTGGGGCTAAAATTTTTTCCAATGGGAAGGTAGGAACTTTGTGTGATTTTTCCTTATGCTAAGAATTGTCCCTTTAGAATATCATCAGTTTATTTTCTATTTTTTACCCATCTTGAATTCATACGGCCAACATTTTTCGTGCAGAATCTGAGGGCTTAACCAAAGCCATATTGCATATGCAGAACAGAAAGTCTGCAGTTTCAGCCAATCACAGTTGGTTTTAAATAATTGCATCGATTGGGAAATCCAAATGTTGATTCATTTACAAGGAAGCTAACATATTTTTTAGTGATAATTACTTCTTTTTTGCGATTTTTACTTTATTCTACTACTTTATTCTACATTCTGTGTGGAAATGTTTTCATCATGTTTCTTGCAAATCATACACTAAATGATTGATATCAAGCTCAGACAGGAATTTATTACCTTACAATAGCAGTTGAAGTATGGTATGTCATTATTCAAACCCTATGCCTATATTCTCTTCTTTGAAACGTAGTCATTCAGCTATCGGATAAAATATTTAGTATCCTCTCTTTGGCTTTCATTGAAGCCTTCTTAAGTCATCATTTGAGTTTATAGTATGGGATCTAGGTACATTCCTTTATAACTCATATACAGTATACACTATATATCATACTGTACCATGGCCAACTGTATGGCTAGTCCTTTCCAGCATTTCAAAGAGGTCATCACATTCTTTTAAAGCAGCTCATTGAGTTGAATCATGAGTTCAACCATTTTTTTTCCAAATCTGTTAAATTTTCTTCCCATACTAATGACAAATGGTTCAACTGAGACAACCTCTAATCCTACTTACAAATAACTGTTTTATGAGTGAGTATTCAACAGCTCAATTCAATTTTCAAAAATGTGTAACCAGACACTTTTTCAAAATATACACAATACTGTTACAAGTCAGCTAGGCACCACAAAATTCAAAATTTTAACTTTTTCAGTAACTGTTGGATATGAGACTGATTCATTTTGCTAACAGTAAGGAATATCATGTGGTAGAGACCCTTCACCACTTTCATTGAGTTATTACTATCAACTCAATGAGCTGCTATAAGCTGTTGTTTAATATGAATTCTCCTCATAGCCATCCACATTGCATCCATAAAGAAAAATGATTAAATATTAATTAATTGTGACATAGTATCTTTTTAGCTATTTAGTCTCATAGTAGGACAGTTCATTTTCAGAGTAGAAGCTTTCATTAGTGTGGTATTTCAAGATTGCTAACTATGCCATTGGTATGGTGTACCTTGATCAGAAACTAAAGGCATCAATGACAATGTCATTAGGTCCATTGCACTATTTGATATGTTTCAAGGTTCTTTGCCGATGGTATGGAATCAAGCAATTACCAGTCGACTTTGCACAGCTTGGTTGCTAATTTCTGTCCATAGGCTTCTAGCATGTGTTGCAGTTCTGTACCTCAAGTTTTTTTAGATGAGGACTGTTGCTTAGAGTTGTTATTGATTCTAAAGGTAGTCTTTTGTCACCCAAACTACAATTTTACCTGATGTCTACCAAAATTCTCAATTGTCACAGTGTATTTTGATTGACATTGATTTCAAGAACGCAGAGTGCTGTAGCTCACAATTACACAGCATGCACCAAGAGTATTCTTATCACACATTATACCTTGTATGGTCACCAGGGTATACTTGAAGGAAAAACTGGATAACAATGAGTAGTGGGAAGAGCTAGTTCTAAGTAGGTTGGAGGAATTTTAACTGTCTGTGGTAATGAACACCAGTTTTTACTGTAAGTATCCAGAATTTACTTTAAACTTCCTGTTTTCTTTTTGAACAACTTGAGTGTCTTGACTGTTCAACTGGTTGTTTCAGTTTTCAGTATGCCCTAGACAGCACATTGGGCTGTTTGTTTCCTCTGGAAACCCCAGAGGCTATTTGTAACGAATGTATGTACTTTGGCTCTTTTATAAATAGAAAATGTACCATACATGTACAGGTAATTTTGAAATCAGCTTTAGTGATAGCCTGAACATGGATGGGTGGAATTTCGTGCATGCAACTTTAAAAATTAGAAATATTCTGAAATTGAATTTGAAATGTCACTCAAAGCTACGTATGCTGAATATAATTCAAACTTGAATCTGTTGAAATTTCAATCAGATATCTTTAACACTTCACTTTAAATTTGTGATATCAAGTTGACTGGAATAACTTTTGTTGTTAGTTGTGAAACTGCCAAATTTCCTGCATTAGGTGGAGACAGCAAGCAACCAGTGGGATAGTGTGAAATATATTGTGACTTCCAATGTCCTAATGATTCCTATAATTGACCACTTAGGCTGGTGTTTTAATACAGTGAAAGCCAAGAATTTCCATAGGTACCCAAAATTTGGTAGTGTGCAAAATCTGGTGTGTTTACTATACTTGTCATGTTGCCAGTTTTTTCCAGCTTTTAAGATACATGTACATTGTTGAAGTCTATTGTTTTAGATTTATTTAGTTCATGGTTCAACAGTGTGTCATGTATTTGTACTAATCCTAGAACCTACTTTATATTTTATTCTTAAACAAACCAAGTTTTGTAAATTATGACCTTTGTGCAGAATAAATCTCTTCTCACTTACAATGTGCCAAGAGATAGAGAAAGATTTGCAAAGCTGATTGAATTTTGACAGAGATCACAGTTCAGAACAATTATTTAGAGTGGCCTAAGGGAAATAAGGGAAGTACATATTTATGGAGGAAGTGTTTGCAATTACTTTGGAGATATGAAGGAAAACAATGGAAATATGTGAATAATACATGAATGACATCTCAGTTTCATCATAAATCTGTTGAAGAAGGAAGCATTTGAGATCTCAACATGTGAAAAAATGGGGGTTTCGTCAGTGTAATGCCATTTAGTTTTGTGCTACCTTTTCAGCGTATATGTTTATAATTTTTTTCACTCAAACTTTGAAGCAGCAGCTAATCTTAAAGTTTTCTTATACATTTGGGAAGCTGACCTCAGGGTCACAAAAATATACTAAGCTCTGATGACATCACACAATTTTGAATTTTAGCCACTTATGGAAACCTACACTTGGAAAAAAGAATGGCTTTTTATTGTGTATAATTCCAATTTCAGTCAAGAAAACTATAATACTACCAGACTAACTTTGCAAGCTATCATATTACCAATTTAAAACAAAATAGTTTGGCCAAAAGGGCAGGAACCACCAGGAGATTTTAGGTCACCCAGGTAGAACTTTAGAGAATGGTCATAAATTTATCCAAAAATCATCCACAAGTTTCATAACAAACACAAAATGTTGACAATTTTCATTGATGAATTATTCCAATTTTTCTGAAGATGGTCAATCATGCTTTGTTTATGCTACAATTCTGGTTTCAGTTCACCTGTTTGTCAGTATGCCATCTTGAAATGCAACACATGATGGTATATTTCAGCACTGGGATACAAGATCCAACACAATGCCATGCATCAGCTATGAACAAACTTAAGTGATGAGAAAATGTGTACATATAATGAATAGAAAGGCAGAACAAAGGATCATTGTTCTATACAGCATTTTAAGTTAAGATAAAAAGGTAATAAGAAGGTACCACTATATTTTGGAAATATTTTTTGTTCTCTCTCTTTCAAATGATATTTCAACATATTCTCATCTTGAAGACAGAAAATGTGCAGTTTTAAACTTCACAAGTGAGCTCTCACTCCTTCAGTTTTCTCAGAAAGCTTATGACAAAGACTCTAGCCAATGTTCACTCCCTAACAATAGCTATCTACTAAAAGGAGTTTTTTTTGAATATTTAACTTTCTATTTTTCTTCAGTTTCTAAAAACTACTCAGTTACTCAAGACCTTGAATAAGCATTATTGACATTTTTAACTGTTGTCTTTGTATGCTTAGTGTAGACTAGCTCAAGTACAAGCTCCCAGAATGCATTTTACTGCGAGTGCTGAGGGTGTAAAGATTGACCAGTAATAGTCACAAAAGACGTCATGTAAAGCATACAATTGAGATAATGGCTGTGGCCGGTCTGTCTCAAACCAATTGGTTAGAAACCGTAAAAAAAACTTCAACTAACCAACTAATAAATTAATAATTTTATGTACTGAGTTTTCCAGATGTGCTACACATTGCACTCCTCAGGAAATTGAGGTATGTGGTAGGTGATCTGTTTCATTTAACTTTAGTAGGTTTACATGATTTGCATCTACATGTTAAAAAAATATTACACTGCACAGTGATTTCAGGAGAGTGGTGGATGTGTGATCGCTTTTCACACCTCAAAATTCAAGGGCTGCAATTACTGGGGAATATTTAGTAGGATGCATTATCCACAAAATCATCCTTTGGAATTTGAATGCATTTCATTTCATAGGTTGCAATGATATACATGTACTAAACACAACTAGTCAATAGCTGGATGTGAGGTTTGGTAGCCGTTTTTTTTTTTTTCTTTTTTTTTTTAGGAAAGAGGACTGGCTGTAAACACATTTGGTGGCCTGTAAATCTCTCAGTGTAAAAAATTTTAATTGTTGTGTTAAGCTTTTATATCTATGGATACAGTATGTTTTAATACCATTGAATTGTCAGTAAATGTTGACTTGCACAACACTCTCATTATTTGGCATCATGTCAACAAATTCATGTTTTTTATTCACACAGAAGTAAAAACATATTGAAACTTTTTGTACATTTTATTATTCATAATTCTGTGCAACCCAGCATTCGGCACGGACAGGACCAGGAAGAATGCAGTGTGACAAAAACAAGCATGTGCTTCAACGCATCATTGTTTGCAGATGTTGTTACAGTACTTAATGTGTAGGCCTACTACATGTATTAGTGTTACATAGCTTAAAATTCATTCCCATTTTTAATACAGTAAATCATTTCCTGTTTGCCGTAGTGTTATTTCCGTTCAGGAAATCAAGTATGCTCAAGTATTGAGCTTGAGAGTTGAGTGAGTGTAAAACATTTTCCTAAAATCTATATATATTGAGTCCATTTACTTCTAATTACCTTCCTTAGTTGAAAGACCTCAGAACTGTTCTGAGAACAACACCTATTAAAGGAGGAATTCTGCGGTGTTAACAAATGAGTTTCATTACTTCCTTGGGGGATACTAATAGTAAAGATGTCATAACCATGCATCCTGGAATTGAGTTTATAAATAGATTCTGGTGTTGTTTGATGAAAACTGCAAATGTAGTAACTTTTTTAATGGAAAGTTGAGTCCAATGAGCATCAAATGTGGGAGAGTTTATTGGAAACACCCCATTCAGGTTTCATTTACATTAATTTATGTACTGTATTCTGGAGACAGCACTGTACGATACATTTTGAAATGCACATACATTTCCATTCACATAGATTCGCTGTGGTATGAGGAATACTGGTCAACTTCAGTTAAATCTTAGTAATGAATCTAGTTGCATCAGTACTTCACTCCTCACTTAATATCTTCTATCATGGTATGTATACTAATTGAATCCTAACAATTTGCCAGTCAGAAAACATGACTTAACACAAATGAGGCAAGACGAAATAGGAAGCTAGGAGGGTGTTGGGTGCTGGGTATTTAGTTTGCCATGGTAAGTAAAGGTGTAGGTATAAACTGTACTGTATATATATAGACTGTCAAGAGGTAAGTATCATCCCTCATCGACACCCACACCAGGTTGGTTTACAGTATGAGGAATTGTATGAAGCTGTCTACATCAGTGGCGTAGCCACCGGGAGGGTTTGAGGAGGGGGGTGGGACCTCTCATGACCCAACCCTGCAATACAAAAAACACCCAAAAGAGCAGTTTTTGGTTTCGATGATAAGAGAAACCAATGCATTCATGATGGCGTGCGTGTGTATGTATGTATGTATGTATGTGTGTGTGTGTGTGTTCTTACAGCAGCTGCCCTTTGGAGACATTGGTACATTTCCGTATTGCCTTATGGAGACCTTCTGAACTGTGGAGACATTTGTCACGTCTCCACAGTGCAAAAGGCTTGAAAACAGCCCAGAGATTTGCATTTTGCACCCGTTAGGACATGAACAAACTGCATTTTGTACTAAACAGCACTTACATGAAGCAGATCACTAAAATAAATTCAAACAGGGTAGTATTTATCAGCATTTATGTTAAGTCTCCATAGTGAATTACTGTGGAGTCATGGTGTGTTTGGGTGTGCAACAGTGTGTAACACTATGCAATATTTAATTTGCTTTTAATATTATGGTGCCCTCTACTAGCAATGTCTTGTGGAGACAGCCCTAGGTCTATAGGGAATGACACATCTGATACCTTTAAAACTATTTTAAAACAGCTATTCAGTGTATTGAAACAAACTGCTGAATTTGAAGATAAAAGCATGACTTCAATATTCCATATCATCACAAGGGGAGGCTGCTTAAGGTCAATAGGTACTTGATACTCTTTACTGCTGATGGTTATTTCTTGTAAGTTGTAATTTAATGAATATGGAATGGCAGCTGATAGCTGATGGATGTATGGATATTTTCATAAAATATTACTACAGTGCGACACATTTTAAAGTCCCAAATATTTTGGAGAATGGTTAAATTTTGAAACGGTTTACCTTCTTCATGTTCTGATAACATTCAATCACATTACAGGAAAACCATGAATATTTACCCATATTTGTGGAAAAGTACTGTAGATAGTGGGAACTTCTCAGTAACCCTGTGCATGCTGTCCCAAGGACCCTGTGAGGAGAGGTTACCTACACACATAATAAAATGTTTAAATGAACAGGTAATGGGCATGATCAGAGCTTATAGTGTATGGCATGGTCAGACTTTGAAAGTCAACTGGTTGATCATTGTAAGTCCAAGTCTTATCAATTCAAAGTTATGTCGTCTACTATGATGAGTGGATGTGAAGAATAGTATGTTTCATTGTTGTTCATGCTTCCCAACAATCAACACAAATATGAAAGGAAATTGAGTTCGAATATGGATAAAAATTACACTGAAATGTATACAGCAAACACAGTTGATGTTTTATTTTTTGAAAAATCAATCAAGTTTATTTGTTTTTCAATTATCAAGCTGCACAACACTTAACTCATCCAGGCAAATACACTAGACAGTAACTCCTCAGCTATGTTTCCATTTAACTATACACAATCTGAACCACTACAGGCAAGAAAACAGGCATCATATTGTATTACGCTTCTTGGAACACATACGGAAGCATGGCAGGTGTTTGCATAAGGAAACTGGTGGAAAACAGTAAGTAAAATCACAAGTGCATATTCAATCTCCCTCTTTTTGGCCCAAAACTGGGTGCAGGGGTGATCCTGCCATAGGAGGAAACTCACAGTGATAAAACTTCCTGATTTTATCATTTTTGTATCAAACTATGAAACACAATAAATTCGAACAATGTCAAACATTTGTAACAACAAGACCAATACATTTTGTATGAATGCAGATTGATTTAACTGTTATTGATGTATATGAGGCAAGAGTTTGGTTAATGAAAACTTGTACTTTATCACATAACCAACTGTGAAGTACAGCACTGTGAAGCCTCACTTTCATTCATTTCAGTGCATGAGAATATTTTTCAATTCAGTGTAAAAAATTCCTGAGTTAACTTGTTTACAAGAATCAAACAATAAAATACTATAAAATCTTGAAATGTCAAACATTTGTAATATCAAGGCCAATGCATTTTAAATGTAGATTGATTTAACTATTATTGAAACAGTCAATGAAGTGACATATTTGATTAAAACTATAATTTGTACCATTTCAGATATACAACACTGAATTATTGTGAAAACGTACCTTTATTATTAATGCTCATGGAAAACACTTTTTCATTTCAATATACATGTGAAAGTCCAAATATAATTTTCCTGTCCTTTAGTATTGTTAATTGTTCATATTTGCTTATAAAGTAAACATAGCCCAGACTGTACTATAATAATGACAGGAGATAGTAACATGTCTGCTACATGAGTCACAAAATACTAGACGGTAAGTCCTTAGCTACATTTTCTTTTTACTGTAATCAGTCTGAACCACTAGCAGGCAAGAAAACAGGTATCATATTGTAAACTTCTTGGAACACATACGGAAGCATGGCAGCTGTTTGCATAAGGAAACTCTGGTGGAAAACAGTATTAAGTAAAATTACAAAATTTGGTGTATCAATCTCCCTCTTTTTGGCCCAAAACCTGGGTGCAGGGGTGTTCCTGCCATAGGAGGAAAACTCACAATGATAAAACTTCCTGATTTTATCATTCTTGTATCAAACTATGAAACACAATAAATTCTAACAATGTCAAACATTTTGACTAACAACACTACCAATACATTTTGTATGAATGCAGATTGATTTAACTGTTAGTGATGTACATGAGGCAAGATTTTGGTTAATGAAAACTTGTACTTTATCACATAACCAACAGTGAAGTACAGCACTGTGAAACATTAACCTCACTTTCATTCATTTCAGTGCATGAGAATTTTTTTCAATTCAGTGTAAAAAAATTCCTGAGTCTACTTGTTTTACAAGTATAAAACAATAAAATACTGTAAAATCTTGAAATGACAAACAGTTGTAATATCAAGGCCAATGCATTTTGTATTAATGTAGATTGATTTAGCTATTATTGAAATAGTCTATGAAGTGACCCATTTGATTAGAACTATAATTTGTACCATTTCAGATATACAACACTGAATTATTGTGAAAATGTACCTTTATTATTAATTCTCATGGATAACACTTTTTCATTTCAATATACATGTGAAAGTCCAAATAAAATTTTCCTGTCCTTTAGTATTGTTTAATTGTTCATATTTGCTTATAAGGTAAACGTAGCCAGACTGTGCTATAATCATGTCAGGAGATACTAACATGTCTGCTACATGAGTCACAAAATACTAGACGGTAAGTCCTCTACATTTCCTTTTTACTGTAATCAGTCTGAACCACTAACAGGCAAGAAAACAGGTATCATATTGTAAACTTCTTGGAACACATATGGAAGCATGACAGCTGTTTGCATTGGTGGAAAACAGTATTAGTAAAATTACAAGTGCATATTCAATCTCCCTCTTTTTGGCCCAAAACTGGGTGCAGGGGTGATCCTGCCATTGGAGAAAATTCGCAGTGATAAAACTTCCTGATTTATCATTTTTGTATCAAACTATGAAACACAATAAATTCTAACAATGTCAAACATTTGTAACAACAAGACCAATACATTTTGTATGAATGCAGATTGATTTAACTGTCATTGATGTACTGTATATAAGGCAAGAGTTTGGTTAATGAAAACATGTACTTTATCACAAAAACAACAGTGAAGTACAGCACTGTGAAACCTCACTTTCATTCATTTCAGAGCATGAGAATATTTTTCAATTCAGTGTAAAAAAATTCCTGAGTTTACTTGTTTACAAGTATAAAACAATAAAATACTATAAAATCTTGAAATGTCAAACATTTGTAATATCAAGGCCAATGCATTTTGTATTAATGTAGATTGATTTAGCTATTATTGAAATAGTCAATGAAGTGACATATTTGATTAAAACTATAATTTGTACCATTTCAGATATACAACACTGAATTATTGTGAAAATGTACCTTTATTATTAATGCTCATGGATAACACTTTTTCATTTCAATATACATGTGAAAGTCCAAATAAAATTTTCCTGTCCTTTGGTATTGTTTAATTGTTCATATTTGCTTATAAAGTAAACATAGCAAGACTGTGCTATAATAATGTCAGGAGATACTAACATGTCTGCTACATGAGTCACAAAATACTAGACGGTAAGTCTTTAGCTACATTTCCTTTTTACTGTAATCAGTCTGAACCACTAACAGGCAAGAAAACAGGTATCATATTGTAAACTTCTTGGAACACATACGGAAGCATGGCAGCTGTTTGCATAAGGAAACTCTGGTGGAAAACAGTATTAAGTAAAATTACAAAATTTCGTGTATGGAAATTGAAATATCAAACATTTGTAACATCAAGGCCAATGCATTTTGTATTCATGTAGATTGATTAAAATATTATTGAAATAGTCAATTAAGTGACATATTTGATTAAAACTATAATTTGTATCATTTCAGATATACAACACTGAATTATTGTGAAAATGTACCTTTTTTAATGCTCATGACAACACTTTTTCATTTCAATATACAAAAGGAAGTTTAACTAAAATTTTCCTGTCCTATAGCATTGCAGCATAGACTATACTATACTAATGCCCGGAGATACCTCCAACATGAGTCACAAAATACTAGTCAGTAAATCCTCAGTTACATTTCCATTTAACTGTATATAATCAGAACCACTAACAGGCAAGAAAACAGGCATCATATTGTAAGCTTCACAGAACACACAAAAGCATAGAAGATGTTTGCAAAAGATACACTGGTGGAAAATGCTATGTAAAATATCAAAGTTTTTTCGACTCAATGTATGAATTTCATGAGTTTTTCAAGTATTAAGGGATGAAATACTGTAAAATCTTGCAATGTCAAATATGCATTACTTCAAAGCCAAAACTTTTTTTTATTATTGCAGATAGATTTATCTGTTATTGAAAAAAAAACATTGAAAGTGATGGTAGGTTGGTAATAAAACTTTATACATGTACATTATTGACAACTCAATTGAAAACTCTCTTTTCATCAATTTGAAGCAAAATATTTTCACTTCATTATATTTGATACTTGAATTCCTGAAGTGCATATATACCCTGAAGAACATTTTTTCATCAAAGCACCAATTGTAACATTCTTCTCAATGTAAACCAGCTGTAACATCACCATCAGTAGGAATGTAAAAGGATTGTTTATTTTGTATCAAAACACAACACACAAAAGGTTGCAAATGGTAAAATGTTACTGACATAAAAACCTTCAGTATTGTGAAATGCAAATTGGAAGCTGCTGATGCAGTACCTTTTGTCATTAAGCTTCATTGTGTGGAATCTCATGGATATCAAAAGGCAATCTTGTTTCAAGGAAATTTCTGTTGAGGGTGAGTCAGAGTCTACTTTGTGTAGCTCACCAATATAACTTTGTCTAAAACCATGCATTTTTAAATGAGTCCCTTGATACACATTTTAGTGGATCAAAATGAATTACAGTAACTCAGCCAAAATTTAAAATATAGAGAACATTGTATTATTAATGAATGAATGAAATGATCTGTACATCCAACCTTCTACTCTCTGCCTGTCTTACAACTTTGCTAGTTCAGCAGTGAATTCAAACTGCCTACACTCGACTCTGTTACCTACAAAGATTTTCCCAATCCTGTGACCTCAAATTACTTGAATGCTCACAAGCTAAGAAGTTATTATAGTCCTCAGGTAAATACAGCTGGTTACCTTTTACTAATCTCTGATGACTCTTCCTCTTCAGCAAAACCAAGCCACCTACTCCCAACAAAATTAACTCACATACCAAATATATGAGGCATTCAATTTCAATTTTAACATCTCTGAGACTGTTCACTTTTAAATTAAAAATTTTGACCTCTGACAAACTCATGTGTTACTGGTTCCCAAGGATTTGGTGTCTCATGCTCAAAGAGACCAATGAATATGCCAACGATGAAACCTTCACTCAATGTCCATGTACAAAGTGTAAATATTGCTTGCTTTTAGAATAGGATGTTGCTCTAATATTACTTGATTATTTTTGAAAGTTGCTGAGGAGAGGTTTTGGAAGATTTCTCCTCGGTAAGACACAGCAGATTGTACCGGCTAGCTCCTAATGTAGAAAGCATTGTGAGTCCATATAAGCTTCGAAAGTTGACTGTACGTCCCACTGAAGTCCGACACTTTACTTTGATCATAATAATTTTATAACAGTGTGCAGGGTTGCATTATTTGTCTTAATATAATTGCAACAGAGTTTGTTGACTGTTCCTGCTGTTTAATCTGATCTGAATCTCAACATAATTGAAACTCATCCTTAAGCATATTGTTGTTGATGGTCACATATTTCCTACTTCACCAAAGGAGAAGTGCACATTAATTAACAGGGCTGTTGTATACCTGTTCCCTGTTATTTGGAGGACTTCTGTAATAGACCCATCCCTATTTTGAAGAAGTATCCAGAACTGTGAGGTGTTCACTACATTTATTTCGATTTAATGTCTCCTCCTTAGTTGGACACGACTGTTTAGTGCAGACACACTTCATCATGGAACCACTGAGGAAAGCTGTGCCTATTGGTATTTGCATCTTTTCAGTCACTGTGTGAACTTTTGCATAAACAAATTTTATTTGTTACTGGACACTAGTTTTAAGGCCTTAGCAAAGAAGCAGCTGGACTGACCCTGTTGAACCAGCCTCCAAAATTTCCCTTAATTTTTTGTTTGTAATTGAGTTTTAGGTGTCCATCAATTGGTCATTGGTTAAAGTAGTAATTGCTTAATATATACTTGCATGTGAGAAGAACATCATATATTATACTCTTTAGTAATTAGCACTCACATGTTTGGCCTTCCTTAATTATTTTGTATCAATGTGGAAGCCACTGGTGATACCTTCATCCCCAGGAGATTGCATTTGACAGATGCTACCTAGTAAAATACGTAGTGGTGGTTTGTGGTCCTTACCTGATAAACAGTATAAATTACTTTGCCCACATGCATGGTGCCCTTTAATAACAGGAAGCTCATACTTAACCCTGCTACAAGTGGAGGCTTGATATCGGACAGGTTGTAGACTGGCTACACTAAGAAAATAGTTTAATATTACGAATAACAGTATATTTTATTCACCACCCAAGAATGATGGCCGTAATTTGTCCAGGAGACCGTACATGGCATATGATATGCTGTTTACTCGACATGATATTCTCCGTGAATTCTAAAATGTTACCCTCTCAGAATACTTATATAGGCCCACATGAAATGCTGGAATACCTCATCTGGCCCACTGCTCAAGGATCACTGAAATTTCCAGACAGCCCTTCTGACCCAGTACTAAATAATTACTGATGAAAACTTTAAAAGAAAATCTCTTTTTGATTATGTGAGTTAAGTCCTTTTTCCATTTTCTCAAAACAATAAGTCGGATGACCTTAAGTCATCAATTTGTAAACACTTTCACTAACGAAGTGTCCTTTTTCAACACAACATATTTATCTACATTAACAAAATGAAGAGCATCCATGCCAAAAGATTTTGTAGGACTTTGTAAGACCTTCTATATCCTCCCTTAGCTGACCTTTTATCTAAACTTAAGACTGGTCAAAAATTGTGTTCCAGTATTAAATAACTAATACAGGTAAGATTGACCCAAATTCATTCATACCTGTAAATCAGTGTTTTAGACCACTTGATTATTGGAAATTTACAGTTTTTGATCTCTGAATGAACGTATATGTCTGACCTTCTGTAGCTTGGATCCAAAAATCTCTATTATTCACCTTCAAAGGAGCTAAACAACATTTCATGCTTTGGCTGAGAGAAGATACAGTGGTTGACATTTTAACAAAACAGTATTACTGACCCTTAAATTACCTTTGACTGTGACTTTGTGGTGGTCAAGTGTCCCCACATCCAAAACTGTTTCAAAATTTGAGGACAAAGAATATTGGAGAGTATACAAGTAACTTTTGGACAGACAGGATACTGCAGTCAGGTAGACGATGGACCTCATTAAATTGTGAGATATTCTTTTGAAACACTATTTTGTACAAGAATTTTATGTTTGTTTAGAAAGCTTTGTTAGTCTTCCATTTCCTTGTTTAGTCGTGTTATGATGTTGTAACATTTATACTTGACTTGCTTCCAGCTGCGGGCATCAAGAACACCATTTGCTTGAGAAATGCAGTCTTCACAAGCAGATTTACCAGGGACTGTTTTGGATCTGATGTAAGAACTTAGATGTTCCCATATGGCTGCTGACTCTTGCTTGCTCCAGATAGTTTTTGTGGTTTTGCCTTTTTTCTTGACTGCTGTAAACATGAAACAGAAACTCTTAGTTAAACCAAAGCTTGATCACCTGTAATCACTACAATGACTTGAATCTAATGATATCATGCATTAGACCCTACTTCAGCAGGGGGTTCCCTGCAAGACCGCGAGACCGAAATTGCATTGAAGCATATGGGCGAAGCTGTAAATGGTTTGACGTGTAATCGTAAGCTTAATAACGTCTGCGAAACTGAAGGTCCACGACACCAAAATTTAAATAAGGTCTGCAAGACCGAAATTAAAATAAGCTCCAAGAAATCAAAGGTCCACGAGACAGATAGATAGGGGTTTCCACTAGAGATATGAACGTTTGATTTTATAGGACATTTTTGAACTTATGACACCTCCTTTTAGGCTGACCTTATGGGACATTTACTAAACTTGTGCCATATTTGGATTCAGCAAGTCAAAATAACCCCCTCCCCCCCCCCCCCGCAGTAATAAATATCTTCATTCGAAGGGGTCTGTAATTTTACGGAAATACCTAGGGTACCCCCTTGGGACCAATTTAGGGGTGACATCCATATCTTTCAAACAGCCTGAAAATATGCATGCAAGGGTAGTCGACTACGCTGATTTCAAATCTGCAATTCATTTTGATGTATCATGTTTCATTGTAGAGTTATGATTGGTTGAAGTAGGTGAGGGGGGTCCTTTTTGGGCTCTTTGCACCCCTGTATTAATAGTTTGTAATAAAATAATAGTTTGCAATAACTTAATACTTTGTAATAAATTAATAACGTATAATACCAAATATATAATTTGTAATAATAAATAATTTTTTATAACAAATTAATGTTTTTTTTGTCAATGGCAATAATGGACTTCCGTACAATTTAATGTCAGCATTAAATAATAATTCTGTCCACTGTGGCCAACCATACATGTTAGGTCTTACTGTCTGGCAGGCCTTAATTCACTTTCGGTCTCGCGGACCTTCGGGCTTGCAAGCCTTCGGTCTCGCGGGCGGTTACCACTTCAGCAAATTTCAAGAGTACTTGACTGCCTCCTTGAAATAAATATGCTAAAATTCTACATGCAGCTTTTTTTTATTTATGCATAATGCCTTCGACCGATCATCTGTTAGACAATCGGCATCGGGCCGATTATCGCACAATCGATAAATAATTGTCATCGGTAAAATTTTGTCATTCAGCCGATTACCACCACCGATTATTTGAAAACTGGAAACAGGGCTAAAATGCATTTCAAAGCTTCTGCGAAAATTTTTATATTTCCCCAAACACGCATATCTTTAAGTTCTCGCCCAAAATGTCAGCATTGATACTCACAAACTTGTAAAATTTTAAGCTCTCCAAATAATTAGCAATCATCATAACGGTTGCCAGCAAAGTTCAGGTGCACGCAGTATTACCTGCAAGGTGTCTGCATACAGATTGTACAACTGCATAAAGATTTGACATCGTGCTACGTTTTAGCTAGTCTTGGTCAAGACTTCTAAAGTTAAATCTTTACCCTTCCTTGACACATAACCATGCACCCGATCCAGTATATTTTTTGGTGGCGCTATTCCTGATGCTCTGCCCGAAACTGCTATACCCTGTGATTGCTTCCATCCACTAACTGGTGAACAGTCTTAATCGGATATCTGACTGAGGGCGCGCTGTATGTATGACTTTTTGGAAATACAGGCTATGTAGCCAGCTTACTGCCACTGGAAGAAAAACATACCCATCCATCGTCTTAACACAAGACTACGTTTTAGCATGTTTCAGTGCTAACCATATCATCTGTACAC
This sequence comes from Holothuria scabra, assembly GCA_037179385.1. Taxonomy (NCBI): domain Eukaryota; kingdom Metazoa; phylum Echinodermata; class Holothuroidea; order Aspidochirotida; family Holothuriidae; genus Holothuria; species Holothuria scabra. The sequence goes on from CM074201.1 coordinate 5,610,807, forward strand.
ATTTGGTGCACTCACTGTAGCAACTGGGAAACTCGAGGCTCATTATCTTGCGTAAATTATGCCAAATCCCACATTCCTTTCCTTAATTTTCAATTATCTATGATACGCACATGCGTACACATAATTGCCCATACAAGTATGTGATAACTCAAGAAAGTTCCGTGCGAAGTTGAAGTTCACCTTCGAAAGTGCACCAAGCACAGTGTTTAATGCATAATCCAAGGCTATTGCGTTGCACGCGATTTTACGTAGCAGGTTGGTCATTCCGTGCTGCTACCTGATGAACGGAGGGAATTTATCGGGATAAGTTTTACGTCTCATCTGGATAATCTTTTAAACTATGATGTAAGTTTTAGGCAAGACGCATTAAAAAAAATATAGTCATATCGTTAAGGTACCATGAGGTGCGCACATCAAGTAAATTGAGTAAAAATTTTAGTGTCCCGAAGTGCCAATTGGTAGTTACATATTTTTGCGTAGACTTTTTGCATGGGTAGGCTATTATATACAGTAGCACCAGGCCTACTGCTATTCAGTACAGAACATTTACAGGAATCTTCCGATGAAATCGGTGAATGAAAACTACTGTAGACAGAGCTTATGGAGGCCATCAGACTTTAAATGGTAGGCCTGTGACATCATAGGCAAACTATTATTTGTGGTCGAGTTTTATCTCAGTATTTTGAGAGAAAAATGATGCAAAAAAAAAAAACTTGTAGCCCTTTTCCATTTGTGGAACATACGGAACTGTTCCTTATACTGTTCGAATCCAGTGTAGTCATTACGATGTGTGTACAATGCTACAGATAAGCTATAGACGGCAAGAAAACAATACCTTCCTACTGTATACATGCTAATAATCGGTAATCGGCATCGGCCCGATTGTGTCATTGTCCAGATACAATCTCAGTTTATTGCTTCAAGGTGAGTATAGAAAAACTCAATTAATATAATCAAAACACTCTCAGTACTGTTCATGCTCTGTAATATAAGCTTTGGTACTCTGCATTGTTTGAATTAGCTGTCAATCAAAGAGCTAAGCCAATTGAGAATTTTGGTACCCCTGTACCAAAATTGTAGTTTGGGGTGAGAGGTTTGGCCCTTTAACCAATATAACTCCACTAGTTCTGATTGGTCAACAAGGACTTGTGCAGTCCCAATTAGTTAGCTCATACAGTTGTGGGACAATATTGCCTTGGGTAATTGAAACTCAGCACTGGCGGCAGAAGTTGGAGAAGGGGACCTACCCCTTTTAAAAAACATATTAGGGGAAAAACGGGCAATTGAAACCAAATTGAAATTAACACCAAATACGTATAACCATGATTAAAGATGTACAAAAATTAAGAACATGAATGACAGTCCAAATACTGCCCATTGATGACTTGACCTAGATGGTGTGACCTTTTCAGCATTTCTCATAAACTACCATCTTCAGAATCTCAGGTTGTGGTCTGCTCTCCCCCTCCCAGTCTCCCTCAATATTAATGCTTCTGCCTCCACTGACTTTGGCCCTGTCTTAGAGGTGTACCAACAGGTGGTTTGACTTAAATTGGAGGAGGGGCTAAAATTACACTTAGTAGGGAGAATTTGCTATTGTCTGTGGTGTGATCAGGCACAAGTAGCTTGAATTCATTAATTTTACCTTTTTGGGAGGATGTAGAGTTGTTCCCATCATTTTCATCATCTTCATCATCTTCATCATCTTTCTCACAGCTTAGAGATTCTAAAACATGATAGCAAACATGCAGTGTTTAAAAACTCAGCTGAACAGTCTTTTTACTGCAGGTCAAGTTGCAGTCACTCAAACCACTTTATGATAGTTCCATTAACATACCTTCATGATTAATTTTATTGTATATTTCCTGTATGATAACACAGTATGTTATGACATCTGCGCAATTCTGTTGAGTTCATCATTAGGGCAAGCAGAGTAATGGTCAGTGAACATGTAACTACTCCTGAAGGAAATGATAATGTATTAAGTACAGCCCCTACCACAAAATTTTGTATATAATAAGTTGGTCATTTAAAGGCATATTATGGTGGCATTTAACATGGATCGAATACCCCATTCCTGACTAAAGATTTTTTTGATATGAATGATCTCTACTTTGTTCCTTATGGTCACAATATGAGATGTACTGTAAAAAAAGCTTTTTGTTTTTCTTTTAAATTAACACCTTGCTTGTCCTTTTCATTTAATTTTTTGGAATGTTTGACTATCATTTTTTCCATGTAAGCATATCTACAGTGAGTCCAAAACTTAACCATATAACAATGTGAACATGATTAACAAATACGAAAGAAAGGTACAGTATTTTTAATTTCTGTAGATGGTCAACTTCACAGATTTCCAGCATGCACTATATTACTTGAAAAAAGAACATTTCCATATCTTCAAAATGCAACATTTTGTTAAGATACGGCTCTTATTTTCCATCTGCCGAGTCAGAAAATTTTTCTCCATGCTTTGGCACCCTCAGAGTTTGACACAAAAATTTTTTTTTCAATTTCTGCATCACCTTCTACCAGTAACTTGGTTTGTGCCATTGCAAATATTAACAATCATCTTGAGATGATCGAAAACATTACCATAAGAAAACATTTTTCCCTAGCATGCTTGAAAAATCAGATTTCACTATTACCTTCAGGGGTGCACATAGAATCTTCATGTTCTCCTTCATTGTCGACATCATTATTGCCATCCTCATCATTCTCACAGCAGAGTGATTCTGGAAAGTCTGTTGAGGAATATTAGTATAGAGCTCATTGAGAACCAAAATACACAATGACCAACATTTTTACAGTGGACCATGTTGTACAGAAATATATTATCTCACTGTACAGTATGCAGGGTTACAGTAGATGCTGAATCAGAAATGAGGGTAAATATAACACTTTTGTGCATATTCTATGCTGGTACAACCATGTACAAGGTACCTCATAATTTGCTATTTTCTAGCTGTCCCTGGGTCAACTGAGTTCTAAGTTCACATTAATGATTGCTTGTCCTTTCTAAGCAATTAAGAGATAATTGCAGGTAGCGATACAGGAGATTTTTGTTTAATATTGATAGGCATGGAAATTTCTACAATATGCATACAGGGTATATGTCTACAAAAATTGTAAAATTGTAGGGGCATTAACAAGTAAAATATTAAATTTTAGGGTCATTAAGCCTCTGAAATGGAATTTCTACTCATTTACTATTCTCATGTACAAATTTAATGTATTACAACTTTTGAATAATCCCCCCCCCCCGTACCCCAATATCTCATGACATGATCCAATGGTAGGTAAATTGTACCCATTTGCAGAACTACAGTAAGTGTTCGAATTCAACAGCTAAATTAGTGAAAGGTTGGTCATTTTTTTGATAATTTGTGAAAAGTGGTCTGATGTATGTTGCTTCAGTAAGCTTTACCTTCAAGAGTAAGGTCATCCAACTTTTTCCCAGTCCATTTTCCCACCATTCCATTGTCAGTTAAGAGGAGTAATTTTGCCACCTTAGTCAGTTCCAGTGCTGACTCGTGAAGCCGGTAAAACTGGCGATGAATACGTATGTCATGTCCCAAATGTCTTGCCAGCCAGTCGAGCTCATTTTCATTTAGCATCAGTACTTGAGAGATAGTTGCCATGTATTTTCTCATGTTAGTGGCTTTGATATGTTGGGGCTGATCTAGTTCAACTTCTTTCAAAATCTCTGCAAGGCAGTCATTTCCTCTCAGACATGTTTGGGACTTCATCGTGGCAAAAAGGAAAACATTTTTTGGATAAATGTTGACCTTTGACCTATATTTTATGATTCTCTTGATAGCTTCTTGGCAGTCGTTTGGAATAAGAACTGGCACAGGGTTACCTCTTTTCCCTCTTATGTAGACAAGATCAAGTTGTTTCAAGAGCTTTTGTTCCAAAGGAGTCAGATTGTCTTTGACTTCTTGGATTCCCACGTCTCCCCATTTTGGCCGGTCTAAATAGGCTTGTACTGTAATCTGTGCCATTTCACCAGGCCTCCTTTTGTTGAATTGAAGAAGTTTGACAAGACAAAGCTTTTGAAGCCTTTTGTAGGTTTGGTTGTTCACATGCAGATCGATATTTTCAATTGCTTCCTTCAATTGCTGCTCCGTATGTGTGCTTAGTTTCAGTAGGTCATCTGTCTTGGGAAGGGTCTGGCCTTTGTTGAAGTTTCTTTCCTTCAGAGTGGATAATGCCTGGCAAGACATTTTAGTGCTCCATTCTTGATCATGAAGTGTAAGGTATGCACTGGCCTCTTTCTCCATAGTGATGTCACCTGACCTTAGTGCTTTGCATAATTTAATAGTAGCCAGTTTCTTCAAGTCATGGCCCAGCTTTAGTACAACTGATGGCTTAAGGTAGCATGGATTTCCAGGTTCAGACACCTCATGGCCACCCAGGTTGCCGGCAGCTTCCAATACTGAGTCAAAATACTGCGGCTTTAGGAAGTCACTGATAAAATCTCCTTTGTTTGGATGCATTTGTCTCAACTCTAGCACCAGTTTTGCTGCTGACAGCATTTTCCCAGAAACAATTGCTTTGCGGCTACCGCCAACCTTTTTAATCCAACAGTTGCCCAATTCCAAGATGCATTCATCACTCTTTGCAACTCTGGAAACCTCACTGCCCCTCATAGTAGCAAGGACATACCTCTGCAGCTCATCACTGGCACCAGTCATCTTGTCCAGAAGAATGTCACTTTGGAGGCACAGCTCACCTTTGCTGTCTGGTTTAGATACAGGAGCCATGCTTCTTGCAATACATCTATAAGTAGTATGGCGCCAAATATCTTTCTTCAGGACAAAGCCAAGGCACCTGGGACAGGGTCCATAGTCATCAACTGTGTCTTCACAATTTTTGGGTGGACGTCTCATGAGTATTATTTCTCCTTTTCCACTTTCCTTCACTTTTCGATTATGTATAAAATTTCCTCTGTTGCGAAGTAGGTCTAGACCTTTCTTTCTTTCAGCAGCATCTGTCATGGAACTGATCCTCATCACCTCTGCCTCATTCTTATGCACCTTTAAAATATGACGAGCTATGAGAACCTGTACAAGCTTCCCACAGTATATGCAGGCATTCACTTTGTTGTACAGTCTTTTACCATGATTCTTTTGATAGGTTTGTATGAAAACCTCTTCCTCCCCAGATTTCTCATCCCTCAGATTTAATAAACTTGTAAACCTATCTGTTTGATCTTCCTCCTCTCCATCACTTGGTGGAACCCTCTGTTCCTCTAAGATGTCCTCTATGGCACCCATTACTCGTGGGTCTAGTTCCTGTGCAAGGTAAGACAAAATAGTTTTTCATGCAAAGTAAAACCTTTCTAATGTGTAGCATTTTGTAGGGCATCTTTTGTTTGATTACCTCATAACAGGATTCTGAAATTTTCAGTGTGAAATAGGAAGTGTTTTTGTATACCACATCACATACTTAAAGAAGACATTATTAGAGTTCCATTACACATAAATTCATGTTTCAGTGAATGCAAGGGCAACGATCACTGACATATAATGCCTTGGACATTAATGCAAACTTTTAAGCAGCTGTTCTGTGTACTTTTTAATGACCTGTGTATATATATATATATATAACCGTAATAGTAAAAATTAATTAGTAATGTCAACCAGGCAATGGTGAAGTGCTCAACTCTGTGAAGGGAGCTGTAATATTGAAAAGGTTGCAATAAGTTCTTACAACATAGCTTTACAGAACTGTTTCGTAAGGGCCAATAATGAAGGTCCTCACTCCTCAGAAGCCTGGAGTAGAATCTCCAGGCTTCTGAGGAGTGAGGACCTACATTATTGGCCCTTACGAAACAGTTCTGTAAAGTTATGTTGTAAGAACTTATTGCAACCTTTTCAATACATATAAATATATATATAACAGATAGAAAAAAAGAACAGAAATCATAGTTGAAAAAGCAGGAATACTTTAAAAACACATTTAATGTTGAAATTTTCAGTCCTGCCTAGGACCTTCATCTGCAACTACTAGACTGACAAACAGATAAAAATACAGACACTAAGAAGTGCAGAAGCAGCTGTAAAAGATTTAAAGCTTAAAAGAATTTGAAAATGGGCTGCAGCCAATGTAGCATTAAAAGAGTGCAAAAGGTCTACATAAATGAACAGATAGGATATAAAAGAAATCAAGCAGAAAATAAATGGTAGAACCCGTATAGTAAAATGTGCTGTGATACAACTACCCAGAGAGCTGCCAAAGCAGCAGAAATATGCAAAATAACAAAAGCATGTACAACTAACCTAGGGGATTAAGGGTGCTGACTGACCCCAGATAAGAGGTCAGTCAGGCCTTGCAAAACTGATATGGAGTAAGAAGTCCGAAATCTTTGTTGATACCTTGAACAAAGGAATTAATTCTTGAAATCCATTCGATTTCTTTACGTTTGCGTAATGCTGAAGTAGCAAAATTTGAACCAACAAGAATGCATTACAAATATATATATAAATATATATATATATAATGCTAATTCCCACCTTAGGGGGAAATTGTTATATATGCTCGTACATAGGGCGAAAAAATAACAATGAAATACATAAGGAAAAGTCTTCGCCCTAACGTCTAAAAGTATAAACAACGTTATTTCAATGGCCAGCCATCCGTTCATGTTAACCGGTAGGTGTCCGTAAATTTGACAACTTTGAAGTAATTGTATATACTTTGAAAATCTAGGAGGGCGCCCTTGTCCGTTTACGTATTCCTATAGAAAAAGTGTGTAGAAACGTTACGGCGAAACTTATATTTTGCCCCAAAAAATTTTTCCCCTTAGGGTCGACTTTTCAACAACAACTTTCCCCCTAAGTGCCGAATTAGTGAAATATATATAATATATATATATACATATATTGTCCCAGTGGAAAAAGCTTGTTAGAAGTGCTTCAATGTTTGTGGGAATGTCAATGGCTTTTAATTCTATTATTAGTCTTCATCAGTTGGCAATCACCCAAGTATAGAAGCGTACTAGCCAGTTGGAGCTGGTTGACGCTAACTACTGCTCATAGTGTCAGCTTACACTAAAAGGCCCATAGGCAAAAACTGTGTATTTGTATATAAATTATGCTGTAACATATACCTTTGTGGCTAGTGAAATTGTCATTTACACAAGTGCAATAAGCTTGTCAGTCAAGCATGGTACCAGCAGGAGAGCCATGGCCCCCTTGTTGGAAAGGCTGCCCCCTATGGAACGCCAAAACCGCCATCGCATATATGACGATGTACTTCCATTTGGTGGCGTTATTTTACATGACGATGTTAGTTCAAATGGCCATCTATCCAGGAATGATGACGTTCTTCCGTTTTTCAACGTTACCAACTCAAACGGCGTTCGATCACATATAACGATGTACTTCCATTTGGTGGCGTTACATGACGATGTTAGTTCAAATGGCCATCTATCCCAGGAATAATGGCGTTCTTCCGTTTTTCGATGTTACCATCTTAAACGGCGTTCGATCAAACGGCGATGTGTATCCAAGACGTGTATCTAAGGCGTGTATCCAAGGGGTGTATCCAAGGGGAGTTACCAATGATGACTATTCCATCTAAAGGATGGCTTTGTAAAAGATGCAGCCAATCAGGTTTGGCTTGGGCTACGTAAAGGCGAGCATTATCATTGCAATGAGTGATCAAACTTACTGCTTCCCTCCGAAAGTTTTCCTTCGCCTCGTCTTCATTTTAATACGATGTGAAGGGATTCAATTATTTCATCCATCGGCTGATCGTTGAACTTGAACGTTTTGCTTAGGGCACACAGGTGGTTGTATGAGGTTATTAAGCATGCATATGGGACATGTGGGTAACTTAGCCTAGTATATTGTGTAACTAGTATGAAACCGCGCGCACACGTGCGAGACCTAGATCTCTTTATATGACAACCATTGTGATTGGTTTGATTTTACTTTGCTGAATATGTATACTTGAGAACAGGAACTCCCCTTGGATACACGCCTTAGATACACGTCTTGGATACACATCGCCCTTTGATCGAACGCTGTTTAAGATGGTAACATCGAAAAACGGAAGAACGCCATTATTCCTGGGATAGATGGCCATTTGAACTAACATCGTCATGTAAAATAACGCCACCAAATGGAAGTACATCGTTACATGTGATCGAACGCCGTTTGAGTTGGTAACGTCGAAAAATGGAAGAACGTCATCATTCCTGGATAGATCGTCATATGCGATGGCGGTTTTGGCGTTCCATAGCCCCCCCCCCTCCGTCGGGGAAGCATGACAATTTCGTCTGGGAGGTCTAACAAAAAAAAGGTCTCATAATATGGAACCTTTGTCATCACTGCAAGTATCCTGGTGTCACCCATTGTCAAAATAATCCAATTAAGGCTTGAAATAAACATTAACAATTTTTGAGCCCTGATATCAGTTCCAGCACACTGCATGTTATAAAATGTAAGGTATTCAACTGTTTTATACAGAAATAAATTTTACTTTGGAGACTCATCACTCTCCACTCTCGGATACAAATGTGTGCTTTTCCTATAATATGGCATGCACACATGCATACTTTTTGAAAATCCAGCAGTTTGGTTAAGAGACGTACATACGAGGTAGTATAATGTCTATATCAGCTACTGCTGCCAGTCTGCAATATTGGAAGTCACAAACATTTTATCCTGGAAACTCACAATAAGTTATGGTTCCTATGTTATATACGGAAGGTGGAGATACACATTTCACACAAACATATCACTTCCTTTTGGAGATAAGATCAGGAAAGGCCCTGTCTCTACTAGCTACTGCTGACTGTCTCCATAAGGCACCCAGTAGTTTTTTTTATATTCACAAACATATTTCCTTCTGGAGACTCATTACAGTGTACGTGTTCTAAGTTACAGATGCACACGTACCTTATACAACACTTCCTTTTGGAGACATGCCTAGGGAAATGTACTATCAGTATAAGCTATAGCACACTGTCTCCATAAGGTACTCAATCATTTCATTTATTCAGACTCAAATCCTTCTGGAGACTCATTACAGTGTTTTCATAAGCATGCATAGCTCCCTCAAAAGCATGCATAACTCCCAAGCGACCCACATTTTCTTAGGAGGCCTGCACCCAGCAAATTCATATCATGAAAGAATGCACTATTCCATGCACATACCAGCTGGCAGCCAGCCTGCACTCATACCCATGCACTCCCCATTGTACAGACAATTGTTTGAAGTCAACCATTGCCATAAGCTTCATATATTATGTAGCAGATGTCAAATATGTACCTCTTTCCATGATGTCAATATTCTAACGTGTGCAGCCAAGGCAAACCTGGAATGGTTATACACTTTGGTAGGAAAAATGTGGACCCTGTAGTATGGAACTTTTAAAACCCAAAAGGATTATGCATCTTTGATAGACTTGACAAAAACTCCAAAGAAAGTTGTATTGACTAAGTGTGTTTTTGTTGCGTATTTCCCATGCATGTATGAAAGCATTGAGAAACCACATGCCACCATTGTGAGTAAACTACTAATCGAACTTTTCATCCCTACTCGAAATCTTCCCTCCTTTTATTGCTTCCGTCAGTGAACAAAAGTCAACAAACATTAGAAAAGAAGTTGCCTCCACTTGCATTTCACAATTCGCGGCATTCATGTTGCACACTCAGTTTACTGCTGATGTTAATTCCTTTTTTACATGTGAGGTAAGTATATCAGTCTGGTGAAATTCAACTACCTGACCAAGCCATACTTTGAATGGACAGTTGGGTGAAATTTCTAATAGCTAGGGGAGGAAACTTGTCATGACCAGAATTTTACAAAAATTTGAAAGAAGGAAGGGGGGCACCCTTCCCTTCATATCCAGCTAGGTCTCCCCCAGACTGGCAATACACAAATGGTAGATCATGACGGAGGTGCATGGACTTGCCTTTCTCTATACTTGAAACTTGGGCTATATACATAAGGTAAAGATGCAGACTTCGTACTATACATGTTCCAAAGACAACTGCCTTAGTGGAGACATATGCTCTGGTAGTATGTCTATATTAGCAGTTGCAGACTGTCTCCATAAGGAACATACTCAATCATTGTATTTATACAGAAACACAGTGCCTTCTGGAGACTCAATACAGTGTAGCCTATATTCTGCATACTGCAAGGTGCAGATGAACACATCATAGAGACATAACACTTCCTTTTGGAGACATGCTCTGGTAGTATTGCAGACTGTCTCCATAAGGAACATACTCAATCATTGTATTTATACAGAAACACAGTGCCTTCTGGAGACTCCATACAGCTAGTGTAGCCATATATTCTGCATACTGCAAGGTGCTGATGCACACATCATACCAACACAACACTTCCTTTTGGAGACATGCTCTGGTAGTATTGCAGACTGTCTCCATAAGGTACATACTCAACCATTGTATTTATACAGAAACACAGTGCCTTCTGGAGACTCAATACAGTGTAGCCTATATTCTGCATACTGCAAGTTGCTGATGCACACATCATACCAACACAACACTTCCTTTTGGAGACATGCTCTAGTAGTATTGCAGACTGTCTCCATTAGGTACATACTCAATCAGGGGGTTTCCCATGAGACCGAAGGTTCGTGAGACCGAAGGTCTGCGAGACCAAAACTGAAATAAGGTCCGCTGAAAATATGCATGGGTAGTCGACCATGCTGATTTCAAATCTGCAATCTGATTTGATCATATGTATCATGTTTCATTGTAGATTGGTTAAAGTAGGTAAGGGGGTACATCCTTTTCGGGCCCTTAATTTGCACCCCTGTATTAATAGTTTGTAATAAATTAATAATTTGTGATAACCAATTAATAATTTGTAATAACAAATTAATAATTTATAAAAACAGTTTCCTTTTTTATTTACAGTACAAATTATACCACCACTGTGAATGATGGAAAACTATAAGCACCTTGTTTTACATACTGTACTGTACATCACTAGGTGAATTTTGGTGTGGCAAAATTGTATGTAAGCATAGCTATCGGTAGTTGGATAGGGTCAAATAAAGAATAATATAGTTAGTCCTAACGGAGGCAAGTACAGTACTGAAGGTTGGGACGCAAAAATTTTTCTAGGTTGCCTAATAAAAAGACTGGCTAAATTTGCTGTATGTTTTCATAGCACAGTGTAGCTAATATAAAATGAAAACTGCGATTTAAATTCCATCCCTCGCATCAACAGAAGTACAGTATTTGGCTTTGATCCAACTGTAAGAACTGGGATTGTAAAAGTAGCACTGTTGGACAACAGAGCACAGTATGTCTAGATCTGATGATTTTGGTCGTCATAGTTATTGCTATATCAAAAAGTAACTACTATAGGCGGCTGTCGACACTTGAAGTACTGAAAATATTTGTACCACTCAGTGGTGCATGAGGCAAATCGTTATGAACACATGTGGCCACTGCATGTACATTGTACAGTTATGTGTGGATGTGTGGAAGAGTCCGGAGTGCACACCATGTAGCCCACTTGGAGTGTTAGCATGGATGACATGCTAATCTGTTTCATATGTATACAATAAGTAAGAACACTGGTTCCACAAGACATTTCAAAATATGTGTAATATCCATATTATACATATTCTGTATAACCAATATATCCACTGTATGTAGGAAATACCACCACTGTCAAGTCTCTATATAAGCTAAATTGCAGACCTCTCCATATCAAAGGTTCCGATCAATCATTCAATCATTTCAAATCGTTCAATCATTGTATTTATAAAAATACATTCTGGAGACTCAATACAGTGTGTAATTCCCTTCATTGTGTAAGGTACAGATGCACACATCATAAACACAGCACATGCTTTTGAAGGCATGCTCAGAGAATGCATACCAACTGTATAACACATTGTCTCCACAAGTCAGTCGATCAGTCATTATGTGCACAAACACATTTCATTCTGGAGACACATCATACAGTGTTCTTTGCAAAGGGTACAGATCAATGCACATAGTTGTGTAACCAGAGGGGAGCAAGACGACTTTATCCTCCTGGTCAGACCCTTTTCTGGCCCCCTTACACTTGTTCCCCCCACTAAATGAGGTTTGTGGATGAAGGGAAAACCATTGCACTTTACTAGCTGCAGGCAAATCTTTCCCCGACCCTGATCCAATCCTTTTCCCTCTTCTGTGGACCCCTTAAATGAAAGTCTATAGTTATGCTAATGGATGCACACTCATGCAACACAACAGTTTCTTTTGGACACATGCTCAGGGAATGTACCAGCTGTCTATACAGTATTATATACAGTATTACCTACTGCAGACTGTCTCCATAACGTACCCAATCATTGTATTTATACACAACAGATTTCCTTCTGGAGACTCACTTCAGTGTGCATGTTCTCCATACATAATGTACAGATGCACACACCTTCAACTTCCTTTTGGAGACCTGCCTGTAGGAAGAGTACTGTGCAATTAGGTGTTGCAGACTGTCTCCATAAGGTAATCATTTTACGCACATCTTTTCTTCTGGAGACTCATCATTTTCATTTGAAGACGTGCTCAGAAAAAAGTTTGGCATAATTTTGTAAAGCAGAGTTGTCACTCACTTCTTTGGTTCAAGTTAAAAGAATACAGTGACTATCGGAGAAATAATCATACTGTACAATACGCACTCTACATGGGTCCCAAAATGAGAATTGTGGGTCACAGAAACAATGGCCTCACACCAGACAGTTAAAATTCTCCTGACTTAGGTTGGGTCCAGCCTTTAGCCAATTCAGAAACTCCCTTGGAAAATTTCCAAACCTGAAAATAACTTGAACTTGCCCAGGCCAGCTCTGATGAAGAAACAGCGGAGGGCGCTATAAAACGGGCTCATCATTTGAGAACCTCAAATAATCTACACATGGTGCCACAAATTCTGATAGCCTCATAGTGAAATATGTAAATGGGATGGGCCATGTAGTAACTTTGAGTTTACTGAAAGACAGGTTACTTACCATTTCTCCATGACTATCTTCATAAAGTTTCTAAAGAAAAAATAAAAAGGAAAACAATATCATACTGAACGATTCAAGAGTATTGCAATGGCTAATCACAACAGCATTTGTACATTGAAATATTTCTATCGATACTGTGAGAATTAGAGAGGTTATTTGGCCTTCCTTTGGATTGCATTTTCACTGATCAGCTTTGAAAAATTTAGGCTTAACTCGATCTACAGTTCATCTCATTACAGTGTACTGCTGTACATCTGATACAGACTCCTTCTCAGTGTATATTCTACCACCTCTGGCCATCCATTATTTAGAATCCTGCATTCTGATTGGTTAGACACTGTCCTGTTATTCCACAACACACAGCTAATAATTATCATCACTGATGAAAACCATGTTTTTTGGACATGGTCGTTGGTAGAATATAAATAAATCACATTTGCTGGACAATTATTGTGTCATAAACCATTTTGCTCCAAATTTGGAATAAATAATGGACTTTGCCTCATCCATTATTTTGCTTAATTTGGAGTTTTGACATTTTATTCACCAGTACAGTGATAGATCACCAAATGCAATTTATTCCCTTTAATAACAACATCAAGAAAGATCGTGTAGAAGGCTAATTGCACCATAGAGAGCGGAAGAGAAAAATGACTCAATTTTGCCCCCAGAAATGGTTGTTTGATATTAAATGTATTACCTTGTACATTAAACAGTGATTGGATAAGTAGTTTGTGTTCAATTGATATCTTTGGACATTCATGAAAGATCATCTTACCCTGTCTGTCATAGTAAGATCACAGTCCAATTGTGTGGGAGGATGATCTTCACATAATGGTTCCTGGAGAGAGTAGCAAAAGTAAAGAACGGTCACAGTCACAAAGCACCACATCCTTCTTTAGGGAAATGGTTTAAAGAGACATACCATTAACAAGTACACATTGTAAACTTGCTCAAATTGTTTACAAGATTTTTCTCTTATCATAGCTTACTCCAAGTGAACACATTTGCAACTTTCTTTCTATGAATGGGGATATCATTCAAGTGAGTATAGTCTACAGTAGGGGTTCTTAATTATTTTTTTCAACGGGCAGCATATAAAGGTTAGGTAAGGATCAGCGCGGGCGGATGCTGCCGCACTATCTAGGAGCTGAAATTCTAGGCCCAAAATAGACATTCTTATTCACTAAATTTTATTATCCATTCAACCCATACTACTTTGTGACATGTACCAATTTCATAAATAGGGGGGTTGCCATGGGTTGGGTTTGGTTTGATTGAGATTTAGGTTTACCCCACATTTTTCTTAACACCATCTGATTTAACTACCCTGCAGCGCCCACAGCCCCTTTTCCAGTTGTGACGAACTGGAATGTTTTCCCTACTCTGTTGCCTATGCGTAGCACCAGGTACACACAACAGAAGGACCATTTTTAACCGAAGTATGACTCAGCTCTGGATGGGACCTGAGCCTCTCGGGTGAAAGGGGGATGCTCTACCCCTGGACCACACACCAAGTCAAGCCATGTAATACACGGGAAATGATTGCGCTTGAAACACGCATAAAATTGCCTTTCTTTTCAGATTAAGTGGACAAAAGAAAATTTGGCCTTACTTTCTCGACACCTCAAGAAAGCCCACCACTAGCATATTGCCATTAATTTGTAAACATGAAAGGAGACCTGTGGATAAACAGTTTGAGGAAATGAAACACGTGAATAGTGGTACAAGTCAAAGGTCCGTTTTGATTATCACAATGACTGCTCAGTTCAGAGAATGGATACTCAGATGGACAATCATATTATGTCTCATATTTGTTATGGACCAGATTACAGTTCGCGGGCCCGGCAAAATTTACTGGCAGGCCGTATGGCCTGGGGGCCACCATTTAAGAACCCCTGGTCTACAGCAACTCATAAGCATATTCTGATGACAAATCTGATGGCTTTAACAAATGCAGGCAAATTTTCTTAACTGGACAGTGAAAGCAGTATCTCAATAGCATGATGCATTTTGAAGATAATAATTTCAAAAAAATGATATTTCTTCCAGAAATACAGTGAATGATGGGAGATCTGTGATGTCATCGGGGCAAATTAAGAAAACATTCTTTTTGTAATTCTTTGTAATGTTAGCATTGCTGTAAACCTTTGTATGGCTTATTAAATAACTTTGTATGCTGTATCCAACATATGGTGATGTTTTTCACTTGATCCATGGAAAGGATTTTAAACATTTCAGCAGTATCAAAATTTCAAGGACAAACAAGGTAGTCTGTTTCCAGGAAAAACAAATAGACTGAGAGGCAATCTGCCCACTCTGCATCTCATCATGTGACATTAGGGACATAGTGGAGGCCTTCCCTACCAGAGTTAACTAATTTAAAAAGAATATCTTTAGTTACGTGTGGCATGTCACCACAGAGTATGGAAGATGTAGTGAAAAGTTTTCCTCCCTCACATAGAATCCCATTGAAATGCCAGCAAAAGGTTCCTTGGACAGAGTAGGCTGTCATAGCTGCTTTGAATAGACCATCACTACATGGTAAAATTCTCAATCATATCATTAGTGTCTGAATGTTGGCCCTTAATTATCTCGGTGAATTACCTTTCTAAATAAGTTAGTCTGATGATTAGTCTGGGGATGGTTTTAGTATGTTCTGTTAACGAAAGGCAGTGAATTACCATTAAACAAACGTTTGGTTTATGTACAGTATGTATTACTGAAAAGCAACAGGGCATTACAATCTATATTGCAATGGAACATTTTCTTCAGTAGAACAAAGCTGCCTTAATATTACTCTAATGTATTAATGGTCAACTTACTTCCACCACTGGGGTAGGCTCCTCATCCAATGTCTGAGTTGGTTGATCTTCTGGTGATTCCTGGAGAAAGGTAAAGCAATGTCACTATTGCACTATCACATCATCTGTGATGTTTATAAATCCAAGTTGTTCAAATCAATCATGGAAGTACTACCTTGGAGGTAGTACTTCCACGGTCAAATTGACCTTGCATTTTCAACACAATGGTTGGCAAAGATTCTACCATATGATAGGAGTAGGACTGCCTCAGACAAAACAGGAGACAAAAGTTTGAAGCATTTTAATAGAAGGTAAGAAGTTTTGCCCATGGATAGAGAAAGTGGGGTGTCTGAGACTTGGTTCTTCTCAGAAATGTTTGGTTCTTGGAGGAAAATGTTGAAAGTGAGACAAACATTTGGTTCTTAGGATATGTAGGCCTGTTGAAATCAATGAAGGAAGTTTCTGTTGATGTGCTTCCTGGAAAGTAAAAAATTTGTCCAGTCCTGTTCATACCCCAGTACAGTATATTTCTTGAACATTCATGAAAGGAATCATCATCTTACCTTGTTTTTTATAGTAAATTCACAGTCCAATTGTGTGGGGGTATGATCACTTAATGGTTCCTGAAGAGATTAGCAAAATTAAAGAATAGTCACCATCACACAGCATCAGATTATTCTTTAGGAAAATGATTTAAAGCCATAACTTTAACATTTACACATAGGAAACTTCCTTGAATTGTTTAAAAGATTTTTCTGTTCCCATATTAGCTTTATACTCCAAAAGAAAACATTTAAAATTCCCTTTTTTTGAATAAGGATATCATTCAAGTGAGTATATTCTTTTACGGCAACACAGGAGCTTACTCTGGTGACAAAATTTGATAGCTTTAACAATTGCAAAAGACTTTTCTTAACTGGACAGTGAAAGCAGCATCTCAATAGCTTGTTGCTGTTTGAAACACACCAATTTTCAAAGAAATGTTATTCTTCCCGAAGTATAAAGGGTAACGGGAAATCTGTTATGTCATCTGGGCAAATAAAAAAAACATTCTTTTTGTAATTCTTTGTAATGTTTGCATTGTTTCTGCCTTTGTATGGCTTACTGAATAACTTTCTATGCTGTATCCACCATATGGTGACATTTACCACTTGATTCACGAGGAGAGGATTGTAAACATTTCAGCAGTATCAAAATTCAAGGACAAACAAGGTGGTGGTCAAGTCTATTTTGCTCCTCCTTACTTCCTTTTTACAAAAAAAACAAATAGACTGTTAGGCAATTTGTCCACTCTACATCTCATCATTTGACATTAGGTACATAGTGGAGGCCTTTCATGAAAAACTGATCTAATTTAAAAAAGTAATCTCTTTAGTAAAGAGTGGATGTCTCCACAGAGTTTGGAGGATGTAGTGATAATTTTTTCTCTTTCACATAGAATCCCATTGAAATGGTACCAGAAAGTTTCTTGGACAAAGAAGGCTATTGTAGTGGCTTTTAATAAACCATCTCTGCATGGTAAAATTCTCAATCATATCATTTGTGTCTGAATGTTGGCCCCTAGCTCATTGAATAACCTTTCTAAATAAGTTTGTCTGCTGATAAATTTGGTGGTGGTTTTAGTACTTTCTATTAATGAAAAGTGGAAAATAATCTTCAAGCAAATGTTTGGTTTATGTATATTATAGCAAAAGAACTGGGCATAACAAGTGGAATTTTAGTTGAACATTTTCTTTAGTAATCAGTCTGCTTGAATATAATTCCAAAGCATTAATTGGAAACTTACTGCCACCACTGGGGTAGGTTCCTCATCCAATACCTGAGTTGGTTGATCTTCTGGGGATTCCTGCAGAAAGGTAAAGCAATGTAACAATTGCACTATCACATCATCTGTGATGTTTATGAATCTAAATTTTTCAGTTAGATCAATTGACCTACAATCCCAGACAAAAGTAAATGAAACAAATCACCTTCCCCGATCCCCCTTTCAATGTTGGCTACAAACTTTCAACTATCAGCTAGGGCACAACATTGAAAAGGGGAAGGGGGACTTAAAGGGAAGTTTTAGAGTGTGAGTGCATTTTGTTACTGTACCAACGATTTTGTTTCATTTGTTTTGTCGGGGATTGTCTGAACGCCTGTACAAATGTCAGGAAAGACACACGCGTGACCGTGAATATCGGCATGAAAGCAAAAAGCGGGCAAATGGAAACTTTGTTTGAAGAATGTGTGGGTGGGGGGAGGGGGAAAGTGTTATAGAACTGATCTTCAAAAGGTGTCAACGGAAATGTACAATTACTGGAAAGGTACAACTGAGTATCATAAATGCTGAAATGCATATTTAATCTCCTCATCCCAGCATAGGCCTAAGAGGGAGTTGAATATACAGTTATTCCGTATCTGGTTTCCTTGTTCATGTTGGCCAATCTGTAATGTTTTGCATTAATTGGCCGTATTCGAAACAAGTTCCTGTACAGAACAACCACATAAAATTTTTATACCTAAAAGACATATAACGATACAGGTACAAAATATTTGCAAGTTATTGAGGTAAATTTAGTAATGTGGAGGATATTGTTTTGGCAAATGCTTGCATTTTGAACGTCTTTAGCCCTGATTATAATGACTTTGGATCCCTCATAAGTCGGCAGGTTTCTGTTTTTTTTTTTTTTTTATTTTGCTTTTGTTTTTGCCTGCTCTTCATTTGAGACGCCCTCGTTCTTGCGGAATTCCAGTACATTGCTTTTCCTTTACCTTTTTGTTCACCATACAAACAGCATTGCTTTCAATGGAGGGTTTTACTTTACTGTCCAGTACAGAAAGTAGCTCAGATAACTTCAGGGCACAACATTGAAAAGGGGAAGGGGGACTTAAAGGGAAGTTTGAGAGTGTGAGTGCATTTTGTTACAGCACCAATGATTTTGTTTGAATGTTGGCCCTTAGCTCATTGAATAACCTTCCTAAATAAGTGGTAAATGATGATGATGGTAAATTTGGTGATGGTTTTAGTACTTTTTTTTAATGACAATGCAGTGAATTATCTTTGAACAAATGCTTGGTGTATGTACATATTACAGCAGAGGAACTGGGCATTACAATTGTCCAGCTCAATTGACCTAGCATTTTCAACACAATGGTTGGAAAAGATTCTACCATATTGTAGAAGGTAGGACTGCCTCAAACAATATTGTTGGCAAAAATTTTTAAGCATTTTTGTGGAAGGTAAGTATATAGTTTTGCCCATGGATGGAGAAAGTGGGAAGTCTGGAAGTTGGCTTTTCCCCAGGAAAGTATGGTTTTTTGAGGGAAATGTAGGGAGTGGGAAGGACATTAAGTGGCTTAAATTAGGACATTGAAGCTTGTTGAAAACAAAGAAGAAAGCTATTGTAGATGTGCCTCCTGGAGAATAAACAGTTTTTCCAGTCCTTGTCATGCCATAGTAAAATCCTTGGACATTCATGAAAGATCATCTTACCCTCTCTGTCATAGAAAGATCACAGTCCAATTGTGTGGGAGGATGATCTTCACATAATGGTTCCTGGAGAGAGTAGCAAAAGTAAAGAACAGTCACAGTCACAAAGCACCACATCGTTCTTTAGGGAAATGGTTTAAAGACATACCATTAATAAGTACACATTGTAAACTTGCTCAAATTGTTTACAAGATTTTTCTCTTATCATAGCTTACTTCAAATGAACAAATTTGTAACTCTCTTTCTATGAATGGAGATACCATGCAAGTGAGTATAATTCTACAGCAGCACAGGAGCATACTCTGATAACAAAATCTGATGGCTTTGAAAAGTGTTGAAAGCTTTTCTAAACTGGAGAGGGAATGCAGCATCTCAATAGCATGTTGCATTTTGAAGATACTCATTTCAAAAAATGATATTTCTTCCAGAAATACAGTGAATGATGGGAGATCTGTGATGTCATCGGGGCAAATTAAGAAAACATTCTTTTTGTAATTCTTTGTAATGTTAGCATTGCTGTAAAACTTTCTATGGCTTATTGAATAACTTTGTATGCTGTATCCAACATATGGTGATGTTTTTCACTTGATCCATGGAAAGGATTTTAAACATTTCAGCAGTATCAAAATTTGAGGGACAAACAAGGTAGTCTGTTTCAAGGAAAAACAAATAAACTGAGAGGCAATCTACCCACTCTACATCTCAACATGTGAAATTAGGGATGAAGTGGAGGTCTTTCATGCCAGAGTTAACTAATTTAAAAAGAATATCTTTAGTTACGTGTGGCATGTCACCAAAGAGTATGGAAGATGGAGTGAAAAGTTTTTTTCCCTCACACAGAATCCCATTGAAATGCCAGCAAAAGGTTCCTTGGACAGAGTAGGCTGTCATAGCTGCTTTGAATAGACCATCACTACATGGTAAAATTCTCAATCATATCATTAGTGTCTGAATGTTGGCCCTTAATTATCTCAGTGAACTACCTTTCTAAATAAGTTAATCTGATGATTAGTCTGGGGATGGTTTTAGTATGTTCTGTTAACGAAAGGCAGTGAATTACCATTAAACAAACGTTTGGTTTATGTACAGTATGTATTACTGAAAAGCAACAGGGCATTACAATCGATATTGCAATGGACCATTTTCTTCAGTAGAACAAAGCTGCCTTAATATTACTCTAATGTATTAATGGTAAACTTACTTCCACCACTGGGGTAGGCTCCTCATCCAATGTCTGAGTTGGTTGATCTTCTGGTGATTCCTGGAGAAAGGTAAAGCAATGTCATTATTGCACTATCACATCATCTGTGATGTTTATAAATCCAAGTTGTTCAAATCAATCATGGAAGTACTACCTTGGAGGTAGTACTTCCACGGTCAAATTGACCTTGCATTTTCAACACAATGGTTGGCAAAGATTCTACCATATTGTAGAACACCGTTTCTTAAATGGCGGCCTGCAAACTGAAATCTGGCGGATAACAAATATGAGACAAAATACGATTGCCCATCTGCACATCCATTCTCTGTACAGAGCAGTTTACAATGACAATCAGCAAGGACCTTTAACTTTTATCACTATTCACATGTTTCATTTCCTCGAACTGTAAGTTTACCCACGGGTCTCCTTTCATGTGTTACAAATTAATGGCAATATGCTAGTGCTGGGTTTTCCTGATGTGTCGAGAAAGTAAGCCCCACGTTTCTTGTGTCCACTTAACCTGGGAGAATGGCAATTTTATGCGTGTTTTACGTGAAATCATTTCCCGTGTATTCCATGGCTTGACTGGGCGTGTGGCCCGGGCTGAGTCATACTAAAGGTTAAAAATGGTCCTTCTGTTGTCTGTTAATGGTGCTGTTCATAAGCAACAGAGTAGGGAAAACATTCCAGTGCCTCACAACTGGAAAAGGGGCCGTGGGCACCGGTAGTTAAACCGGATGGTAAGAAAAATGTGGCGTAAACCTAAATCTCAATCAAACCAAACCCAACCAATGCCAGCGATCCTACTTACGCAATTAGATCATATCCAGAAATAGTTCCGACTGAATGGATAATAAAATTTAGTGAATAAGAATGTCTATTTTGGGCCTGGAATTTCGGCCACTAGATAGTGCGGCAGGACCGGCCCGCACTGATCCCCACTAAACCTCACATGGCCTGCTGAAGAAAGTAATCATGAACCCCTGTTGTAGAAGGCAAGACTGCCTCAAGCAATATCGGTGGCAAAAATTTTTAAGCATTTTTGTGGAAAGTAAGTATATAGTTTTGCCCATGGATGGAGAAAGTGGGGAGTCTGGAAGTTGGCTTTTCCCCAGGAAAGTATGGTTTTTTGAGGGAAATGTAGGGAGTGGGAAGGACATTAAGTGGCTTAAATTAGGACATTGAAGCTTGTTGAAAACAAAGAAGAAAGCTATTGTAGATGTGCCTCCTGGAGAATAAACAGTTTTTCCAGTCCTTGTCATGCCATAGTAAAATCCTTGGACATTCATGAAACATCATCTTACCCTCTCTGTCATAGAAAGATCACAGTCCAATTGTGTGGGAGGATGATCTTCACATAATGGTTCCTGGAGAGAGTAGCAAAAGTAAAGAACAGTCACAGTCACAAAGCACCACATCGTTCTTTAGGGAAATGGTTTAAAGACATACCATTAACAAGTACACATTGTAAACTTGCTCAAATTGTTTACAAGATTTTTCTCTTATCATAGCTTACTTCAAATGAACAAATTTGTAACTCTCTTTCTATGAATGGAGATACCATGCAAGTGAGTATAATTCTACAGCAGCACAGGAGCATACTCTGATAACAAAATCTGATGGCTTTGAAAAGTGTTGAAAGCTTTTCTAAACTGGAGAGGGAATGCAGCATCTCAATAGCATGTTGCATTTTGAAGATACTCATTTCAAAAAATGATATTTCTTCCAGAAATACAGTGAATGATGGGAGATCTGTGATGTCATCGGGGCAAATTAAGAAAACATTCTTTTTGTAATTCTTTGTAATGTTAGCATTGCTGTAAAACTTTCTATGGCTTATTGAATAACTTTGTATGCTGTATCCAACATATGGTGATGTTTTTCACTTGATCCATGGAAAGGATTTTAAACATTTCAGCAGTATCAAAATTTGAGGGACAAACAAGGTAGTCTGTTTCAAGGAAAAACAAATAAACTGAGAGGCAATCTACCCACTCTACATCTCAACATGTGAAATTAGGGATGAAGTGGAGGTCTTTCATGCCAGAGTTAACTAATTTAAAAAGAATATCTTTAGTTACGTGTGGCATGTCACCAAAGAGTATGGAAGATGGAGTGAAAAGTTTTTTTCCCTCACACAGAATCCCATTGAAATGCCAGCAAAAGGTTCCTTGGACAGAGTAGGCTGTCATAGCTGCTTTGAATAGACCATCACTACATGGTAAAATTCTCAATCATATCATTAGTGTCTGAATGTTGGCCCTTAATTATCTCAGTGAACTACCTTTCTAAATAAGTTAGTCTGATGATTAGTCTGGGGATGGTTTTAGTATGTTCTGTTAACAAAAGGCAGTGAATTACCATTAAACAAACGTTTGGTTTATGTACAGTATGTATTACTGAAAAGCAACAGGGCATTACAATCGATATTGCAATGGACCATTTTCTTCAGTAGAACAAAGCTGCCTTAATATTACTCTAATGTATTAATGGTAAACTTACTTCCACCACTGGGGTAGGCTCCTCATCCAATGTCTGAGTTGGTTGATCTTCTGGTGATTCCTGGAGAAAGGTAAAGCAATGTCACTATTGCACTATCACATCATCTGTGATGTTTATAAATCCAAGTTGTTCAAATCAATCATAGGAGTACTACCTTGGAGGTAGTACTTCCACGGTCAAATTGACCTTGCATTTTCAACACAATGGTTGGCAAAGATTCTACCATATTGTAGAACACCGTTTCTTAAATGGCGGCCTGCAAACTGAAATCTGGCGGATAACAAATATGAGACAAAATACGATTGCCCATCTGCACATCCATTCTCTGTACAGAGCAGTTTACAATGACAATCAGCAAGGACCTTTAACTTTTATCACTATTCACATGTTTCATTTCCTCGAACTGTAAGTTTACCCACGGGTCTCCTTTCATGTGTTACAAATTAATGGCAATATGCTAGTGCTGGGTTTTCCTGATGTGTCGAGAAAGTAAGCCCCACGTTTCTTGTGTCCACTTAACCTGGGAGAATGGCAATTTTATGCGTGTTTTACGTGAAATCATTTCCCGTGTATTCCATGGCTTGACTGGGCATGTGGCCTGGGCTGAGTCATACTAAAGGTTAAAAATGGTCCTTCTGTTGTCTGTTAATGGTGCTGTTCATAAGCAACAGAGTAGGGAAAACATTCCAGTGCCCCAAAACTGGAAAAGGGGCCGTGGGCACCGGTAGTTAAACCGGATGGTAAGAAAAATGTGGCGTAAACCTAAATCTCAATCAAACCAAACCCAACCAATGCCAGCGCTCCCTACTTACGCAATTAGATCATATCCAGAAATAGTTCCGACTGAATGGATAATAAAATTTAGTGAATAAGAATGTCTATTTTGGGCCTGGAATTTCGGCCACTAGATAGTGCGGCAGGACCGGCCCGCACTGATCCCCACTAAACCTCACATGGCCTGCTGAAGAAAGTAATCATGAACCCCTGTTGTAGAAGGCAAGACTGCCTCAAGCAATATCGGTGGCAAAAATTTTTAAGCATTTTTGTGGAAAGTAAGTATATAGTTTTGCCCATGGATGGAGAAAGTGGGGAGTCTGGAAGTTGGCTTTTCCCCAGGAAAGTATGGTTTTTTGAGGGAAATGTAGGGAGTGGGAAGGACATTAAGTGGCTTAAATTAGGACATTGAAGCTTGTTGAAAACAAAGAAGAAAGCTATTGTAGATGTGCCTCCTGGAGAAAGTGCCTCCTGGAGAATAAACAGTTTTTCCAGTCCTTGTCATGCCATAGTAAAATCCTTGGACATTCATGAAAGATCATCTTACCCTCTCTGTCATAGAAAGATCACAGTCCAATTGTGTGGGAGGATGATCTTCACATAATGGTTCCTGGAGAGAGTAGCAAAAGTAAAGAACAGTCACAGTCACAAAGCAGCACATCGTTCTTTAGGGAAATGGTTTAAAGACATACCATTAACAAGTACACATTGTAAACTTGCTCAAATTGTTTACAAGATTTTTCTCTTATCATAGCTTACTTCAAAGGAACAAATTTGTAACTCTCTTTCTATGAATGGAGATACCATGCAAGTGAGTATAATTCTACAGCAGCACAGGAGCATACTCTGATAACAAAATCTGATGGCTTTGAAAAGTGTTGAAAGCTTTTCTAAACTGGAGAGGGAAAGCAGCATCTCAATAGCATGTTGCATTTTGAAGATACTCATTTCAAAAAAATGATATTTCTTCCAGAAATACAGTGAATGATGGGAGATCTGTGATGTCATCGGGGCAAATTAAGAAAACATTCTTTTTGTAATTCTTTGTAATGTTAGCATTGCTGTAAAACTTTCTATGGCTTATTGAATAACTTTGTATGCTGTATCCAACATATGGTGATGTTTTTCACTTGATCCATGGAAAGGATTTTAAACATTTCAGCAGTATCAAAATTTCAAGGACAAACAAGGTAGTCTGTTTCAAGTAAAAACAAATAGACTGAGAGGCAATCTACCCACTCTACATCTCAACATGTGAAATTAGGGATGAAGTGGAGGTCTTTCATGCCAGAGTTAACTAATTTAAAAAGAATATCTTTAGTTACGTGTGGCATGTCACCAAAGAGTATGGAAGATGGAGTGAAAAGTTTTTTTCCCTCACACAGAATCCCATTGAAATGCCAGCAAAAGGTTCCTTGGACAGAGTAGGCTGTCATAGCTGCTTTGAATAGACCATCACTACATGGTAAAATTCTCAATCATATCGTTAGTGTCTGAATGTTGGCCCTTAATTATCTCAGTGAATTACCTTTCTAAATAAGTTAGTCTGATGATTAGTCTGGGGATGGTTTTAGTATGTTCTGTTAACGAAAGGCAGTGAATTACCATTAAACAAACGTTTGGTTTATGTACAGTATGTATTACTGAAAAGCAACAGGGCATTACAATTGATATTGCAATGGAACATTTTCTTCAGTAGAACAAAGCTGCCTTAATATTACTCTAATGTATTAATGGTAAACTTACTTCCACCACTGGGGTAGGCTCCTCATCCAATGTCTGAGTTGGTTGATCTTCTGGTGATTCCTGGAGAAAGGTAAAGCAATGTCACTATTGCACTATCACATCATCTGTGATGTTTATAAATCCAAGTTGTTCAAATCAATCATAGGAGTACTACCTTGGAGGTAGTACTTCCACGGTCAAATTGACCTTGCATTTTCAACACAATGGTTGGCAAAGATTCTACCATATTGTAGAACACCGTTTCTTAAATGGCGGCCTGCGAACTGAAATCTGGCCGCCAGTAAATTTTGCCCGGCCCGCGAACTGAAATCTGGCTGATAACAAATATGAGACAAAATACGATTGCCCATCTGCACATCCATTCTCTGTACAGAGCAGTTTATAATGACAGTCAGCAAGGACCTTTAACTTTTATCACTATTCACATGTTTCATTTCCTCGAACTGTAAGTTTACCCACGGGTCCACTTACATGTGTTACAAATTAATGGCAATATGCTAGTGCTGGGTTTTCCTGATGTGTTGAGAAAGTAAGCCCCAAGTTTCTCGTGTCCACTTAACCTGGGAGAATGGCAATTTTATGCGTGTTTTACGCGAAATCATTTCCCATGTATTCCATGGCTTGACTGGGCGTGTGGCCCGGGCTGAGTCATACTAAAGGTTAAAAATGGTCCTTCTGTTGTCTGTTAATGGTGCTGTTCATAAGCAACAGAGTAGGGAAAACATTCCAGTGCCTCACAACTGGAAAAGGGGCCGTGGGCACCGGTAGTTAAACCGGATGGTAAGAAAAATGTGGCGTAAACCTAAATCTCAATCAAACCAAACCCAACCAATGCCAGCGATCCTACTTACGCAATTAGATCATATCCAGAAATAGTTCCGACTGAATGGATAATAAAATTTAGTGAATAAGAATGTCTATTTTGGGCCTGGAATTTCGGCCACTAGATAGTGCGGCAGGACCGGCCCGCACTGATCCGCACTAAACCTCACATGGCCTGCTGAAGAAAGTAATCATGAACCCCTGTTGTAGAAGGCAAGACTGCCTCAAGCAATATCGGTGGCAAAAATTTTTAAGCATTTTTGTGGAAAGTAAGTATATAGTTTTGCCCATGGATGGAGAAAGTGGGGAGTCTGGAAGTTGGCTTTTCCCCAGGAAAGTATGGTTTTTTGAGGGAAATGTAGGGAGTGGGAAGGACATTAAGTGGCTTAAATTAGGACATTGAAGCTTGTTGAAAACAAAGAAGAAAGCTATTGTAGATGTGCCTCCTGGAGAAAGTGCCTCCTGGAGAATAAACAGTTTTTCCAGTCCTTGTCATGCCATAGTAAAATCCTTGGACATTCATGAAAGATCATCTTACCCTCTCTGTCATAGAAAGATCACAGTCCAATTGTGTGGGAGGATGATCTTCACATAATGGTTCCTGGAGAGAGTAGCAAAAGTAAAGAACAGTCACAGTCACAAAGCACCACATCGTTCTTTAGGGAAATGGTTTAAAGACATACCATTAACAAGTACACATTGTAAACTTGCTCAAATTGTTTACAAGATTTTTCTCTTATCATAGCTTACTTCAAATGAACAAATTTGTAACTCTCTTTCTATGAATGGAGATACCATGCAAGTGAGTATAATTCTACAGCAGCACAGGAGCATACTCTGATAACAAAATCTGATGGCTTTGAAAAGTGTTGAAAGCTTTTCTAAACTGGAGAGGGAAAGCAGCATCTCAATAGCATGTTGCATTTTGAAGATACTCATTTCAAAAAATGATATTTCTTCCAGAAATACAGTGAATGATGGGAGATCTGTGATGTCATCGGGGCAAATTAAGAAAACATTCT
Source organism: Holothuria scabra (assembly GCA_037179385.1). Taxonomy (NCBI): domain Eukaryota; kingdom Metazoa; phylum Echinodermata; class Holothuroidea; order Aspidochirotida; family Holothuriidae; genus Holothuria; species Holothuria scabra. Next base: position 5,638,144 of record CM074201.1, read on the forward strand.
TTTTGTAATTCTTTGTAATGTTAGCACTGCTGTAAAACTTTCTATGGCTTATTGAATAACTTTGTATGCTGTATCCAACATATGGTGATGTTTTTCACTTGATCCATGGAAAGGATTGTAAACATTTCAGCAGTATCAAAATTTGAAGGTCAAACAAGGTAGTCTGTTTCAAGTAACAACAAATAGACTGAGAGGCAGTCTACCCACTCTACATCTCAACATGTGAAATTAGGGATGAAGTGGAGGTCTTTCATGCCAGAGTTATCTAAACTTGAAAGGGGTATCTCTATGTCTATGTCTCCAAGAGGTACAGACAGATGTATTACACTTACACATAATTTTTCCCTTCCTATTGGAGACATGCTGATAAACAGTATGTTTCTATTTGTGCATATATATTATGATGTCTGCATATAAGGTGTATGAAATTAAGTAAGACAGGAATCCTTTTCCTTTTGGAACTTTAAATTCCACCCAAGTTTATCACCCAAAAGAAACACTGATGCAAAGGAACAACCCTGTTCTCATAGTGTACTCCAACAGAACATATTTCTGACTCCTTTTTATGAATGTGAATATCATTCAATTGAGTAAGTACGTTACTCTACAGCAATAAAGGAGCTAGTGTAAAACTATAAAAGTATGCTTGTACAGCTCTTACCATCACTGATTAAAAATATTATAGTCATATTATTAGTGTCTGAAATTCATCCTCCCTTAGCACATTATAGTATTACTCTAAGGAAGTTTACAATATTAGTCTAAGGATGAATTTGGGAATACTTTTTAGTACTGTGTGTTAATGAAAAGCAGTGAATTAAAACAAAATTTTGGTATGTTTTATAGCTAAGCAGCTGGGTGTTACAATTGGTATTTCAATTGAATGCTTTCTTCAGCTGTCTGGATATCATTCTAAAGTACTAATGGTAAACTTACTGCCACCACTGGGGTAGGCTCCTCATCCAATGTCTGAGTTGGTTGATCTTCTGGTGATTCCTGGAGAAAGGTAAAGCAATGTCACTATCACATAACCTGTGATATACATGTACTGTACATATGAAAACCATTCATTTCAAGGAATCTTTGAGTGACAGTTTTACACTGTCTCAAATTAGAAAAAGTTTTTACTTATTGTCCTCCAAACACCAAATTTAATATATTGTTGGTATCAACATACTGTACATGCATGAATCATATTTGAAGACGGGTCACTCTAATTGTCAAGTAAAAACTTCCAGTTGCTTGAAGGTTACAAAATTTTATGTAATTCTGGCAGATTGCTTCCAAACTCATTTTGTTGTCTTTTTAATTGATGTCCATAATTTCACCTTGAAACTTGGACACCATAAAAACTCTGGATAGCATTCATTATGTTTTGAACTTTAAATTTGTGGAGAGTAATGGTATCAACCCTAAAAGTGTATTGAAGTTACATTTACTTATGTCAAGATTGTAAAATAATACAAAGATGTCAGCTTAGTCTGTTAGTATGATATCACAGATTTCCTATGATGCAATGTACTGTGGTAAAATGAATATTTGCTTGAACATTCATAACTTCCAAAGACAACATACTATTGAGGTGAGGTTTTCACCAATAAGACTTCTTGATTTTGTCACTGGAATATCCCTTTAAATTGACTTCCATTTTAAGCCCAATGGTTGGCAGTGACTGGTATAAAATCATAACACTGCACTAATGTGGACTCAATTTGAGATCATCTGAAGCATGTTTTGTGAGGTACTTGTTGGATGCACATAATGTAAGAAAGGTTATGCTTGTACTATCTATGCAGTCAGAATGGTAATTTATGTACAGGAGGGGCATTTTTAAATGGCTTTCAGAGACTGTAACAGCTGACAAGTCAAGTTTCACAGAAAGATCATCACCACATAGAGTGCATATATATACATTTCATGGATTGTTCAGAAATTAAATATTGGGCATGCAATTGTTCAGATAAGTAGGGTTTATCACCAAAGTTTAAAAGTCAGTTAATAGCAGTTTCTTGTCTACCTTTAAGGAAAAAAAAATATGCAATGTTAAGTTTTAATACTTCTATGCAGTGCCTGCCATATCCACATGCCCTATGCTATATCTACAGTAGAAAGCACTGTTTCTATATGGAACAACAGCAAAGATTAAACTTCCCTATGGAGACTTGCCTGTATTGTACAGTCCAAGCTGCATTTTCTGTCTCCATAAGGTGCAGACATACATTTCACACAAGTACAATATTTCCTTTTGGAGACATGAAACATTTTAGTGAAAGATAATCTGTTCTGTCTCCAAGAGGTACAGATAGATGTATTACACTTACACATAATTGCTGTCCCTTCCTACTGGAGACATGCTGATAAACAGTATGTTTCTATTTGTGCATATATATTATGATGTCTGCATGTAAGGTGTAAGAAGTTAAGTAAGACAGGAATCCTTTTCCTTTTCCTTTTGGAACTTTAAATTCCACCCAAGTTTTATCAACCACAAGACACACTGATGTAAAGGAACAACCCCAAACTAAGTGATCTTAATTTTATGCTTTTCTGTCTTAGGCATAGTATGATGGACCAAAACCGAAACCCCTCTATCCTCCACCCACCGTGGTCTTGAGAGTCAACAAATTTTTTGTGTTTATGAATTTCTTTGGGATGCAAGATTCCAGTGGAAAGGAAAAAAATGAAAAGCAAATAGACTAAGGGCCTCTACTTAGCAGTGGTAGCACCAGGTTATGAAATTAAAGAGGGATCAGGGGGCAAGATGAAATTTTAGGGGGAAAATGAATAAAGTCTAATGAGACACACTAAATGATGGCTTCAATTTTATGCATGGATCTTCTAGTAAAATTAAGGGGACAAAATGGGCAGATGGGACAAAGAACTGAATTCAGGGGGCAATTCTCCCCCACCTACCCTTATAGTGCCACCTACCCTTAGTGCCACTACTGCTATTTAGATTAAAGCATAAGTCTAAATTGAAGATACCATATGCAAACTATTACCCCTTTGAGAAAAATCCTGCTTTGGCCATTACAGTATGTCCATAGGAGCTGCAGGACATACTGCAATTCCTAGGGATCATAATGGCCAAAGCAGCCTGGATTTTTGCTTGACTAGATCAGAAATATAAACAATAACACAGTACCACCTGTTAAAGTCATTGTGCTGGATAACTTTTGCTACTGTTGTATGAAGAGGTAAGGTAAGCATTGAAAGAAAAATCAGCAAAAAGGATGCATGAAACAAATACTCTATGCTCTACCTGTAATAGACCACAGAAAGCTATGGTTTGTAGTGATTGATCTTTCTCCTGGTACCTTTTCTTAGCCAATTGTTCTTCCAGGTCTAGCTTTCGTTTCACCTAGAAATATGTTAAAAAAAAAAAGTACAGTGAAATACACTTACATGTACATCAGTAGTTTGTACATTGAGCTAGAATAATTATTTTCAGTTACCTAGCTAACAGTACTGGAATAATCAAATTTTTGATAGCCAACTTTAAAAGGAACTGCTCCACTGACTTCAATTCGATATTACTGCTCACTTTCCATACTCACTGGAGTTTGTAATCTCAGCTACTGTCTCCCTATGCTCCTCCTTGTGGTACTCATTACTCTGCATATAATGGCCCACCTGTCTCTACCCTATCCAGTGTGGTTGGATGCCAATGTTTTGTGCACTCTGCTCTTTGTGTGTGATACCAGCCTGAGTTACCTGGGGCCCATTCCACAAAGAGTTACGCACAATCTTAAGTTTGATTCACCATACTTAAGCCAACAGTAAATCATACTTAAGATCGTGCACAACTCTTTGTGGAATGGGCCCCAGACCATATTTGGTCCTGCACTATATCTGCATTTAATGAGCAATGGCAGTCCCTCCAAACAGAATTATAATAGTATATTACAATATTGTGTTACATGATTTGCTCTATTTAGTTATGTAACCACTTTTTTTTTGCAAAAAAATTGTTAAATTCCTGCTGGACAGTGAAATAAATTATTTGTCCACAAATATTGATACAAAAGTTTGCAAGAAAATCTGACAAGATCGTTTTTTTTTTTTTTGCTTTTCTTTCAAGAAAAAGTTAGGGGGGGGGACTGATTTGCCCCTTAGGAGTTACCTTAGACTCATTACTTTACTTGTTGCTTAGATAGTACTTACACTGTTTGTAGTTTCTTTTTTTTTTTGTTCTTGATTTGGTGATATGTAAGTCTAATATGTTGTTATTATGAATTTGATTGTTACTGTTGTTGTTGTCATTATCATCATTATTCATTTTGTTACTTTGTTGTTTATACTTAAATGTTCCCTTGGTGTTATGAATTTTTTTGGCAAATGTACAGCAGATTTCTCATTTTCAAGTTTTTATGGACTAGACAAGGTTGCTCACCCTATTACGCCAGGGTAGATCATCTACTCCATAGTCGTATCTAATCTCTTCACCCGTTTCGATGTCTTTGAGGGCAAATAGGCAAAGGTGTGGTATGTCGTCAACTGACACAATTAGCATTTTTGCATTCGGCTGATATTTGCTGTCATTGACCATACGCCCAACACGGCCGTGATCATCATTGGTTGCATCAACACTAAAAAGAAAATTCCAATTTCAAAACTTTGCACTGGATGGTACAAAAATGCAATTTTGAACAGAGTGTTACATACATACATCATAACAAACACTGTCAGTGGTGTCCAGCTATCATATGTAGCAATTGTTCAGAATTAGGTAGAGAAGGTGCTGCAGTTTTGAAAGCCAACACCAACAAGAGCACACAGGCCTGTTTGGATACAACATGTGAAAATACAAAGCAAAACAAAAGTATATCAGTGACCTAGTGAGTATGAGATGTCAAAATGAACTTACTAGCTAGAAGTCAGCCTGTTGGCAAAATGGCAACTCCCGCTTAGACGATAAGAATGGTCATGTCTTGAGGATGAAGCAAGATATGGAGATGGGGGTTTTTGCATTGTGGTGGGTATTTGGTTTTATGCTGATGAAATGCCTTTTTCACCATCTTCTTAAAGTCTACTATATTCTTACACAGAAGAATCTCTGTTTGCCAAAAGAAAGAGTGCAGGAAGTAAATCTAACCCCAAACTTGTCTGATAAACTATCTGTTGTAGGTCTGGTAGAATCCCCTCCTCACCCCTACCTGACTGTCTCTATGTCTTGAAGCATATGTTAATTTGTTGAGACCCCAATGACTAGATATGCAGGCAGAAAAAAAATCAGGATTGTGAATCAGGTGATTCTCAATTCTCATTACTATTCTCACTAAGGTAAGGTTCTCTTGATCAAATGTCCACACATGGACCTGACCTTTGCTCATGGACCTTCGATCTAGTGCATGCACTAGATGAAAGGTTCACTAGATCAAACATTCTGACAAGAGAGAGGGTCCACTAGATCAAAGGTTTACTAGATGGAAGGTTCACTAGATCCAACAGCCACCCATTTCAATCTTTCATTGCACCTCACTCAAACTGTGGAAATAAGTGCAATATGACCAAGTCTCCTTCCAGTATTAGTCAAAATGAATTTATCATCCTTTTTTTCATGCTTACAAATATATCACCCTCTATCCAACTTACCATCTAGCTTTGGCATTTTCCTTAAAAAAGTAAAGGAAACTTCCTTTTTCAGGAGGATAACTCTTCTCTCTTCTGTTGGCCTCTTTGAATGATATTAGTTCACCTGCATACTCCACAAGAAAGCTGCCCTTCTCAAAATGTCTCGTTGCAAACACTCCATTGCCTGTAAAATGTAAGTTTACAGAAGGCAGCAGTTACAGAGCAATAAATTCTAATGTTAAACTTTTCTTCCAAGGTTAACTTGTAGTTAAGGGTTTCATCTAACTTGACTTTCATGGAACCATGTGGTGGACAATTATTAGCTTATACACAATTATAGAAGCAAATAGAAAAGTATGCTGTTGCTGGTCCAGAGCCTTTAATAAAATACTAATTGTACATTGGAAAAACAGTGCAGTCCTGTATTAACATTTCAGAGGTTAGAGTAAGGTGCCCCTGCATGATGAGAAAATTTAAGTGGAGGGAATGCATTCACTGCTTCTGCTATTAGACTGCTGCCATATGAGTGTGTCCAACCTTTGTGAATGGTGCTTCAGATGTCTATTTTCCAAGGGTTTAGTGGAGCTTTCATCCCAATATTTGACATGGCACTGTAAATCATGCAACAACCAGGTCTTCATGTGCCCAATGACCATAGATGAAACTTGTCCTCATCAAATGACTGTACAGTATACTGTAACTTGTATGCTATAACAGCAGCAGTATCACAGCCTTCTCGGACCGACATGCAAGCTCACATTGGAAATACGTACCAGAATACAGAAAATAGGAAACCAAAAGATAAGGGCAAATGTCGCCAAAAATAGCGATTTATTGGGAGAACAAAAAATATAGGAAATTATAGGAATTATTGGGAAGGTACAGGAGAAGCCTGCAATTTGGCTACATTTCGCAAAATCTTCCTATGCCAAAGCATGTCAATTGTTGTTATCAATAACAACTAGGTGCTCATTCAAGGATTTTTCAATAGCCCTAAAGGTTGCAATGACAATTTGACCGATGGCATTTTTCTCAGATTAAACCGAATGGTTTTCTAACTGTCAATGACCGTGAGTAATTTGATCCCTTTTTGGCCAGTGCTAATTTCAGAATTTGTTGTTGGTTGTAATGTTAATCCTTTTGTTTGTTGGGCTTCATATCATATTATTCTACCAGAATGGTCACCAAAGCTTTTAATGCAGAAGTGCTAATTGGAGCAGCCTTGAACTAAATGAACCAGTGGTCAGGAACTTCAATTTGGAACCGCATTTTTTCCCTAAAAAATGTGGTAGTTATGACTGAATTCTGCAAAGATGAATTTTTGCCTAATGATCGAGGCATGCGCACCGAGGCCAAATCAGGGGACTAGGGAAATCGAGGCCAAAACTTTGAAACCAAAGCATATGAAATATAAATAACATAAGATGACATCAAGGCCATTGCCTCTGCTACTCTGGGTAATTTAAGGACATCAAGGTGAAGTGAAGGGGCTGGAAGGCCATGGTGTCCAGTGTCTAGCTCTTGCTGGTTATTTCAAGCCCTGCTAAAGCTACTGCAGTTCTGCAACATGCATGACCAGTTGCACTTACTGTATAGGCCGTATATACTTATAGGCCTGTATATGACTGCTCTAGTCTACTATGTATACACACAGAAGTAGTTTGAGTGCCCAAAGTTAATCCAGGGATTAGGTGTCTTCATATATATACAGCCTGAGTGCAGTTTGCAGTGAACAAATATATACATCACTGAAACATATAGTTTCAGCCTGATCGCTGAGAATGAGTTTTAACAACGTTAGGCCTTATAAACTGTGCAAGGCACTATAGTTGCAATTGTTCATATTCTGCACCCTGTCCTGCATGGTCTGGCAAATGCCCTTACTTCCGGCCTTAGTGGCAAGACTTTAGCATACTGGCACTGTACAAGAGAACCATGCTTTAGCAGTTACTATCAACATCTATCTAGAAAGAGTTTAGGTAAAGGTGCAGAATCCTATCTTCCCACTTAACCCTAACCTTAATTGGTGGGCATGATGAAATTCAGTGTCTTGAGCCTGCATCATAAGTACATTACCTGTGCAAAATTTGGTTGTCAACAAGGTACCATTTCTATAAGAACTGTAGGCCTACTAGGGGAGGTATAGGATTGTGAACTAGCTTGTGCCAGATTTTGAAATGTTCTTTACATACTCATACTGTGTTCAATTGTCGATGAGAGGGACGATCAAGCTCTGCAAGATGGAGTTAGTAGTTTGTGTGAGGATGTTCGTAGAACTGAACTACAAAACCACTTTTTTCCTCAAGGTGAGGTAGCAATGAGCTACTATATGTAACTTAATGGAGCAGTAGATGTGATAGCAGAACTCAGTGGTACCACATGTGCAAAACTATAGGGATGGAGACCGCTGCAGCATAAAACCTGCTGTTTATTCAACTTGATGTGCCCACAATGTACATTCTGATGACTGATGTAATGTGCAGACTGTAATTATTACTATTTTATGTAGGCCTGGTTCAACTAGGGTCCAATCTCAACATGCAAACTTATGCAATCCAAACTCAACATGCGCCTCCACCTGCACACCCACCCACATCAACAAAAAATGTAGTTCATTTAATACAGTTGTCATTGAGTCACTAGATTCGTGACTTTGAGTCACCAATTTTCAAACTGTGACTCGAGTCGAGTCAATGGCTTGAGTCTCTGTACTATTTCAAATGGAAAAATTACTCCTGAATTCTCTCGTGTCATGCACTTATCATTTTGAGAAGAAGTGACTTGAGTCGTGACTTGTTACCAAACTAGTAAAATTAGTCCCTGAATTAAATACGGTACAGCCGACTTTTTCTCCCTTCCTACTGACCACAGAGCAACTGACAATCCACTTGACTGCTGACTGAATAATTACCATGCATATGTGATCTGAATATAGCCAATTAAGAAAAGAGAAGCTCATTAAGGTGTTAAATCTCCTAGCAGCATTTCCTCAGGTTGCATTGTTTACTGAGCACACTGGCTAGTGTGCAAAGTGTGTAATGTGATTAGGATAGGGATGCACCGGATTTGGAATTTTAAAATGGGGCTGGAACCGGATTTGCCGGATTTAAACCGAAATTCCAGCCAGATTTGCCGGATTTATTTAAATGAAAGAACAGGAACCTGGTGGTGAGGTTTATACCTTAGGAGCCTCAGTGGAGGCAGGTCTTTTGACCTCTATATCTGTTTGATCTTAGCCACCATCAGCAAATGTAGCAATGGTCAGGAGCTGTGTTATGTCTATATTTATTTGTGAGCAAAGTTTTGGTATTCCCTCACAAAAACTGTTGAGTTCATGTCTAATTTGGGTTTTGTGACATGGCATGTTTCATGAATGTTTGGGCTAATTAACAAAATGTTACTTCATACCAAACCTGAATGAGATGCCCAAGGGTTCAGTTCAGTGAGGAATAAAATCAAGATGTATTTTGAACACTTAGCTGAAACTTTTAAAGCCTGACATGCAACATGTTGAAAAGGATTTCATAAATGTCTGTCCATGCAAATTAAGAGACTTATATGGAAACATTGGCAGTCAATATCCAAATTGATAGGGTGATTCAATGCATGTTTTAAATTTTGGTTTGGAATATTTCAGGATAAAACCTATATGCTATACTGTACGTGAAAAGTGGTGGTTATCATGCTAGTTACAGTGTAGGGGTCAGGTAGGAATCATCTCCGGAAGTATGGAACGCCAAAACCGCCATCGCATATGACGATGTACTTCCATTTGGTGGCATTATTTTACATGACGATGTTAGTTCAAATGGCCATCTATCCAGGAATGATGACGTTCTTCCGTTTTTCGACGTTACCAACTCAAACGGCATTCGATCACATACAACAATGTATTTCCATTTGGTGGCGTTATTTTACGTGACGATGTTAGTTTCAATGGCCATCTATCCCAGGAATAATGGCGTTCTTCCGTTTTTCGATGTTACCATCTTAAACGGCGTTCGTTCAAACGGCGATGTACGTGTATCCAAGACGTGTATCTAAGGCGTGTATCCAAGGCGTGTTTCCAAGGGGAGTTACCAATGATGACTATTCATACCTAAAGGATGGCTCTGTAAAAGATGCAGCCAATCACAGAACGTGTTTTATAAAACTTGCCAAAATGCGCCAAATCCCAAATAAGAGGATTGTATTTGAGCTGGAATAGCAGTCCTAGTTTCGCTAACGTTACACGGACGGCATCATGGCTTGCGAACTGAATGCCAGCGTAGAAGAGATGGTCCAAATGGGATTTACAAACCGGCAAATGGCAGAAATGTTGAACGTCAGTAAGAGAACGATAGAGAGAAAAAGAAGAGAACAAAATTTGAGAAAGCGGGACGTATAAGTTCGCGCACAACAGGTGAGTAACCAGGCAGTAGCCTAGGCCTAGATCTCTTTATATGACAACCATTGTGATTGGTTTGATTTTACTTTGCTGAATATGTACATTTGAGAACAGGAACTCCCCTTGGATACACGCCTTGGATACACGCCTTAGATACACGTCTTGGATACACATCGCCGTTTGATCGGACGCCATTTAAGATGGTAACATCGAAAAACGGAAGAACGCCATTATTCCTGGGATAGATGGCCATTGAAACTAACATCGTCATGTAAAATAACGCCACCAAATGGAAATACATCGTTGTATGTGATCGAATGCCGTTTGAGTTGGTAACGTCGAAAAACGGAAGAACGCCATTATTCCTGGGATAGATGGCCATTGAAACTAACATCGTCATGTAAAATAACGCCACCAAATGGAAATACATCGTTGTATGTGATCGAATGCCGTTTGAGTTGGTAACGTCGAAAAACGGAAGAACGTCATCATTCCTGGATAGATGGCCATTTGAATTAACATCGTCATGTAAAATAACGCCACCAAATGGAAGTACATCGTCATATGCGATGGCGGTTTTGGCGTTCCATACGGAAGTTGTCCAACCGTCAAATGACCATAGGATACATGTAGGACTACAGTATATGCTAAGTACTGTGAACTTTTCTCAATGTACGGTAGGCCTATCAGTCATTGGCAATATATTTCATCAGTTTTTTATCCCTTAATTGCAAAGCTGATTTTAATAGTCAAGGAAACCCTGACACTATTTATACTGCCACCATCACTTGTACTATTTTAGTTGACAAGTAAGGATATTAATGTGATTAGAACATTTGTTAGTAAAACAGCTAAAGGGTCCCAATAAAAAAAAAAATACTTGATCCTCATCACCGTTGCAAGACTGATTTTGGACACTAATGGATATTTTTTTAAATTTGGTATTATTGAATAAAATCCTTCTTACCGCCCCTCATCACCTTCTATTTTTGAAATTCCCCAGCTTGCCTGCAAGCACCATCTGGCATCAGTCATTTGGCACCCGGATAGCGCTCTCTAAACTAGAGGGCAATGTAATAGCTCTTCCTCTGTCTATGCAACTTGCCAGTTGAGTTTGTAGTTCACATGTTCCTTGGTACTTACACTACCGCTTTACAGTGTCAGGACAAGTCCGAGTTTGAAGACAGGCAAGAAGAGAGAGGAAAAGCTAGCTACCATGTCGCCCTCTACTTCTAGGGAGCGCTATCCTTGTGCCAAATGACTTATACCAGAAAGTGCTTGCAGGCAAGCCAGAGAATTACATGTTTTATAGGGAGGTGAGTATTGGGGTTCATAGACTCTGATACCAAGTAAGTTTTGTTGATTGCTTCCATCAACTCCAGTTGTATTATGGGTAGGAAAATTTGACATCTTTTCTGGTGGTTTTTTAATATATTGCCCAGAATCACTATAAATCCAGCAACTGACCTCTGTACATCAACTTGAAAAGAACACCAGAGAAGATTTATATGGATTTGATAAGCTGTAGGTTGATTCATTGACAATGCTTCACAAAATATTTTAAATCACTGGGACCTTTTATGAGTAACTTTATATACATTAAGTACTAAATGGGGGGGTTACTAAGTCCTTCATCATATTAGAAAGTTTGCAAATGATAACACCCTATAGCTAGATCTTTAGATAATATTGTTAGTAGCACACTCCCATCATAGTCTTTAGCATTCTATGACATTTTATCAAGTCCTGTAGTAAATTAAGTTGTGTTGTATAGCTGACCTACAAATCCGGCAAATCTGGATTTAAGACAAAATCCCGCTGGATGCTGGATTTGGAAAAATCCCAAAATCTGGCCGGAATTCCGGCCGGAATTGAAATCCGGTGCACCCCTAAATGAGATAATAATCTTCAGCCCGATTGCTTTTGAAGTTTGGACCCAAACAGTGCGCATACAAATGCAGGGTTGTTACATCATTCTGTATGAGCTTGTGGGAGGGAAAAAAGCTTTGATGTTCAAGCTCTATGCATGTACATGACTGATCTGTACATAACATACTTCATAGTGGATAGGTCGGTGACTACTAAATTTTGACACCCCTATGTTCCGACTCCCCTTTGTTCCGCAACCCCTACGTTCCAACAATCTCTGTATTCATCTAAGATCAAGTTGTCAGAACATTGGGGTGTCAGAACAAAGCCTCTGTTGGAACGTATAGATTTCTCGGAATATAGGGCTGGGTGTCGGAAGTCATGTAGGGTTGTTGGAATATAGGGCTGTAACCGATAAGTCAGCAGCAACTATTGAATTTGTGCCGCTACCTAGAGTTTACTCACATCTGATCATGATAACTTAAAAAAAGCAAGAACCCCCGTTGTAGCAGTTGCCTAGTATTTATAGTAGTCTACACAGTCGCTTTTTGTTCAGGGTCATCAAATGGCAGAGTGCTCAATTCCAGCTGCTGTGCACCAGTGTGTTTCATATGCGTGGGCTCAAGATGGACTATACTCTCTGTTCCGACATCTCTATGTTCCGACACACGAAAAAGTAATACTCTCAGCTAACCTAACCCTTGAAGTTGGTTAATTGCATGCCAGACTGAAGTGCTTCAGGAACAATAATAATTAACCAGCTGACTTTGCTTTTTGTGGCTTTTTGACAGTAAGATTTGTAAATAAACAGGAAGCAAAAAAACAATTTATCACCTCCTTAGTCTGGGCATGGAACTACTACCCATAGAGGTAGTACTTCCATGGTCTGAATAGGAGGATTTTAGGAGATTCACTGACAATGTACAGTATTGCAAGGCAAGGTACAGACCTTTGCATTGTGCAAGGTGTGCATATTGTTGCCAGTGACTGTGCAATGTATACAGGTACTGTATATTGGTTTTATTAGAAATAGTACATGGAGATTTGTGTAATCTCCTCTTACTGATCAACTTCAATACCCAGTGAAACTAACAACTTTCTGCTGTAAACTGCTTTGATTGTGGTAGCATGGAGCTACAACAATTAAACCATGGTAGTACAGCCTCTGCAGTACATCCATGATTCACACAAAATCTGCTCATGCAAAGCCAACACACGGAAAGCCAATATCTGCTTTTGGCCAAATCGGGGAAGTAATTATAATGATGGTGGACTTGTCCTCAAGTCTGAGTCCACAGAGGTCAGAGTCTGAGCAGAGTTCAAGTCCAGAGTCAATTAACTCTGAGTCAAGTCTGAGTCCACAAAATGTGGACTCGAGTCTGAGTCCATGACTCAGATACTCCAGCCCTGGCAACTCCCAACAGCACCAAATCTTTAATAATAGCAGCATTATTTTAAATTAATGTCATTTCACCTTACCTATGTATTCATCAATAAATTTTACACAGAAGCCATCTTTATCTTCTCCAATTTTGATGTAGTTCCTTGCATCTTCCAGTGGTTTAGGAGGCCGTTGCCTTGATCGAAGATACATCTATGTAAGAAGAATGTGTACAGTAGTTGTCCAAGGATAATTTACAATCAGCATGCCACTTGTAGTTCATTCATAGATGTTTCCTGAACTAATTGTCATTTACAAGAGTATAGGTAACACGGAAACTGACTATGATGAAATACTTAAGTATGGGCTGCAGTACACCTCAAATTCTTCAGGTTAAAAGCAGCACGTCACCCCTAGAAGAAATAGCCTGAGTATATCCCCTTATCCATTTATCATCATGTCACATTTTTTAAAACAAAATTGTTTAATTCCAAACAATCAACAGTCTGCATTATTGGTAATACGCAACACATCTATGATGTTCTAAAATGCCATGCATGAAAGGTGGTTATGAAGGAAATAATTAGAAACAATTTGGAAAAGATAGGCTTATAAATTTCAAAAAAACTGTAGGTGACTGTATTCCTCTAATTTGTCTGGTTAAAGTTAAAAATTATAGCCATACACTGCACTTCATCAGAACTGTTGCTTTTACAGTACTTCAGAACCATTTGCTAGTCATATTGACAGAAGTGTAATATAGCTACATACGGCAGTTCAGGTGCCTTTAAGCTAAGTCTTTGGATCAAGACATTCAATTGCAAAGTGTGGTATGAAGGCTATGTACTGTATATAGTCAATGGGTTTTTTATTCTGATGAGGAAAACAAGAGGGTGGGGGAGGGTGCCTGGACTCTTTTCATTTCCTACCATTTGGGCTTGAGCTGAAATGAGACATGCTTGTTTCTCTAGCAGTAAGTTTTAGGGTCAGGATCAAAGAATTGATCATACTGCCCTTTATTCTATTGGTCCCTTAATGGTGAGTTAATTGGTTCATAGGTGGATTTACCTAATTTCCAGTTTGACTTATCCAGGCTAGCACTGAAGGGTACACCTACTGTTCCAGCTCAGTGTTCCGATTTCATAAGGCAAACGTAGCACAATAGCTTAAGTTACCCTGTAACCTACTGTAACACTATAACCCTAATTACATAGCGACATTGAAACATAGAGATATCGGAACACAGCTACGGTAGATGTCAGAATAGAGAGCTGCCCCTAGGCTTACACTGAAAATGTCAATTTGTTGGCCTATATAATGATTAACCTTAAAATACTTGTGCATATATCTGGCTACTTTGTGGCAAGCCACTTAATTTGGTAGGCCTATAACCAACAGTGTATAGCATATAGGCTGAGCACTGTAGCTGACTAGCATTTGCACCGAGTAGAAGCCTATGCAGGTATAGTCTCAAGGGCGGATCCAGCCTCTTGCTCTTGGGGGGGGGGCAGTTTGAAGAGGGGGGCGCCAGCACATCTGACTAATACAATAATGTATGCTCTCTATTTTTAACACAATAATGAGCCGTATGTGCAAGGTACCATCATAAATTAGGGTTCCCTTGCATTTGGATGGTTTAGCACTAATACATTGACACTTTGGATGGTCAATGCAGGCCAAGATTTTCATTTTTGGGCGCATGGTCAATTGCTTCGTTATAAAATATTCTTCTATATCATTGTATTAATATCAGAATGTGTGTTTCGATATGCCAACACACAAGAGTCCATTGGGTTGGTGATCACTTATCACGGTTTGCACGAGCGTAATATTTTTACTGTAGTGCAGATAGGAAGACAATTTTGAACGGTCTGCTCGATCTGCATGAAAAAAAATTTGGCTTGTGCATGCACACTGTGATCACTGTCGCAATGGGCTATGCAACGCTACGTCAGTCTGTATGTGCTGTTAACTTATGTGTCACGCGTTGAGAGAAACCTAGCATACACGTAGTGTGTAGTACGTATCTCATCTAGACGCACGTACTTGCACACAGTCACACAAATGGCAATGTTATTGCTTGATGTAAATTTGACAAATGTGAGATAAATATAGCCTGCCAGTATTAGCTAGCAACAAGCAAGTAGTTGTTTAATTGAATTTCTTAGTATGCGGGGGTGCATTTTTCTTGTATTTGGGGGTGCCAAATTGGTCATGGGGAGGGGAAACCCCCAGTTGCCCCCCCCCCCCCTTGGATCCACCCTTGGGTAGTCTGGCTAAAGCCTAGGGTCCACGTGATATTCATAAGGTTCTTCATTCACTAGGGTAATTATGCATAACATATGGTTTAAAACAAAAGCAGGGTTCATTGTTCAGAATAGGGCTCATTGTTCATGAATATGATTATTAGAAGCTGCTCAATATTCATACTAGGAAACAGGTTCTGTATTGATAATGCAAAAAAAAATAAGGTTTGCTTTTATAAACAGACTTTTTGTTAGTCATTGTAGGAATGTTCCAAGGGAAGTCAGCTGGAGAGGACTTAGAATTCCTAGCCATTGTTTGGGTTTAGGGAAGGAATTTTACTCTGTATTGTTGGGCTGGGGATGTTGTGTTCAATTGTTAGTGTTGGGAAGCAGGTCTTGGGCATCTCAACTGGTCATGTTTATTCATTACGGCTCTGGTTGGGTGGGAGGAATAACAACATTTAATTTGACCAATTGGAATTTGGGAGCTGTCTCTGTGCAGCCACAGGAAAGAGAGGACAATCTGATCAGTTTAGTTTTGTAAGTCAGAGGCAGAGGAAGTACAGTAGCCTCAGTTCAGCTTAGGGAGTTAGTTTTTATTTTGGTAGTGAGTTTAGGTCGACCTGGGATTTGTTTTCACTAGATCTGATTGATTTTCATCTGTTATATTTCCAAGAAAGATTTTACGTTCTAACAAGGACAAGTAACCGTGCAAATCGTGTTCTCCTTTTTTTGAGTGTGTATTCTTGTTTGGAGTTTGGACTTTGACAATTGGAACTATTTGCAGTCGCATCAAGACTCCTACCACTTCCTCCTGGACTGGCCGTTGGCCCATCAAAATACAACAACGGAAGGATCCCGACCCCCCAACTCCCCCAGAAAATTTTTGTTATACACTATGAATGTTAAATGTACCCTTTTTCCATAACGAGTATAATTAACTAACTGGCTATACAATTATGAATATTGAAGCTTATTTTCTATTATACCGAACTTTTATTTTTATTGTGAATAATGAACTCATCCTTGTCTTTCATGAATGACAAATGTTTAAGAACAACAAACCTCTTTCTTACACTATGATTAATGGCCCTTATGACTAAAGGACCATATGAATAGTGACACTTAAATGACTAAAGAACGCCTTATAAATATGGAGTTGTCCGAGAAGCATACACCTGGCCTAGCCAGCAAGTGGTATTTAGCTATAATTGCCTTCAGACATTCACTCATGTTCTGGGCTTTTTCCAGAGCATACCTCCCAAGTGACCCGCATTTGGACACCCAAACCCGCTGACCCACCAAGCCCTCTGAAAAACCCCGCATTTCAAATCCCTGAAGTATTCCTAGTTAGAGAACCACACAAATTAGCAAGTAATTCATCTTACCAATAACAACAAATTCAGTAAATAGTATCTCACAGCACATTCAACTGCTCGCAGTGCTGTACAGTGCATAGGCCTAGGTACGTACGCAACTTTGTTTGCTGTCCCAACATTGTTATCGGCTAACCTTCGCAGCAGGTATGGAATATATTCCTGTCGCTGCGAAAATAGTGTAATAACGTCGTGCAACGCAGCATTCAATAGGGAAAATAATTACCCACTTTGCGGGTCACAGGCGGAACTTGTCCTAGAGTTGACCGAAAGTTCTGGACTGTCTTGACAGTTCTTGACGTTCGTGGCTTATATTTTCATGGCTAGAATGTCATGCGAGATGTACGGAAACACTGGAAACAGCGGCAGCACGTACGGTACGCCCGCCGGGGACAAACAGAGTTGACATTTGCAAACTGTGTCAGTACCACACTAAAATTTACCTCAAAAATAACGATTGAATATTGTGACTAGGAGAGGTTTTAAGTCCTTGGGCATTTGTGAGTATCTGCATAATATTATTTTGGCAAATCTCTCCAAACAATATTTTTCTAGGTTACCGCAAAAAATTCAGAACTGTACTGAACTTTTTTGGCAGTAAGCTAGTGACATGCATTGTGTTGACTGATCTGCTAAAAAAGTGCCACCATTTTGCCTGTAGACACTTCTAAAATTCAAAAATTTTCGAAAAGGTGAGGGGGACACCCCCTCCCCCAGGCCGGGGATCCACCAATGGACAGATCAGATGGACCCGCATCTATCCTCTCAGAACTTGGGAGCTATGCCAGAGCCTTTCACACCCACCTGGCCTAGCTCCCTTCCTAAAGATGTGGACGTGTGCTTTTTACCTATGGCCTTTGACAGTATTATTGATACAATTTAATTTAACAGAAAGTGTAATGCCTAATACTGTTTTGTAACAGCTAGCAATAGGGAGGGCTTACTATAAAAATAACACTAGGCCTAGGTAAGACCACCTAACATTGTAACAGTTATAGCTAGGGAAGGCTAATGCTACTAACATAACACTAGGCCTATACTGTAGGCTATGCATACCATCAGCAAGCATAACTTAAGGCTATATGTCAGACAAATATTTCATATTTATTTTACATTTCCTTGAGGATGCAGTGCGGATTTTTAATGCCTGAAGGAAAATGCAAAAAAGGAAAAACAAAATAAGGAAAATTACCTTTTTTTCTAATGAAGTATACAAGCCATAGTTAACTGTAGCATGGTATATCTTGGAATGACCTCATGGATGTGTGTATACTTTTCTCAGTAGCATGGTACCATGTCTCCGCAGGGTTGGTTTCACAAGGTAGCTCCCACGACAGTGTGTGAAATGATTTGTGTGTAGAAACCAAGTATCCACAGGGTACCTCTTGTAAGTATGTGTGTGCGTGTGTGTGTATGTGTGTGTGTTTGTGACACTTTGCTTGTTAACACGATATCTCAAGATAGGAATGTCTGACAGTTTTCAAACTTGGTACATAGATGCGCCATATTGAGAGGAAGAACCCTATTGTTTTTGGTGGAGGTCAAAGGTCATCTGGGGTCACCAGGGGTCAAAGTCTGAAAACCTTGTTAATGCGACATCTCAAGGTAGGAAACTTGGATAGATTTCATATTTGGTATGTGGATGCATTATAGTCAGAAGATGGTCCCTATTGTTTTTGGCGGATGTCAAAGGTCATCTGGGGTCACCAGGGGTCAAAGTCTGAAAATCTCGTTAACACGATATCTCAAGTTAAGAAACTTTGACAGATTTCATATTTGGTATGTGGATGTGTTATGGTCAGGAGATGGTCCCTATTGTTTTTGGTGGAGGTCAAAGGTCATCTGGGGTCACCAGGGGTCAAAGTCTGAAAACCTTATTAACGTGATATCTCAAGGTAGGAAACTTAGATAGATTTCATATTTGGGATGTAAATGCGTTATAATCAGTAGACAGTCCCTAATGTTTTTGGCAGAGGTGAAAGGTCATCCAGGGTCACCGGGGGGTCAAAGTCTGAAAATCTCGTTAACACAATATCTCAAGGTAGGAAGCTTGGATAGATTTCATGTGTAGTATGTGGATGCATTATAGTCAGGAGATGGTCCCCATTGTTTTGGTGGAGGTCAAAGGTCATCTGGGGTCACCACGGGTCAAAGTCTGAAAACCTTGTTAACGAAATATCTCAAGGTAGGAAACTTGGATAGATCTCATATTTGGTATACATGCGTTATAGTCAGTAGATGGTCCCTATCGTTTTTGTCGGAGGTCAAAGGTAATCTGGGGTTACTGGGAGTCGCAGTCTCAAGACTTCATTAACACGATATATGTAGGAAGCTTGGATAGATTTCATATTTGGGTATGTGGATGCATTATGGTCAGAGGATGGTCCCCATTGTCTTTGACGAATGGTCCCCTGCCCTCCAGGGGACAAAGCCCAGAAACCTTTTTAAATATGATCTTTCAAGATAGCTGCTGTTTGTCCATTTGTCTGTCTGTTGTTTGTATGTCTAGCTATGTATGGCTTTTATGGAGGTCAAAAGGTCATCTGGGATGACAAAATTATTTTTTGAACATGCTAGTATAACATTTGAATGAGAAGATAATGGTGCATGATGGCACTCTTTGAAATGGAACTTTATGTATCATCGAAAGCTCAATGCATTTTTGCATTCTGGTTTCTCTACTTTTAGACTTTTCCCTCCATGTCATATGCCCCAGTCCCCTCCCCCATGTCACCAAAACCCTCTCCATGACACAATCCTGGCTACAAACATGGTCGACATGCATCTGACTATCTTTTTTGCTTAAAAGTATGAAGTTTCCTGATGATGGTCTCCTTGGTGGGTTGGGGGTTGTAGAATATGTCCAGGTTCCTGCCTGTCATAAGAGGTGAAGGGGAGGGGGAGGGAGATTGGACATGCTACTCACAATTGCACTACATTATGTCTGTGCTGAAGCAGGAGTTGTTGTTTGACATGAGCTGATAGAAATAAATGTATACAAGGAGTATACCTTCTCTCTGATATGATGTAAACTTCAGTTATAACTAAACCGTAATTTGAAGTGCAGTCCTAAGGGGCTGTATCTATAGCAGGTTTTTTGCTTCGGAAACAGTATGATATAGAGATGGTTAATGTTAGTATTTCAACAGCTGCATTGATTTAGGCCCTCACTAGTTAGAAAATGGAAATCTTACAAACCTACAACATCACTTGTCATAGAAGATAGAATTGGACTGTAAGTTAATTACCAACAGAATAAGTCTTGCTGATGAAAACCCCACATTTCTCAACTGTAATGACTATACTGTGTTGGAGATAAACTGCACAGTGACCAGTGAATAGAACATGTCCCTTCATTTGTGGCAACATATCCCATTCTATAGGACTGGTGGTTGGCACACCCCACAGCATGTGCATACAATGGAGTTGGCACTGTAGTTGTTGTGAGGGTCAGTCATATTGCATAATGGTGTAATAACTGACATTACTGCCCTTCTAATATGCAGACTGAGAACATTACAAGTAGAGTGAAGTGAGGCTTATTGTTCAATAATGGGCCTGTCCAATGAGGGAAGTGTAACGACTTCTTTAGGTCCATTTTTCATGAAATTAATGTTGATCAACTGTAATTTACTGTATTTGTTGATTCATGGTTGGAAGAGGGTAAAGACCACAGCAGTCTGATTTCATTTGTGTCATGTGTGACACCTTTTTTAAACACAATCTCTTTATAAAAAATTCTGATACAGTTTTAGTCCCTTGTTTCAGAAATTTTCTTTATCTCTTGCCTGTTATACAAGAAGAAAAATTCAAAATCTATAATTGTGTATGCGTGTGGATTTCCCCAACTAGACCACATTTGAAATAGTGATCAAGTGTTTCCCCCTTGCTGGATATTTTTATTTCAACAATCCATCTAAAGGCTTTTAACCCCCTTCAGGCATTTGATGGAAATTGGATGTTAATGTAAAAAATACACATTACTTAACACGTTATAAATATTAGATGCAAACATCATGAAAATAAACCACATTACTTGCTACAAAAAATGCAAGTAAATTTTGGATGAAGTGTGTATTTTCCCACCTCCCTCCACTTTCATCTATGTACCTTGTAGTTTGTTTTTTTTTATAATGGAACTCAGTTTCCTTCTTTATGGTTTGTTTCATCTGCAACCTCTCCTCTCTGATCACGTTTTCAGCCATATGTGTGTTTGCTCTTTTTCATCATCTCATTTCTTTATTTTCAGTTTAGTCTAGAGATGCTGGTAAATATTGTGTTAAATGTGCCAGTTGATAAGATTTTTACATCTGTACAAGGCAGACTTGTTTCCATGGCAATAGAAATTGTGTGATGGATGGAGGGAAAATTTCTTGCGTGATTCTACACACTCTGAAATCAATAGATAGGATGAATCAGTTTGAGCAGCAACTTTCACAATTGAGTATTACTTAAGAGATGGATGCATAATGAGTAAATGGATGTTATACAACAGGGGAAGATCTTCCCTAAGCAACAAGTACAGTAGTATACTTTGGATTGCTATAGGTAGCATAGGATGAAAATGTGTCAGTCTGTTGTACAACCTTCTACCCAAGAAGAAACTGTAGAATTGTTAAATACCTATACTTTAATTTGCACTTTTGTTTTGTATGTTTGTATGTTATTGTGGCAGGTATACTTACTATTCTTCATATGAGATTTGCATATTAAATCAGTTCAACTATTTTGTTCTCGTTGAGGTGAGTGGTGGTACAATCATCATGTTTCTTAAAAGTGACTGATAGTGCCAACAGTTAACCCTTTTCCGTTGTGCTCCGATCAGGGCATATTTGCGCGCCTCGGGAGTGGGCGGAAAAGCGGATGTAGCCCGCCCCGCATCGGCTTCCGTAGGCCGTGACCTTAAACTATTGTCTCGTTGTTGTGGCCGAATTTTCGGGTAGCTACTCCCAGTTTCGAGCTCCGCATGAAACAGTAAAGATGGGTGACAGCCAAGCTCTCCGCATGGGTCCAAAAGGACCCAAACAACGGTGAAGGGTTAAGAGATATGGTGTGTTACATCATACCTGATAATATCATAATCCCTCTACATCAGTTCTCTTTAATTGGTTTTGCCTCATTCAACAGATTGTGCATTTTTTCAGCTGATGAAAATATACTATTTCACTGAAACACATGTATTATTTGTATATTGCTTACTGTATGATTACCTATGTCGTCACTTGCCCATAGTATTACATTTATTCCCATGGCATGTTATAGGACTTTGGGCTCCATGCCACTGAAAGTACTATAGAGCTATGCTTCTCCCCCTCCTCTTCCAATAATGTTCAAGAATTGGGTCTCATACCTAAATATGTACCTTCTGACAGCATTGCTCTGTATCCAGAGGTATATTTGGCAGTGCAGTATTAAACACACTTTTGTACAGTAGTATAGACCAGGCAGTTCACCATAGCATAGAGTATGGTATATAATCTTAGTGGCGTGTTGAAATCAGGTTTTAGTTTTGAAAACATAATTAGTGATTTATTTTGTATTTTCACTTTCCCTTTGTACTTTCATTTTATTTTGGAAGATAAACATCAAGGGAAAAGTCAAACACTGAAAATCTTAAAATAAGATAATTTATATCAGTGTTGTCACCGAAGAGGTGCAAAGACAGGCTTAACTTTTTCTTGTGAAGGGATTGTGTGTGAAATAAGTGGATTGTATGTGCAACTTCTTTTAGGTAAAGTTAGGTTAGAATGAGTTTTACGACCCAGTTTCCAACCAAATGGCTCAAGTCGAACTGGTCATGGCCTGTTTTTTAGATGTGGCTCACTTGCTTGTTTTCCCTACTCCATTGCTTATGCTGAGTACCAAGGGAAACGGCAGTATGGTCTGTTTTTAAAGTCTTCGGTACGACCCAGCCAGGACTCGAAATCCCGACCTCCTCTATAGCATCTTTTAGCTGTAGGAGATGTTTTAAGTCTATGGTTAAAAAATCATGTTCTCTACATGAAGTTTTCAGGGAATTACATTATTTCAAAAGCTCCTATCTGATATACCAACAACTGTTTAATGACAAAATTGGCAATAAAGTGGCCTTGTTTAAAGGAACTATCAAACAATAGATAATCTAATAGTGGTGCTACTATATAGTGGAACTCAAGAATAATTAGGAACGTGCATTTTCTTTTTGCGCCAAATTTTAGGTGGAGCACACATGATCCTTTGTTCCACAGAGTGCCATCACTTGTGTACGTTGCAGGGGGCCACCACTTAACAGTTTGCTTGACCTATAAAACTTTTTCTTTCTATCAATAATGAAGAAAAAGTTGGCAGTGGCAGTACAGTACTGTAGGGAAGCAACCTTGTGTAGCTTATGAAAAAAACAAATTAATGTCAGGCAGCTAAACAACTCAACAACTTAGGTCATATTTTTTTATTTGCCAAGTATTGTCCATTAACATACATTGCAAAACACTTAAAAGCTGCACACGTGTGCTTCCAACACCTGCAGTATATGTTTACCTTTTAGATAGTATCACATGGGTTTATGTACAAAGCAATGGCTGGACAATTTTCTGGATAATGACATCACATAGGTGTGTAACAATTCTGTCTGTTAAAGTAATATATCTAAACAGGGTTTGACCACTTTGAAGTATTTGATTGCAAAGAAAAAGGTGGTGAGTTTTTTATTTGTTAACTGTTATCAATTTAAATATTGACCAGCTTGTGTCTATAGAGGAGAATCTGATCAGTGTTGTGTTTAGTGACTGTAGGCAGCCATTGGTGGTGTCCATCAGCCTTAAATAGTTTTCATATACTGTCTACATGAGTTTCAAACCCTCGTGTTCAGTGACATTGAGGGAATCAAGATTCAGTTTAGGGTACAACCACCCATGATACAGGTAAGTAAGGAAATTGAAAGACTAGAGGTAATGAACTGCAGTTATGTCAGACAGTGACGAAGCCAGCATTGCGTCGAAGGGGGGCAGACGGACAGGGGGTTTGGGGCACAACATGAAGGAAAAGTCTAAGGATAGGGAGAAAAAACTGCTGTTTTATGTGTTTTTTGCATTGCAAGGTTGAGTCATGGGAGGGTTCTTACCCCCAAAACCACACCGTGGCTAGGCTACTGTGTCAGACCATCACTTGACTGTCTGGCTTTGTCTGTGTAGTTGCTGGAATCTGTTCTTTTTATCTCAGATGTAAGCATTTTCCAAGTATTGTACCTTTGTGTAGACAGTCCTTGCTTCCATAATAGGTCCCCTCAAGGCATATCAAAATTACAAATGGCCTTGAATTAAAGATGATTTGTTAAGGGAAAAGTTTAGTGAGCAGAAAAACCATCATCATATTACAAATTTGAAACAATACTTGCCCATGTTCTTTCTTTACACTTTTGTTGCATGAATGATGGGTGTTGTAATGAAAGTGACGGCTGTTTTCCGAGTAGGGGGAAAAGATGTAACTCAATGTCTAGTTTTTTTCAAATTGTTCTGAGTAATTAATAATGAAGTTGGTTGTTTGGATTTGGTTTGTTTTTCAAGTAATTGATTAAAATGAAATGACTTATTACTACTCTTTTAGTGTTAGAATTCAAATGAAAGGAATAACATTAAATTGTAGACCATTACTTCATAGTTACAATATATTCAATTTTTTGCCTGCACTGTGTTATTGTTTTTCAAAGGAAAAGAAAGCATGCCATGCATGACATGAGAAGCCTCATCGTTGTAGTTTCCATAGATCATTCTAGGGTTAGTATGGTAAGCATTAATATATTTAGGTATGTACTTGTTTTCAGTACACACAGATCATTCAGGTTCATCTACTTCTTGTCAAACCTAGCTGTTCAGGAAGTTCCATCCCGTTTTCACCCTTCATACAGTATTATGTCATAAACATAACACTGTTTGTCACCACATGACAAGCACAATAGGTCTTCATTTACCTGCACTTTATACACCTAAGCTGACAAAAGTGACACACTGCTTGGGATTAATAACTTATCACAAAGCAATATTATGATCGCAGCCGGCATTTCCTTGAAAAACGTAGTAAATTGAGCCTGTCCACTGCCTATTCCCGCTATACACCTGATATTTTTCATTCCAGAGATTCCATTACATTTCACACTCTTTCGGCCCCATTTAATCCACCTTCAAGGAATCGTTTGTAATAATTATGAACCACTTCTCAATTTATGCTCCATTCTCATCACGTAGCAGCCATAAGATGTGGGAACATGCTGCATCATCCCATGTGGTTGTCATGGCAACCTTCACCGTCATCAGGGAAATTTCATTGAAATGTCATTTCTTGTCAAGGGGCAGCATCTTGCATTCAGAGGAATTGTGTGCTTGTTGAGAAGTGGCTTAATAATTTATCCAAACTAGCAATCTGTAACACATAGAGAGTTGTCGCGGAGTATAGCAATTAGACTTAAAAGGAGATCCTGAAACTGTGTATGTGATTAACTGCGTCTTTGTGTAAGAGTTGGCCATCTCAGGTATTGTAAATTAATGCTCCTCTCCATTATAAAATTTCTTAATGAAGAGTTCATTCTGTTTATCACTTTGGTTTTAAATAGATTTAGATGAGAAAGATAAATAATATATAGAAATGTACTATTCATATAGGTATTGAAAGTTTTGAAGCCATTCAAATCAAAGTCAATGGCAGTAATTCCAAGATGTGGTGAATTGATTTTATAACTGTATGTACCTACTGTTATTGTCAGAGTGCTGTGTAATCATCATCAATACTGTCTGTAGGATTGAAGTTCAATTTTATAATTAATGGATACTGTGGTAAGTGGTAGGATATGTATTGTGAAGAAAAAAGAGAACTTAGATTTCTTTGAAAAGAAATGTGGTTTAAAAGGAACTGTAAAATTAACATACAAATTAGCGAGGTGACTTCATGGTATTTGCTTGCAATACAGTGAGATACATTGGTCATTTTGTGCCCAGTGTAAATAGTTTGGATTTGTTGTTGTTGTGAAACAAATGATCTTTTTACTCTGTACAGTATGTTTAAGACAATAGTTCACATAACCTCAGACAACCTGAATTCTCCCAACCTACTCCAGCTCCTCCGATCACAACTGTCGAAAATTCATCCTTATCCATGGATGCACAATTCTGGTTTATTGCTTCACAGGCCATAAACCTGGTGAGAAATTCAAGGTCCTTGTAAGTAAAATCAAAACACACTCATACATGGTGTGAAATATAGTATGTTGTTAGTAACTTGATGTCAATCAAAAAGCTGTGCCAATTGAGACATTTTTTAGAGTACGTGAAATTTAATAGTTTAGGATGATGAATGACGATCTCTTATATGAATGAATGAGAAGCTACATATATATGTATGTATATATATACATATCTTTACAATATTATTGCTGGCAGTCAACACATATGTAGCAAATATTTGGCTAAATATCACAATTGTGTTTTCCAGCATGGAAGTCAGATTACCCTTGTGGTTAGCATTCTGTACCTCTGTAACCTCAACATATACTGTACTCCTCTCACAGTTTATATATTCATTCAAGACATTGCATATCACTTTGGCTTCATCATTTATTCACATTCTCGTTCTTTTACTTTGAAGAGGGAACACTGTCACCCCATCTTGAAGTAGTGTAGTACTTTGTCCTGTTTCATGATTGGCTCTTGAGAATCATGTGACATGTTTCTCCTCAAATGTGATATTACTAAAGAGTTACTGCATTGTTTGCCTTGAAAATGCAACATTGAATTGGGTCCTAAAATATTATAAAAGCTACCTTAAAGAGAAACATCTAAATATCTAGAAAGCAAATTGTGAGATTTAGCTGTTGCTTCAAAATAAATTTGGTATGACTTGTCTTGCTCTTCGGGTTACAGATTCCCATAGACTAGGTCCAGTAGTCTTTACAGCCACTTCCTACATTTGTTGTGGATTTCTTTTAAAAGCTTCAAGCTGCAGAATGTACCAGTTTTACTTTATTCACTATAACTTTGTTTTTGTGCCACTTTGCACTTCAGTGTTACACTTACTCATGTTTGGCTACAGTAATCATTTCCTTGCCAGCCCTTCTGACTGTATCCTATCTTCACTCATCTGGTAACATTGTAGGAATCTTTGAAGGTGAAACTGATAACTCAATTGGGTGCCCTTTATCATTGTACTAATAAACTTTGTGTATCCCGTATAGGTGAGGGTTACCATGTTTTTGTTTAGCTGAAAGTAGGACAGCTATATTGAAGACAAAGGGTGTTTTTACATTTGATCCGGATCTGATGGCTAGCGCGGGAATTGATCCACTGCCCAAGATCAAATTTGTGGTGTAAATGGAGATCTCATGTGGATCTGATTGCCTGATTTTGATCCTAGTAAGGAGGGAGGATCAGACCTCCGCTCAGGCGATCAAATCTGTTGTGTAAATGCTCGCCGGATCAATGGTGACAGGAACTGAGATATCAAATGTTGAAGTTTATTCACTCAAATTAAAATGGTGCATTGCGCAATAATTTGTGATGTCATTCTTGTACTACTCAGATTACAATCTTTGTATTTCTTTGTTTTTCCGAACGTTACTGCACCTTGTACTAAGGTGTGATAGTACTCTTATGAGGTGATGTAATTAATTCAGCCCTCCTTGTGCAACATATTATTCAAGCAAACAGGAAGTGTTCAAGGTCATAAAAACATTTCCAATTTTAAAGGGAAACAAAGCATGTTATGTGAGTTGTACAATAAGAAAGTCACAAATTATTGTGCAATCGACCAATTTGTTTTAACCCTTTACAGTGGTTTGGGTCCTTTTGGACCCATGTGGAGAGCTCGGCTCTCACACATCTTTACTGTTTCACGCGGAGCTCGAAACTGCGAGTAGCTACCCGAAAATTCGGCCACAACAGCAAGAGAGACAATAGTTTAAGGTCACGGGGTCAATGGCCTACAGAAGCCGATGCGGGGCAGGCTACGTCTGCTTTTCCGCCCTCTCCCTAGACGCACAAATGTGCCCCGATCGGAGCACAACGGTAAAGGGTTAAGTGAATAAACTTCAACATTTTATATCTCAGCTCAGGAATGTCATGTAAAGATGGGAGTATTGGATGTCATGTAAAGATGGGAGTATTGGACTGTTGGAATTCATTTTGCATAGTCTTAAGTATATATTTTTGAATTTTTTGACTTGAGGTACACTTTAAGTGAAAATTGGCATTAGTAGGTCTGTTGACTATTTTGGTTTAACTTGAAAAAGAAAATGGTGGATTGCCCTCATTTACAGTGTAGATATGTTAACAACTTGAAGGTCTGCTTCAGAAGTAGTACCTCAATGTTTAAAGTACAGTGTTTGAATGGAAGGACTACCTCAGAGGTACAGTAGCTCTGTCATTGTTTACAGTATTACATGTAAAGGATGGTCTCACCTACCCTGTTTTCAGGGTAACACAGCGTTACCTTGCTCATGAGTAATGTAAGACTGTGAGTTAACGCAGGGTGGGTGTCTAAATTTCGATCCACCTTTGAACGCAGAGCTCTGTGGTTTAAAACACACTGCTTGTTTTAATCATGCAAGGTCACAGTTGTTTGTGGAGCTAATGATCCATCTTTTATAGCATTTTATAGTAATTGGTATGTGAAATACTTGACCTCATTACTATGGTAGCAATATACTCAATCAACCAAACCTGGATTACGTGAGAACACACAGTGGAAAACATGGTGTTAACCTGTGGTTTTGTCCTTTTATAAACATGGAATAATATCAACCGTCATGGGGTACGTGAAAACAAACCAGTAGAGTAAGTACTTCCATGGGCATATGAGGCGCGGTGCTGGGGGGCACTTGCCCTCCCAATTTGGGCAAAAACAGCTGGTCCATTTGGGCAAAACATGATAGATGGTTCCATTATTTGGGAAAAATTGCTCTTGCCCCCTCCAAAAAATTACCCCTGGTATGCCTATGAGTTTTTCCATGGAACTTAGAAGATAGTGAGCACTCTCTGCAGGTTTGATATTTTCCCATGACCATCAACTTCTGCAGATTTGTAAGTGCACTTTTAAACTGTTTCAAAGTTTTTTTGTGTAATAATTTAGTCATCTTACTGTAGTGTATATCATCTTTAAAACACATGATCACTACCTGAGTACACTGTTTACTGTATGTGGCAATGTTGCATTGACATATCAGTTCATTGTGACATTAAACATCCTTCAGTGTCTTTGCATGGTAGGTGTTCAGATTATTCACAGCATGTGCACAAATAATACCACATATATCAAAGCTAAGTGTTTATTCCTTCATGGTGTGTGATGTGTCACCCTGTCCTGTTTGCATTGAACAACTTGGTTGGAAAGTTATTTTAGAATGACACCAACAGGGGAAAGGAAGAACAAATGAAAATAAACAGATAGATGAATTGATGTGTTTTATAAGACTTTGACATTTTTTGAAGGATCTTCCTGGTTTAGCTCCTACGGGCTAAATCCCTTGAAATGGTATCCTCTGTGAAGCCTCAAAGTGAAAATGTCTATAAATCCAAGTATAAATTTTCACTTTTCAAATGTGAAAGCCATCTTCATTTTAGTTTAGACCTTTATGCACCATCATTGCCAAACAGCGAACTGTAAATGGGAATAGGCCTTCCATTGCTGAGCTGTTTGGCAACAACTACACTGGAGGTTTTTCTTAGGAAAAGGAATTTATACATACTGTCACTACTGTAGAGGTTGCATTCAGTGTGTATGACATTTAGACCATTGAATGATGCTTATAGTTTTAGGTTTTTCCTTTGGAAGTCTTGCAAGAGATCATTCACTAGATCCAACCAGACTAGGCCCTAATTAAAAGGCAGCATGTACAATATGATGTTGCAAACTATAGGCCTACAGCCATTTGCTGTGAAGGGTTCATCGTTACACACTGTTCTGCCATTACTGCTGTTTTCTTCATAAAACACATCACAGCTGCTGTATTTTGAGTAACAAACTTGTGGAAATTTCATGTGTATCAAATTTATCAACCCTTTTTGACAGGCCGAGCTGTGTAGTTGCTCTGTATTTTGCTCTGCTTTTCGTGTAAAATCCTTAAACGAAACACTGTCTTTGTTTGTTTACTACTTCAACAAATTTTGTTCTGTTTTTATCCTAAATGGGACTAGTTTAAATACACAGTGTCAAAACAGTAGCTGTAAATATTTTGATGTTAGTCATAACTTTCAGCTAAAGATTGTGTGGGGTATAGGTATGGTTGCCTCTGCTGGTCTAGAATAATGTGGTGAATCCATGGTCAAGTGCATGGGTGTCTGCAGGGGGGGGCACTTATCCCCCCCTGGAAAATCAAACTTGTGAAAAAAAATTAATTAAAAATTAAAATGAAAAATAAATCATCAAGATATCTTCACTCACAACATCAGTTTCTACTTGTGAAATATGTGGACATTTGACCAGGGACAGCAAAAGAGAAGATGGTGTGCTGAATAGTGAAATCGTAATTTGGGGACCATCCTTCGTGATATCTATTGGAAATTTGTAACCGTAAAAACTATGCCAAAATGTTCCTAGTTGTCAGGTATGTAGTGTGCGTATGGCATCCGACTATTGATGAATGCGTTGGTCTTGGTTTGGTCCCGTGCTGATCTCAAGTGGTGACGCGTGGATTTAACTGGGATATACAAGGTGAATATGGAGGGGGGGACATATGATTCATAATTGGGTAACGGATATAGGCCTATATAGGTTGTTTGACAGTCGTAAGTTTTATCGTGCATAGGCATGCGAGGCTGTGACTGAGAGACAGATTTCCCTTCAATAATTTTTTACATTGAATATTCTAAAAATCTAAAAATTACAGACATGAAATTCCTGTTTCAGGGCTGGGTACATGCAGCTTAGAACACTCACCAAGTGTCCTTTCCGGCCATCTGGGTGGTTTGTAAGGCCCAAAATTTTCTTGTACGCTGCCCGCCAACCGATGGTGGCGCTCCACTTAGATAGTGTACACAATGCAATCATCTATGAGATGACCTTGCCCCCCTTGTAAAAATTTCTGCGGACACCCATGGTCAAGTGGTTAATTTACTTGCACCAGGGTGGCGTAGAGTTTCAGTCCTGGCCATATCAAAGACTTTTCATTACCAGTGTGCTTGCTGCTCATCATCAGCAGTGAAGTATAGGGTAAACAAGCCAGTACAGAAATCCACAACTGGGAAAGATACAGTGGCCAGCCTGACATAAACCAAGTGGTTGAAACTAAGCTGTAAAACCTCATCTAAGTAACTAACACAGATCTATTCTAGGATGTGGAGATATAGAGATCTGAGTTCTAAGCTGTTTTCATTTTCGTACTGCAGAGACTAGTATTCCTTGTTGCAAAGAGCTCTGCTTTTAAAAGTGAAGGTCTTGTGGAGGAAGGTTGATGTTCACTGTCAGCCAAAACAATTTGATGAATGTGAAAAGGAATTTGTTGATGTGGTATAAAAGAGGAGTTGCCAAAGATGTTGGGATGTGTGCATGCTTCTGTCAGGAAAATTCACACTTTTTTAATACACAGTACAGGATACGTGTATCACTTTATCAGTATGCAGTTTTTGCCAACTGAAGCAAGGCATTTGGAGAACATGTAAGCACTTCTTGGGTCAGCTGGTCAGAGTTTACAGGTGTCAGCTGGTCAGAGTTAGACAGATAAGGTTTTATGCCTCAAATTAAAACTTTCTGCCAGTGGTTTTATGTAGTGGTGTTCATGGTCTTTTCTTCAGTTTTGATGCACTAAATTGTTATCCCCACTACATTGCATCATACCCAAGGGCAGTTAGTTTCATTGGTATGACCCAGCACAGGAATGGAACCCCAACCTGCTTCAGTGTCAGATGCTTTACCAACTAGACCACACACAGGGTCAGAGAAAGGATTCAGGTCATAGATTCCCAAACCAGGGAGTTTTGGGGAATACCCATACCAGTTATTTGTGGGGAATCTACCAATTTTTTTTTCCTTGGGGGAGGGGGGAGGTGGGGTGGGAGTAGTGAGATGGAGCAGGAAGAAGAGATTTGGGGTACTGAAAGACTGAAGGGAGAACCAAGAGAAAGAGTCTTAAATATTTAAGCTCAAATTTCTACTGTACTTCCAATGGTAGAATGGAAGGGTCAATCTAAGTAGTGAATCCTACAGTGATGATGGAGTTACCACAAGGTAATTATTATACCTAAGTTAGGTTAATTTTCCTTGTTACTCTTCTTTAATCTACAGATTTAATACAACTCATTTAAGATGACACTAGAAAGCAAAGGTGCTCAGTGACTTCATAGCAGTTCATCGGTTATCGTTTGAGCTGCTGCAACGAATCCATCCCAGGAATGGCAAACTTGGTGGAAGAAAATGCTCCCTCTCTGAAGAGAAGCAATGAAGATGAAGAGACTAACGAAGAATTCAATCATGATGAAAGCAAGGTTTACAAACCTATCATTCAAGAGAAAAAAGGTGAATATCGTTACTTTGAAAATATTTGACTTTCAAAAAGAACAACACCTGACTCATTTTGCCTATTGGCACTTTCAACTTGCCTTAAGCAAGTAACAGTTGCTTGTGAGAAAACAGTCTATTTTCAATGAAAAGAGCCCTTAGAGATATCAGTTTTTGTTCCGACCACAATTTCGTACCTATCATCCTGGCCACCACAGACATTTAGTAACATTTACCAAGACCAGCAGCTGATATAAATTTTCAAATGTATCCTTACCTTAGGGTTGGAAAAATGTTTATTTTTTTTAAGGGAGTAAAATTATTTCCATGAAAAGAAGTGAAATTTCTCCCAATTCTCCTTATATTTTCATATATAAAGAGAAATTTCCTCCCAATTGCCATAATATCTCTCTAGATGCCCAAATTACTCAAGAAGGGGCCTCCCAGCTTCCCAACTTGCCAACTTTCTCAACCATTGCAGTCTCCTGCCTCCACCCCCTCCCCTCCCCCTTTCCCACCTCTCCCCACCCTTCCCCTTTCCCACCTTTCCCCACCCCTTCCCCTTTCCTTCTTCTCCCCCTAAAAAGAGGCATGTTCATTTTATAATCAACATTCAACATGCAGTTTTTGTTTTTGTAGTTGTTTTAACTGTTTTAACTTTTAACTAAGATGAAATTTTTTCTGGAAACATGTTAGTTTCATTAACATAATAATGTTGAGTGTTAGACACTGATATGTTCCACATTTCTTCCTAACTCCATGTTTGAACAAACTAAAAGATCTGAAAAATTTGTACATATTCAGGCAGAATTTATTTTAAAAAGGTGGACAAATTCAGGGACAAACTTTTTGTTTCCCCCAAATCAATATAGTCCAAATGCTTATGCATGGTATTATCAGTACAACCACTGTCTTCGAAAAAGAAATTGAATAGCAAAAAAGAGTATGTAAGAAAAAGCTTTTGTGTTTTCCCTTTCACATCACAGATTTGGAATAAGATTTATTTCTATTTGTGCTTTCTACTTAGGTAACATAAATATATTTCACAGGAGTTGTAACTGTTAATAATATTAATAATTGCATTGATTGAAAACAATGTTTTTGCCACATGATACCATACTTGCCAACTGTTCCAATAAGCAGAACTTTTCTGTTTTCTGAGATTTAAAACCCATAAATTATCAGAATGTTTCATCTTTCTGACTTTTGGTATATATATAAAATAATGGTAGAATGATCAGAAGAGTTGCAAAGTAACAGAACAGTGGCAAAGTCACGGGAGTGGTTTTGGGGGTCAAAACCCCCCGTGACCCAACCTTTCAATAAAAATAACATCTAAAATAGTGTTTTTTTCCTCTCTCCCCTTAGACTTTTCCTCATGTGGTTCCCCAACCCCCCCCCCCCCCCCCCCCCATGAAACAATCCTGTCTACGCTACTGGAAAGCAACAATTTGGCAAAACAATGTCAGCTCTAAGTTTTTGCATTCACCTAACTTATTCCCACATGTATTGTGAAAACTCAGAGAGGAATTTAGAGTTCCATTTCCTGGACCCCACCCATTGAGGTAAACACTTGCCACACACAGTGAATCATCTGCTACATATGCTCTGTTTTCCGGGATATGTTGGCAGGTGTGTTATACGACAAAAGAGTTTCTGGTTTGGATGATAAGAGAAAACCTATGCATTGTTTGTGCGTGTATGTGTATGTGGGTGTTTGTGACACTGCTTGTTAACATAATATCTCAAGATAGGAATGTCTGACAAATTTCAAACATGGTACATAGATGCGCTATATTAAGAGGAAAGACTATTGTTTTTGGTGGAGGTCAAAGGTCATGTGGCGTCACCAGGGATCAAAGTCTAAAAACCTTGTTAAGGCCATATCTCAAGTTAGAAAGCTTAGGTAGATGTCATATTTAATAAGTGGATGGGTTATTGTCAAAAGATGGTCCCTTTTGTTTTTGGCAGAGGTAAAAATTCATCTGGGGTCACTGGGGTCAAAGCCTGAAAATTTGGTTAAAGTGATATTTCAAGATATGCAACTTGGATAGATTTCATATTTGGTATGTGGATGTGTTATAGTCAGGAGATGTTCCTCATTGTTTTGGGTTAGGTCGAAGGTCACCTGGGGTCACTGGGGTGCAAAGTCTCAGAATCTAGTTAACACAATATCTCAAGATAAGAAACTTGGATTGATTTCTTATTTGTTATGTGGATGCATTTTAGTCAGGAGATTGTCCCTATTGTTTTTGTCAGAGGTCAAAGGTCATCTGGAGTCACCAGGGTCAAAATCTGAAAATCTGGTTAACGTGATATTTCAAGATAGGTAACTTGGATAGGTGCCGTATTTGGTATGTGGATGTGTTGTGGTCTGATGGTGGTCCCTATTATTTTTGGTGGAGGTCAAAGGTCATCTGGGGTCACCATGGTTGTTGTCTGAAAAACTTTTTTAATGCAATATTTCAAGATAGCTATTAGTCTGTGTCTGTGTATGTATGTTTTTCCATCTGGGTCATTCCATGGGGTTGGGGTATCAAAGTGTGACATTCATGTCAAATTTTAAATTTGGTAGATGCAATGCAAATCATTGTTTTTTTCTTAAAGAATCATTCTAAGAGGAAGAAACCATGAAGAATTTCTTCATGCAACTAATATACATTACATAATATTGATTTCATTTTTTCCCATATGTTTCACTGTGGTAATATTACCTATGCAACAAAGACACCGTGTCTTACAGACCTCCAGTACAAACAGGTTGACCTACAATAACCATAATCTAACTTGGCAACATGTCATCAACATAAGCAGATTCTATAGCTCATGTTTTATGTATTCCTTGAAAAAAAAGAGAAATGGTGTACCAAATCAATTTTTGTGGGAAGACAACTACATAGTACCTACGCAACAAGTCTACCTATGTAACATGTTGACACCATGAACATACTCGCAACTTTCACGATCTGTGTGCTTCTAATTATTACCAAATCTGCATGGATATGACTGTTGCAATTGAATGAATTGACTTTCACATATTAATATTTTTTGTTTGAAGCAAGAAGGAAATGCATCCTTATCTTGGGTTTTATTATACCTACACAACAGTTGACACCATAAGTAAATTTCATCTATATAGGCTTTTTAAAAGTATATATCTTGATTCTGCAACTTAGATTCTTTGTTTACCAAGGTAACTTGTTGACCTTTTGCTGTTGGAGTGAGTGTGGTGGTAAGGGAATTTCAGTGGCAAATCATGTGAAGCAAATATACCTATGCAACAAAATGACACCGTCCGTTGCATAGGTATGACTAATTTCATTCAAACACTGAGAAAAAAGTTGGTTCCATTGCAATTGTCTGGTAATAACAAATTGTTTTATCCCCTGTGTTTTGCAAATGCCTGGATTAGGCAAGGTAAAATTACATCTGTAAAGGGAATGGGAAGGGCCTAAATTCTGCAACATTTTATGTCACAAATTTTTCGACAATTTTTCATGTGACACCACCAAAAAATTGGGAAAATCTCAAAAAATCATGGGGATATGTCAGTTGTATTAAATATAAAAAAACAAACATTTAATGCATTTCATCCCATACCAAACTTAAATTGATCATGTATCCACATAAGATTTAACAAGTATTTCTTACAGGTTATACGCATATGTATTGGTTATGACCCAACCCCGTGGAATGACCCATCTATCTATCAATGAGGTTAAAGGTCACTTTGGGTCACTGGTGATCAAAATGTGAATGATAACCTCTTAAGATGTTAATACATCTTAAGGTGGAAAACTAACATAGATTTCACATGTGGTATGTGGATGCACATTATAGTAAGAAGTTGATTCCTATTTTTGTGGGTGGAGGTCAAAGGTCATGTGTGATAACAAAATTTTCTTTTGAACATGCTAGTATCACATTTGAGTGAGAAGATAATGGTACATGTTGCAATGGAACATTTATGTATCATTGAAAGTGCAATGCAATTTTGTGTTCTGGTTAATCAATGCAATCTTTGAGTAAATATTATCAATAGAGCAATTTGTCATTACATAGTGTAAGAGCAATTGGCGCAAGTTCTTTTTGTTTCTTTCACAGATGACTGCACCCCTCCAAAGAAACGAAGAAAGAAAAGAGTTTCCTTCAATGGTGTTACAGTCTTTTACTTCCCTAGGTCCCAAGGATTCACATCTGTTCCAAGTCAAGGAGGGGCCACTCTAGGTAAAGTCAGTACTCTCTAGAGAAACACTCTACTCTGGGGGAGGGGGTGAGCTCTGTGTAACCATTAGTGCATGGGAAACCATCTCATGTTCATCAGTCAAGACCTGAGAACAGTATAAGTAAAGACGTATGTATTCAAAAATGGCTCCAAAAGTTTACTTGGTGAATTATTCCCTCACAATTTAAAAAGTTGTTACATATTTCTGTCAAAAATACAACTTAAGTTATTTTTACTGAGTCATTCACATTAACAACTAAGTGGCGTCATGGCTCCTTTACTACTGAGTTGATGAGGTATCTTTACATTCTCACAACAATG
Source organism: Holothuria scabra (assembly GCA_037179385.1). Lineage (NCBI taxonomy): Eukaryota > Metazoa > Echinodermata > Holothuroidea > Aspidochirotida > Holothuriidae > Holothuria > Holothuria scabra. Next base: position 5,674,976 of record CM074201.1, read on the forward strand.
AAATGTAGATTCTAAATTTGTCTACATTCTGCATGTGCAAAACCTAAGATAAATGCATAATATGTCGATGGGCATGATTTATTCCAACTGGTGTCAATCTACATCACCTCTCATTACCTTCTACTTACAATATAATCCCTACTTACCCACAGTAGGTCCCTGGCAAGCGTCTAATAGCACAGTGGCATGGGGTGACCTCCTATAAAGGTCACCCGATGACATAACCAAGAATGACCTTATAGGGTGCACCCTTTGTGCATTGTTGGTGGGTGGTTTCTGCTGAAAAGAAGCAGGTGGTTTTAAATTCCTTAAAAAGTATGAAAACCACTACCACACTTAATATTAGTATCACACTTTCTTATGGAAGGGATAATTCAGTGCAAAAAATGTCTCCCAAGAGAACATTTGAAATAGATAAGGTAAATTTACCAGGCAAAATAGATTACGCTACCTTTGAAGTTGAAAACACCCCACAAAATGCATAAGAAGTATTTACATGACAGGTTTACAGTGTTAATTCAATTCAGTTTAGATTGCAGTGCTTAAAACTTTAATCAAATATTGCTTTCTTGTTTTTCCAGTACTCAATGCTCTTTATTCTGTCAATGGATCTTGCTTTGTTTTATTCTGTGATATGTGACTATCACTGTTATATCACTTTGACGTAGCTGCACTGTAAAAGACTCATTTGATTTCCAATTCCCCTGAAAATCATTAGACATTTCTTTCGGCCCAACCCATGATGCATGCCTGTTTGATAATTTGAATCAAGTATGAAATTGGAAGTGTATTAAAGTAACACAAAGGTGAGAAAAATACGTTAAACTTGTGTCAGTTTGAAATATAAAAGTGATATTAGTACTGCTTTAAGGAAGTATCATTTTTTTTTGCCTTCATTAAAGTCAAGCAATTCCTGCTGATACCTAGCAAAATAATGATTGCAAAATTTCCCATAAGTCACCACAGTTGCCTTCTCTCTTCATAGGAATGTCACCAAAACATGACATGTGTAAGGAATTCAGCTTGGCTGAATTTGCCGAAATGCAAGATTGGAACCACCGAATGGCACTTAAGGCCCAACTTCTTCAGCGACGTAGAGATCAGATGGTTCGGAACAATTGTGAATTTCAGGATTCTACCCTAGAGGAAGATGTAGAAGAGGAGATTAACCAGATCACGATCAGTGATTACTACTTCCTTCAACCGGTCCCAACAAAGCAGCGGCGAACCCTCCTTAGGACCTCAGGTGTCAGGAAAATAGACCGCACAGAGAAATTGGAGTTGAAAAAGATTCGCCTATCACGGGAGTCATGTGGCTGCGATTGTGTAGGTTATTGTGACCCAGAGACATGTCAGTGTAGCATAGCCGGAATAAAATGTCAAGTGGACAGAATGTCATTCCCTTGTGGATGCACCAAAGATTACTGCAAAAATGAATTTGGAAGGATAGAATTTAATCCCATTAAAGTAAGAGAACACTTCATTTCCACAATGCAGAGGTTAGAGTGGGAAGATTATGGGTCTGAGAATGACTCAAATGACCTCTCATCGCCTGAGAGAGATGGCCAGTTTGCGGGCCAAACTGGCTCAGAATCTATGGATTCTTGTCCAAGTCATTTTCATTCACAGACTTCCAATTCGTTCATGTTTAGGAACTCCTTCAGTAAAGAACTTCAGGTCGAACCTTTCTTGTCAGAACGATTTCCCCATTTTCCCCAGACATCCCTCCAGCATCCCCTCCCAGGGTCTAGTGGTCTGAATTCTGAGGGCGACATACCAATCCGAATTGAATCTTGCCAAAATTTAATTGCCAATTATGGACCTCAAAAGCTACATTACAATGATTCAGATGATAGTCCTCTGGAAGGGGATGGCGATGTTGACTTTCCTTGCAACATGGGAATGACATCCACTACCAGCTATGACAGCTCAGAGGATAGTCTCAGCTCCAGCTCTGACACCAGCTCCACATCAACAGGTGAGAACCTTGTACAAGAGAATGGATCATTCTACTTTGGCAATGCTCAGGATTTTTCCAATCTTTCTGATGAAATTGCAGCTGAAGAGATAGGAGATGGAAGCTCAACAAATTCCAGAGATGATGGAGACCAGTGTGGTAAAACTTACACTGAACTTACTCAAAGTTCAACATTGCAATCTTTTGGCCTGTCTCAATTCCCAAGTATTTCACAAAGTTTGGAAACCCATGGGTTACCTCCCATGGGCTCAATATTTCAGAGTTTGAACAAGTCAAGGCAGGAGCCATCAGTAACCTTAGGAATGCTGACCAGTGGGAGCAGCGTCATGACCAGAGGGATAGGATCTCATTTGTATTCTACATATTCTTCGTCCATGATAGCAAATTCCTTTGAAGAGATGAAGGAAACAGCACTAGCTACTAGCAGTATTAGCACAGTCCCATCTCATGCATCTTGCATGGTGCTCAGCCCCAACTTCTTGAAAGACAGCACAGAGGAGGTCCCATCTGCCTCAAGTCAGGTTGACAGTACCTGGCAGCGCCAGTATTTTTCAGGTCACAATTTAGAACCATTTTACTGTCAGGAACAAAGTGTTAAGACTGAGGGCAGCATTCCAAAACATGAATCTTCAAAATTGAATATCAAAGATGGTACCCGAGGTGACAGAGAGAAAGATGATGCTGCCTCTTTGGCAGAAGACCAGGGTGAAGAAGATGATGCAAAACAAAACTCTAAGTTACCAGATGAAGATAGAGATTCCTCAGACTCATCTAGTGATTCAGCTGTCTTCTCTGGTAATGAGGAAGCATGTCCTTCTAATGAGATGGAGGAAGAGGTTACTCAGAGCCCTACATGTGACTCAAGCAATGACTCTGCCTTAGGAGTATCTTTAAAATATACCCAGAAGCAGAGTGAACAAGCTATGAGTGATGGATTGGTCAAAAAACCTGATCAAGACCCCTTCATGGACAGTGATAGCAGTCTGACCGTTCCTTCTCTACTGAAGCCACGAAAATCTTTGCCAACTCTTGAGTCAACTGTCGTAGAATGATGTAAGTTCTTAATGCTGGTAAAAAGAATCAGCTGTTTTACAAATGCCATTACAGTATTATAATCTTAGGGGTTGGAGGCAGGTAGGGAAAGATTCAATATGAAGAAGATGAACAAAGGGATTTCCTTTGTGGAAGCAAGTTTAAAGAATATTCAGTTGGTAGTTTTGCCAATTCAGTATAAAATGTCTTTGCAATTTTCTAAAAGTTTGACCTGATGTGATGAAGTGTGCACTATTTGTCACCATCAGTGCTGACTTTATAGTAGCAAAATTTCATTTTAGATGGAATATGAAAACCATCTCAAGTATTTGTTTTTTCTTTTTCAGTTATCTTAACCAATAATTGTAATTTATTCCATTATTCAAATATTCTAGTGCATGGTTCAAATATGTTAGTGTATGATAGTTTCTGTATTACCTTTTTTTGCCTTGTTTCATTAGTCCGTATGGTAACATTGATTTGTGCATTGTATCATTTAACTAAATGCAATTTTTTCTGTGAAGACTGACTCTAACTTTTTCGACCCATCTCCTTGTTTTTCAATTTTCAGGCTGTTTTATTTATTTTTTGGGTTCGTGCCAATTTCATCTGATCTTGCCTTGCTTGCCAGCCAGAAGAATGGACTTACTGAAATGAAGAGAACCATGTTAATACATTAAATATCCACCAACTCATAGTGCCCATGTCTCTGTTCATGTAGTTGCCATAATTTATTTTTACCCTTATCGTCATCATAACATATTTTCCCCCATTCTTATCCAACTTTGGTTACTGGTAATGGCTGTATTTTGGCTGAATTTTCATACTTTGTTTTATTTTGCTCATTTTCTTTACAACTCCAGCAGTAGTCAGTCACATGATGAGATGGCTTTTTATTTATTCTAAGTAATATTTGCAATGTAGACATTTTATAATGATATACAAATCCTTTCAAATTTTAAATATGTGTGAAAAAGGAATATTTCAGTAGTACTTTCACAGACGGTAGAAATGTTTCTTGCCTATCTTTTTAAAAGTTTACATTTTTTATGGTCCAACACAGTCGTCAAGTTTTCGTTCTATAGACATTCTTTGTTAACTTAACTGCATTGCCCATTGTTTTAGTTTCATCACACGTAACAAGTTTGCTGACCTTGAGTCTGAAAGAATTAACACACTTCAGCTATTTGTGAGCTATGAACACAGTGTTAAGTATACATCCTTCAGATTGTATATGAGGTTTTTACATTCTGTTGTTGCTGAACAAACGGGGGGGGGGGAGGAGGGGGGAGAGACATTGCCTGTCTTTCTTTCAAAAATGACTGTTTGAAAAATAAAGTTGGTGGGGAATTTCTCAAATATTAGATTTGTACCCCCTCCCCCATTTACACCCATGTATACTGGTGAAATGATGGTGCAATAATGTTATAAATGAGATGGTTCTAAATGACATTCTTTTAGCTATTGTTAGCAACCGTATTGGCCATACGTATACCCAACTTGTAAATTTTATTCTGTTTGGTTTGGCAGAGTGAACATGATGGGAGGGGAAGTAATTGGATGCAATTTGTGTAGATCTATCTATTTAACAAAAACTTGTAGAAGCCATTGCATCAGATAACCCTATAGTTCCAGGCTCATTTTTTGTTCTTGAGCTGGTCTTAGAAGACTTCACGAATGCTGCACTAGCAAGACAGTAAATTATTCCATGCCATATTTTATTAAGAATAGGCCAATTGTCTAGTTTGTGTTGAAGGGGTGGTGACAAGAGGCAAAAGTCATATATTTTTCCAACTCCTCCTGAAAAAGAGGAATGTTTTTGTTCATATGTGTTATTGATGTTTTCCTTTTGTCAGAGATATTTTTCTGTGTATTCAGTTTTGTGTTTACTTTGAAATGGTGCTTTAATTTGAAATTTATGTGTGTTACATTTTTTTTTAACTTGATAATATATTACCTGTCAATACCTGATCGACAAACGAAACTCACAAAAAGAGGTTAGAATATTTATTTGTAAGATCCTGTATTAGACTTAGATCATTCCTTTGTTGTTTGAAAGAAAGTTGTAAACATTTGTTACAGGGTACATGCAGTTGCCCCAGTCCTTGTTTGTAAACATGTGTTACAGGGTACATGCAGTTGCCCCAACCTTTGATAAAAAATCTGTTCAGTTTTTCCAATCTCTAAAAATGCCATTCATGAATAAGGATGGGAAGACCTATGACCATACAGAGCTCAGACAGTGTATATGGATACTATAAGACTTGCCCCAAATCAAACTGCTCACTGACTTGTCATCAGTACCTCAAGGGCTCCTTCAAGCTTCTTAGGCTCATTTCAGTAGATCCAAAGGCTCAGTCACAGACCTGGACTAGGTTTTACAACTTTATCTTGGGGTTATTGCATTTACCCTTGACACACTGTCTGCAAGTTGTCATAGTTTGAAATGTTTGGTTTATATTGTGTGGGTCATATTGATCCAGTGGTGCTCTTACTTGTTCAACCTTATTATTTTCTTCTTGCTGATCGCTTGCCGCTTTAAGGTGGTAATTATGGTGTAATAGGAGTCAGAGCTTTTTATATTTTTACATGTTTCTGGAATATTAGATAGAGTACATGCATTTTACAGAGGCCACTCTGATGTTAGTCTTTTTTGTGATGTTTCAAACATATTTTACATCAGACTTCACCTTTTTGTAGAGAAAATCTTCTTTCAGATGCCCTCTGCAAGCATAAAAATTGATCCTGAGTGTAAGTATGTACAATACACAGTCAGTTCAACATCTGCTGGTTTGGAGTTCATTTATGAATGCGAGACAAGTTATCATCAAAGTGAATGCAATATTAACTTAAATGCTTGTTCAACAAGGACATGAACAACTGCTTTCATTGCATGGGCCACTCTGATGCTCATTGTTTAACAAGAAAATTCCTAACTGGTTAAAAAGATGACTCTTAATCCATAACCTAGTCTGTGATTCTTAAAAATGAATACAATTGATACAGAATAATGTAAAGCAAAGTGGCGTAGTCACGAGGAGGGTTTGGGGGGCTAGAACCCCCCCTCCTTGACCCATCTTTGCATTGCAAAAAACACCTAAAGTAGCTTTTTTTCTCTCAATCCTTAGACATTTCTCTCCTGTCGTGCCCCAGACCCCCCATGACACCAAAACCCTCCCTATGACACAATCCTGGCTACATGCCTGGTCAAGCAGAGTGTTAAACAGTGGGTATTGGCTGTGTGAGCCAACTCTATAGAAACTTGAGACACAGGATGAAACAGAGGAGAGAGTATGTTTATGTTATTTATTACCATGTGCTTAATTCTTTGAATTTTTATTATAATTTTTTCAGACTATCATTGACTGATGATAATCACACGCCTTGCACTAATGGTTTTACTGCTCAAAAATACAAACACACCCTTTCTTCATAATCTAATTAAATGTGATGTGAGAAAGTTTTGTAAATTATGCATTCTGTATTTTTCCCTGGAATACACATTTTGCGGTTGATGTTGTTTCATGTTTCCTATATTTTCATCGAGACTTAAAATTAAAACAGGGATTATGTGAACAGTAAAGTAATTTTTACCATTATTGTTGGAATATTTCTAACACTTTTGTATAAATGCAGCTCTGAAGATATGAACGTCAAGAAAAATGTTATTATTGTTAACCGTATTGAGCAGCAGTATGGATATACATTAATACACAATCTGGTATTGTGGTTAATATTGTGTGCTATGTATCTTACCTAAGAATAAGTGAAAATGAATTTATCATTGAATAGATATTTGAATATTTTCTACTTGCCTTACATCCTAAGACACATTTTTCAAGTAAAAACAATAAGAACTGTAAAACCATACTCAAAGCTTTGCCATAATTGTCACAACTTCATCATTTTTAGTGGAATTCTATAAGGTAAATAGGACTTGGTTTTGGTTACAATGCTGTCAATAAACAATACATATAAGCAGATGTGATCTAGCATGAGATTAATACGTCACAAGAAAAGCTTCACCACCTACCAACACCCTTTAAACTCCTTCCCATCTGGACTTCTGAAAGCAAAGGAATTGATGGGACAGTAATATTTTAAGAAGGAAAGAGGGCATTAGATGCTGATGGTATTTATATCTTAAGGCAAGCCAAATTTTCCAACATTTGAAGCTTCCTGCTCAAAAGTTTGTACACTTTTGAGCACCATAGTCATGTTCTTCAAGTGAAAAATTGTGCACATTGTAGGAGGTCAGCTCAGGCACTGATGACTATTCATTTATTCCTCTGCTGTTGAAGTTTTTGTGTATTAAAGTTTATTGGTTACTTGCTTTATCCTGTAATTGTTCAGTTTGTGAGAAACTGTTAAGCACTGAGGTTTAGGTATAACTTGAAGGAGGAGAAGGGTAATCTGCTTTTTTATCAAAATCAACAAGCAATAAAGCAAAACAAAAAAAACACCTGGTAAACGTGACAAGATTGACATTCATTGAGGCAGACCTATCTTGTTGGAGTGTCATCTGCTACTAGATATTCTCAATATACTAAAATCACTAGCATTCTTTGAATTTGTGAAACTAACAATGATTGTGTGAATGTCCTTTAAAAGATGAAAAAACTTTGTATTCATTAACTGCTACTTTCTCTTGATAACAATCAAGTCTTTTGTATATCAGTTCAGTATTTTGTAAGGTTGATAAAATTCAATGCCAGTACAATGTGAGAATAAGTGCACAGAGGGAAAATAAAAGATACTTATCTCAAACTTTTTAAAGAAGGCTTGGTGCCCTTTTACAAGATCAGTGTTGCAACAGTGCAAGGATATTTTGTAAAAAAGCATTTTGATGATTTTTCTTACATCATTTTCTTCTGCTGGAGGTGGGGGGAAGGTCTGATTTGATTTAATCATGCAAAGTAATTGTTTTTATAAAAACTTCAATCATGTTTAAAAGATGTTGGGAAAATATTTAAGCTGACAATTATTTTTTCTGTTATTGCACCATGAATTGTAACGTCTGATGTTTTTCACCGAAAGATTTTTCATCAGTGGTATTACTTCATGTGATAAAGACTTTTTTCAAAGTCTGCATCTTAAAGTGCCAGTAAATGTGGAATTTATACAACAAACCAACCTTTAAACACTTTATAGTTCTTTGCTGATTTCGAAACTAGATGGACAATATCATAGGTCCAGAGATATACTTGGTGTGGCAACCTTCCCCACATCCTGCTTATAAGTTTGCAGTATGAATTGTGATGGCACTAATAATGTAATGGAATAATTATCTTGTGATGCAATGACCTATTCACTCTTCCTGATGGTGGTGTGAGGTTTGCCACTGACCACCTTATAGTGTCAGGGACTGCTGAGACTGGGTATTTAGCCCCCCCCCCCCCCCTCTCTTTTTCCTACTGTTGGAAGTTTGGGTTTTGTTAAACTGGTAACTGGGGGTTTTATTTTCTTGAATATATTAGACTGCTTTTCTATCCCCTCACCCCACCCCCACTTTTAATTGACCCACAGTCCCTGAAAGTTAACATTGGAAATGTACACATGAAAGGCTGTACTTAATTTATTAAAGTGGCTTTGTATGAGAATGGCAATGACCCCCAAAGAAAATAGTGGGTTGTAACATCTTTAATACCATGGTAAAAATAGTTAGGAATCCTTTTAGAAGCAATGATAGTAGATTATACCATGGTAAAGAATAGTTTGGAATACTTTTAGAAGCACTGATAGTAGAATTAGTGTCTGCAATTGGCAGAAACTAAAATTATAAAACACTATTGAAATGTGTTAAAAGTTACACACATTGATCATTGTTGCATTGACTAGTCCATGTGAGGTTATTAATCCCTTTGAAATTTTTTTATGTATACCTTCTATTAGGAAGGGTGCACACTAGATTCCCCCATTTGTTCCTTGTGCAGTACTCTTGTCCATCTCCATCATCAAAATCTCGCCAGAAAATGTTGAAAAAAAAAGCTTGCCTTCTCCAATCAGCAATGCAATGTAATGTTATGTCTTTATATCAATGGTTTTGAATATTCATTTATTTTGTAACATAATTATAGGAGTGCTATTTATTGATGTTTTTAAAAAAAATACCTTAGACCTAGACCAAATATGTACAGAAGGGAATCATGTTGCTTTTGCAGAAAGAACATTTACAACTTCAAAGCTGTCCAATTATGTGTTGACATTTTCATGTAGAGAGATTAAATCAATGTTGCTTCATTGTGTAATAGTAAGGTGTGTTCCAGTAAATGTTTGAAAGTTTAAAAAGAAACAAATTGACAATCCACTCTTTTTGCTTCTTTTCTGTTGTACTATTGACTTAATAATTTTTAATTGGAGCTTTTGATTTTAGCAAGCCAGTTATTCTTTTAGTAGGGTCATAAGATCGGCTATTTTGTGTATTGTGTGATAATACATAGTTTAAAGACTTTTGTAAATTACATGGTCTAAAAATGTTCATATAAAAAATCACAGGCCATAAAATCCCCCAAACTCCCTGGTTTGTGAAACTATGGGCCCTGATACTTATCTCCTATCTACAGCTCAAACCCTCACTTACCTGTATTAAGGCTGGTGTTGATTCCACAGTGGGGGTGTGTGTGATGCTCTGCATAAGCAATGGAGTGGAAAAAACGAGCCAGTGAGCATAACTGGAAAAAAGGCCGTGGCCGGCATGACTTGAGTCAGTCAGTTGGAAACTGGGCGGTAAAACTCTTTTAAACTAACCAACCAACAGAGGGTGGCCTCCCACATCCTCTTCTAGTGAGTGCTACAATTCTAGATAGCAGGCAAGAAGGATATTTTTGGCAGGAAGCACTCATATCGAGTACAGCTGGCAATATCATTCTATTTTGGTGTTGTGTTCTGTAGATAGCCCTCCTGTCTTCCCTTCTGCATACCATGGCCTCAAATCAGGTGCATGATAATGTGGTTAGAGCATCAAACTTGAAGTCCTTTTACCGTTGTGCCTGGTGCTCAGCATAAGCGATGGAGTACGGAAAAACGAGCTAGTGAGTCACAACTGGAGAAAAGGCTGTAGCCAGCTCAACCTACACCAATTGGTAAAAACTGGGCAGTAAATCTAACCTAACCCATGGCCCAAACCTAATGAACTTTAAAATATACAGACAAACTCTTGAACAAGTTTCAGAAACAAAACAGATGAACCTAAATATTCAAATTCAGATACATTATGAACAATGCCTGTAAAAAATATTTTTTTTTTACATTCAGCTGTCTGAAAGTACTCTCTGTGGGAACTGCCCATTATAACACTAGCTAGACATCTTTTCAAGACAAAATTAGCACTCAAAGCCACTTATTGTAAATTAATGCCCTACAAAGGCTTTTATTTTTTCTTAACGATATGAAGCAATATACACCATAAAATGAGACCTATGACCTCTAGAATTCTGAAAAAACTGTTACATACAACTTGCTTTTAGCAAAATAGATTTAACATATTACTTAACAAAGAAACACCTCTAAAAAATACACTAGTGACTATTTAAGAAGCTCAGTACTGAAAAATGTTTAAAATACAATACTACAGATTCATCATTTTCAGTGGTACTTCTTGAACATACACAGAACTTTATACTACAAGGGGAGCCAAAGAAGAACTTTGTTGCACAAGGTATATAACCTTGGCTTTCCTCTCTGTCTTTCCCCTAGTGTTCCATTTAGCGATAAATTAGCCATTGTCATATCAACACGCTGAGTGTCATTGACAACTTTTCTCCATTGTTCAACATATCCAAACTTTCTTCAAACCAGCAACACATTTGTAACTCTCACAAACCTACTTAAACTGGGTGTCATTGGTATAAACTGACATTTATCACTCACAAAACAAGTGACTTAAAATGATTTACCATTGCACTAATAATCATCCCTGCAGCTACCTGATGTAGTATGTTTCACCAAACAAAAAGCATGAGGTATTGATCATCAATTTTGACTTTTGACATCTGAAACAACATTTCTAAGGAATAGAAACAGCACTGAATAGTATTGGAACCATTCAAAATATAAGTAGTATTGGACCCACAGTAATATACCCATTCAGTATAAGAAGGTACTTCTTAAGAAGGTATTGATTGAACCACTAATATTCATCACTTTATCTTGTACTGTCATCAGCAAAATTGATTGCTGATACTATCCAACTCATATATTTCTCACCTTTCACTTTTTTAAGATCATACATTCCCGTAATGAATTGGTCACGTTCAAAATGTGAGTTACTTTTCTTCCAGATTTGTAATACAATGGTAGGCAAACAATAATACCCAATACATCTATGATATTTGATCCAACTCCAGGAAACACTAGTTACAGCATGCGAAGCATGGACAGAGAGAGACAGAACTTAGTGTACACTCTCATGCCAAATCCACAGCACACAAATAATACCCAATGCTTCTATGACATTTTATCCAACTCCAGGAAACACAAGTCACAGCATGCAAGAGCATGGAGAGAGGGAGCTTTGTTTACACTCATGCCCAGTCCTGGTATAATTGTTTGCAACCAATGTAGAATAGAAAACTTGATGTTGTGATATTGGTGAGAAAGGAGATTTAATATACCTCACTTAGACAATAGAAAAGTGAGGTTTTGAAATCAACAATTGAAGCAGGATCCCTTGAGTATACCCATTTTCCTCAGCTAAATTAAAAGTTCTTGTCATATTTTGCCTCATAAAAGAAATATCACTCACATGGCCATACAGGTCCAGACCTCTAAGGAGGAGGGTGATGACTTTTTTCCCCAATTCCAGACCACCAACCAGGCATAATCTCTGCCCAACTGCGACACTGAAGTCTGTCTGATTTAGCAAGGGTTTGGCCAATAGGGAGGGGCTGCAACCCCACCCCCCCCCCCCATCCCCTATGGCCATGAACATTTAGTGGCAGCTTACTGTATAACATAAGGTTTATAATGTATACATAAATGAAGTATGCTCATTTCTTAATTGCTGAGATCAGCCAACAGATCCTGGTATGTTGATGTCGACAAATTGACAGCAGCATGGTGATAGTTGATCCATAGATCAACTATCACTAACTAAACATAAGGTGAACAACTCGGTTAGAGTCTGAAAGCCAACTTTTTCCAAACCATCTCCTAAACTTACTCCTTTTGATAGATAAACTTGGACATAGTATATAAGGCAATTGAGTGACTTTCTCAGTGCAGGACAGAGCAACCACAAGACATGTTCAGCTCCACTTGAACCAACTGATTTAAGACTTGACTGTAAAAGTCTTATGAACGAACGAACAAACGAACGAACGAACAGACGAAGTGACTAACTGACTAACTAACTAACTTACTAACTAACTCACTAACTAACTAACTAACTACATGCATTCCAATTCATACTGGGGAAGAAACTTGACTAACTGATCAGTTAACCAAGCAGCACAAAAAAATATGTTTCCCAGGATTTCCTATGAAATCCCAGTGGGGACTGTTTCACATCCCCAACAGAGTTGTGTGTAATATAACACAGTTTTGCTTATCTGTATACATCCAACCATCATAAAGCAGAACAAACTACTAAATTCCACCTGAGTCAGATTAAACAACATATTAAAAAATTTATGCTAGTTACAAATGAACTACCTTTTTTCTTTTATCATTTCCAGCCAACTAAATAGCTCACCCATTAGGCTGCCCCAGGCTGAACCTTTTCTTGTGTCCAGGGTTAGGAAAAGGTTACAAACAGAACAGTGTCAAAAACACTTTAATTTTTAGTTGCATCTTCTTTTTTTTTTTTTTTTCCATCTGAGGTGCAACTCTCAGAATTTACATCTTTCTCAACTCTTGCATAGTGTGTCATAGCCCCACAGGAAAACACTAATACGGGTAATTTTCCTAAGTATCTTCTATACTTTCAACCTCCCCCCTCCCCCATCCCCTTGATGCTATTCCATCAGCTCATTTGGGATATCAAAGCAGACTTGAATGTTGTTGCTGAGCTTTTTGGACACAATTAAGGAAAAGGGTTTGGTAGATCTCCCATGAAAATGATCTTCTGTCTTTAACATCTCCAGACAAGTGGTCCCTGTTCTTGGGATTGAAACAATAATTAAAATGATGATTCACATCATTCATTAGACACAGGAAGTAAACAAGTATCTCTTCAATCTGCAGTCTGAAATGGTTAATCAGGCAGCTAAACCTATCCTCACTATGTTACAAAGCCAAGGTTAAATTAACTTTTTATGGCTACACTTAGTCTCAATGTTTGAGACAATGCCATTCAAAGGTTTCCACAGCACATGTACAATAGCCATTATCATGGTTTGATTTCAGTATGTATGGTATAATATGTTGACATTCAAGTTCTTGGGCTGTGCTTCTCCAACCTCTACCCTTTCTACATCTTAGTCTTGGAGACACGCTTCTTCCATTAACCCTTTTTACAGCTTCATCTTGAAGAGTGAGAGGTGCAGGTAAAGAGATACCTCAGAATCTGAAACAAAAGGCATGAACAAATTCAAAAACATCTTCCAGACCAAAGAATTGAAAACCATCAGCTTGTATAAATTTTTGCTCTAAATCTTTGATCTTTGATAAATCTTTGTGCCATCATGCAACTCTTCTGGCAAGCACAAGTCAGCTGTGACCAATCAAGGAGATGATATGTTTGGATATTTGCGAGTACAGATGCCTGCTAGTTCCTCAATATGTTTGGGTAGATGCAATAGCACGATTGTAAAGCCATGTTTTGTAAAATGTCATGTTTGGTGAAATGAATATTGAATAAGACTAGCATGTGAGTTTCCAGTCTACCATCCTCCTGTCAATATCATTAACATAGGGTACCACACATCACTTTGCAAAGCAAAAATATTCACCTTTTAAATTTTTACTTGCTTGAAGCCATGAAGCCAGGCACATTTGCATGGTGAGTGATGAGACATCTGAAGTAGGAAAGACACGTTGATAGCACAGCTGAGAAAACACAAATTTGATTAGAAAATGTCTTCAAAGGATACAAAAACAAGATCAAGTGATAATAAATTTCATTTTTATGCATTGCTAAACTGGTTTAGTATCACACCACATCAGTGAATCTATCTGGTAAGAATCAAATAAACAGTCCTATCAGTTAAATCTTGGCTGAATATCAATGTATTTTATGTGGCAGGCAAGTATTAATCACCCCAAATGTGAATTCAAAGCAGGATGTATAAACTATGTTTAAAATCACCTAAGTACTAAGCCAAACCCCCTCATCACTTAATCATTTTTTCCTGCTCCCAGTATTGCTCTTTAAATGTCAAATTAATTGTTCCACATCTCCATCTCCAGTGCAAAATTCCCAAAGTGCTGGACAAATCAGCAACCACAGGTTAACCTCACAACACCATTTAGTCAGCTTCCTCAGACAAGCAAATTGGTCTCTATGAAAATTTTCTAGTAATCATACCCACATAAACCAGACCTACCAATGCAAAACCTTCACTCTGTACTATACAGTAGTGGCTAGAATTTGCAAGATCACATTTAAAGAGGTAACAATTACTCCTTGAGCCACTACAGCAACACAGAGACTTTTCCAAAACTTCCCCCACACCATCCTACACCAATTTGCCACCATAACTCAGACCCCCAACCCAACCTTGCATTTTACAAAGTTCCTTCCCTATATTCTCTAACAGCTTCATGTTAAGATCCACAGTTCCTAGTTTCAAACCACAAATATGAAATCAAAGCAGAAAACCTGTAAAAAATACATTTTCCAAGTACATTTTTTTATGTAAAAAGCCACTTCACTTGTGTCTCCTGCCCCTGCCTTCCCACAGCATGATGGTTGAATACCTCAGAGAACTTAAGTGCTACTGTGGAGGACATTGTTCTTTTGAAAGACCACTCACCTTTTGAAGGTCCCTTTCCGTTAATTCTTTCATACCATCTCTTCTCAAGGCAAAGTCTATTGCTTGTAGTACTGTACACTTTCCTTGGAGTCTCTTACGTAAAAATGGTGACGGTAGTAAAAAAGTAAGCAGAGAGTGTAATTTGCACAGTGCAACCTGCAAAACACAAATATGAAATATGGTACCATAATGGCTGTATTAGCCAAAATACTGTAAGAAACCACTGTATGACACTAATTCAACAAAACTTACAGCTGGCAAATTTTAAGCAAAAGGGAAAGGAACAGCTCATCTATACAAAATTTTACACACTTTTTTCATCAAAAATAAGAAAGCTTTGATATTCAAATAATGTCCAACATGATATTCTTTATGTAATATTAATGCTACTAATGATCAGTTCACTTTCATTGTGATTTCTACTGACCTCCTTCGGATATGCAATTGAAGCATATATTTTAAACATTTGTTTCCAGTCATTCTAAAGAAATACTTATTGTATACTTTGACATTGCAGGAAACAAACCTCAAAATCAAAGGATATATAGACAATGCCTTTGTTTAGGGATTACATGGGAAAGAATCGATGAGATCATCATTAAAAGGGATTTAACAATAGAAACAAAGGGACCTGTCAATCAAATAAAGACACCTCAAAAGAATTAATCCATTTCAAGTGCATATTGTCTGAAAAAATTTGTTTGTTGTATTTCCTTCTCTATCAACTCCCTGGAAAGTGCATAAGCTTTCTGTTTTGGGTGCACTTAGAAAGAGCAAGGACAAAATCTGCCTCTTGGTTAAGCTTGGAAATTAACTATTCCAGGAGAATAATAACTATGTGTGATTTATTCAACTGTACAAATATGCAGTTAGTGGCCAAAGTAAAATCAAATTGATCTAGGTAATGATATAAGCATAGTCACAGTCTTTTAATACTTCTCTGCACTGAATCTGCTCTGATCTTTGTCATGACAACGCACAATTGTACACCCCAAATTATTAAAGTGCTACAAGTATCATAAAGTACCAAGTGCTTCCTAGGCAATTTATCCAAGGACAGTTGGTCTTCAAACAAAGGACGTGCACGCAAGACTTCTTGAATTTCCAATCCATTACATTCTTTCATCTGATTATCACTTGAATTATTTGGCAAGACTGAGGCAGATGGAGTGAAGTTGTCTTGAATAAGTTTCCAAATCTTCTGTTCCTGCAAAAACTTGAGTTTCAGAGACTTCTTTTGAAATTCTGATAGTTGTTGTTTGTTCAGAAAGTGGTCTGATAAAAATTGTCTTGGAAATGTGAATCTGTGTAAAAAAGAAAAGTTGGTCTCCTTCTTGTTCAAAGAAAGCATTGATTTCAAAAACACAAAATAAAAAATGCAATGCTGAAAAAACTATCAGCTAAAAGGACAAAGCATGCAAATCAGTAAGATTTCACGGTTTCACCCTGTTTGAAGCAAGCCTAACCAAGGCCTCTATAAAGAATCCAGGTGAAGTCACTTGACACTTGATACATCACTTGATACTTCACTTGACACTTGATATGACACTTGATATGTCACTTGATACGTCACTCGATATGTCATGACATTACCTACATTTATAACGTTAATTTGCTTTACAAATTGGATCTTATTTGAATAAAATGAAACCCAATAATTACAAAACTATGATAAGATTCCCAAAAGTAGACAAGTTTTACTTACATAAGAGGTAACATTACATAAAATGCAAAAGGAAGCCAAGTTACTATCATGGTGGGAATGACCTTACCCATGTCATGAGATACCTGCAAGAAGAAAGGAAAAACATCCGCAAACTTATTGCAATAACACCAACGGATGCGCAAACCACATTGTCAAAGATATGAGTTGATCTTCCACAGGATTTCCACTGACAAACACTTGAATTATTGTACCACACTATTCAATACTGAAATGAAGAACAGCTCTACAACTGCTTAAAACAGCACTGTCTTTTTGATAGAGGTCAAACAGAGTAAGACTGGTATTGAAAGAGATATCTCAAGAAGGGTAAATTGACGAATCTTATACTTGTCATAGGGAAGTCTCACACTGGGTAGAGGGTAGTTAATTAGTAGGTTGCTTGAGATCATAATTTGTTTAAGGACCATCAGAAGTCATGAGTATAAGACATAAGAAAAGTTTTTTAAATACAAAATCTTAATGGATAGTTACTTGTGAAATCTTATGAGACATGTTAATGCTATTCATTGGTGAAGGTCAAAAGTCACCTCAAATTGCAGAATTTTGGAAATATGGTTAAAATGGATATATGTGTATGAACCATGACTTTCCTGAAGGTCAAGCATCATTTTAGGTCACTAAAGTCTAAAAAAGTCAAAGCCTCATATTAAATTTTGGTATCTCAGAAGAAAAACTTTAAAAATGACCTTTATAGTTGCTATGCAGGTGTTCCATATTGAAATAATTGAAGTTCATTATCTCTCTTATATTTAATGGAGATCAAAGGTCATGGCCTGTAAAGTCACTGGAGATCAACTTGCCAAACTCTTTTACACTTTCTGGAATAGGTCGAAAACACAATTGGATTTTAGATCAGGTACACTAATAATAACCAAAATTACAAGTGACAAGACTGTTGTATAACTACTGCATGTATTGCTAAATTTAGGCAAAGTAACTATAAAATGATAAAACTGTTGAAACTACAGTACTTAAAAAGCTGAAGTAGTTGCCCCAAACCTATTTTGAAACTACAGCTAAATCTCACAGTTATCATCTGATTTCTCTATCAACTTCAAGTAAGTTTCATAGTATTTCTTGACTAAAATAATGCATATTCAAAGGTAAATCAAGCAGACACATCTTTGTAAATTTCACAAATGAGGAGGGCATAGAGTGTCACAAGATTATCAATAGCTATTCATAAAATAGGCCAGTCTACTATTTTTATGCAGATTTTACTTCCATATTCCCTTTTACTTTTATCAAAAAGGCAAAGAAAATGAGGCAAAGAATCACTCAGCCTTTTGATTTTCTGGTTTTACAAATGACTTCTATTGACCATGTGGTCTTCTCTCTATAGGTTTGCTAACTTACCTTGTCTTTTGTATATATATCCTTCCATGGTAATTCTCTTAACTCAATGTTGTCTTTCTTCATTCTTTTACTGAGTCTATACATAAATCTTACATCTTGCACAAAGAATTTGCATCCTACAAATTAAATGAAATAAATAACACCACGCATATTAAAATATAAAACAGTCAACTTCTTAGAGCTTTGCATAAGTTGCATGCATTTACTTGCATAACTGACATGGGCATAGAAGGGGCAGCATTTACAGAAGTAATTTTTAAAGCTTAGGCAATTTGGAGTTTGATCTTACAGTACTGTAGGTGTGTAACAGAAAGATCAACTTTTGGTTTACTCAACAGAGTTTTTAGAAAGAGAGAAAGGCATGGGGTCTTTGAAAAAAGTAGCAACCATGGCAATGATGATGCCGAAAACAACAAGAAGGCAGACAGAGAGGTAAATTAACCCAATATCATCTACTTCTATACACAAATAGCTTTTGACTGATTTCAGCATTGTTCACTTAAGCCTATTATGAATGATCTCCAAGCAAGTTAAAGGTAGTGTGACATGAAAATGATAAAATCAGGTAATTTCATGTAAAAAGCATTGAAAACCAAGAAAATAGCTACAATTTTCATCAAAATCCATCCAAAATTGACCATTTTACAGGGTAATTTCTGATTTGCACATCGTATGAGCTCAATATGCAAATTTTGTGATTTCATGAGAGGGACATGCCGTATATGCCCAATGTTATCCTTTGTTTATATAATCTTGATTTCAAGGACAGCTGTGCCATTAGTTTGTCCCGAGTGTCATGTTTTGGAAGCTAAAATTGGTTCCTTGAAAATCATCAGTATCAATAACCAAACCATAAACTATCCAATTAATAATCAAGAGATAATTGATATGGGGTCAACAAAAGAAATGTCAACACTGTGCAACACTCCACATGATAATTTTTGAGTAAGCAACAAGTTGTTTCAGAAACACTTAAACTTTGAAGAGGTAAATCTTGAGAACCGTAAAAGATATGAACATACTTCCAACGGATTTCTACGTAGGAAAGTTACTCTGCAACTGCCAATTGGAGTCAGCCTGAGGGTATTTGCTGACATGTCACACTACCTTTAACATGTTTTATTTTTCCCAATGATTACATACCATCAATAAACTGTTTATACAATCCATGTAATTTGGGTGATATTCTATAGAGTATTTTTTCTGTCAATTCTCCTCCTTTCTGAACAAGTCTGACAATGACCCACTTGGATCTTGAAGTTGACTGATCTGATGAGTAGTAGTGTAGTAGAGTGTAGACACATGTTACCTTCCTTACCGCAGTCAGTTTACTGGGGAAAAAACATTTACACCACTTATCATCAATGCTTACAACACTTCACGCATAAATATACAGTAGAAGGCAGGATTACTTAAGAGATGTATTAAACTAGGCATGCTGAAGTAAAAACTTTCGAACGTTTCAACGTGGTGGGGTCTGTTAAAGCTGCACGGCAGTTTCTGTGAATAAACTGGGAATTTTAAAAAACACCATTTAGTGTAGATGTTTGAAATGTGCAGGTCTCCCCAGGTCAAATTTGGAAAAGGCCACAAATTTGCACAGTACACTCTAGAAGAATGAGGACAAGGTTTTTGTAGTTCAAGGTAAAAATTTGACATAAAAATTCTTTAAAGTACTATTTAATGCAAATCCTACAAATTACTGTTTATTTGATTAGTCCACTTATGGTTGCCATGACAACCACAGCAAGTTGACAAACCCCTGAAAAAAGAATTCCGAATAGTTTTGCAACATGTTAGTGCCAAAAAATGTAACAGTTGTGTTTATGTACACTTTCAAAGCTTACCTATCTAATAACAGTCTTATATCTTGGTTAAGTAAGTTCATTCAATATTTTTGAAGTTTGATCCTCAAGAACCATGCCTATTTCCATTTCTTACTTTAACTATAATGAAGTTATCTCATCTCATTTCTGTAGTTTCCATACTTATGACAACTTCTACATGCAGAAATAATTCCACAATGATAGGCCTAACAATGAAGCCCATAAGCATACTATTGTTACCAACAACTCATTATTACACAGTACATTGCACAGTACAAAAAAATGAGTGGATCTATTCCAAAATTTTTACCATTTCCAGAAAAACTCATTGAGAAAAAGAAACTCAATGGTAGTAAAGTTAGGATTTTACATATAGGTCCAAAATTCACTATTATAAGAAGTTCTGTTCTAGCCATTATGCTGTTTCAAGAACTTTATAGTGCTCTGTGAAGTGACGGAATTTCCAGGTGATCAAATTTCTTAGTTATATTTAAATTTCTTCCATTAATAAGGGGCATACTTTTCAAAGAAAGTCCAACTTTTTTTCATGAACTTTGAACAATTCTGCATTGTTTCTAAAATTTAGTGCAAAATATTAAGATGGACAAAATGTTCATACTGATGAAAAATATACCCATGCAGGGTAAGTTGAGCTAAGCACATACATACTTAACCCTTAAAACAAATGAGTCTGTAAACTCACATTAAAAAAAAAAAATAGAATATTTTCCTTTTTATTTGATGACAGGCTAAACAATCAGGATCTTATATGTTGGCAAACTTGATAGATGCAAAGAGAAGGTGGTTGCTTTAAATCTACCCTCAACAGGCCATGTAAAGTTATGTATGTATATTCAAGGTCATTTTACTTCTTCTTCTGGAAAATGGTGACACATCCACAGGGACATTACTTCACTACACATGGGTGGAGAGGCATAAAGCTCTAATATTACTAGCAATAAAGTGGGACCCCAGACATGACATCCTCAAAAGAAGACCTGGTACAAGGTTCGTACAGGTTCCAATTGACAAAATTCCCTGACTTTTCCATGACTTTCAAGGACCTCAACGTAAATTTCCAGGACCACCACTAAGGAAAAGTCATACATCTACACATGCAATGCAAAATGATGTCTTATTTGTAGCATGTATGCAGCATACTGTGGCTTGCAAAAAAGCATTTTCCAGCAGTGTTTTCATTAGGGTTCTAAAATCAAGAGCCCATACAAGACCCTCCACTTTTTTTTTTTAAAAAAAAAAAGTCACACAATACTTTTTTTCAGAGTCCATAAAGCAGTGGTAACATGTGCCAAGATGACCATGAGATGACCTTTATCTCCAACTCCTTGACCACCACTGATCACCCATCATCCATTCACGATTGGGTCCATTTTATTACGATTTGTTACAGCATGTGCTTGTAGGGTAAGTTTAAGCAGCAAGGTTAAAAATAATGAAAGAAATTCAGAAAAGTGTCCATGTAATCCTATCTACTAGAGCACCAATGGTGCAGAAGCTCATACCCTCAACCAAGGGTCCTTGGGTTGTTGTCTTTACTAGTACAAGCTCCAATGCTAGTGAATCCCACCCCAGATCACTAACCAAGCATCACTCTGACAGGCTGTCAACTCTGTTTAACATTAATTGGAAGAAAGGGTTAAGCATTTTGCCATATTTCACAAAATGGACCCTTGGGTCCACCTTGGTCCTTGGTCCCAAAACTCCTGAACATCTGAAGGTACCAGTAACAGTGTATCATTATGACAAACCATCAAAATTGCACAAGAGAATCTGAAGGAGTACGCAATTTGCAAAATTTCATAGAAAGGGCCACAGGGTCACATTGGGACCTTGGACCAAAACCATAAACAGATCGCTAAAGCAAGCATTATTATGACAGGCGGTCAAGTCTGTCTAACATTAATTGGAGGGGGGGGGTAACTATTTTGCAATATTTCACAAAATGGACCCTAGGCCCATTTTGGGCCATGGACCCAAAATTCCTGAACACACTGAAGGTACCACTAACAGAGTATCATTATGACAAACCATCAGCATTGTACAAGAGAATCTCTTACTGTAGGAGAAGCATTTTGAAGAATTTCATAAAATGGGCTGTAGGGCCCACATGGGACCTTGGACCACAACTTCCAGAATACCATAAACAGATCTCTTACCAGGCATCATTACGACAGGCGGTCAACTCTGTCTAGCATTAACTGGAGGAGGGGTTAACCATTTTTCAATGTTTCACAAAATAGACCCTACGGCCCATTTTGGGCCATGGACCCCAAATTCCTGAACACACTGAAGGTACCACTAACAGAGTATCATTATGACTAAACATCAACATTGTACAAGAGAATCTCTTACTGTAGGAAAAGCATTTTGAAGAATTTCATAAAATGGGCTGTAGGGCCCACATGGGATCTTGGACCACAATTCCAGAATACCATAAACAGATCACTTACCAAGCATCAATATGACAGGCGGTCAACTCTGTCTAGCATTAACTGGAGGAGGAGTAAACCATTTTTCAATGTTTCACAAAATAGACCCTACGGCCCATTTTGGGCCGTGGACCCAAAATTCCTGAACACACTGAAGGTACCACTAACAGAGTATCATTATGACTAAACATCATCATTGTACAAGAGAATCTCTTACTGTAGGAAAAGAATTTGGAAAATTTCATAAAATGGGCCATAGGGTCCACATGGGAAGCTTGGATCAAAAATTTATGAACACCCCAAATGGCCCACCCCCTGAGAGCATTGCATCCAAGTTTCAAACAAATGAGAGAATGTGGGAGGAGAGGTATTTTGAACAATTGTGAACAGATTGATAAATGGATAGACAGACACAGACAGATAATTTGACTATGTTCTTGACCAGCTATTTTTGTTCATCTGATGATCGGTACTGTTGCAGTATTTTAAGTACTGTACATGGTAGGCTAAGATAAGGAAAGGGGTACCTGGGCCTAGCTGGCATCAGCATTGTTGGCATAGGGCTGATGGCCTGATCCTCCACAGACTTTAACAATTAATTTAATATTTTGAAGTGAAAATGACCTTCCCCTGTCAGATTCATCTTATTCTGGGGCAATTATGTTGACAACAAGTGCTGCACTTGTCTAGTTACGATCCTGAAAGCAGCATACACTTCTTTCACAAAGGCGACCTAGCCTAACACACTATAGCATAGGCAAAATGAAGCCTATACCGGCAAAATTTACCTTGATTTTGTTAAGTTCCTACTCGTTTTCTGATTGTAAGTTCAAAGTATTTTGATAGTTTTAGCGTGAATTTGCCACTGTCATCGTGGAAAATCAATGGCCCTTTGTGCCTTCATAAAATTCCCTGACTTTTCCAGGACCTTTTGAAAAATTGTTCATTTTCCCTGACTTTCCAGGCCTGGGAATTCATATTTTAGTTTTCCCTGACTTTCCAGGAATTCCAGGACCTGTGCGAACCCTGTGGTACCATTTACTACAACAGCCTGTTTATAATCATAGAGGAAATTATCAACCTACTGGAGGTAGAGGATCTGCTTTGAAAAATGTACACTGGAGAGCTTCATGAGGCACATTATCAAAAGCTTTTTCAAAATCCTTACCTGTGCAATGTGCATCAAAGCTCAAACCAGTGCAATTAAACCTAGGCCTAGTAGTATAATATACTCACTGTACCATGGAGTGGACACCTAACAGCTCTATGATTTAAAGATTTTTGCATAATGTTCATGCTGATGCCCACATGACAGTTGTGCAGTTGATGGTCACCCCATTATACCACACTTTTGTCTCGAAACAGAAGTCTAGCTAGCCTAAAGCAGTCAGGGAAATCTTACAGTACTGTAATCGAATTCTATAGGCTAGCTCCCAAATATGAAATAAGATCAAGTTAGCCAAAAAATTTGCAGGTAAAAACACATTCCTTTTTGTTTTGCCTTTTTAGGGTAGCTAGCTAGGACTAAATGAAAAAAAACTGTTTGGATGTCCTTATGTCCTGCTGTAGGCCTAAGGCCTATAGACGAATCCAATTAGCGCTTGTGTACATGAAGTTCAAACTCTCAGCATTCAGTGAAACTGAAGGAAGCTAGATACAATTCAGTGTAGCTAAACCATCCATGGTAGAGGTAAGCTGAAGGAAATTGCAAGACTGTTAAAGTAACGGACCCCAATAATGTCCGACTAAAATCAGACCATCACTTGATTTTCCGGATTCGTCTAGAGCCTTTGAGGCACTAGCCTCTGCTCTAGGTCTATAGAGTAACATCACAAGTAACATGACAAGTAACATGCATGATAAATCTAAGTAGGCCTAGGCCTTGGCTATTTCATCGCACAATGGGTATTCGCGTTATTTTCAATACGACAAAATTTTACCATCTCCTATCAAAAGATCTGCTCGCAAAAATATCCGTATCTCTTTGACCTTGAATTAAAAGTTGAGATGATAGGCTCATTGAAGAATAAAGGTGACAATTGAACGTTTTGTTGTACAATATGCATGAACAGAGCTTTCGAAAGTACTGTCCGCAATGCACAGAACGGCAGGAGGCAGCCATTTTGAAGTTGAACATGTACGTCAAGTATCACTGATCACTGTATATCATGCGTCTAGTCTGTCCTTGTGTACTGCCTACTGTGTGCGCAAGTATGTACAGTGATCGAATTGCGGTCCGCTTGCCGATCATGGGCGCTCAATTCATATCGCGTAACCCATTCCACATGTGTAAACAACGTTGACAGATTGTCCTTGCGCTTGTGAAGCATGGGCCTGATGTTAATACTAGGCTAGGCTTCTGTAACATTTACACTTGATTGAAGCAAAATCCTTCGAACAACTTTGTTTTCATTGTCTGGTTGTTCACAGTATCAAGTGGATTCTTCCATTGTCTGGATTTCTTTCGTGAAAGTGTATGAGCAAATGAGGCTTTCTTCACAATGTTAGCCGACAGCAAAATTTATGAAGATATGGATGTGGTAAGAACCAATTTCCATATCCAACCCAGTCCTAACGTTAGGCTGGTTACAGTACCAGTAACAGAGTTAGGGTAGGGCCTTGGGCTACCAACCACACACTTCTTACATCTAGGCTGGGCTAGAATTTTTACCATATAGGCCTAGGCTAAGCTGTTTGATTTTATCTCTTCAAACTTTTCAAGAAGCTTCTCTTCATCATTTCTAATGAAATAGTCCTAGGCTAACTGTAAGACGAACATCTTTTCAAAATGGAAAAACCCCACATCAAATGCAAAAATTCTTCTTCCAAATGAGTTTTACACTCATAATCACTCATTTCAGATTCATAATGTCACATTGCCTAATGGGAATTATCCTGTACAGATCCAGTCTGCTCATTGAAAAGTTTTGAGACTATCCAAAAGCAGCCTCTTCAAATTATATAGCTCTGGAATTACTGGGAAAATAATGAAGGCTAGGCCTAGAGACTAACTTAATAGGTTCCTGACCTGTAGGCAATTATCAGTTAGTTGTTAATGAGACAACTGATATTCCTAAACACCTTGGTTTTACTATATAGGCTTAAATGGTTAATCTTATAAATTCAAATGCCTTTATTAGTTTCTATAGTTTAGCAGTGAGTACTCACCTTGGTAGGGCTGCGGAATAACTATACATGGACAGAGCACACTGCATGGTAGATTGTTGCTACCATACATGTGAGAAAAAGTGCACCAAGATGGCCATCTGCTATGGGTTTAAGCTTTCACAGTATTCCAAAAAAACATAACCGGTATAATCGGACGTCTAATAATCGTACTTCGATTATAACCGGTTTTTTCCCCGCACATATTACATTAAGTTCCTAAGTTGACATATGTGCTGTAGCAAGCAAGTTACGTACATCTTTGTATCCGTAAGCCAGTGGAACTGGAAGACTCAGTTGCGGTACTTGACTGCTAATTATACTACAATTTATCAAAAGCAAAGAACCCTTTTTATTTATGCTCTCGGGCTCAGCTATATAAACTTCACACAATGTTCATGAAATATGTGCCCGCAATGTATGGAAATCAGGAACGGAAACTGAATTTTTTGTTTATAATCCCCGCCCTGGCCCTCCCGCTGGCTAGCTCTCCATCAGTGCTTAACCCGCCAACAACCCGACTGCGCTTATTGTCCGTGTTTTTCCCCTTCGTGCGCGGGTCTGCTCTACTACAAACTGAGCCCTAAAATTTTTTGCTTGGCTAATAAAACAAAAGCATTGAACTTTTACGGTAGAACCTGCTGTATACCAAAGTGTTATATCCCTTCATTATTCGTTTATAGTCCTAAAATTGTGCTTGCTTTCTTTCAACGATCATTCTAAAACTTTTCAATGAGAGTTACATGGACCATCGGGATTTACACGGGTCGCCCGATTTCAACATCAGGGATCGACGAAACTATGCATGTCCGTAGGGACGGTAGTATAAGCCATACTAAAATAACGCAAGTGGTGCACTCCAGTTAGCCAGGAATGTAATGCAAATAAGTACATACATTTATGTACAGCTTGCTTCCACGTGGCTTTTGGCCACGTGGCAACTTCCTGTATAATGTACTACTGCAAGCCACACATTCACCCTCGATCTTTTCGCGAAGCTATGTACATACTACCGTTTATAAATGAGGATTGCTACCGAACAGAGAATACAATTGCACTTGTGTTCTGATTGGTTAATTTCGTGTCAGTTGATGTGACGTCTTTACACTGAGCGTTCTTCTAGGCGATCGATGTAGGGATTCCCAAATCTTTGTCCTTTTTATAAATATTAGAATTTTGTTAATGAAGCAGTCCGATGCGCTTCCTTAATAAATAAATGGCGGGGACTTTAAGGTAGAATATATATGTTAAAATCAATCACATTACTGTGATATGCCCGATGGTATTTGAGTTACAACGAATTAGAAAAAGCATTACGTATGGATAATTTCGAAACGGCTTGTTGACAGAAACTTTGGCTGTACCAGCGAACCAAGATGACTTTGAGCCCCGAAAAATACTGTACGATAAAAAAGCCAATAAATGCAGGCAGTAGATTTTGGAGGACCCTATCTGCACAGTACAGATCGCTTGACCGAAAACTTGGAAGCTGCGCATTACAGCTCATATTGTATAAATTGTATTAGTATTTGCACGGGTACAAAAATAGGAACTAGGTACCTAATCGCCATACCTGGTGTTATGGTGACAAAAACATGACAACATTTTGTTAGGCATGTTCCATAGTACATCCATGATATTTTCCGAGATCACATTCACAAGTTCAATAATACTTCACATGTCACAAGGTTGTATCGTCTCTTTTGTTTCAAATAAAAAAAGACAATCTTAACAGAAAAGAGTCACTAGAGCCAAGTAAGAAAAATTCTACTCTCCAATGCCTATATCACAAAACGGCTATTAACGTTCTTACGCAGCTAGTCTCGTGGTGACATCCGGGCATGCTGACATAGCTTTCATTCGTAAAATTAGCATGCACGAATGCCACTCTGGGTCTACCAAACGTGTATGTAATGGCCTGTCTAAAAAATCGTGAATATTTTCGGTGTCATTACAGTGATATCTTAGTACTTTACACACAGCAGCAAAGTGTTGATTTGGGTACAAGTGACACGCTTAATCATTGTGTAATTTTCGAGTTGTGTTTTTTTTTTTGTCATTTTACTCGAGGTTGCATACCGTATGAAATGAAAGACCGCACACATGCTAGGCTCAGTTTACATGCCGAACGTTACGGGCACTGTCTTTGCAAGCTGGGCAGGGTGATATCTGCAAGTTTCTGCGTAAAACGTTACTATTAATCACTGTCAGACAGCTTGCGTGCAAGAAGTGATGTACATATTGCTGCGAACACACATGTGAGCAGTATTGTAGCACACTACGTGGCGATAGCAAATTCGGGCCGCACACCGATGAAAATTTCAACTTCAGAAAATGAAGTGCAAACAACTCTCCAACTTAAACATAATTTCTAAGGACTCTCTTCATTCTCAGACTAGGAGAACGCTTAACAAATTGGCCAAAAATATTAGTCCATTATCGGGGGAATCATGTAAATGAAGTGATTCTTTTTGCATGCAATATTTTCAAAGATTTGGGTAGTAGATTTGGAACAGGTAATATGATGACGCGCGATCACCCCGGTATCCCTGCAAAACACATCGTAAATGATCTACTCTCATGGAAACACAAAGGATCCCGCCGCCGATGAGTTGTACTGTCAACTAGGACGAGATAGTGCTGTAACTTACATTTTTACGATTATTTCACAATTATTCACGATTATTTTCGATTCCTACGATATTACCGATTTTTTCGATTTTTCGATTATTCTTCAAGGCAATAATCGAACCGAACCGTAACCGGTTATTACCGGTATCGGTAATATAACCGGTTTACCGTGAAAGCTTATATGGGTTTGTGTGAAAGTTTGGACTTGCTCAAGTAAATCAAAAGGTTTTGCAAAAAAGTTGAAATATTTTTGAAATAATACAAGGTAGGGTCAAAATTAATATATGTATTGCAGGAATATGATATTGTTAGCCATTCAAGTGTAACTTTTGTTTTAAATGTTACAGTGTCATCATTAAATCATACCAATTACAGCTTCAGGATGGCCATCTTGGTGCCCTTTTTTGTCCCAGCAGGGAGTTGCTAGAGAAGGAGATACAACAAACAAATTTTGTCAGACAATATGTAGCCTACTTGAAATAGGTTTAGTCTTTTGAGGTACCACTATTTGATTGACAGGTCCCTTTGTTTCTATTGTTAAATCCCTTGTGACTGAGTCCTTTTACTGATCATTTTTTCCATTCTCCTTGGAGTAATCCCAAAACAATGGCATTGTCTGTATATCCTTTGATATAAAGGTTTGTTTCCGCCAATGCTGAAGCTTATATTAAAACAAATTCCATTTTCAAAATGGATTTTCCATCCCAAAATGGACAGCTGTAAATGTATTTTATCACACTTTCCTTCTATATTTTTGAGCAAATCCTGAAAATTTTAGTGGTAAATACTCATGGGGCATGGGAAAATTGAAATATTTAGCTTTTACAACACAAAGATGGACAGCGGCTGTATTCCATGATAGAAATGAAAAATAAATGGATTTTGGAAATCCACTTTGAAATTGGAACTTGTTTTAATAGCAATTTCTATAGAACGACTGGAAACAAACGGTTAAACTAGGTGCTTCAATTGTTCCCCTTTCGTCATAAGATGGAAGCATTGTTTAAGTCTATACCTTTACCTCAGATTTAAACAATTTTGCCATTATTTAGAAACAAAATATTAAAGTAATTTGCCCAGAAATTGTTGCTGTCGTCAAATGAAATAATAGGTTTTGTCTCGTATAGCATCAAATGACATAAATTTTACAATTTTCCATGACAGCTGGCAACAACATGTTAACGAGTAGAGTATAAGGGATACATCTCTTCATTGGAATTTCCATAATGCGTCACTGATCTTTGTTTATCAAAGTATTGAGATAAGAATTTGGCGGATAAAAGCAAGATTATTGTCGCAAACGAACTTTGTCTCAAAGAGACTATAGAATGTTGTTTCTCCTTCTCTAGCAACTCCCTGGTCCCAGACGGCAGTGACTACGGATAGGACGTAGGCATTACAATGCTCTGGCCATGTATATAGGAAGTCCATGGGAAGGGTACAACCACTTTATGGTGGACATCTGGAAAATGGGGCAGGATGGTGAAAAGGGGGCCAGGGTACAGAATGATCCTCACATAAGGGGGGAGGGCAGGGTGAGACTGATGAGGGGTGGGATGGGCTGCCCCTGTAAAACAATGAAGTTAGAGGTCTGCTTAGAAGGGCTGTATGTTGCATCATTTAGACCTACTGTTGCCAACTTGGTGGTGGCTTTTTTCAATGGTAAAATTAAGGACAAATAAAATGATAATTGTAGTGACCTGTAGGCTCTACTGTACTTCCAAGTAAGTAGAAATGCAGTGATACGTTGACTACAAATTTTGGTAAACAGGGCTCAAAAAATTAGATGGTTGGATGCTCAAAGTATATTCTCCTGAGGCTTGGGCAACAGAAATCTACAAATTGCACCGCAAAACATGCAAGACCAGATGCATCAAGCCTGGGTTTAAACCACTGTATTTATAGTGCAGTCAGGTCTTTACCATGTATTGAAAGTCACCCATCAGTAATAGCACTGCTATGTTGTGTGAAAGGGCAACAAAGGAATTAAGAAATAATACACACATATTAAGTTATTATATACAAACATATTTTTCTTAGTCTTTTATTTTCTTTACTTGGGCATTAATGAAGTTATTGTTGGGAGACAACTTTTCTGAAGCTGGGCTACCCAACAGGACAACAAGGCATCAGAAAATACTTCAGCCCTGATAAATCAGCATATTTTGTTCTGATTTTTAATCTACAGGACCATTCTCACACACAAGTCTACATTGACAACTTGGACACCAAGGATCACCAACAACTTCTGTTTAATCTGAAGTAAATATTTTTACATTTTTCTGTAAATCATATTTCAAATAGTAAGCAATTTGCAATATAGTTACAGTATACACAACAGCTTGGGTTAGCAAATAGCTTACCCTGTTGAGGTGTTTTTCAAAGCTCCTATAAAAAGTTGACCATTGTGTCCTACTGTACAACTGTAGGGGTAAGGAAGCTGGAATACAGCTAAGATTGTGTCAGGAAAGGCTTTTTGTATGTGACATGGGAAGAGACTAAGAAGAAGGGTTTCCCTTGTCCCTTAACATATTTTTCAGGTCTCCAGATGGGATGATGCAGTATTTGTGGCTGGAATGTAATCAAGGTTGTAGTGATCACTTTGTTGCCATTTATTTTTTAAAAGCTTGGGTCAAGGGTGAGGGATCTGCCCCTGGACCCCACCCCACCCCCACATGGGAAATTTTGAGATTGTGGTTGAGAATGCAACAATTGTTAAATTGACATCAAATAAAAAATGCAGAGTTGCATGCATTACACAACACACACAGAGAGTTTTCTGATTAGGGCCTTGTATGTTCCCTGGGATCTTCAAAAAAAAAGAAATTGTTTTGATGTGCACAAGGAGGTAATTTGTACATACAAATGTGTTTCATTGAGGAGCTAGAAGTGAAGGAGTTGGGAGAATTGGAACTTGCTGGAATGAGAGGTTTTTTTTTTTTTTTTTTTTTTTAATGCAGCACTTAACAGGATTAGGCAAGCTGTTTAAAAGTCCATTCAAAACTCTCTTGTGAAACAGTGTTTTTGAAAATTACAAGCGACTACAGTACAGTGATAAATTATCCAACGTTTCTTGAAGGAAAAATGCAGTCTCCCCTCAAATTGAATGAGAGTAGTGTTCTATCCTATTTCACAGATGACATGTGGGAATCATGTGACAATATTTTTCTTCCCTAATTGTGAAATTTTCCAGAAGTAACTTATTGGTCTATCTAGGGATGGTAAAAATGTTTATTTTTCAGGAAGGGAGTAAAATTATTTTCCAGAAAGGAAGCAGAATTTCCTTCATTCCTCCCCACACAGTTTCAGGTACAGCAAAGGTAAAATTTCTTCTAAACTGCCCAAATTTTCTTCAAAGGAACCTCCCAACTTCCTCACTTTTTCCACCCATGGGTTTGCCTTGATTATGGAATATTTAAGCCTAAAAGTAAGGTTATTGGAAAATAAGAAATTTTAGAAATACAATGTTAAAATAAGCTGAAATAAGCTAAGCCTAGGACAACTACCCTTGCCCATTAAGTTGCTACATACAACACTTTAACACTGTACTCTTTGCTGTTTTTATTTTTAGACAAGTTCGAAATCTGGTGATTGGAAGCAACAGAAACAAAACCAGCATGATGGCCTGTGGAATCGTTCAAAAGTGAGCAAGTTGCAGAATATTGAAATATTTGCATTTGAAGCAAACTTCAGTTGAAGTGTGAATGAAGTCTAAAATTTCAAAATATAAACAAGGCATGAAAAATGCATTTGAGTGGTCAAACTCCTGTCTTCAGAGAACATTCCTGAGCTGAGTTTTACCAGGGGTTGGTAAAATATGCCCACAGTATTTCCTGTCTTAGAGGCAAATAAAGGGAAGGAGATGCACCATATTTGAGCTGTCTTTGAAATTAAACTTGAACTGAATCTGTACTTGAGATCGTTAACTTTACCGGTAACTTTTTCGGTTGACACTATGTAATACATTTGTGTCAATGTGTCGTTAAATCTCATCTAACTAACTGAAATGAGTTGTAAGGTTATGTGACTTATACGAAAATGTCACAAATTGGGTCATTTGGATTTAAGTGACTAAATTTGAACATTGAATGTCTCAGCAATGGAACAAGCTATGAAAATTTGACTTGAGTGACAAAGATTTATTTTGCAACCTCTAAATTATCATGAAAAGGAAAATGCAGTCATTCCAACTCAAATTAGTGTAGTAAACTATACACTGTTTTAATGATTGGCTTTTTAGAATCATGTGGCAATATTTTTTCTTCTGGATAGTGAAGTTTACCAGGATTGACTGCTTGGTTTAGCTTGAAAGTGGAATATCTGAGGCATGAAATATCATGAAAGATAGGTGGAAGAAGAATAAGAAACTTGTTAGGTGTAGTTGTTGTTTCAAATAAGTCTGGGGCAACTTTATATATTTAGTTGTGCCCATGGAATTTTAGTGGTTCTGGATAACCAGACAACTACGAAAACCCAGCTCCTGTCTTTGGTTTAAAACTTTGTCTAAAAATTTGATGAAAAATTATTTTTTTAAGTCTCCATGAAACCTGCAATCCCTAAGGGAAATCAACATGAGATATAATTTCAGATCCTTTGCGTTTCACACTGCTGCAGTGAAATCAACTTAATGAAATACAATTTCTGACCTTGTGTGTTACAGACTGGTTCACTGAAATCAACTTAGAAAAATGTAATTTCTGGACCTAGTGTAACTGTGTTTCAGACTGCTACAATAAAATCAACTCAATGGAATGTCATTTCTGGACCTCTGTGTTTTACACTGGTACAATGAATTCAACTTAGTAAAATATAATTTCTGGACCTTAGTGTTTCAGACTGCTACACTGAAATCAACTCAATTAAATATAATTTCTGGACCTTTGTGTTTCAGACTGGTGCAATGAAATCAACTCAATTAAATATAATTTCTAAACCTTTGTCTTTCAGACTGCTACAGGTGTTAACATCAGTAGACACACCTGCGGATATTTTGGTAGAGTGTGCTGTCATAATGGGGAGTCTTGCACAAGGAACTGATTGTAATAGGACAGAACTGATGGAGGAAGGAGTCATGGCTATTATGATGCAAGGTATGGTGTACTCTATGCTGTAACTGGAGGTCTTGGGGTCCAAGAAAATAGGAAAACGTGGTGATATCTTGTAACATTTAAATTGCTTGGCAAGAAGAAATTATGCAGCATGAAAGGTTATCACTTTTTGAAAATTTTCAGAAATTTGGGGCAAAAACTTGTTTAAGGTCATAGATAGTTGAAGTAAACAAAAAAGGTTATCACTTTTTGAAAAGTTTTAGAAATTTGTGGCAAAGAGTTGTTTAAGGTGATGAATAGTTGAAGCAAACATAATAATAGCAATTTCTTGTCCAAGTTTTGGAAATCTTTTCAACTTTTTATCAGTGGGATGGGAGCTAAAGTGGTCCTAAAAGAACACAAGCAATCACCAGTGTCAGATTTAAGCAATGTAAAGTCCTACAGAAGAAGTACTGGTAATATTGTCTTTTAATTTTTTGTACAGTACTGCACTGATGACATGAAAGTGCACTAGTTTAACAACACCTTACAACATGTGTGAAAGAACTTGATGACATTGCATAGTTAGGACTGGTGTTCATATTTAAGTTTGGGATGATTGGTTTGTAATAAGTTTTTAAAATATCCAAGTCATTATACGTTGCCTCACATATTTGGTTTACTTAAATCTTAGGAACTCCATGACCTTTTCCTTGAAAGAATTGGAGGCAGCCTTTGCAAAATTCACAAATGTAGGTGGTAGCAAAGTAATTTCCATTTTCGGTACAAATTTGATTTGTATTTGACATGTAACAACTGTATGGTCAAGTGGTTAGAACATTGGACTTGCAAGCCTGGAGATCTCAAGTTCGACCCCTGGCCAGGTCTTACCAAAGACTTATACTTGGTGCTCAGAACTAGCAATGGAGTAGGAGAAACTAGCCATTAAGCCACAACTGCAAAAAAGGTTGTTAACCAATTGGTTAGAAACTAAGCCAAGAAACCTCATCACATCTAATGACTTGTAACGTAACATGGATGATTTCTATTAGGAGGTTACCTATGAGTTTTACTTTAAGATCCTAATTTTGGACATGAAAAGTACCCTTATTATTTTTCAGGGTCATTACTGATCATTTTCAGGATCCATAAATGGTTATTGCATGCTCCAACTGTCACAGCAATATTTACTTGAGTCAAATAGTCATTAGCCTTGGCTACACTGATATCATCGCTCAATGGAAAATTTTGACAGTTCTTGAAAGTTGTTTGAGTGAGAATATTAAAAATCAAATCACTGCAAAAATTCATAAGTAATGCAAAATCCCCTCTATTAAGGACTTTACATTTATCTTTGTAATTTAATACATCTTTTTGTGTTTAATCATCTTTTGTTGTAGGTTTAGCAGACAGTCATCAACGCTTCATGGAGGCCTGTCTGAGGTTTCTTCGTACTATGTTTGTAAGTCCTAATGCTCCAACTGAAATCATTTTTGAGGTAGGTGTCCTTATAAAACTGGTCATATTTCTTTCATGTACAAATAGAAAATAAACAGATACACGCTTGACATTGTTTGATAAAAAGTGATTGCGCCTTTAAATAAGTATGTTGAGATAAACTCAGTGTGATATCATTTTTAGTTTTGATGCTAATAGGCTATCAGAGGAAACAAAATAGTCTTTGCAGGACACAGTCATTTGTTTTTAATCTACTGCTAGTAAAGGACATATCCACTCCTTTTGTAAAAATTGAAATATTTCATTATGACGGGGACTGTAAACCATATCCACAGATTTCTGTAACATTTTTGTAGGATTTCTTAGACTTGCTCATCAAAAAACCTTCTCCATATTCCAATTACATGTTGTTAGATCACAAAATGTTTCTCTCTCAGATATACAGAGATGTTTAATATATCTTTTTTTTTATCCTGTGATGCATGATTTATTTCAATTAGGACTGAAACCGAGTACTTATATGTAACAGGTGAAAATTGAATGAAACAACCACTTCCTTTCTTGGAGCTTGCCTGATGGATTGAGGTTTAATTTGTAATTTAATAATTCTCTACATAAGCAAGAGAAATTATCACATGGAGGCAATAGTATGGACTGCAATTCATCTCATCTTTGTAACATAGGAATGAAAGGAAAAAGATCATTGAAAATAATAAAGAATTTATATCAAATTATTTTGGTGTTGCAGTGTTATAACATACAATTGTCCATCATTATTTGACAACCTGAAAACATCTTTAAAATCAAGCTTGTCAATGTTCACTTACTTTCTGCTTGTAGGTCAATGAAATCCCTTAATGACCTTACCCAAAGACCATTTTATGGCTTTAGAATTTCACTAATAAAATTTTTTTCACTTTGACCAGGATGTGTCTGTGGTACCACGTATGATTCAAATTCTCCCCAAGTCAGGATGTACCCAAGAATGTGTTGCAAAAGTACTTGCCAGCTGTTGTAAGACCCCTGATCAACAGAAATTACTTTTAAAGAATGGAGCCATTCCAGCTCTGGCACCTCTTTTGAAGTCAAATATCAATAAGGTATGTTAATATTTAAAAGGGAAGGGGTAGAATGAGGGGGAAGGTGGGGGTAGGGTTTAACAAGGTAAATAAAATCAACAGACTAAATTAGTACCACTGTTTAGTAATTCTGGTGTAGTAATTTTCAATTTTGAAATGACACTGAATTAGTGAAGAAGTTCAATTTGTAGACCTTCCAAATGATGCTTCCAAATAGCCATTGCAAAGGAGTATGGGATAGACTTTGGTATTCACCATTTTTGCAATAATATGTACTACAGAGAATACACCAAGTCTTCCCACAATCATTTACAGTTGCCATTTGGAAAAACGTAGGTTTATGAAATGCTATGTTGATGTAATGAAATGACAGATTTCACACTGGAAATAGTAGGAAATTTGTAAAGATTAGGCTAAGGTGTGGTTAAATTGGGTACTTTTATATCTTTTTTTCATTTTGAACCGTGTATGTCCATTGCCTAAAAAGTATGAATTGCTATGCAGTAATCTCTCATTATTTGTTTTATATGATAAGCATCCCCCCAAATCTTTGATGAAGCTAAGTTTCATCTTATTTGCAACATGGATTCAGTAGGTTGCAAATTTTGATGGGTATCCAACTGATTTGCAAAGTTTTTTGATACAATGTGGTTTTGCAGCAAGCATAGATGATATTGTCTTATCATTTTGGTGATCAGTATCTGTTCTTTTTAATTTGATCATTTCATTGTTCCTGAAGACTGGAATGCCATGTAACTGTTTTCTCTGTCTAGACCTTTAAAAGCATGGAATATTAGAAAAATTACAGAATGTATGATATAGTTCCTGTAATCTGAGAAGCAGGAGTCTTGATCATGAATACTTCAATGTTATCCTACATTTCTTGTTTCTGTCCTCAATTACACAGATTCGTCTGCCAGCTTTGCAGTGTTTCTCTGCCATGAGTCACCAGAATAAATTAGTTTGTTCTGCAATAGCATCAGGTCAGTAGTTCATATTGATATTGATTTTGTTACTGGTTTTTTGGTCCCTAAACGAAACTCTTTGAACAAGATGTAAACAGAAAAGAAAAATTATACTATTGTAATATCCCCTCCATGAGATCGTTGTTCTCCTGTCAACTTATGAGATTAAAATGAGGGTTTTGCTCTGCAATTACGTCGTGACTGATGTGAAATGGGTGGATGAAGACATAACTATTGAGGTCATTAGATTTGTCCATAGAGCTTGATTTGTGAATGGGATAACCTTTTGATGTGAATTTGAATGAACAATTAGGGAAACATTGGTGTACACTGCCTGCTAAGAGGGAAGTGTGCCTAAGTGGAATATTTAAATGTGAATAGGCACAATTTTGGAAAATAATGTAAAGTGATTGACATAAAGGAAGATTAAAGGGTTTCACTTTGAATGAAAAGCTCTCTTTTCATTTTAACCTCTTAAACATTGTGTGAAAGACTGAATTATATGATGCTTTAGTGTGGCAAGAAAAACGTAATTGTTCTCATCTTTTATAAATGTCTTCAACTCTGTAGACTTGATCTGTGGGCATGTCAGCAAAATAGTAATTCCTAATCCATCTGTTGTTATGAGATAATTGACTTCAAAGGCAAAGTTAATCAATTTTAGAACACAGTCAACAGACTTACAACAAGTCTATAAGTTTCATATTTGAAAGTGTAACCTGTATCTGTGTCACATTTATGTCTTGTAGCAAGATGTGGCGATGAATCTCTTCCCATATTACTGTCAAATCTTCTCTGTAGGAGCTTACCTTCAGAGGTACAACTTACTGCAGCAAAGTGGTGAGTTATATGTATCATGTGATATATTTTATGTTAGGTTACACCTGAGGTGAAGAGTTTTACAAATTTGTTGAACATCAATCCTTTATAGTAAAAATTTTTTGCCTTCCTCTGGCTTTGGAGAGGGCTTTGAAACAAACAGGACAATAGAAAAACAGTAAAGTAATGAGTTAGTGCCCATAAAGGAGAGTATTACAGGAAATGTGACAAAATGAGAAAAAAGGAACACAAACAGGAAATTGACTGTGTGGAACCAAACACTGGATCCCATAATGATTTACAAATAAATACTTGATATTTTCAGTAAAATATTTCCAGAGAGAGGGACGTTGCTTTATGAAATGATTGCTTGTTCATTGTTTTAACATTTTTAACCTAATGTTCAGGTGAGTTGTAGAATAGCAGCTGTTTACATGGAACACTGTCACCTTGTTTTTAATAACTGATGCAAATTGTATTGAATAATAGGTTCTGATGCATTTTATTTCATGAAAGTGAGATGTTTTGTGGCCAGTCTTAAATACCCATGGTCAGGAGATTTGCTTCAGGACTTTTTTTAAACTATGAAAGGTTTATGATATCAGAGTAGGCTCTGTTGATTCAATGTGCTAATTTTGTAGATAACATCAGTCATGGCACTTTAGTATGTTGAGGTTAAGAACTTGGAGAAGAGGCAATCAGGTCATGTTTGCAACACAATGTTATATCAGTCATATTTAAAGAAATAACCATAAATAGGATAGTTGATTTTGCAGAATTGCCCTCCACTGGCTATATTTGGGGAGACATTGTGATTCTAGCTACCCTTAATATGGAAAATTATCTGTCCATATGTAGTTTGAAATATCTTATATTTTTGATTGTATACATTGAAATACGATTTCAGAGACAGTAAAATGCTGTGCATTTTATCATTTGAAATCATTTTTCAAAAGCAACTTTTCTGTCTTGATGCCTTTTTCTTCATGACAGCTTGTGCAGTTTAAGCAGAGCCAAAGCAATCAGTGCAACAGATCCTATTATTGTAACAAAGGTTAGTTACACTTTGAAAAAATAAAAATAGAAATATCATTTTGAAATTTCGTAAATTGGTGGACTGAAGTGATTCCTTATTTCAACAGAACATATCCAGTAGAAATATTCAGTGAGTGATTGCTATTCTAAGTACCTGCTGTAAACTTAAAACCTGTTATTTTCCTGATATTAAAGCCAAAGGACCAATCCTGTTCAATTTGTCACCTTTTTTTGTAATATATAGTTCCAGTTTTGTTTCACGTTATATATGATTGCTTCTTCATTTTCCATCATTACTAAGTTTCACTTTTAAATTTTGTACGTTGATGCCTTTTTGCCCTACAAATATTGTTTTGGTAAAGATTTATTGTTAATATTCTACCTCACTTAATTGAGGCAAAATGGAAGCATAAACTGAAATTGCAACTGATAATATTGACTTTTCAGACTTTGCCTTGTCTGGTGCGTATGTGTAAACGAGACTGTCCCATTAAAGATAGAGTTACGGGAGCTGAAACCCTGGCTATGCTGGTAGAGGAGGATGTTAACCTTCAGAAGACAGCAAGCATGACAGATCACCTGATTCCAACCATTGCATCCTATTTAAATATCAAAGACAGAAAGGTACTGTGGTAATTGACCTAGATCCAGTCTAGTCATCAAATAAAGGGCAAAAGCAATCGCCCCAAATTTGCTTAAAGTAACTTCTTAATCTTAAAATTGTCTCATTATTTTTCATCCAAGTACCTTCTATAGTATTTTAGGACATAATTACTGCTTATTCAAGGTAAGCCAAACAGATAATCCCAGTAATTTTCAAAATTAAGGAGGAAAAGTATTGTCACATGATTCTCCAGAGCCAATCATGACACTGGATGGTTAATTACTCTGATTCAAGTTGGGGTTACTGCATTTTCCCTTTTTGTTAATTATACAATTGGAACCTACTGACATTGTGCTTGGTTCTCAGGGTCAGCAATGGAGTAGGGAAAGCAAGCCAGTGAGCCACAACTGGAAAAATAGCTGTGGCCTGCTCAACTTAAACCAGATGGGTAGAAACTAAGTCATACCACCTCATCTTACTAACTTGATCAATGTTAATGACTTAAGGCTTTTATATAATACAGTATATATTTAAAAAATATTTTGCAAACAATTTATTCTCAATTTTGTTGGATGAATATTACTGGAGTTTTTTTATCCTTGCAGGGTTATCCATCTGAATCAGTGGAAGAGCTTAAACAGGCTGCTTTCATAGTATTTGCAGCAATCTCAGCCAACGATGAAGAAATTCGCAAAAAGGTAGGATGTTTCAAGATCAGTAACATTGTCAGGCACATGTTTGTGCAAAATCCATGAGGACTCAACTTTTTCTGATTAGGAATTATTTGTTTCACTTTGTTAAGTCAATAATTTACATTTCTATATATCTTTCAATTTGGACCTGCAATCAGTTGCTCACATTTGGAGATCCCAATGTTAATTTTATTCAAGTCAATTCAATTTAAAATTATTGAACAGGATAGCTTTACTTCCAGAAATAAAATTATCATAGGAAAAAGTTTCTGCTGTGAAGCTCATGAGTAATTCTTTCTTTTAAATTTGCTATGAATGTAATATACCCTTCTTGTTATTAATACAAGGCAATTATGTCTTATCCACAAAGCATATCCCTTCTGATTATTGTTGTACAGGGACTGCTTTCCCTGTAGCTTCCGCACTATACTGAATGCATGCATACTTCTCAATCTCCCAGCATTAAATCCATGTATTAGTGTGAGGATTTTTGTTAGGTTAGGATTGTGTTTAGCAACCTTTTATCCGTGCAAGCTTTGGAAAATTGGTGTGGTATGCATTGTTAGCTCTGACATTACACCAATATCTTAGCCTATATACTCTGTTCCATTAGACAGGCAAGTTCACCTGTTACTCCTGTCTTTTATAAGCAAACCTGTAATTTAATAAGCCTAATATTACAAAGATACTGCAGTTAAAATATTAAGGCTTGCCCAATTTGTTAATTTAATCACTTGTTAGTGATACAGCTGGAGCAGTGAGCCGCAACTGGAACAAAAGCTGTGGCCTACCAAACTTCAACCATTTGGTTAGAAACTGAGCCTAGCTAACTCATGATGGACCCATTGCAGTACAGATATGGAGTTTTTCACATGGAGCATTTCAGCCATCTCATAGGATAAACCTGGCTTATACTCACACATTTGTTCTCAGACAAAGTGTTAGCTGTGTTGGCAGTGAGAAGTATCTGTCCTAGAAACCATGGTGTGGTTGCCTAACAAATGGATACCTGTTACCTCTGTACTGACACAAGCTACACTTGAAAAAGCAAGGTCCACAGCATAAGTAATGGAATAACTAAAATAAGCCAGTTAGCCACATCTGGAAGAAAGGCGATGGCCGGTCTGAATTAAGCCAGTCCGTTAGAATCTGAACCATAAAACTTTATCTACTAACTTTTCACTTTCTCTCTCCCTGTTGTTTTCAGATTATTGAAACAGAACCTTTAATGGATGACATGGAGCAATGTATGTCAGATGAGAACTATAAAGTCAGATTAGCAGCTGTAAGGTTTGTAGTTTTGAACTTGTTTGTTTATTTTTCTCAGAGGGCTATGCCAAGGGTTTTAAGTGCATTAATTGCCATCCTGAAGAGAAGGAGTGGGAATTAATAAAAGCAAGGGGTATTGAGTACATTCATTACTTTCTCATTAAAATGCTTGTCTCTGTGAATCCTCTGTGGGGCTTGGTGAGGCTTGTTGGGCTTAGCAAGTGACCACCACTCGCAAACCCAGGTATAAAAGGTATCTCTGTGCCAGATGGAAAGGTATTTTGTTAGCAGGAGGGAGGGGGGTTGAAATGTGTAAACTGGTGTGCATTCTCCAGTAGAAAGTGTTCTGTTAAAGCTGCCAGTAATACCCTGATGTAGATATATCCCAATATGTTCATTCTCCAAGGAGATGTAAGAGACAGTTTGACTTTATGCAGAAATTTGAAAAGTGACATAAAGGATGGAGAAGAGAAAAGGGTTTTAATCCAATCTTACCTAAAGAATGTTGTCTTATGTATGTATGTCTGTCTAGGTGTTTACACAGCCTGTCAAGGTCCGTACAGCAGTTGAGGACAAGTTTTCAAGATCATGGTGTCTGGCGCCCTCTTATGAAAGTAAGTGTTTTTTACTATTTGTGGTATGAAAAATTTTCTACAAATCTCTGTTCCTTCTTAGTAGACTTTGTGAAATCTTCTGTAACTTTTTTGAGAAGAAGCAGATTTAAAGAGCAATGCTTCTTACCTATCAGAAAGTTAAATTTTTTAATGAAGTGATTTGGTTGTAAATTTTATTACTTGAGTAATTTAAATATCTGATGGGCATACTTCTTTTGAAAGAAGTTTATCAGTAGTGACCCTCATGTGATAAGTTGGATGTATTATCACTCTTTTTTTTCTTCAGATTTTGCAAACTGAGCAGTCTGAAGACTTAATGGTTGCTGCTTCATCTACAATCTGCAATCTCCTCTTAGAATTCTCTCCAAGCAAATCGGTAAGAAAGGTTGGTTGCTATGGGATAAGCCCATGACTACTTGCATCTTTGCATTGTTTTTACTTTTTGGTCAAGGAAAAGAATGAAGGCATCATATCTGAACAAAATTTTATAAAGAATATAATATAATTATGTAATCCTTGACAACATGAATAGTGGTCATGTATGGCTTAAAGGCCAGTAGCAAAATTTCAAATTCTCTCAGTCACTAAAAAGTGGTCTGAGGCAAATGATTTATATTATGAGTTTGCAGGAAGGGGGAGGTTGTGATTGTGTTATGGTTGCTGCAGGTTTAAATACAGCAATGGCAGGATGACTGTTTTTAACAAAAAAAACACTATAAAGAACTGGAGAGCTTAAAGCTCACAAAATTACAATTCAGGAGCCTGTAGGATGTAGCAAAAGCTAGCAGCCTCAGGGCGTGAAACTTTTCATCCAAGCCAGAATGTTTCGCCTTGTTTGAATATACGTCTGTTTTAGACACTGGCTAACAGGCTAATTCCCCAAGTTGTTTACAATTGTACCTTAGAAACTAAACCTAAACAATATAGCTTAATGCCTGGGCCAGAGACACTCAGGAGAGTATGTGATTAGATGAAGTTTGTACACCTGTCAAGATGCCTGTCAAGTAGAGCTACTAATCTGAGGGTTATACTTAGCACCTGGTTAAAGACAACACGAACAGAGGTGAACATGACTGAAACATAGAGAAGAATAGTCCAAGTACAAAAATACTACAACGCCCCTGACGAACAAGCCCACTCCCAGACAAGATCTAACCTGCACAGACTGATAAGCAAAATCTTGTAAATGGACTGTGACAATTAGAAACTAGTGTACAAGAAGCATTCCTTCAATAATAAAATGACAAAGGCTATCAGGCCATTGTACAAAGCATTTACGGGGTTTTGGTCCTCTTTATTTCTCTTTAATGGAAGATAAATATTACAAATTAACAAGATACTTGACCTTATCAAAGTATATAACAAACAATGCTGATTTCAATGAAATTACCCAAGATGATAGTATGGGCCTATGGAAACTCATTCAACATGAATGTGACTTGCAGAAACTGCAGTTTTTACACAGTAAAAGTTACATAAAAGAGTAAATAACATCATTTGAAAGCATCTTTTAGTTGATTATACAAAATGAATGATTTTTCTGATTTTGACATCGACTGCTTTTTCCCTTTCAGTGTAAGCTTAAAATTTTTGTTAAAAATTATTCACAACAAGAAGCTGATTTGAGAGTGTAACACTGAAAATGAAATATTTAAGGCTTAATATGGAGAAATTGCCAGGATGGTTGAAGAACAAATTTTAGTCAAACACAATATCCTTCTTAGAAAATTTATATTGACGAGCAGAAGTAGTT
Organism: Holothuria scabra; assembly: GCA_037179385.1. Lineage (NCBI taxonomy): Eukaryota > Metazoa > Echinodermata > Holothuroidea > Aspidochirotida > Holothuriidae > Holothuria > Holothuria scabra. The sequence goes on from CM074201.1 coordinate 5,718,367, forward strand.
TGTTCTACATCAAAATAAAGGTAGACATTTCACTGACAGATTCTACTCTTGATCCCCCTACTTTTTCTCTACACACAATGCCTGCTTCTTCAGGTGGCAAACATCCAACTTGATATGAATATTCAAAACCTATTGAAGTCCTTATTTCCCCTTGATTTGTTTGCACTTACTAAAAATAATATAAGTTTCCCTATGACTGCCTCTGAATTTTGTGATGTGGAAGAGGTCACCCAAACAGGTATCTTGGTGTCATTGTTAATAACAAATTGAATTTGAATAAGCACACTGAAGAGATCACAAATAAGGCCTCTAGGCTTTTAAATCTGTGTCACCATAACCTTCACACATGTTCTAAGGTAATAAAACTACTGCTTACTTTCCTATTGTCTGTCCTCATCTTGATTATTCCTTCACATGTTGGAATCCTTACACGTAGTTAATAAAGACAAAATTGAAGCAGTTCAAAGACAGGCAGTACAATTTGTACTAGTAAACTACAGTAATAGCTCATGTGTGCATCTTTCAACAAACATCTCCCAGACTCTTAGATGGCAATCTTTGCAGCATGTTAAGGCTGCAGCTAATTTTTGTATGAGTTGCAAAATTAGGAACAATTTTGTGATATTCCATTTATTACCCCTTCCATCAGGCATGCTAACTGTCATAGCCATATACAGGCCCTGCATTCTGAGGCAGTCCAGTGCCAGTTTATTTATCATTAAAATTACACAATCTTTTTCATCCTTCCGTGTTGCTTCCTCCAACTAGATCCATCCCCTTTAGTTGGGTCACGAACCCATCAATAAACACATGGGCCCTCACATGGACAACTCTTTAGAGCCCTTGTTGTTCCTTTTTACTTACACTTGTTGCTTTGTGGTTCTTCAGTTTTGTTCTTTTTGTGTCTGTATATCAATTGAGCACCAGCTGCACTTTTCCATTTGGTTGGTTTCTTGACTTTGTGGTTTGGTTCCTTGTAACCAATGATCTAATAACTAGTGGCTTTTGACAAGGCTGCAGTACCACTGACAAACTGGTGTGCCTAGAATCCACAGTTTGTGACAGATTTGTTCATGGACAACATGTTGTCTGAGGGGTTTTTTTTTGACCTGGAGAAGGTATGCAATACCACTTGGGACTATGGCATTCCAAAAGACTTGTACTGTGATGATGTGAGTGGTAGAATACCAATTTTCTTTCAAAATTTGATGAAAGATTGCATTATTTTGTGTGCTTGTATGGAGCACACTATCAGAGTTACATAACCAGGAGATGGGTGTTCCTCAAGGCCTATGCCAAAATGAAAAGGTGGATTAACTAACAGAAAAAGTCCTACAGATGGACCTTACCAACCTCAAAATGCTGCGCACTGATTTTTGTGCTAAGATAAAGTGCTACATGAAATTGAAATGACAGGAACATTGGGAGTGTTTCCTCAAGAACAAATTGTACGAAGTGAAACCAGCAGTCAGGACTGTGAGTAATGCAGTCCCCAGACAGAGGAAAGACAATTTAGTTTTGACTGGGGCTCACTTTGGTCACACTTACCATACCCTCGTACCCATTCCTATTTACTTCATGGTGGTTAGGGACCATATGGTATTCCCTGTGATTGTGCTGTCATCGTCAGTCACATTCTTGTAGTCTAGACTGTTATGAATACTCTCATATTTGTCACTAGTGACTACAATGTGCCACACCTGAACACCTTTTTTTGATCACACAGATCTTCTTTCATTCTTGACTTTGTCAAGGAAAGCAACCTTTACAAGAAATTTTGTGTTAACATTTCTCATTGAAATTTACCTAATTCTTTTCCTTTTTAATTTACTTTCTTCTGTGCTTTACTTTGACTTGACTTTTACTTGTTGACACTGGTGTCAGTGTTTTGTTAAATCTCATCTAACTAATTCCATTGAAAATTTTATCAGGATTAATGTGATATTTTCATTTTTCAGAACCATTATTTTTTTTTACTATTCATGGTACAGTTCCATGCATGGATTACATTTCTGTGGTTTTTCATAGCCATGACAACCTTTAAGGTGAATGAACTGATGGCATTCCAGGCTTTGAATGAGTTAGATGTGGATTTAGTAACATACCACCACAAATGTGTTATAAAGTGTGAGCTAGGATGGTACATAAAGTTTTACATTTTTAACTTCAGTTCAAGTCCTCTGCTTAAGTCACCTCCCACAGGTGGGTATAAATACCGTGGGCATATTCTACGAACCCTTAGCCCACAAGGGGGGAACCAAGACCTTGAAAAAGCTTGACAGATGTGTTTTTCCTTGCAGTGATTACAGAAGGGTACTGTACTGTTCTTTTCATTCACACCTTCTTTATCATTTAAAATGTAACAAAGTAATCTGAAATGCTTTCAAAATAGATTGACAAGGGAAGCAATTTTTACTTGCTAGGAAAACTTTCCAGCCTCTTCTTACAAAAAAAATATTCAAATCTTTATGTATTTCATCTTGTTAACAGCACATTGTTGAATCTGGTGCTGTTGTGATGTTCTGTAAGCTTACTGGGAGTGATAATATGTACCTGAGGTTGAATGGCATCTGGGGATTAATGAACATGGCATTTCAATCGGAACCAAAAATTAAAAACACCATCCTTACATCGTTGGGGACAGAACAACTCTTTAAACTTCTCACAGATGATAACGTTGATATTCTGATGAAGACACTAGGTTTGCTGAGGAACTTACTTTCTTCCAAAGGAGTAAGTGGAAAGGTTCTTAATCTTGTTGTATAATGTCAGTAATCTAGCTTAGTGCAAGTGCAAGTAGTACCCTGTATGCCCTATATCAGTAAAAGAATAAAATATTATGGTTCCTTCTATTCAAGACAATTTTTCTTGAAGGGATTTTCCAGCTAGAAAAAATTCAATGACTTCAAATATGCAGAATAATTTTCTCTTTCAGGAGGTGAAAATTGTATATTGATAGCATATAATGTTTGAAAGAAACTTAATTTTCAAAGTAATGCAAATTTTGCATGAGATTTAGTGCATTATGGGAAATCTTCAATGTTCATTGTAGCACAATAATTTGACAATGTTATGTTCAATTTATTCATAACTTTGATGAAGCTGTAGGGAATATTAGGCAACATTGTTTCCTATACCCTACACATAGTGTAGAGTAATGCTAGATCTAGAGGAAAAGGTATTCAAACATTCCAACAGTATCAAATTTCAAGGTCAAACAGGACACTCAATTATAAAGGAAAACAAAAGGAATCGGAGGCAATGTGTCCAAATTACATAATTTTCTGTGTCTTTGATGAAAACTGTAGTTAATGATATATGGAGACTTTTAGTCAACAATTACTGTATCTTTCATACTTGTCTTTTCTTTTCAGGATATCGACATGATCATGAACTCACATAATAAACAGATTATGACAGCTGTAGTGATGATTTTAGAAGGCAACCATCCCCCAGAAGTAAAGGAACAGACACTCTGTATCCTAGCAAACATTGCTGATGGTAACAATGCCAAGGACTTCATCATGTCAAATGAAGATATACTAAAGAAACTGACTTATTACATGGTGAGCCGGGACAAAGGATGGGTCACCATGGAAACTGAATATTGCAGAAGCAACTCTGCTGTCATCTTAAATTTAAAGTGCTAAATATTTTAATATTTGTGTATATTCTTTGCAGGTATCTGTAACATATGACGTTTTAAAAACTAAATATTTCATATTAAATGTAAACAATGTATAAATGTAAATATTGTCACATGATTGGAAATAACCTATCATAAATCAGCTGTGGGGTATACATTATTTTAATAATTGTTATTATTTAGGTTTTGCCTGGTAGTGGCTTCATTACTTAAAGTGACAATGAATTTTAGAAAAGTCTGTAAGGTTTATTAATAAGACTTTTATGTCAGGTGGTTAACTAACTGACTAATCTGGATCAAACTTTGTTTCTTTGAAAAGAGCCTGTTTAGATGGAAAACAGTAGATTGCATAAGGATGAAAAACTCACTCACTTTGGCCTGGCTGGGGATCAAACCTCAAATTTTCCAGTTTCTAAACCTTATCGCATCAAATGCCACCATTCCCAATTGCCTCAGCCACAGCCTCAGTTACTTGGATTTGAGTTGTATGCATTCTCCTCCAAAGAATAACTTTATTCTGATGGGGATGCCTCCATAGATAATTAAATTGTTTATACATGCCTTTTTTAGCAGTTTAACTCAGTCTTGAACTGCCAGGTCTTGACAACAACACTGTCAACACTATTAAAACAGTTTTGAAAATTATGTCCTTCTTCTCACAACCTTTTTATCATACTGGGACTTTTTCATACTTAAATCCAGACACATTCCTGTCTTACAAATCATCGTTTTCCCCAACTCCTCATATCATCTTCTAAGCCTTTTGATTCTGGAGAGCCTAAGACCAAGGCTGGCCTTGATGACAACACTGCTGCTGTAGTAAATGTGTATTGCCAATTGTCATTTCCAATGTTACTGTAATACACATGTATGGATAATTGACTTTTAGTAAAGCCAAAATCTTGTAATGAACTTAAATTGTTATGGCAGTAGTAGTTTAAAATGGTGTGGTATGTTCCATAGTCTTAGGTCTCTTTGCATGCATTGGAAATTTAGCATCAGGGGGAATTTAAGTTTGCATTGACATATTCCTGGGTAGCATTGACATATCCCAGGGTAGCATTGGCATATCCCAGGGTAGCATTGACATATCCCAGGGTAGCTGGCACATATTCTACGGTTTAGTATATTCTACGGTTTAGTCAGATGTGACAACTTGTGAGTATGCTAGGTGTGAAATGAAAACTACAATCTGATATTTGTCATTTTATCCAAAGAAGATTTCTGTCTCCTCAAAGACAGTTACATCTTCTTTGATGGTATCAGAAAGATCTTCTCCACCCACCCACTCCTGCATCTCTGATAATTTCCCTCAGTGACAGTTATGCCTTAGACAACTTCACGAACCAAAAAATTTGGAAATTTACCAAGAGGGAAAATTGCCCATTGGTGAATTGTCCACATGAAAATTGTTTGGATTTGAAGTTGCTGTGCTCACAGTGGACTGACTGCATGGTCAAGTGTTTAAAGCGTCAGACTTCCAGTGGGAAGGCTAGGAGTTCTAGTTCTGGTCAGGTCATACCAAAGACTTTAAAAACAGAACCTAGTGCCAGTGTGCTTGGTAACCAGCTTAAGCAATGGAGTAGGGAAAACAAGCCAGTGAGCCTCAGTTGGAAAAAGGCCATAGTCAGCTTGACTTAAATTGGTTAAAAATTGGGCCATAAAACTCTATCTAACCTGACCTAACCTCACAATAGAATTCCCCAGAAGTGTGAACTGTTTTGGGAATAGGAAGTTATCTGATAACTCATAGCATGAATGAATCTTATTTGGGATTGTGTGTGAAATTCACCATGATACAATTTAATGCATGAATTCATTAGGTTGCAACACTTTATTTGTTTTAAACTTGTCTTTGCAGAGACATGAGAATGTGAAGTTACAGGTAGCAGCTGTCTACTGCATCAACAATTTGGTTTGGAAAGAAGAAGAAGGAGCAGACCAGAGACAGAGAAAGCTGAAAGAATTCAGTGTCTATAAACAACTTCAGTCATTACTTACATCTACAGACCCTGTCCTCTTTGACAAGTTAGTATCGTGTTTATGTTAATCAGTTCAAAATGAGAAATAAAGCACTTAAGTGCCCCCTAAGTGACAATGTCTCAAAACAAGTATGCAATGTGGAAGGATTTAGTGTTGAATGGCATCAAACTCACCCGTGCCAGTAGGGATGTTATCAGACAAAAGCTTGTTGTGTTAATTAATGTTTTCTGATTGTACCCCTCAACCATCTGATTTAATTTACTGACACCCATGGCCTTTGTCCTAGTTGTGGGGTACTGCATTGTATCTCTACTCTATTGTTTTAGCAGAGCATCACACCAAACAGCAGTGGGTTCCATTTTTAAAGTCTTTTAAAGTCTTTGGTATAACCCAACCGGGGAATCACACCTGTTCCTCCTGCATGAGAAGTGGATGCATATATCATTACCCCAAATACGTTGCCAAATTATCTTTTAGATATTTAGTAGGAAACATTGTGTTTGAGTATAATAGTTGCCATGAGATGAAAAGTATCTTTAACAGAAAAATCACTCTGTGAATAATAGTAATTGTTATATATCTCCTAACCTTGGAGTTTGGAATCATTTAGAAAACAAGTCAGGGTGAAGTGTAAATTAGGATTGATTAATTTTTTTTTTTGCAGACTTTAGCTGATCTAACATATGTAGAAATTAATTTATAGTTAGACACCCTACAATGCCAGGCACAGAATTTGGGTTGTTCATTAGTTAATGTCTTGGCTTTCTTTCACAGGGTGAAAACAGCTCTTCAGCAGTTCACACAGTGAATGTATGGGAGTGTATGACATCACATGCTGTATTGCTGAATACAGGGCCCTCCTTTTGTCTGCTGAGAAGACACGGTACTGCAACAGCTGGATTCCACTGTTTGGATTGAGTCTGATTTCATGGTGCCTTGATTTTTTGCTACTTATTCTTAATTTTATTTTTAATGACAGCAACTTTTGTTAGACAGGGTGTTTTGGGGTGGAGATGGGGGATAGGCTGGGTTGGGTCGGTGTTGAACAAGCTAGGTCTTTACTTGCCAGGGTCTCCTTTTTTAATGGACAGAAAAGTGGTAAGAAAATAGTTCCACAAATTTTTGTGGCATCCAAAATATGATAACAACAACTAGAATTAAGAGGGTCCAGGTTATACTTGAGAGGGTCCAAGGAATAATTGAGAGGATCCAAGGTATAATTCAGAGGGCCCATGATATAATTGAGATGGTCTAGGGTATAATTGAGAGGGTCCAGGGTAGAATTGAGAGTGTTTATTATACTCTAAATTCATGTTATCACTGGATTCTTTACATTAGCTATACTAGGAACACTTTTCTCACCACTAAACACCAGGGGCCCATTCCACAAAGAGTTACACCCAGTGTTAAGTTTGATTCCCCATACTTAAGTCAACAGTAAATCAAACTTAAGATTGTGCATAACTCTTTGTGAAACAGGCCCCTGGTACTTATACAGATGTATTTTTCATGCAAAATTTTCACTTTGCATTATTGTCTCACTCTCTTGAGTTAGTATGTAAATGCCTCTAGCGCACAACAAACCAATCACAAGTGTGTTTCGTAGTTTCGCTGTTTGCTGTTGATCTCATAGCTTCATGTTCCTACAAGACAATTTCATAATAATTTCGTTAGTTTTGTGTTTTCCACAATGGCTTAATTATACCGTGTGTTTGGTCAAACGGTAGAGCATCTGCCTCTCACTCAGAAGGCCCGGGTTTGATTCCCAGGTCCAGTCACGCCAAAGACGCTAAAAATGGAACCTTCTGCCGTTGTGCGTGATGCTCCACATAGGCAATGGAGTAGGGAAAAAAACCAGTGAACCAACTGAAACTGGAAAAAAGCCGTGGCCAGCTCAACTTTAACCAATAGGTTTGAAACTGGGCGTAAAACTCCATCTAACTTTCCACAAAGGCTTACTCCTTGGTCAAATATAGAAATAGAGGAATGCAATTCTTAGCTTAGATTTACTAAAGTTACTCATGCAAAGAGCAAAGTGCCAACTTATGAACTGACTGTGCATTATATGTTGGCTAAAAATGCAGTCATAAGTGAAGGTTGACCTTTGACCATGTTAAGAGTAATTACCAACACTATACAATGTAGTTAGTATGAGCATGACAAGCCTTGTCTAGATCAACTGTAATAACTATAAATTGTGGTTAATATGTGCACCACAAATGTACTATGCAGGAGTTAGATATTTTGCCCATCCTCAAGTGGAAAAAAGGCTGTGACCTGCTCGACTTGAACCGATAGGTTGGAAACTGGGCCGTAAAACTACATCTAACTAACTAACTCATCCTCAAGTATTTTTAGCTTTTTATAGGTGAATTAGAGAAATCGCTGGGGCAGGCATTGTTCTTTCTCATAAAAAAGTAGTTGATTGTCTCCAAGGTATGGTTTAAGGTGGATGCAGCAGGAAGTTGCTATTTAACAAATAGCAAGTACTTGGTCGCAGTGATCAACTTGTAGTATTTTTTAATGAACCATTGGTTAATGCTGTGCACAATGCTGGTTTGGTTCTTAAAAAGGGTCTGGTACTAGTCATTTCATTTTCAGTTTGCCAGTTTGAGTAATAATCTCCCTTTCTGCAACATTCTATTGACCAAAATAACATGGAAATATCCTATCAACCAGACACTCTTTTGCGGAAAGAGTTCGTTGGTGGGGCAGAGGGTTATATGGGAGGCTCTGGATATGAGCATAGTGTGGCAAGCATTGCTTACCATCCATGGGTTTATGATTTGTACTTCTGGGCATGTGTGCTAGAGGACTGGTAGGGACACATTCAAACAAATTTATCTGTACATAAATGGTTGACATGCAGATCTGATAAAAGATGTCCGCAGTTACCATGGAGTGATGGTAAAAATGCTTCAAACCAATAAAAAGAACAAGTTGTTATTTATTTGGGTGTCACAATAACTTCCCCGTACTGATACTTTTTTCAAAGGGTTTTTTGAATAATTGAAATGATAGTGTTCATTTCTCTACCCCACACATTGTGTGCAAAGGTGGACATTGACCGTCATAGATGTTTGGGGTAGTGTGTATAGGTGACCTTGCAGTTACATAGTAAGTTATTGTGACATTGATGCCTATAGACATTAGTTTATGAGTTCAGAAGAGAGAGTAAAGCACCAGTACATTTAGGACAAGGAAATGTATTAGTAGCTAATGTGCCCATGCAGTATTATTGCACATGGGTAATCTCAAGCACATTTTTATTCATAAGAATTGATAAAATTTAAGCAGTTCAGTTTCCCCTCATAAAATATGCAATTATTTATTTCTCTGTCTTTGTGAAGTGGAATCCAGTTTTAAGTCATAAATGTGTTTGTCAAGACAAATAAAATATGTAAAAATAATCCAATGAATGTACAGCATATATTTATAGTGTCAATATAAGTAATTGTCATATAATTGTTACATAATGTTGAATACAAAAGGTTGAATATTCATGGTTGCACATTTCATCACAAGATATTAACAAATGTGTAATATAAAGTTAGACTCCAAGCACTTGTGTTTGTGTACATTTTTTTTGTATAAATATCCTGCACCTTTGACAAGTTACATCTCTTATGCTACTTTCTATGACGGAAAGGTCCCTGTCGTAACAAAATCCAGATTTCCTGGAAATTGGACGTTTCGAGAAAAATTCTCTGGAAATCCATTTTGCTAGATGAAAAAAGTTTTGCAGTGGTCTCTGTGGCTGAAGTGGCCACGGGCGCAGATAGTTTGCACGGCTTTTTTGGAAGAATCTTTCTCTTGTTACTGCATGAACGTTCTTAAAAAATAGACAAAAATGTCGCCATTTTGAAAAGTTTCCTCGTAGGGGAAATTTCTTCTTAAACCCCTGACAATACTGAATAACAATGCCTAAGCAAAGAAAACGACTTCCTCACTGCTTACATATGTGTAGAATGAAAGTTACGATATTTTAATCTTGCAGTTGACTGGTTGAGGGCCTTTTTGTTATTTAATTCATGTTAAGTCTTAATCAGCTTTATACGTTTGCAACAGACTCTAGCATGGACAATGGGCCCAACATACAGAGTAAAAAAACACTAGCAATAATTTATAAATTAGTTGTCTCGTATGTGGACATGTATAAGGCCTCAGCATTTTTTTCACTTGTGGCCCACTGGCTTTTCCCTACTCCATTGCTTTTGATGAGCACCAAGCACAAACGATGTTGGTTCCGATTTTAAGTCTTTGGTATGACCCGGCCAGGACTTGAACTCCTGACCTCCCGACTGCAAGTCTGATCCTCTAACCACTTAACAATGGAGTCGATCAGATATTTGTGAATGCGAAACAGGGTTTCCGTGGTCGTGGGAAGGCCTGGAAAAGAAATGAAAATTTGGAAAATTACTTCAAGACCCGAGGAGAGAGAAACTGTGTGAAATCATGGAAACTTTCAGTGCAATTGCCCCTTTTTCTCTTGTAATATCACAATTTTACAAAATTGTATGTAACATTTGAAGAGAAACGTCATGGAAATTATGTAATTGGTTTCACGAAAGTCATCAAAATTGATTATCCAGCAATTGCAGGAAACCTACATTCTGTTAATCTGGTGACGGAAGAAGTATGCGAGGATGTTTTGCTATTGTGCGCAGTGCTGAAGAGCTTCTGTAACCCAGACTGCTGATGGTTAAAAAAAAAATTACCGAACAGTGGCTCTTTTAAAGGTACTTTTACTTACGGAATAAGTATCCAAAAAATACTGCCCACCTCGCCTTTCTTTACTTTTTGGAATAGTTTGGCACCTTTTGCAATGGTTTCATATTCATATCTATCAATATGTCTTTAAAGAAGTTTTGTTTGTTATGTCCCTTGTCCTAACGACATAGTCCCTAAACACCGCATAATTCATTTGCTAAAAATTTTTACGCTTCTTACAAATAGTTCAATACTAGTAAGTAAATTATTGGAAAATAAAAATCTACAATAAACCATTGATTCACGGTTCATTCCCTTTTAAGGGGAGGTGCTGTAAATTCGTGGCAAGAGAAAAAATTAAAAAGAAAGTTTACATTATCCTTTATAGATGGGTACACTTATATACTGATATTTTGGTAAGCATCAGAGACTCTAGAGCCAATCAACGTTCATATAAATTTGACAAAAAATCCCATCATATTTCGTAACATGTCGCAAAAGATCTCCTAATGGTCCCTCTTAACGATATTTTGGAAGGATTCTGGCATATACAGTGAGACAGTAATGAATACATAGGGGAAGACATGGTCAAGTTTAGAAGAACCACCGTCTCTGTCAGAAATCAGATAACCGTGCACAATGGACACCGAGGTGCTTCCCCTAAGAGATTTTTCAAAATATTAGTAAAGGAATTTTCGAGGCGCCGCATTTAATTGTCCTGCTACGTCATATATATTTTATCGTTTTTCGTCGAGTCGATTTAACCTAACCTCTAAGTAGCAGGCGACTAATTAAAATATTGGTACTCCGAAAATATTGTTTGCCAAATTAAGTCCCTGCGAAAATATTCTTTATGTTGCTTCTGACTGTGTAAATCATAAAGCAAAATGAACTGAAATGCAGACTGTGTAACAGTCAGGGCAATTTGACTAATTTCAGTGCCATTTGTCGATTATAAAACTCCGCGGTGTGATGATGATCCCTTTGGGCATTTACCTGGATTGGAAACACGTACTTATCATTCCCACATTCTATACTGAGCTCAAAATTTCAATGGTCGTGAAACACAAAACGGAGCCCACATTGTGAGCTTTTACAAGAGGGGCGACATGTCCAACTTTGAGAACCTCTACGAGAAATTAGGAGCTTTGGGAAAAGCGTGATTTAGTGTGTAAGTCAAAGAGAAATGTATTAGGTGTTGCGCTAATTCTTGCTTTATCACAGCTTCTTTATAATTTATCGCTGTACGGATAACTTTCAAAAGTTATTTGCAAGAACCAAATCCAGGTACTTCAATTAATGAGAGACTGATGGCTGCTTATGGTCTACCTGAAGATTTAAATTGATTCAACTTCTTTCGAAAGACTTTTTCGAATATTTAAGGTAGCCAACTTCCAATAAAACCTTCAGTGAGTTACACTCTTTAATTTGAATAAAATAGATGACCTCTAAAATATTGTCGAAGTTTCAGAACGTTTCAGCCGCCCCGTGCAAGAACACTGACAAGTTACCCATACATACTAATTCGATTTACCATAACCATGCCTCAGAGAAATTGTGCTAGTTGAACTACATTTTGCTTCCCTACCCTTTCCCCTGCCTATTTTGACAACACTCAAAGACTGATATATGCTCATCAGTTTTCAACCCCATAATTTTTTTTCAAAGTTGCTTTAATTGACCTACATTTTATCATCAGAGATACAAGAGCCAGCCAATTTTCATATTATTTTTGACAAAAAGTCCCATCATATTTCGTAACATATTGCAAAAGCTCTCCCAATGTTCCCTCTTGGGAATATTTTGGTAATGAATACATAGGGGAAGACTTGGTCAAGTTTAGAAGAACCACCGTCTCTATTAGAAATCAGATAACCATGCGATGGGGACAATAGACATCTAGGTGCTTAAGCCTACCCCTAAGGGATTTAACCAATAGTTACAATAGAAGAAAAGCTTTTTTTGGCAGTCGACAAGTTATGAATATTCATTCCAGAACGCTTTCCACTAAAACCGAGAATCGATTTTAAAAGATATACAAATTTGGCCTCAATATGATCAGAAGCCCCGGCTACATTCGTAGCCGGGGCTTCTGATCATATTGAGGCCTTTCCAATCAAATGCTTATTACATTAAAAATGGAATAGTATTTATCTTAAAATGGGAAATCATTCGAAAAATGATTTCCAATGGGCAGCAGAAACACTTTGTGGAAGAGGAGGGGTAAAGTTGACCGATCTTATCATGCAGACTATATACAAAAGCGTCTACATTTACATAATTTAGATGTTTGAAGTAGGTTGCGATTTAGAAAAGAAAGCTTCTTGTAGAGAACAAGAAGCGAAAAAAAAGTTTGATGTCAAGTAGTCGATAAACTGTAGAAAAAGGAAGAAATAAAAGGCAAAAGAAAAACAGCTGGAAAAATCGACAGTCTTATATTAATATCACTGTTCACAGCAAAGGCACATTTTGAAGAAACAACTGTTTATTGTTTTATCATGAACAGTTTTAACATTCTTAATGTTCTTACAAATAGTTAAATACTAGTAAGGAAATTATTGGATACCTAAATATTACAACAAACCTTTCACTCACGGACCATTCTTTTTTATTAGGGGGGGGACTGGTGTAAATTGGTGGCGAAAGAAAAATTATTTGTATTATCCTTAATGCATTAGTACACTGGGATACTAAAATTTTGATAAGGAGCATGTAAATAAATTATCCAAAAGGATACAAAATTGGACTCATTCGTCTTTAATTTGCTCAAAATGGACTTACTGCGGTGTTGGAAATCAGTTATCTGACTTATACCCTTGGCGTAAAACTAACTGTACGACGTACACGTGAAAGTGCTGGCTTGTCGAGATTTTGTTGAGAGAGACGTTTTAGCTGCCCCTTTTTATTTTTTCTAGCAATATTAATATCTTTTTCAAAATATTGCAGGATTTTTCGAGGCATCCCTTTTAATTGTCGGTCTGCGTCATATATATTTTATCGTTTTTCGTCGAAGTAACCTAACCTCTAAGTAGCAGGCTACTTATTCAAATATTTTTACTCCAAAAATATTGTTTGTTAAATGAAGTGCCTGAGAAATAATTCTTCATGTTGCTTCTGACTGTGTAAATCATAAAGCAAAATGAACTGAAATGCAGACTGTGTAACAGTCAGGGCAATTTGACTAATTTCAGTGCCATTTGTCGATAATAAAACTCCGCGGTGTGATGATGACCCCTTTGGGCATTTACCTGGATTGGAAACGCGTACTTATCATTCCCACATTCTATACTGAGCTCAAAATTTCAATGGTCGTGAAACACAAAACGGAGCCCACATTGTGAGCTTTTACAAGAGGGGTGACATGTCCAACTTTGAGAACCTCTACGAGAAATTAGGAGCTTTGGGAAAAGCGTGATTTAGTGTGTAAGTCAAAGAGAAATGTATTAGGTGTTGCGCTAATTCTTGCTTTATCACAGCTTCTTTATAATTTATCACTGCCCAGATAACTTTCAAAAGTTATTTGCAAGAACCAAATCCAGGCACTTCAATTAATGAGAGATTGATGGCTGCTTATGGTCTACCTGAAGATTTAAATTGATTCAACTTCTTTCGAAAGACTTTTTCGAATATTTAAGGTAGCCAACTTCCAATAAAACCTTCAGTGAGTTACACTCTCTAATTTGAATAAAATAGATGACCTCTAAAATATTGTCGAAGTTTCAGAATGTTTCAGCCGCCCCGTGCAAGAACACTGACAAGTTACCCATACATACTAATTCGATTTACCATAACCATGCCTCAGAGAAATTGTGCTAGTTGAACTACATTTTGCTTCCCTACCCTTTCCCCTGCCTATTTTGACAACACTCAAAGACTGATATATGCTCATCAGTTTTCAACCCCATAATTTTTTCAAAGTTGCTTTAATTGACCTACATTTTATCATCAGAGATACAAGAGCCAGCCAATTTTCATATTATTTTTGACAAAAAGTCCCATCATATTTCGTAACATATTGCAAAAGCTCTCCCAATGTTCCCTCTTGGGAATATTTTGGTAATGAATACATAGGGCCTGACTTGGTCAAGCTCAGAAGAACCACCGTCTCTATTAGCAATCAGATAACCATGCGATGGGGACAATAGGCATCTAGGTGCTTAAGCCTACCCCTAAGGGATTTAACCAATAGTTACAATAGAAGAAAAGCTTTTTTTGGCAGTCGACAAGTTATGAATATTCATTCCGGAACGCTTTCCACTAAAACCTAGAGTCGATTTTGAAAGATACCCAAATTTAGCCTCAATATGATCAGAAGCCCCTGCTACATTCGTAGCCCGGGCTTCTGATCATGTTGAGGCCTTTCCAATCAAATGCTTATTACATTAAAAATGGAATAGTATTTATCTTAAAATGGGAAATCATTCGAAAAATGATTTCCAATGGGCAGCAGAAACACTTTGTGGAAGGGGAGGGGTAAAGTTGACCGATCTTATCATGCCGACTATATACAAAAGCGTCTACATTTACATAATTTAGATGTTTGAAGTAGGTTGCGATTTAGAAAAGAAAGCTTCTTGTAGAGAACAAGAAGCGAAAAAAAAGTTTGATGTCAAGTAGTCGATAAACTGTAGAAAAAGGAAGAAATAAAAGGCAAAAGAAAAACAGCTGGAAAAATCGACAGTCTTATATTAATATCACTGTTCACAGCAAAGGCACATTTTGAAGAAACAACTGTTTATTGTTTTATCATGAACAGTTTTAACATTCTTAATGTTCTTACAAATAGTTAAATACTAGTAAGGAAATTATTGGATACCTAAATATTACAACAAACCTTTCACTCACGGACCATTCTTTTTTATTAGGGGGGGGGGGGGACTGGTGTAAATTGGTGGCGAAAGAAAAATTATTTGTATTATCCTTAATGCATTAGTACACTGGGATACTAAAATTTTGATAAGGAGCATGTAAATAAATTATCCAAAAGGATACAAAATTGGACTCATTCGTCTTTAATTTGCTCAAAATGGACTTACTGCGGTGTTGGAAATCAGTTATCTGACTTATACCCTTGGCGTAAAACTAACTGTACGACGTACACGTGAAAGTGCTGGCTTGTCGAGATTTTGTTGAGAGAGACGTTTTAGCTGCCCCTTTTTATTTTTTCTAGCAATATTAATATCTTTTTCAAAATATTGCAGGATTTTTCGAGGCATCCCTTTTAATTGTCGGTCTGCGTCATATATATTTTATCGTTTTTCGTCGAAGTAACCTAACCTCTAAGTAGCAGGCTACTTATTCAAATATTTTTACTCCAAAAATATTGTTTGTTAAATGAAGTGCCTGAGAAATAATTCTTCATGTTGCTTCTGACTGTGTAAATCATAAAGCAAAATGAACTGAAATGCAGACTGTGTAACAGTCAGGGCAATTTGACTAATTTCAGTGCCATTTGTCGATAATAAAACTCCGCGGTGTGATGATGACCCCTTTGGGCATTTACCTGGATTGGAAACGCGTACTTATCATTCCCACATTCTATACTGAGCTCAAAATTTCAATGGTCGTGAAACACAAAACGGAGCCCACATTGTGAGCTTTTACAAGAGGGGTGACATGTCCAACTTTGAGAACCTCTACGAGAAATTAGGAGCTTTGGGAAAAGCGTGATTTAGTGTGTAAGTCAAAGAGAAATGTATTAGGTGTTGCGCTAATTCTTGCTTTATCACAGCTTCTTTATAATTTATCACTGCCCAGATAACTTTCAAAAGTTATTTGCAAGAACCAAATCCAGGCACTTCAATTAATGAGAGATTGATGGCTGCTTATGGTCTACCTGAAGATTTAAATTGATTCAACTTCTTTCGAAAGACTTTTTCGAATATTTAAGGTAGCCAACTTCCAATAAAACCTTCAGTGAGTTACACTCTCTAATTTGAATAAAATAGATGACCTCTAAAATATTGTCGAAGTTTCAGAATGTTTCAGCCGCCCCGTGCAAGAACACTGACAAGTTACCCATACATACTAATTCGATTTACCATAACCATGCCTCAGAGAAATTGTGCTAGTTGAACTACATTTTGCTTCCCTACCCTTTCCCCTGCCTATTTTGACAACACTCAAAGACTGATATATGCTCATCAGTTTTCAACCCCATAATTTTTTTTCAAAGTTGCTTTAATTGACCTACATTTTATCATCAGAGATACAAGAGCCAGCCAATTTTCATATTATTTTTGACAAAAAGTCCCATCATATTTCGTAACATATTGCAAAAGCTCTCCCAATGTTCCCTCTTGGGAATATTTTGGTAATGAATACATAGGGGAAGACTTGGTCAAGTTTAGAAGAACCACCGTCTCTATTAGAAATCAGATAACCATGCGATGGGGACAATAGACATCTAGGTGCTTAAGCCTACCCCTAAGGGATTTAACCAATAGTTACAATAGAAGAAAAGCTTTTTTTGGCAGTCGACAAGTTATGAATATTCATTCCAGAACGCTTTCCACTAAAACCGAGAATCGATTTTAAAAGATATACAAATTTGGCCTCAATATGATCAGAAGCCCCGGCTACATTCGTAGCCGGGGCTTCTGATCATATTGAGGCCTTTCCAATCAAATGCTTATTACATTAAAAATGGAATAGTATTTATCTTAAAATGGGAAATCATTCGAAAAATGATTTCCAATGGGCAGCAGAAACACTTTGTGGAAGGGGAGGGGTAAAGTTGACCGATCTTATCATGCCGACTATATACAAAAGCGTCTACATTTACATAATTTAGATGTTTGAAGTAGGTTGCGATTTAGAAAAGAAAGCTTCTTGTAGAGAACAAGAAGCGAAAAAAAAGTTTGATGTCAAGTAGTCGATAAACTGTAGAAAAAGGAAGAAACAAAAGGCAAAAGAAAAACAGCTGGAAAAATCGACAGTCTTATATTAATATCACTGTTCACAGCAAAGGCACATATTGAAGAAACAACTGTTTATTGTTTTATCATGAACAGTTTTAACATTCTTACTGTTCTTACAAATAGTTAAATACTAGTAAGGAAATTATTGGATACCTAAATATTACAACAAACCTTACACTCACGGACCATTCTTTTTTATTAGGGGGGGGGGGGGACTGGTGTAAATTGGTGGCGAAAGAAAAATTATTTGTATTATCCTTAATGCATTAGTACACTGGGATACTAAAATTTTGATAAGGAACATGTAAATAAATTATCCAAAAGGATACAAAATTGAACTCATTCGTCTTTAATTTGCTCAAAATGGACTTACTGCGGTGTTGGAAATCAGTTATCTGACTTATACCCTTGGCGTAAAACTAACTGTACGACGTACACGTGAAAGTGCTGGCTTGTCGAGATTTTGTTGAGAGAGACGTTTTAGCCGCCCCTTTTTATTTTTTCTAGCAATATTAATATCTTTTTCAAAATATTGCAGCATTTTCGAGGCATCCCTTTTAATTGTCGGTCTGCGTCATATATATTTTATCGTTTTTCGTCGAAGTAACCTAACCTCTAAGTAGCAGGCTACTTATTCAAATATTTTTACTCCAAAAATATTGTTTGTTAAATGAAGTGCCTGAGAAATAATTCTTCATGTTGCTTCTGACTGTGTAAATCATAAAGCAAAATGAACTGAAATGCAGACTGTGTAACAGTCAGGGCAATTTGACTAATTTCAGTGCCATTTGTCGATAATAAAACTCCGCGGTGTGATGATGACCCCTTTGGGCATTTACCTGGATTGGAAACGCGTACTTATCATTCCCACATTCTATACTGAGCTCAAAATTTCAATGGTCGTGAAACACAAAACGGAGCCCACATTGTGAGCTTTTACAAGAGGGGTGACATGTCCAACTTTGAGAACCTCTACGAGAAATTAGGAGCTTTGGGAAAAGCGTGATTTAGTGTGTAAGTCAAAGAGAAATGTATTAGGTGTTGCGCTAATTCTTGCTTTATCACAGCTTCTTTATAATTTATCGCTGTACGGATAACTTTCAAAAGTTATTTGCAAGAACCAAATCCAGGTACTTCAATTAATGAGAGACTGATGGCTGCTTATGGTCTACCTGAAGATTTAAATTGATTCAACTTCTTTCGAAAGACTTTTTCGAATATTTAAGGTAGCCAACTTCCAATAAAACCTTCAGTGAGTTACACTCTCTAATTTGAATAAAATAGATGACCTCTAAAATATTGTCGAAGTTTCAGAACGTTTCAGCCGCCCCGTGCAAGAACACTGACAAGTTACCCATACATACTAATTCGATTTACCATAACCATGCCTCAGAGAAATTGTGCTAGTTGAACTACATTTTGCTTCCCTACCCTTTTCCCTGCCTATTTTGCCAACACTCAAAGACTGATATATGCTCGTCAGTTTTCAACCCCATAATTTTTTTTTAAAGTTGCTTTAATTGACCTACATTTTATCATCAGAGATACAAGAGCCAGCCAATTTTCATATTTTTTTTGACAAAAAGTCCCATCATATTTCGTAACATATTGCAAAAGCTCTCCCAATGTTCCCTCTTGGGAATATTTTGGTAATGAATACATAGGGGAAGACTTGGTCAAGTTTAGAAGAACCACCGTCTCTATTAGAAATCAGATAACCATGCGATGGGGACAATAGACATCTAGGTGCTTAAGCCTACCCCTAAGGGATTTAACCAATAGTTACAATAGAAGAAAAGCTTTTTTGGCAGTCGACAAGTTATGAATATTCATTCCAGAACGCTTTCCACTAAAACCGAGAATCGATTTTAAAAGATATACAAATTTGGCCTCAATATGATCAGAAGCCCCGGCTACATTCGTAGCCGGGGCTTCTGATCATATTGAGGCCTTTCCAATCAAATGCTTATTACATTAAAAATGGAATAGTATTTATCTTAAAATAGGAAATCATTCGAAAAATGATTTCCAATGGGCAGCAGAAACACTTTGTGGAAGGGGAGGGGTAAAGTTGACCGATCTTATCATGCCGACTATATACAAAAGCGTCTACATTTACATAATTTAGATGTTTGAAGTAGGTTGCGATTTAGAAAAGAAAGCTTCTTGTAGAGAACAAGAAGCGAAAAAAAAGTTTGATGTCAAGTAGTCGATAAACTGTAGAAAAAGGAAGAAACAAAAGGCAAAAGAAAAACAGCTGGAAAAATCGACAGTCTTATATTAATATCACTGTTCACAGCAAAGGCACATTTTGAAGAAACAACTGTTTATTGTTTTATCATGAACAGTTTTAACATTCTTACTGTTCTTACAAATAGTTAAATACTAGTAAGGAAATTATTGGATACCTAAATATTACAACAAACCTTACACTCACGGACCATTCTTTTTTATTAGGGGGGGGGGGGACTGGTGTAAATTGGTGGCGAAAGAAAAATTATTTGTATTATCCTTAATGCATTAGTACACTGGGATACTAAAATTTTGATAAGGAACATGTAAATAAATTATCCAAAAGGATACAAAATTGGACTCATTCGTCTTTAATTTGCTCAAAATGGACTTACTGCGGTGTTGGAAATCAGTTATCTGACTTATACCCTTGGCGTAAAACTAACTGTACGACGTACACGTGAAAGTGCTGGCTTGTCGAGATTTTGTTGAGAGAGACGTTTTAGCCGCCCCTTTTTATTTTTTCTAGCAATATTAATATCTTTTTCAAAATATTGCAGCATTTTCGAGGCATCCCTTTTAATTGTCGGTCTGCGTCATATATATTTTATCGTTTTTCGTCGAAGTAACCTAACCTCTAAGTAGCAGGCTACTTATTCAAATATTTTTACTCCAAAAATATTGTTTGTTAAATGAAGTGCCTGAGAAATAATTCTTCATGTTGCTTCTGACTGTGTAAATCATAAAGCAAAATGAACTGAAATGCAGACTGTGTAACAGTCAGGGCAATTTGACTAATTTCAGTGCCATTTGTCGATAATAAAACTCCGCGGTGTGATGATGACCCCTTTGGGCATTTACCTGGATTGGAAACGCGTACTTATCATTCCCACATTCTATACTGAGCTCAAAATTTCAATGGTCGTGAAACACAAAACGGAGCCCACATTGTGAGCTTTTACAAGAGGGGTGACATGTCCAACTTTGAGAACCTCTACGAGAAATTAGGAGCTTTGGGAAAAGCGTGATTTAGTGTGTAAGTCAAAGAGAAATGTATTAGGTGTTGCGCTAATTCTTGCTTTATCACAGCTTCTTTATAATTTATCGCTGCCCGGATAACTTTCAAAAGTTATTTGCAAGAACAAATCCAGGTACTTCAATTAATGAGAGACTGATGGCTGCTTATGGTCTACCTGAAGATTTAAATTGATTCAACTTCTTTCGAAAGACTTTTTCGAATATTTAAGGTAGCCAACTTCCAATAAAACCTTCAGTGAGTTACACTCTCTAATTTGAATAAAATAGATGACCTCTAAAATATTGTCGAAGTTTCAGAACGTTTCAGCCGCCCCGTGCAAGAACACTGACAAGTTACCCATACATACTAATTCGATTTACCATAACCATGCCTCAGAGAAATTGTGCTAGTTGAACTACATTTTGCTTCCCTACCCTTTTCCCTGCCTATTTTGCCAACACTCAAAGACTGATATATGCTCGTCAGTTTTCAACAACATAATTTTTTTTCAAAGTTGCTTTAATTGACCTACATTTTATCATCAGAGATACAAGAGCCAGCCAATTTTCATATTATTTTTGACAAAAAGTCCCATCATATTTCGTAACATATTGCAAAAGCTCTCCCAATGTTCCCTCTTGGGAATATTTTGGTAATGAATACATAGGGGAAGACTTGGTCAAGTTTAGAAGAACCACCGTCTCTATTAGAAATCAGATAACCATGCGATGGGGACAATAGACATCTAGGTACTTAAGCCTACCCCTAAGGGATTTAACCAATAGTTACAATAGAAGAAAAGCTTTTTTGGCAGTCGACAAGTTATGAATATTCATTCCAGAACGCTTTCCACTAAAACCGAGAATCGATTTTAAAAGATATACAAATTTGGCCTCAATATGATCAGAAGCCCCGGCTACATTCGTAGCCGGGGCTTCTGATCATATTGAGGCCTTTCCAATCAAATGCTTATTACATTAAAAATGGAATAGTATTTATCTTAAAATGGGAAATCATTCGAAAAATGATTTCCAATGGGCAGCAGAAACACTTTGTGGAAGGGGAGGGGTAAAGTTGACCGATCTTATCATGCAGACTATATACAAAAGCGTCTACATTTACATAATTTAGATGTTTGAAGTAGGTTGCGATTTAGAAAAGAAAGCTTCTTGTAGAGAACAAGAAGCGAAAAAAAAGTTTGATGTCAAGTAGTCGATAAACTAAGAGAATTGGGCCTTTAAGTAAGTAGGTGGATAGAATTGGAACTCTTTGGGTGAGCGGATCATGCCTTTAAGATTAAGAAACGTAACATTTAGCAATTTAAATCTTAGGAAACGGAGAGAAGCTAGCCTACCTTGATATAGGTGGGTTCACTATTATTGACTATAGTATAACAAAAATATGATATTTTCAGTGGTTGGTGAAACTGGGTAATGACTTCACTTTGAGAGTCGAGTCAAAGGAGTCAACAACCGATACTACACGGAGGATAACTTAAGGGAAGATGGAGATTGGGGCGGGGCTTCCCAAGTTCCCGATTACCAGTCGTTCTACAGAATGCTGAGGTAGTTGCTCATCTGAATACAACCCAATTAGTTGATATCCGATAATGTTGTAAAATGTCAGGAAAACAAGCTGAGGATTCATCTGGAAATCAATCCAGTCGATCGAGTCAAGACTCCAAAAGGCTCCACAAACAAGATGGTTTTACAAATAGGTAAATATAGGCCTAAAGTGATTAAAAGTTTTAGCACAACGAGGAAATATGTAGAACGTATTACGAGAATTTTTGAGGTTGTGTACAAAGTGAAAGTAAGTATTTTAAAAATTGTTATAACGATCAAAGTACGCAGCAATCCCCAAAGTATAACACGGTAGAAATTTTATGTGCTGCCCCCTCGAAAGGAGACTGGCCCTGGGATGTTGTTTTCAAGCCCCTTGACACATGACGCTCTGTAGCGGTTCAAGAAATAGAACACACGGATGCTGAAATTCAAGTGACGGCATTTCCCCGAAATTAAGAGCAGAAGCTGCCACCCAGACTCTTTCCTAAACAACTGTAAATCTTACAAATTTCCTTCCATTTTACTCTTACAAGTATCGACATATCAGCTTCAGGACACAAAAAGGCACATCCAGGGTAATTGAAGCAGTATGTAGCTACTTGTTAATTTCACAGATATTGCCACATGATTGATGACGAGGCAATTATGAAATAGGATAATCTACTGTTAAAATCAAGTGACGGTATTTTTTTAAGGTCAGTAGAGGACAAGGTAGGGCCTATGTGAAATCCTTGTAAGAATATCTCAAGACGGAATAGTATTTGAATTTACGTTGGTACCCTGCACTGAGTAAGCAACAAGATTCTCATTGTTCTTTAAAAGGTTAGAGGTCATCTGGGAGCTAAACTGTGAAGATTATCTCAAGAAGAAACACATGTTGGAATATCACACATAGAAGGTGTATTTCCCACAATGAGCACATATCCCATGTTTATCATTACTCGTGTTGGAAAGTCAAGGACCAAGTTGAGATTACCTGCAGCATGCACATGCTTTGCAGACATTGTTTGACATTACTTATGACAAATATTTGTGTCTCAATGTGAAAGCAGGGAGCTGTGCTATTATCTTTTTTACGCTACCAATGTGTTTAATCTAACCCCTAGATATTTCGACATTTTAACGTTGAAACTACTCTAAATGGAGGGAGTATAGGCAATTTTGCCAGGCTTTCTTTCGTTTTTTAGCTCTGTTGCAAGCAACTTTTATATTTCAGAATCCAGATGTTTCAATGTCAATGTAAACAAAAGAGTTACTTTGTACAAATTAAAAATTTCACCCAGTATTTTTGCAAATAATTTAAAAGAGCCAATCATGATTCAGGGTAAATGGGTATACTGGGGTGACTGTGTTATTATTACTTTATAGAATTCTACATCCATGGAGAACAGAATGGCTTGATAAAGAGTCAGCTTGCCTCCAACGTTGGAGAGCTGTTTATGCTGGGTTTTACCAACTTCTTGGTTTGTATCATTTCAACAAAAAAATTTCACATTTTATGTTGATAGGCCAGAATAAATAGCTTCTACTGGATTTAAAAAATCTTACATCCTTGGACATTTATGTTATTTTCAATCAGATCACCAGAAAAGTGCCATGTAGTGGAAATGACTCTATTGAACTCATGGTAATCAATCAAATGTTGTTTCATGTTGCTATCACAAGGGCATTTTTATTTTTCGCACATTGAAAGCTACCTCCAAAGTTACAAGGCAATCTTGAATATAAAGATGCCAGAATACTTTCAAATAACTATTAATAAATACACAAGACTTAAAAATGATGTTTTGTATGGTTGCTATTTTTTATTGCACGGATTTCTTCCCTTGGTTAAAATGAAAATCATAGTAAAGCACATTACTTGGAACAGAAAGGAGTGCTAGAAGAACAAAAAGAACCATTGGGAGAGATAAATCCATAGTAAGTTAGTTACTCTTCTTTAGAGTACAATACAGAGTACCCCATTAGAGTACCTCACTCTGCATTCTTCAATTAGAGTACATCTAATGCTCTTTCACAACTTTCTTTTTGAACATTCTTCATCACTTATCACAAAAAATATATCTTACTTTCTCATCCCAGTGCTTTCAGATTTAAACCTCGCTCCAGAGAAAAAAATCCATACTGAAAATGACCCATGGCAGTTTAAACACAGCCACCATGCTTGCCATCAGCAGAGAGTAATATGACAATATTATGCTTTATCTTTCCAGAATTGCAATTTAATACCACACAAAAAGCTATAAATTCTCTTAAAGGCAATAGCTTTGCTATCCCCGAACTTGCTTCAAAGGTACTGATGCCTGTGGAAAGAAGCATTTAATTGTTGCACAAGAACAAAGCATAATGGGTTAGCTTGGAAAATATTGTGGGTAGAGAAGTCTTTGAGCAAAGCCAACTACTACCAACAATAGTTCGGCCTTGCAAGAATCAGAAAAAGAGTGCCGTGCTGGAGAGGTAGAGCACAAATTGACCATTCTTTTTTCCAATTGATCAGGAATATTTGCACTGAAATGTACTGCCATCGCAAATATCCATTCTCCATTTATGTCCTTGAGCTTTTAACTGGGCAGTGACTAAGAGACCAACTTGCCACGCTATGGGTTCAAACTGACAAGTTTTAATAAGGTCCAATAACTCTTAATTGAAATAAATAGTAAATAACTGTACAATAATTTTACAGAACTTTGAGAGGGAGAATTTATTCAAGTGTTAACAAACCATTTTTTTAACCAGGGCCAATCCAATTCTTTTTCAAATTTGTTTATTTTTTTCTCTCAGATAGCATGTAAATGAAAGAAGCAAAATGAAATTAATACTTATTTCAGCATTTATAAGAGGCAATGCAGCTTAAGAGAACATAATTAACTGCCCAAATTTATAAAATCTAAAGCAAATATCAATTATTCCATTTCTCTTTTTTTTCTCTTCAACTAAAACTAATTCTCTCTGTTTTCCATTTTTCATACTCAACAAATATCCTTAAAAGAAAAACATAAAATCAGAAAATATGATATATATTATACGCTATATGATGAAAAAAAAAAAAATGAATTAAATCTTAATAATATGTTCTGTAGGTTATATGACTGACCATTTTAAAATAAACCATATACAATTAGGCAGTTTTACAATGGAGATTGTTATAGGCTCCATTCATAGCACAAAAATAATTCTTGTAATTTTACACTCGCCCACTTTTTTTTCTTGCAAAAATAATGAAACTGTACTTTTCCCCAAAAGAAGTTATCTCAAGAACTAAGTAAATAAGGTGATAACTCAAGTCTAAAGAAGAAATCATTTCCAAGTAAGATATATTTCCACACAACCACCACCTTTATTAAAAAACAAGATTTAGGGTAGCGAGTTGCCAGGTGAATAACGACATCAAATCGTTGGCTTACTCTTAACTTTGGTTTGTCTTTGCAGTGGTGCAAAAAAGTGCAGGAGAGATATCTACATATATACAAGGAGTCTTCCGCCTTCTACGTGTTTGTGAGTACATTGTGCTTTCATGACGTACTAATGGAAACTTGATCATCAGTTTACCCTGGAGAGAATATTCCGAGTCCACTGTGAAATGAATATCCCTGGGGGCATAAAAATTCCTAGAGGGTCCCTGTTCACCCTAAACTTGACCACATGTCCCCATGACTGGCCTGTTTTCTCTGGAAGGGCAGTGGTTTTTGCTGGTCTCTAGCTGTCCCATAATCCATCCATGTAAGAGAAAATATCTGCCTGATTTAGTCACATTTCTGATAAGTAAGGGTGGAGGGATGAGGTAGGCCAGCCTCCTTGGCCCATATGGCCATGTATCTTCCTGAATATCATTTGCTAAGTGTTGGTAGAGTATCTCTCAAAATATATTTACTGTAGACCTGCACAGTCTTTTTTTAATAATACTGTATTGGTATCTCCTCTCAAAAAAGATAACGTTCCTCATAAAACAAAACATTTCACGTAAGTTTCTCTTGTTTAGCAAGGTTGTTCCTACCTTCCATAGTGACTTAGTTTTTCATTTTTTGTTTGCCAAAAAAAGGATTTAAGTATCATTTTGTGTTGTCACATGACCCACTAACACATAGGTTCTTAATTTTATACCATTACGATTGGAAAAAAGCAGTATGAAAATATAATAATCTTAGTTTTAATAATATTTTAAGAGAGAGATATTTAAAGCCTGGAAATGCATATACTGAGATTCTTCAGTTTAAAGTGCATAGATATAGAAAAAGACAAAGCGCATTTCTATTTACATATTTTTAATACCAATCATTCTCCAATTGTTGACTCCCAACTTAAAATGTATTTTATACTTGAAAACAGTCATTCTGAGTTGGCTTCTTTGCTCTATGAGAAGAGTACATATAGAAGATGCATTTAACACATTCAATAGTCAGTGCCAAACCTGAGCATTTTTATGGTTAACCTATCAATCTTAGTGTGTACATCATTTACTATTAAGATGTATCCATGTTTGTATTTAATATAGAGCTTATATTTATTTAACAAAGCATATTTGTAGCTTTAAGGTATCCATCTTAGATAACAGTTCCTTGAGTTTCTTGATCTATTTAGGTGATATAAAATAGTTGAAACAGTTTCAAGGAGCAGGGTATAGCATCTACAGCCAAAGGTTTGGCAAACAAATTCAAATGTGTAGTGTTGCCTCAATTAACTGTCTACATATTGAGATAACTCAGTTTGGCACACACATCTTACCCTGTCCTTTTCCCCACTGTTAACAGTACTGACCAGGCTGCCATCAAAAAAACAAATTTGAATGTTTCGTAAATCACATATGACATGAATGACTATGCCTGTGCAATTATTGTTCTAAAGAAAGGTTGGAAAAAAAACTTTGTTCTCCTGCTGTGTGATGATCTCTTGGTATTGATCTTACCTTGCATTTAGGACACCCCCCCACCAAAAAAAATGGTCAAAAGAATGCATTACCCTAGTAAAAATACTGACCATTCCCCTCTTAATTGACAAACATATCTCTGGGTATGATGGTACATAACAACACCAACCTTTCATACCAAAAGGGGAGAGGGTTTGAACTAGAGTGCGACAGTCCTCTGACTACGAAGGCAAAAATAAAAGCTACCACACTTCCCACCCAACCAAATTTCCTCACCCCTGTCACTAATAAATGTAAATGGATTTTTCATTTATGTAAGGTTGAATTCAAACATTGATGAGAGAACTATAATACATCAGAAGAAACAACTTAAATAATTAGCAAAAAGGTGGAGTTCCACGGAATGATTGACGATGCATCCCTGAATTATACCAGCAGACAAGGCACTAGGATCCATAAGGCTCCACTCAGACTAGTTTCACCAAAAAAATTTTAAGTACCTCTACCGTATGAAATCTAAGATGAAACAATTTCAGTTATCTTGTAAGTAAAATCTGGGTTGTAGCTATAGTGCTGGGTGCCTGATGGTGCTCCCTGTACCTAATTCAATACCATCCTAAATAAACAAAAAATTACTTCAACAACAAATGTGATGAATATCAAAATTTCCATCTTTTGAGGTCTTATACCAATTGAACTACATGAATCATCAGGGTATCTAATTTTCATAAATTAAATGAAAGTGTCTTGATGAAGTTCTTTTTGAACTATTTTCTTGAAGCTCATTGCTTTCATTTAACTAGCTACAACCCTGCTTTGTGCTGGACCAGCTGGTGGTACCATCAGTGACTACACAGATAGATTAAGTACAATAAGATTAAGAATAGTGTATGACAACCACACTTGTTGGAAATTTTAATTTCATGCAGTCAAAAATATTTGCTGTGCACATAATTCCATGTGCAATGAGTTGAACACACAGCTTCATCCTGCAGCCAGCCATTTTCTTACAAAATACAAGCACTTGTGTAATACCTCACATACAGTTAGCAGGGAATACCATTTCAGACTGACCCTGTTTTTTCTTCTTTGAGAAAATGGCAGGAAAAGATACTTCTATACAACAAAAAAAAAAAGAAATTCCTACTAATATTTTCATGACAGAATGCCCCACACTTCCTATCACATGTGACCCTCATGTCAATCACACACAATACTTAAATTAATGAAATATTGAAAAGCATATTCTAGAACAAGATGCTAATTTTCCTACCCCTAATCACTGTATTTCAAAACTTCCAGAGCATTCTCAGTAACCTTCTGGTAACATTCTCAATGTCTGAAGTTATCGTTGTTCATATAAGAAGAAGAGGGTTAAAGAGACAGAGGGTTGGAGAGAGTCCACCAAAATTATGACTCCAATTAACCCCATCACTCTCTCCTTGTAAATATATACTGCAGACTACATATCAGACATTGGGCATTTCAATCAGTTCTTGACTCAGAAGGCCAACTTTCAGATTCCCAGATCAACAGCTAGCAAAAGAGTTGAACAAGCAACCATTACATGGCCCCTAGATATATTCAAGAATTCATTGTTTGAGAGCTTCCCCCTAATGTTCCCAATGAGAGTGGTAAGGCAAGAATATGACACCATTAGCTAAGACAATAAACTAGCACTGACTTATGACTTAAAACTCATCCCAGCATTTACTTTTTATAATTTCATTCCAAGATTTTTTTAAGTAACTACACATTAAGTCTCTTCCTCTTCTCAATGAGTAGTGCTCAAACATTGAAAGAATTATTTCATTACAAGACTTTGAGTACATTTTTATCCCCCAAAAAAGAATAAAACCTCCATGAGAACATCACTGGTAATGAACTATTTTCGGGAAAATAACATCCCAGAAAACGAACACCTGTTCTGAGCAGAGTTTCAAAAATTCTCTTTGTCAGTAAATTTAACAAAAATAAATTCCTACATCCAGCAGAAAAGAAATTAAATTTGATACCAATTGAAAGAATAATATTTACAAACTTGTGTTGCAATGATTCGGCTGATAAAAATTTATTGAAGGTATGAATTCATTCTTGATGCAGCATTAAGTATCTTGGAAATGAATGAAAGTTTTTCTTTTTCCTAGAATTGGTGTCATACCCTTAAAACCAAGAAGATATCTGCCAGTCCCCTTCATAAACTCATATGAATCCCTTCCTCCCAATTCTCCTTCCCTTATCAATCCAAATTTGGGAACTCTCAAAGCTGTCAATTCCATTCTAGTGACACTCTCTTTTGCAAAATAAACATAAGACATATCAAAGACTGACACACACAGTCCTTTACACCAATGCTGTTAAGAGTCAGCGAGCCACGACTGGAAAAAAGGCTGTGGCCAGCTTGACTTGAACCAAGTGGTTGGAAACTGGGCGGTAAAACTCCATCTAACCTAACCCAATGCTGATGGTAAATGCCTTTACACCAATGCTGACTGATCCAAAATATTGATTTGGCCCAGTACTGTGGTCACACACAAAAGGTTTTGCAGCAGTTGCTACCATCATACAGCACTCAAATTACACCTTTACCGATGAACAATTTGGCAAAAGGTTATGGAATGCTTCAGTTTGCAGCAGTATCTCCAACTCCATTCTATTTCCTTGCTCCCAAAATTTCAGAATGTTGGTTTTAGCCAAAAAGTTGGCTTTTTGCTATTACTGCATCTATAGTGTAAATGAAAAGTCTGCCATACTTTTAGATTTATGGTTCAGTTGCAAGCAGAGAAACTTTCATCATTCACCATCTTAAAACCTTTTAAGAAATATCAACCCTTCCCAGACAATCTGATTATTACATGGCAAACTTTACACTTTTTCCAGAAAAACAGAGTTCCTCATAGCCCCCACCCTTCTTGCTCTGTCCCGTACCAACCAATTTGCTCAAAGTTCATAATAATTTGTGTCTAGATTGGCAAGAAATATCTTTCAAATCTGACACCCAACCAATTAAATGAAAATAATAAATGAGGCAGAAGTAAAAAAATGCCCCAAAAAAGTTTGAAAGAAAGAAATAAAAATAATACATCAGTACTTTGGAATTAAATAATCAAAGAGGGATGAGATATTATACTACCCTGTGAGACCCTCTTCTTTAATTTTCACCACTTATGTCTTCCTCTGACTTTTCATCCATTCCTCCATTCATCACTGGTGGAGATGATGATGTGGTCTCTTTCTCCAACTTTTCTCTCTCCTTTATTTTCTTCTCTGCAGTGGTGGAAATGTCTTCATGATAGCCCTCATCTCCATTACTCCTATCCTCGTCTTTGCTGTTTCCGTTCACCAGTGGTCCGTTAGAAATCACTTCTTTGTCGTCATGATTAGCAGCGTCTGACTGTTTGTTACTGCTGGTTCCTGGTGAAGACACAGGAGTGCTTCCCACTGAAGCTCCACTCTCTGTGTCATTAGAAGTGTCTATTTCTATTTGAGGGGCAGTCAATTTTGGATCCACACCATTTAGTTGTTCTTTTTGACCATTTTCAACAACTTTTGGGGCAATATCAGCAGGCTTTGGTTCACTTGCAGTGTTGTTTGGCTCATTATCCAAAATTTTGGGTCCATTTTCAGTTGGCTTAGTAGCTTTGGTCTCTTTGCCTTCATCCTTCTTGGGGCTAGTATCTGGATGGTTCTCGCTGTTCTGACGTCCCTCGTTTCCTTGACGCTTTCTATGCTGCTGCCTCCGAATAAAATTCCTTTGCTTTCTGGGACTCTCTTTTTGTAATTGAGCATCAGGGCTGCCATCTGAGACAGACTTTGATGTTGTATCAGAGCCTCTCTGGGCATTACTGTTAACGGACTTGGTGGCTGCAGGTTTATCCTTCTGCTGATGGCCTTTCTGATCCCCTCGTCCCCCTTCAGGTTTCCTTCGAGGGCCCTGGTTTTCTTTACTGGAATCCTGTGTATTACTCTGACCGTCATTGTTTCTCTGTTGACCTCCACTTGCTTGTCTCCTACGGCCCCCATCTTGCCTTCCCCTTCCTCCAGAGGGATTCCTTGGTCCTCTTCTAGCAGGTCCACCCCCTCTCCTGGCCTGTAGAAGCAAAAAAGAAATTTGAGATGAAACTAAATCTATCAAGAACTTGCCTACAATAAATTATTCAAGAGTTTTATTGCAAAGTCCATTCCTCAAATAATACTGCACATATGGATGAAGCTCTGAATTACTGAAACCTCACTTGTTTTGTAAAGCGGTAAGCCCCACTTAACTCACCAATTAGTACTATTTGACAGTCCATCTACTGCTGAATGATCACTGGCAATAAGATTTTAAACTCCTGGTACAATAGCCCATCTATCATATTAACTAGCATCAACTCAACCTTGGTTCATTGCCAGCAGTACGATACTCATGACGGCTATAGACCAAAAGATTTTTGCCCAAGTCCACTCATCGAATCAAATTACACACACGCATGCACCTTGGAATGTAGGATTTTGTTTAAGCAAGAACCCTTCAGATGACCAGCTAACTGCCCAATCACCTTTCACTATCTCCCTCCATTAAATGAGTTCATATGAGCAAGTGTGTCAATTCAATGGATACTGCCATCAAACATTTAATGACAGGTTAAAGAGGAGCTTCCACATCTGTCTCCTGACTCTGTAATAGAGGTGTTCCAGCACAATGACTTCCAGGGCAACCAAACTTTTCCAGCTTCAAAAATTCATATCTTAACACAATTTCCCCTAAATACTTCATGATAGTACTATTGGCATGTTTTCTATGGTTAAAAAACATATTTTCTCTTTGCACTCCTTCTGTGAACCTTCCCTGGTCTTATTCCAGTCATCTACAAGCACGCACTCTGCCTCATTAGATAATGCCCCACTCCCACCATACTTTTTTCCCTCCATTACAGGAAACATTATCAAGCTTATCACTCTTACGTGAAATTTTTGTTGGATTTTAGTAGCAAAATTATCAGCTTCAGCACTGATATCCATGTCAGGTGACTTTGGTCCAGGACTGTCAGGTGACTTCAGGCTCTCTGAGAGAGACACTCCCCTACTTAGAGGTTGTGGAGTATCCTCGCATACAGATGTTGTCCGGCTAATGGTACTGAGACTGGAAAGAGAGGGCCTCCGCGAGGAATACTGGCTAACCTCCATGTTGACGTCGCCAAATGATTTAATTTCTGTAATGAGTTGATCTGGATTGTATGTGAACCGCATTGTCTGCGCTATCTCCTCGTCAGTTTTACGATTTGATACAAAATGCTGTACAGAGGGAAGAAAATAAAAAAAGAGCCTAAATGTTAAGGAAGCTTATATTGATAGGATCTATTTGGAGAGAACTTTTTCAAAGGAGCACTGCAGCAATGATGCACTTGGAAGTTAAACAATTCTTGTTAAGGAAACTAGATAATAAAGGTAGAAAATAGTAAATTTACACAGCAAAGCATCCTAAGTAATCATTCAACAAAGTACTTGTTGTTTATCTAACAGTGTTAAATCACTTAAGTTGATCCTTACATTATTAAGGTAAGCAAGTGGGTAAAAAGAGCTCTCCCTTCCAGACTGTATGAACCCTTTTCAATTATCAACATCCATACTATACTGCCTACATTTATCCTTAGTTCCAAATTTTTGCAACTGAACAATGAGCTGAGTGACGCCAGGGCAATAGCAGTTCTACAACCAATGCCTCGTGCTCATTTAATTTGACCTTATCACATGCAGCACTACTTGATATGCGACAGTACCTAATATGCTTGCTAACAGTCTTCCCCAAAGCTTCATGGATTAGTAATCTATGAGCCCTGTTACCTTCATCCCATTAGCAGGGTTAGTTGCGGGAAAGTGGGATTAGAAGGGTAAATAGGAGGCTGATTTGGGAGTGACATAGAATCCCCAAACTCCCTGGACTGGGAATCTACAAGCCCAGTTATCTACCTCCTACTAGCAGGTTTGCTTGCAGTGAAGTGGGGTTACAAGGGTAAATAAGATTACACAGATTCCCCCAAAACTGCCTGAACTGCTTTATCTATGAGCCCCAATAGCTGCCTACTATTAATTGTTGTAATCTCACTTACTCACAAGTAACCCTGGTAATAAGGGGTAAGTGAGGGTTGACATAGACCACCTTTATCTCTCCAGACTTACCTTTAAGCTTGCTTTTAATTCTAAAAATTCTTCTTCTGGTAATGAGTTGTAATTACACTTATCTATTTTCTTCTTCAGCTCTGCTGCAGTCTTTTGCCTATTATCAATGAGAGACTCTGTTGGAGATAAAAGATTTGAAAGATAAAAGATCATATAAAAAACACCACAACATTATTAAATACCACAAACCTTATTTCATATGACAATGTTTGAAGATGCAACCAAGGTTCCTTTAACTTACATAGTTAATAAGACAGGTATTTATTGAGTTTAGACTGTCATTAATTCAATGAAAAAGAATTGCATTTAATTTGTCAAATTGCTGCATCACCTGAAACCCAACCCCCCCCCCCCTCTATGTCACTGTGCTGTACCAAAACAGCATCTGTATCACACAAAATGCCATATGCATCATTATTAGCAGGAGGGGAGGAGATAATTTCAACATTAGTACAACAAAGAATTTTTGATTTAGACCATTCTAAACAATATTTCCTACAAAAGGCCATTAAACTTATACACTTCATTACAATCAGTTATAAGACTATGTAAAATCATTGCATTATACAATATAAACAAAGGTCATTACTGCCTAAGATGACCCCCTGTGGAGGGGGGGTTGTAGAATATGCACACGGTATTCCCTACTTGCACCACATTTAAAGTGTATGAAACTAGATAACACATTTCCTGTTGGTGTGTCGTTAAATCTTATCTAACTAACAACTGCACAAAAGGATAAAGTGTCCTTTATACATCCATCCATGATTACTGTATTCCTGATATCCATTAAACGCCCAACTGTTTTCTCATTGTTCAAATGCAAAATGCATCTATTATCATTTTATTCAAAATACAATAAAACCTAGGTCACCATATTATTGTGTAACTTGCATATTACCCAAAAAACATCTAATAATTTTACTGAAGTATTCTAATGCATTGTGTACATCTAACTTTATGAATGAATAATCTATATCAGTCATTGAAAGAAATTACAAGTCTTATTGGAATAATACTCAGAGAAATAAGAAATACGGTCATAGATTATTAATAGGTCACTCCTGCTTCAAACTGACGTACCTGCTTGTATTCTAACATCATTGAAATCATTTAAGACGGCAATCTCTCTCTCTTGAAGGCTGCAAAGATACAATGTTAAGATCAATTTAGACCTTTAGATGATGAAAAATAACCAAAAAAATAATGAAAATGTGAATATGAAAGTCCTAGAATCAGTATCCAGGGATTTAAAATAAAACACAACAGGAGTATTTGGTATGCTCCATGGCAGGGTTGTCAGATGCAAACCAACAGAGTGTAAAGATTAATTGCTTAGTTTTTCATTATTAGAACAATCACATTCTGTTTTTAATGAGTGTTTGTATCTTTAGAGTTTCTGTACATCAGATATAGAATGGTGATGAAAAACAAAAAAAAGAGTTTTTGTATAACAAGTATTGATATAGGGTTTTTTTAACCAAAACTTGTCTTTCTGTAAAGTAATATAAATTGTTTTTTCTTTCCTTGTTTGTATGTTTCTCTTTTTTATCTTACTGACACTTTTCAGCTGTAACTCAATCAATTTCAGACAACAATGTTACAAAAGTCAAGGCCATTTTTTTTTCAAATGCAATGGTTTAGGAGTAACATCCAACAGCACAGCAGTCCATGTGCTCTTAGGGGGTAAGGGTGGGTGGAAAATATTTTACCTCGAAGCCCAACAAATATCTAATTTTAGAAAATGTAAAAAGATTTGAGAACAGTTGAACAAAACCAAAGATAAAATATTCCTTCTGAAGTGACAAAAAAATGTTACTGATATATTTCCTTGTTATCTGCTGGGAAAGGAGACACCCCCTGTGGTGTGGAAAATGGGGTACTCATCTCTGCCTGCCCTTTCATTTCCAATCAAATAAACTTTTGGAAAATGTCCCATAATGCTGTACATCCTTGTAGAATTTCAAAGATAGACAAAGCTATTTACACTCCTTTTCCCTTCTGGTTTTGAAATATCTGAAGCATTTTCCTCCTGGAGAAGTAATTTAATTTGTTTACAATCAGAGGATGCCTTACCAACCACAGGAAGTTTTACAATTTTAGGTCACCTTGAGACAAACCAATCAATGTCAGATTAGATCAGGCACAAAATAAATCAAGCACCTAATTAACAATGTCAAAAGTCACACCTGCTGTACTAACTGTGTACTAGCCTATAGGGCAGTGACTGCTTGAAATCCCTATGTACAGATTCTAAGTCTTATAAAAAATAAATTTCAAAAATAGAGACACATAAAATTAACGGCAGGATGAAATTTATTTATTCACCAGAGTAAAAATTGATAGATTAGGCTCATCAAAACTCAGTTGAAAGTATGCTTGCCTGCATAGCTGGAAAAATTGGCATTCTTTCTCATGACATAACAGTAATTCTGTGTGATGTCCAAAAGGCATGAACAGAGTTATCCATGCTCAGCAGTACTCAGCAAGAGGTTTACCTGTCTACTACTAGAGAGCTTCCAGAGGATATTAAGTTGAGGTATAAAAGCCTATCAAACCTTCCTTAACCTCCACAGATAGCTGTGTAACAAGCAGGGTGACTGGGTAGAAAATGCCAACAGGCCCCAAAGATTCATGGTCCGTGGACCAACCCAATATCAGGGCTGCAATCAATCCAAATTTTCCATACATTATCTCTGACTAATGATTGCCATTAAATGAGGAGCAGACTCTAGTCATTTCCAGAGGCAAATAACTATGTAGTCATGCATAGCCATCTAGTAAAAGAGTGGAGGTTCATGAATTTAAGTGTTGATGCTTACCACAGTCTATGTACTTAACTTAAAATGGGAATGACTTGGCCACATGAATTTGTGTATTGCAAGATTTGATACAGTATTTTACAAATATTATCTCGCACCCCAGTTCAGACTGGTACCATTCAGCAAAAATGATATCTAAAGAAAACTGTTTAAAATCCATTTTTGAAAAATGCTGCAACACCTCACCTGACTTTTACAACACAATTGGCAGTACAAACCAGACCCTATTTAAGAACGCGAATATAGATGTGGGAGTAATGTGACACTGTAAATTTATTTGATCTTAGCAACTTCAGAGTGCAAGCTGTGGACCATGCTGGGCATTTGGAGCATATCATTGGTCAATATGTTCGCGTGCATATGCCCTCCTGTGAAAATAGTTCTGTTTTTGTGCAAGAAAGGACAGTCCCGGCACCAATGCTATTCCTTCACACGTGACCTACCGAAATCCTGACACACCTTGCTATGCCTAATGCCATTTTTTCTTTGCCCATCAGTACCATAGTACTACGTAATATATTAAAGAACTCATACTAATTAAAACTGTTTCCTGTCTAAAGCCAATGCCCTGTTTAATTGAAATTGGTTTTGAAGAATCCAAGACCATCATTCTTAAAATGAACAAATGTAACGTTTTATTCTAATAGAGTAATAAGGTTACAAATTGAAGAAACCAAAACTATATCTTACATTTACCTCAAATATGATTTCACTGTGTATTTCAAACTGTCATGGACATTAATAATAATAATAATAATATAACAGTTCTTATATAGCGCCTTACACAAGAAGTCTCAAAGCGCTAAAACTATACAACATGCGGTCAATAAGACAAAGTAAACAAATGAGTTTTCAAGTTAGTTTTAAATTGTCCAACAGTGGAAGAGTTCTTGACAAAAGATGGAAGGTCATTCCACAGTTTCGCAGATACTGTTGAAAAAGCACGATCACCATAAGAATGGGTAACAGATGACGGCACATTTAAAAGAGATTGAGAGCTGGAACGTAGTTCATGTAAAGGCTTGTAATTAGATATAAGATCCTTTAGATATAATGGAGCAAAACCATGGATGCATTTGTATGTAAGAAGAAGGATTTTGTAGTTGATACGATGCTGCACAGGAAGCCAGTGAAGATTATGAAGAACAGGGGTGATGTGGTCACATGATTTTGTTAATGCAACAAGTCGAGCCGCTGAGTTTTGAATTCGCTGGAGTTTTGAAATTTGGTGTTTAGGTAAACCATAGAAAAGACTATTTCCATAATCCAGATGGCAGGTAACGAATGCATGAATAAGCTTTTCAGTAGTTTGGGCATCCAAATAATGTCGTAATTGACCAATTTTGTGCAAAGCAAAGGAGGCAGAGCGACACACATTATTAATATGCTGAGATAAGCTAAGATCATTCTGGAAAATAACACCCAGATTTTTTGCACTCTGGGCAGGCATGATTAAAGAGTCTCCAATGGAAATACTGGTGAGTGGTATAGTATCACGGAAGTGAGAAACAAGGTGTAGTACTTCAGTTTTCTCAGGATTGAGTTTTAAACTGTTGGTGGTTGACCACGAAAGGATGTCTTTAACACAAGTTTCCAGTTGCGGTAATACTGAATGGCAGTTTCTATTATCAACTATAGCATACACTTGAGTGTCATCTGCATAAATCATTTTTACTTGAGTGTCATCTGCATAAATCATTTTTACCTTATAGTGTGAAATATATTGATGCTGCTTTCCTTGAAATGCACCTAGCATTGACTTTTGTAACAGGTATCTATCAAGTTACATACGAAGCTAATACATGGCTATGTAACTTGCAGGGAAAAAACATATGCATCAGCGGTTTGGAAAAATTCCTTTTGGGGTTACTTCCCAGACCCTTTGAGGAACAGTTCACAACTTAGTTTTGAGTAAATGATTAATAGGAGCAAGGTAGCCTTGATTTAATAACAACTCATATTGATTTCTAGAAATATTTGCACGGGTTACTCGGGTACCCGCCTGCCATCGTATAACCCAGTTTAAAAATCTACTACCAGAATCTTTCAACATATTGCTTCCAAAAAGAATCACTCCATTTACACCATTGTCCTCAGTAATGAACTTAAATATTTTGCTAATTTGGTAAACATTCTTGAAATCTGAGAATGAAGAGGGCCCCTAAAAATTATGATCGAGTTTGAAAGTTGTTTGTACTTCGTTTCCCAAAGTTGAAATTTTCATCCATGTGCGGCCTGATCATGCTATTGCCACTAAGGGTGTTACTTTTCACATATCACATATGATATGTGTTCACTACAATCATACATCACTTATAATCTTCATGAAAGCTATCTTCACAGTGCTCAAAAACACCTTATTGTTTTACACAGAAATTAGCAGAAATATCACCCCACCCAGCTTACAAAGACTGTGCCGTAAAGATCGGCAAGCTACATAAACTGAGCATGAGACGATTATATCTAGGGACAAATCAAGTGTTTGAACTTGTGAATGTGATCGGGACCTTTCTAATACAGATCTTGGAACATGCATGACAAAAATATTAAATGGTATTGTTAATAAAACCCAGGTTGATTTTACACTTGTTATGGTTTGATGAAACAGTATCTACCCTGGATACTCACTGGCGTTTGACTTCTTGGAATGCTTTTTTCATCCTTTTTTCTGATTCTTCAAGCTCGTTGGTGAGAAGATTTTTACATCTTGTCAAAGAAACAGTTGTCCGATGAAGATCTTTTTCTAATCGCTCCAAGTTAGCTCCTGATGGCAAATATGAATTCAAAGCTATGTTAGTTCAAACCAGAAATAAAAAGCAGCTCTGCAGGAACAATGTATGACCCCTCTGTCTGTGTATGACAGGATCTTGTGAAGAGCACAGCAAATTTTGAATTGCTTAACTTGTTTCTTTTACCCTCCAAACAGTTCTCTGTCCCTACCCCCCCCTCCACTCCATTTATTTCTTCCCCCTCCCCATCTCCCTTTGCCATCATGTCTCTAGCTTTTGAAAAATTGCAAAACTAGACATACAAATTTGGGTTTGAATACTAAACTATATAAGTCATTCTAGGCAGATGGCTGCTTGCATTTACATAATTATTAATGATCACCCCTCACACAATTATTAATGATCATTCCTCAGACAACCGTAAGGTCATTTGCAAATATCAGGATAATGCTTGTTTGCTGTGCAGGCTCTGCACAAACAGTATAACCAGTTGTAGTACAATACTGTTATATATGTACTGCAGTCATCCTTTACATAAACCTCATTCAATACAAATTTGATTCCCT
The DNA here is from genome assembly GCA_037179385.1 of Holothuria scabra. Classification (NCBI taxonomy): domain Eukaryota; kingdom Metazoa; phylum Echinodermata; class Holothuroidea; order Aspidochirotida; family Holothuriidae; genus Holothuria; species Holothuria scabra. The sequence goes on from CM074201.1 coordinate 5,757,584, forward strand.
GGTCACTTCCAGGTGTACATCATAAATCACAACTATGCACATAATAATATATTTCACATCTGTTTCTGGATGGGAGTGTCTGAAAGCAACTCCCTGCTTCCAGGTTCTTTCCTCTGATACACAAATGACAGATTATGATTGCATGAATGTATGTGTAAATTACATCTGACAGTCTTATGGTATTACAACAATTTCAGGAGTATTATGAATCCCATTCTCTTTGGTTGTGAGAACATATCTTCTCTGCCAGTTCCAATTCTCCTAGTCAACTTACTCTGCATTTATTAATTTGCTGTCAATCAACAGCTGTTCCAATTGGGAATTTCTATAGATTACTACAAAAATTATAGTTTGGGTGAGAATTAGCTGCCTTTATGAGCACAAATATTACACTACTGCAATGCATCACTTTCCAAATCATATGAGCCAGAGTCAGGTGTGGTGTTAGGTACTGAATTTACTTTTTCAACTCATTAAGCAGAGCATAACCAGCAACTGGCATGCACTGTAAAAAGTGCAGTTTGCCCAGATTTGGGGGGATGAGAAAAAAATTCACACACACACACAGAATAAGGATGACATGTTTTAGTAATGGAATGGCTGCCATTTCCATGTAAATGTAATTTAAATTTGTGAGCATTGTACCTGTCAAGGAGAAAAAAATTACAAAAACATAAAAACTCGTCCCTACCATGAAAAATAAGCTCAGCTAGTTTAAATGAGAGTTGTTTGTGTACACTTCCCCCTTTTGCATGGCAGACTGGAAGGCTCAAGAGTTGATGTGGAATGACAGATCTATTCTTTGTGTGTCATCAACATACTGAACATACAGAAATCACAACAAGTAGCGATAACAAGTGTCTTGCTTTGTTAAAAAAACAAATAACACAATTGGTGTAAACAATCAAATTTCAAAGTCCATTCCAGAAATCTGGTTGTGCTTTAACAAGTTTAATGCAGAGATCGAACTGGTTTTCCTTGAAAATTGTTTATGTTAACCATTGTTATTAAGTTAGCCTTTATGAATATAAATTAGACTTTGTTTCTACAAACTAGGCCATACAAACAGGGCGACTACCAAGCAGGTACCAATACGTACCACTTGGGTACAAATAAAAACCTAGATTGACCTTGAATAGAATACCAGCACAAAGTCTTAGGGAATTATCATAGTTTTTCAAGATTGCAAAGAGACAACATTTCTGATACAACTTTAGGCTAATAGCTGAAGTTGCTGTCACAGAGCAAATCAAGATCTGTCTGAATGACATTTTTTTTTTTTAATTTATTGTAACAATCACTTCTTCGATCTCATCTCTGTTTTAGCAAAGCCTGCTAATGAAAAATTGATGTCATACTGATGAACAAAGCATTAGGTGTGAAGGCTGAAAGGCATCAAAGATTGTTTAGCACAAAAGAGAGGACTTCACAGGAAAAATTATTGACAACAATGTCTTTTGTATGGAGACACTACTACAGCTGGTTATGTGCTGTGATGAAGTGAGGGCTGCTAGCCTGCTAAGCATACAGCTAAACTGTAGGCACTCAAAGCACTGCAGGAAAAGAGCCTTTTTAACCCTAAGTTTTTGTCTGGAGGCTACAATTTTTGCACTCTCTATAAATCAAGAGGTTGCACATATGCCAAAATATCTCCTCTTCAAGCCTCTTCTGTGTCAAAACCACGGACTTGTATACATGGACAAAGCATGTAACGCATAAGTCCTATCTGTAGATGATCTATTTATCGTCTGATGTGACAACGACTCTGTAATATTTTAAGCAAAAGTTAAACTTGAATGGGAAACAATATAATATTCCTGCAATAGTTGAAGTGATTTTGACCTTACCTTACAGTACCGTATTTGAAAAATATTTCAACCTTCTTGCTCAATATGGGAGTATACTTAAGCAAGTCCAAACTTTCACACAAAACCATAGCAGACAGCTATTTTGGTGTGCTTTTTCTCACACTGCGGTAGCAACAATGTAACATGCAGTATGCTCTGTCGATGTATAGGAAATCCGTGGTCAAAACACAATGACAAAACAAGTTTATTGGGAGCTATTCCAGTACTAAGTTATAGTGCAATGGTTGTGCAGCAAAACCCTACATAGATGGTTAAACTTGGGTTTTGTAGCCAAAACATGGGTAGCAAAGGGGTTAAAGAATTACCTCTTCTTGCCCCAAGATTGTAATGTGAATTCATTTCAGGCCAACATGCTCATGCTCATTCACCCCACCCCAGAGTTAAAAACAAGGCATGTGCATTAACACCTAACAATTTAACTCAATTTTCACTTTTTAGGATATATGGAACAGTGGAAATGGTTAGTTTCTGAAAATCATAAAATGCATTCAATGAGGAAGGACTTTGTAAGGTCCAACTAAAGAGTACTCACAATAGACCTTACCCATTGACTACACACTGATATCATCCTTGGGGGCAAGACAATGCAACAACATGTAGCAGCACGCATAAAAATTTGCCCCTTATATGTAGCAGACTATGCACATATTCAATTGCTAGACAAATCAGCTGTCTGCATTTGTCTGTCTTGGGTTGCTTTGCCCTCAAAGGAGGGTATATTTTTGCTCTGTGACATCATATGCCTAAGGTATAGAGGGGCTATCATGCTTCAATTACCAATATCAATGTCACGGAGAAAATGCCTTCTTCATTGTGATAGATTTTGGTTTGGGGGAAAAGGGGAAATCCCTAAAAAATGAATTTTGAATTCAAAGTGATGGTAGGGCACACTATTCTCCTGCCCACCGGCCTGGGCAAGCATCAACCCCTCACCTTGGACAAATGAAGTGCTCCACATCAAAGCCCACTGGTCAAAAACTTACTCTCTTAAAAAGTTGACTTAAAGTACAAATAATGGTTGTAAAACTTTAATTTTTTTTTTTTTGACTGGATGCTTGTTCTCCCCACCCTTTATACATGATGGTGCAGTACACAACAAAAAGCATGCAACAGAATTGTGGTTCAATTCAATAGCAAATTAGCACCTAAAACAATATTAATACCAAGTCAAGAATAAAACAGTTACTGGTAAAATGCTGCCATTCCAACTTGAATTAGTGTAGTTGAATATCTTATTTCATCAAAGCTCTTGAGAATCATGAAACAATATTTTTCCTCCTGAATTGTAAAATTTGCTAGAACTGAACCTTGAACAATAAGCAATATTTCAAACCTAAAATATCACAAAAGATACCTGGAGGAGAAACAAGAGCAAAATACAAGATTTAGCTGTTATTTCAAACAAGTTTAGGACAACTTCTTTGTCCTTAAAAGTTCCAACTCCATGTCACTCTTTCTCTTCTAAAACAAAATAAAATAATTAAACTTCTAGAAATGAACAAACCTAGAAGAAACTAAGGAAATTTAAGTCTATTTGCTATTTTGAGGTAACTGCAAAGTTCTGCTTAAAAGGACTTTGCTGAGGACATCTTCACTTCTCTGTTGACAAGCCCTTCAAACCATTCTTTGGTAAAAGGTCATATTTTTTCAATCTAATTGCATTATACACCAAAATTCTGCTGCAAAGTGTGCATACACATAAATCACATTTAACAACCACTGATGCCGTTGAGATTACAGCTGGGACTTCCCATTGCTGAAAAACAGGTTCAATATTGATTTTGCAACCAAGCATTCCCAAATTATTGACTTAAAAATTAACTACCACATGTGCTCATAGGAAGGTGATCCAACCTTTGAATAGCTGTCAAATGTCTATACAGTATAGAGATGTGAAATAGTATGACAGTTTCAATTCAAAAGCTGTCTAAGGTTGGGATGGAAAGAGAATAACCATTTCAATAGATTTGTATACAAAAATCACAAGACATATCATACACTATAAGTCATAGCTGCAAGCATACACTTCAAAAGCAGTATTGTTTTGTTTTTTTCTTTTGCTTTGCAGTAGTATTCTCTGAAATCTATCTGTGGGAGCTTCCAACATAATTTTTATAAAGGTTAGGCTAGGTTAGACAGAGTTTTACGACCCAGTTTCCAACCCATCGGTTCAAGTCGAGCCAGCAAGTCGGCCTTCTTACCAGTTGTGGCTCACTGGCTTTTATGAAAAAACATTTGTACACATTGTTCAGTACAACATAAGCTTTCATGTAATATATCCCAGTCCTGTCTTTTGAGGTCTACTGTATGTCCTGCCCTGGTACTTGGAGTCACACATGTCCTCAACATAGCCTAACAGGACATACAGTTGGCCTAAAGGTAACATCAGGCTCTTGTTCACTGTTCAATCATTTATACTCATGGTCTCTTAATTCACTTGATTAAATTAAGAGTCATCGCTTTCACTTTTCCACACTGTACGGGGGCTTGATTTAGAATCAAACTCTCAAGCTTGCATCAACTTAATGTGAGGCAATTATAATCAAGCTGGCATGACTTCATGTGAGGCAATGATAATGCTAACTTCAACTTGATTTTTCATTCAAAAACTTAACGTAGACATATAACACATAACATATTGCGCAATATATTACTTTGTTGCCTATATGATAATGTGCGACTGGGAAAGAGAGGGGGGTATGCAAGTTTGTTTCAGGCCAAATTATGGATGAATATGGGTTAGTCACCAATTGGCAACACTGGTCTGTACACTGAGTTTATGTTTATTACCAATCAGTAACAACGGTAAAAGGAGGGTTTAAGTATCTTTTCAACCCATAATAATAAAAGTTTTCCATTACCCTACGAACTCTACTTAATGTTTACCCATGATACAGAAATATATAAAAGAAGGTCCTAGAGCAAACAACAATACCTTGCTTTTTCTTGGTCTGGACGTTTGAATCAGTGGACGTGGTTTCCTTTGTAATAACTTGTGACTTGGCAGCTGCTCCCTTTCCTGTCCTCTGTTCACCAATTGCACCATCACTCTCTGTGACAGGGTCTCTCCTTCTTGAATTACTTTGTGCGCTAGGACCTTTTGGCTGTGGTTGGCTACGTTGTTGATTTGACCTTTGACCCCTGTAATCGTTACGTCTACCTCCTTGCCTGGAAGACTGGGCATTTTGCTTTGGTGCTGGTTCCTGTCGTATTCCCCTTGGTCCCCTTCCTTTATCTGTTGTGTAGTTTAAGTTAGGTTCATTCTGTACGTTATTATTACTTGGTTGAGGTAACTGTGCAGTATCAGATTTGGCACTTGTGGTGGTTTCATTTGATGATTTGGAAATTGGTGGTGCACCTAAGTGGTGAAAAAAAAAATTAAAAAAACTGAATGAATAAACAACTTTTCTCCAGAGGGGTTTTAGTTCCTTTCAAGGTTACCAATAATTGCTTTCCATTTTCACAAAATAAAGCTCATTTTAAGCACTGCCATTTTTATTTGAATGCATCTGTCAGGCTACCCATAATTATCCCATTCTTACAAAAAATGTATGTTTTCATTGCTATTTTTATCTGAATGCATCTGACATCATTACCTGTATGTTTTAGGAAGGGAAGCCAAGGGTTTCAGAAGCTATGATACCATGGGGGATTATGACATGGTATCGTCGGGCAAGACAGTAACATCTCAATAGAACAATTTAGAAAATTTTGTACTTCAGGGTTGGTTTATAAGGTCAGGGGGCCGTTCCACAAAGAGTTACGCACAATCTTAAGTTTAATTCACCATACTTAAGCCAACAGTAAATCCTACTTAAGATCGTGCGTAACTCTTTGTGGAACGGGCCCCTGGTGTACTTTGGCATCTGGTTAAGCGGATATATCCCTTAGTAATACTTGTTTGCCTGATAAATTTTTAAAATATCTACACAGCATTGTCTATGTTCAACATCACAAAGAAGTAGAACATGATGCAATGCCATGAAGTTGGTTTGTTAGCTGAGGTTTTACAGCTCGGTTTCTAACCAATTGCTTTAAGTCAGCCCAGCACTGCCTTATTTCAAGTTGTGGCTCACTGGTTCAATTGCTATAAAGGCTCATCAACTGTGAAAGACTTCATGATGCCTTAAACACAAATTTCCTTATTCATCTATTCCTTCTATACACCAACAACAATTCATACGATTTCAAAATCATGGGAACACATTTAGGGGTTATATCACTTTTCACCATCATAACCCATACAAACCCATTTCAGGGTTACATTTTTTCCAACATTGTAACCCACACATATCCATTTGTAGGTTACATTCCTTTTCACCATCAAAATCAATAGGTATCCATTTGTGGGTTTCATTATTTTTCATTATCATAACCAACAGAAACCAGTTTGTGGGTTACATTCCTTTTCACCATCATATTAAATCCATGTCCATGTTTGTGGGTTACATTCCTTTTCACCATCATATTAAATCCATGTCTTGGTTAATTAGATGGATTCAGTTGTACTGTCTAGGTTCTAACCAACTTTGTTCAAGTCAAGCTGGTCACAGCTTTTTCCCAGTTGTCATAACCCATGGGAACCTACTTCTGGATTACATTAAAAAGTGCACATGGGGTAACTGTTTGGTTAATGAGGAAGATCGAGTTTTACTGCTTTTATGGCCCAGTTTCCAACCAAGCAGTTCAAGCCAGCCATGCCTTTTTTCCAGTTGTGTAAGTTAGATAGTTAAATAGAGTTAACAGCCTAGTTTCCAACCTATTAGTTCAATTAAGCCTGCCACAGCCTTTTTTCCAGTTGCTACTCACTGGCTTGTTTTTGTTTATGTGGAGCACCATGTACAATGGCAGTGGGTTCCATTTTTAGAGTCTCTGGTATGACTCCACCTGGGAATCAAACCTGCGCCTTCCACATGGGAGGCAGATGCTCTACTGGTCAACCTAACACTCCTTCCTTTTTTCCAGTTGTGGCTCACTAGTTTATTTTTCCTTCTCTATTGCTTTGGCTGAGCACAAAGCACAACTAATTGGTGAGAATCAATTTGTTGAGTTCCATGACTTTATCTACATAGAACCAGCTTGCAATGTGGAACATTCTCCTGTGAAATCCAAAAGACTTATTTACAATGGGTCGTACATGGTTACCAAGAATCTGCGATACTCCCTGGTTTGGGAATTAATGACAGACAATCTCTACCTCCTATTTACTCATGTATTTCCATTTATTCCTATACTTACCATGTCGCAAACTAATAACACCCTGGCAACCCTTCCAGCAGAACTCTAGACAAAATGCAGTAATTAGGAAGACATATGGTGTATGGTACCCTCTGCTGGTAGGGTTACCACAATATTATTAGTTTGCAAGACAGGTAAGTATAGGTATAAATGATATACATAGGGTGAAAGAAGGTAGGCAAGGACCAAAATAGATGGTAGTCACTTGTCACAGTGTTGCAGTGACAGCATAATAAGGAAAGCACAACTTAAAAATTCAAAATGAACAGCCGTAACAGATTTTGAGGCAGCTGAGCCCATCCTGTAATGCTTTAACTTCAGCTGTTACTGTGGTGTAATCACTTGAGAGTATGACGTCACGGGGGAGCTACATAAAATGCCATGTGATATATGTTAACCTTACTTGATGGTGTACGAACCAAACACGAAATAATCACTCAGAAGACAAAGAATATCTTTTATGTCTATCGTGTTCTTTATTTGCGAACTATGAATAATCACACATGGTGTCAGAAGTCGGGACGCTTTCAAGTAAGAGAACAGATCGACGAAAATCCACATTGGTAAGTCAGATCGACCCACATGGCTTGTTGTAGGATAGCCTCACAGTACTAACACGGTAACAGTATAACGTGCTGGGCTAATGTGCAGAAAGGCACGAAGTAACGTCAGTAACGTTAGAGGTTAAGGTGAAATGAACATTGCAGAACTGATTCATACAACGATAACCTCTGTGTAGGCTGTATTCGTGTGTACGGCCAGATGATATACCAGTCGGACATGAACTGTATGTCAATCGTGAATGTTACATGAGAAAATCGTCTTGAGGACGCTTAGCCAGCATAATTGGGAAACTTAGGCCCTACTTTTGAGCTGTGAGAGTAATGTTAGTGCTGTGTGAATATGGCCACCCAGTTTCAAATAACACCACCAGGTGCATTCAGCTTCAAAAGTGAACATTGGGAGCAATGGATCAGGAGATTTGAACGATTTCGCTCAGCAAGTGGCCTTGCTGAAAAACCACAGGCAGTACAAATAGATATGCTTATTTATTGCCTAGGAGAACAGGCAGAGGAAATTTACAACAGCTTCACTTTTCCAGTCACACCAGCCGTGGTGGGAGAGGAATCAGCAGGACACTCCACTAGACCGACATATGCAGATGTCAAAGCAAAGTTTGAGGGTCACTTTATCGCCCGTAGGAACGTAATCTACGAAAGAGCCAAATTCAACCAAAGAAGTCAAATCGAAGGGGAAACGGTTGACGAGTTTATCACTAGCCTTTATAAACTGTCTGAACATTGCAATTATGGTGCCCTGAAGGACGAACTGATAAGGGACCGTCTGGTGGTTGGTCTCAGAGATACAAAGTTGCAGCAAAAGCTACAGCTAGACAGTGCTCTAACCCTCGAGAAAGCCAAGAGCACAGCGAGACTTCACGAACAGGTGAAGAGGGAACAAGAGACTCTGTCAAGTGATCAACAAACCCATATTAATGCAGCTCGATCAAACCCAATACAAGGAAGGGACAATGTAATCAAACCAGCTAGGACTTGTGGCAGATGTGGAAAGATTGCAACCCATAGGATATGTCCTGCAAAGGATACAACTTGTAATAGTTGCCATAAACGAGGACATTGGGCCAGGTGTTGTAAAACAAAGGTAAAACCTGGGGAAAGAAAGAAGCCTGGAAGTAGTAATTCAGTCAAGTATGTTGAAGTAGGAACTTCAGACGAGGAAACTGAAGTACAAAGCTAGAATTAATTACACATTTATTGGCCAAGTGAACTCTGAAAAAGCACGGCCAGATTGGACAATATCTGTTACTGTTAATGATATGAAAGTGGATTTTGTTATTGACACAGGGGCTGATGAAACAATAATCCCAGAAAATGTGTACAAAAGTTAAGACCAAATTTAGGCACCACAGCTATCTTAAGTGATTCAGACAAAGTCCTGAACAGTGCTAATAAGTCTAGACTTGATTGTGTTGGAAAATTTGATGCCCAAGTTAAGGCAAATGGTAGAGTGTCTAAGCAGTCAATCTATGTGGTAAGAGATTGTACCACGCCGTTGTTGGGCAAACCCGCAGTGAGGCTTTAGACGTTGTTAAGGTAGTAAATAGTGTGGAAATAGAAAAACACCACCCTCGGTTGTTTTCAGGCTTAGGCATAATGAAAGAAGAGTATAACATAAAACTTGCTAAAGACTATGCTCCACATGCTGTCAACGCACCCCGAAAGATTGCGTCAGTCCCACTGTTTAAGTTTATCAAAAGGAAACTTCAAAAGCTAGAAAGGGATGATGTTATTTTTAAAGTGAGCGAACCCACAGAGTTCTGCTCTCCTATGGTACCTGTTCCCAAGAGGGATGCAAAGGGGAACATAGTAGATGTGAGAATATGCGTTGACTACACGAAATTGAACAAATTCGTAGAAACTGAGAAATTCATGCTGCCGAGTACTAGTGAGGTGCTGAGCAGGTTACCTGGAGCAAAGTACTTTAGCAAACTTGATGCAAATTCATGGTTTCACCAAATACCACTGTCAAAGTCATCCCAGCTACTAACAACCTTCATCTCTCCTTTGGGCGGTTTGCATATAAACGCCTACCCTTTGGCATTACGTCCGCTCTCCAGAACATGCGCAAAGAGGCTCGCACAGATACTGGATGACCTTGAAGGAGTTGAAGTTTTTATAGATGACATTTTAGTGCATGCACCTGATCAAAAATTGCATGATACCAGACTTGCAGAAGTGCTGTCAAGGTTGGAGCGGGCTGGCATGACTTTGAACAAAGACAAATGTGAAATTAATAAAAGATCTGTTAACTTAGGTGGGACATATTGTCTCAGATAAAGGTATCCTCCCTGACGCAGAGAGAACAAAAGCTCTCAGAGATATGCCACGGCCAGGGAACATACATGATGTTCGCAGGTTCCTTGGGGGGATTAATCAATTTAGTAAATTCTCCTCAAAACTTTCAGACCTTAGCCAGCCAATCAGAGAACTCCTCAAGAAAGATACACAGTTTGTATGGGGAGAAGTTCAGGAGAAAGCTTTTACTGATGTTAAGTATGAGTGCTTGCATGGACCCTGTCTAGCACTTTTTGACCCAAATTTGCAAACTAAAGTGGCTTCTGATGCCTCAAAAGATGGATTGGGAGCTTGTTTGTACCAAAAACAAAGTAATGGAGAGTGGAAACTCGTTTTCTGTGCGTCAAGGGCAACTACTCAAACAGAGCGAAACTACGCACCTATCGAAAGGGAAGCTCTAGGTGCAACATGGGCATGTGATACATTTGCAAATTTTCTTATAGGCCTTAAGTTTACCATCGGGAAACTGATCACAAGCCTTTGATTTCACTGTTAGGTCAAAAGGACCTGAATGAGCTTCCGCCTAGAATCCAAAGATTTAGAATCAGACTTATGAGGTACAGCTATAATATTGTCCACATTCCAGGTAAGGACTTAGTTGTACCAGATGCTCTGTCCAGAGCACCCTGTGGGGATCACCAATCCACACAGGAACTTGAGGAAAGAAGTTAATTCGTATGCGTTATTTATTACTTCTGAGTTACCAGTTACAAATTCATATCTATCCAACATTAAGCAGGAGCAAATGACAGACAGTGTGTGCATGCAACTTATCCAGTACTGTAATACCGAGTGGCCTGACAAATCTGCCCTGCCTGGGGTATTGAAAGCTTATTACCCTTTTCGAGGGAAATTTCATACAACAACCAGCTGCTAATGAGAGGTTCAAGGATTATTGTACCATCTCGCCTGAGGTTAGAGGTTTTAGATTTTATTCATGAAGGCCATCAAGGAATTGCAAAGTGTAGGGAAAGGGCAAAACAATCCGTATGGTGGCCAGGACTGGCTACTCAAATAGCAGATTTGGTGTATAAATGCAGTACTTGTTCCCATGAGTCAGGGGACATAAGAGAACCATTGATTAGGGGGAAATTTCCATCACACCCATGGCAGGTAGTTGGCACAGACCTGTACTTTCTTAAAGGGTAACATACTTGCTAGTGGTAGATTATTACTCTAGGATACATTGAGGTTGCTAAGCTGAATTCAGGAACAAGATCATCTGATGTGGTCATGCATTTGAAATCCATATTCAGCAGGCATGGCATCCCTGATGTTGTTAGGTCAGATAATGGACCCCAGTATTCTAGCTCAGAGTTTCAGTCTTTTTGCTAAACGGTATGGTTTCACCCATGTCACTAGTAGTCCCCTCTACAGTCAGTCAAATGGCGAAGCTGAACGTGCTGTCAAAACAGTCAAGCAACTTATTAAGAAATCAAGGGACCCCTATCTAGCCCTTATGGCTTATCGTGCAACTCCCTTGGCAAATGGGTATAGCCCGGCCCAACTGTTGTTTGGTCGTAATATTAAAACAACCCTACCAGTCACCCCTTCTCATTTGATGCCAAAATTACCAGACAAGGACAAGCTACAGGCGTCTGAGGAAAGGTTGCGTCATGCTTCAAAGCTCACCTATGACTCTCGTCACAGGGCAAAACAGCTAGATGAGTTAATCCCAGGTACCCATGTGTTTGTACGGGATACAGGAACTCATGGTGTAGTTGATAAGAAGTTGAATGAGCCACGCTCATATTTGGTATCTTCACCCACTGGTGTTTTGCGTAGAAATAGGAAGTTTTTGGTTCCTTGTGATGAAAACGAATTTCATGAGGACTTGCCTGACCCGGTCAGTGACACTCCCTTGACTGAGGAACCCCAAGGCCCCAAGTCAGTTGACACCTCAGGAAAATCGGTGGTAGATGGGTCACCCAAACCTCCCCAACCTGAGAAATCAAAAATGGTTGAGGCCCATAAAGCAATCCCAAAGGACATGGGGTACAGAACAAGATCAGGCAGACTGGTCATTCCAAGAAAATGGACCTATGATTGATCTCGCCCCTTCTGAGTCTATCTGTTGTTTCTCCGTCAGCAAGGATTTAAAAAAAAAAAAAATGTATATTTCTGATCAATGGTGGGGGGATGTGGTGTAATCACTTGAGAGTATGACGTCACGGGGGAGCTACATAAAATGCCATGTGATATATGTTAACGTTACTTGATGGTGTACGAACCAAACACGAAATAATCACTCAGAAGACAAAGAATATCTTTTATGTCTATCGTGTTCTTTATTTGCGAACTATGAATAATCACACAGTTACCAACAGTTACAGCCATTAAATTCCAGTGATAACTGGGTGTTATTTTGTTTCCAATCTTTTGCTTTTATTCCTTTTTTACTTGTCTTCAGTCAGTGTCACTAAAGACTTTTTGCTTCCAAAAGCTGTTTTTAACCCCATCAACATCCTTTTTTGGAGCTGAGGCCATTTTTGTTGACTGACATGTTCTGCTGCCACAAAGGCAATTTTAGATTTTACCAGTATGTGGACAAAAAAATGTATTTTATCTTACTGAGGGCAATTCCAACAAAGCATATAGTTGCTTACATATGGCACCGACTGCTTCCTGATGGCACTGAATGCTAACATACAGCACTGAGTACTTTCATACAGCATTGTGTGTTAACATATGGCACTGTGTGCTTACATATGGAACTTACTCAGAGAAAGATGATAAAATCATCATTTGTGACTGATATTATTTCAACAGAAAGGTTGAGGTCACACCCAGTTTTTATACGTTAGAGGGGCACTTATTCTGAGCATGTTGGTGAAATTTGCATTAAAATGCGACGTGTGGTTCTAAAGATATGAGCAGGTAAAGTTGTCACATTTTCAAGAAAAGTGAACTTGAAACAAGCACATGACATCACATCCTCACATAAATGGACAGCCTTTTTGTAATCTTTAAAATTTACAACCAATTTACTCCTAAACAATCCCACAATATCAAAATTTGACTGAATAAGTGGCATAAAAACTTCTCAAACTTTGCATTCCCCACAGGGAGGTCCTGTCCCTATTAACTTCAAGGCCAATACAAGTCTGAAAAACAAAGGGGAAACAAAACATTCCTTGTCAATGAAATGTCAAGGAGGAAGTGGTATCATCTTTGCTCCCCTGAAGTAAGGTTTCACGGTATACCGGTATTTCCGTAAGTACCGGTACGTACCGGTACCGGTACGGTACGGTACCACCAACCTAAAGGTACCGAAGTATCGTGGAGACTCGGTACTCAACTGTAAGGTGAAAATCCTTTCTCAAAATTATAGCATTTAAATTAGAAAGATACTAAAATGTAACAAACGTCCATTTGATAAATGCCCCATGTCTCTAAACATTATAATATAAACAGGGAATAGTCACTTGATAATCATTTCGCACCATTTCAGTCACAAATCCCCCCTAAGAATTTCGGAAATTTCCGTTTAACGTTACTTTCGCAGAACTAGCACCATCCACACTAAAAAGGAACTTGCTTTCTATCGACATTCTGCGCAATCTCAGAACGATCCCTGCCAGCGCTGGCTTCGCCCCCGCCTTCACATTGTGTATTTAGACAGACACGATTAGTCAACTTTGCGGTGAAAATCTTTTCTCAAAAATAAAGCATTGAATTTGAATGATACATGAATGAAACGAAAACCCATTTGATAAATGCGCCGTGTCTCTAAGGATTGCAATACAAACAGGGAACATTCACTTGATAATCGTTTTGCGCTATTTCAGTCACAAATCCCCCTACGAATTTCGGAAAGTGCTGTTTAATGTTACTTTCGCAGAACTAGTACCTTCCACACTAACAGGGCCCTTGCTTTCTTTTGACATTCTGCGCAACCCCCGAACGATCGCTGCTCATCAGCAAATGCTTTCACATGGTGTATTGTGAATAGATACCATGCGTTGATTGATAAAATTCACTTTGATTACGATAGCACACAACATTATACGAGTGCGAAATTCGTTGTAAGCAGACAAAGAATCATAGCATTGCAAGCTCTGACATGAACGTTGCATCAACGATTTCTGATTTTAACACAGTGATTCAGTGGGACCGTTCCATAACGTCCACTGTCTATGTCTGTGGGAGAAAAACTTTCGTACGAACGCAACGAACGTTCTTTCAGAAATTACTGTAACACGGTGAAGCAATGGGACTGAACACACAGTAAATCCCGCTTAAATCATTGGCTCGCGTGTTCAGTTCAACTGATCAACTCACTTGCTTTGTTGTATTGCTCTACGTACTGAAGAACAGTATAATGTTATGGTACAACGGATTGCTGCGCGATGCATTCGTAAATTCAATCTTGAAGCACTTTGATTTAGTTTTGATAGCGATAACTCGGCGGGAAGAAAGCTTGATGATTCAATCTTTTATGGAAATATTTTTGTAAAGTTCTACTTAATAACTTTTGGTTATACTTTAGGAGGGGTTTGTTATTATTTGCAGAAATTATTTTTGCAATCTTCATTACAATCCTGAGTGCTCTTGTCATCTTGTGGGGTCTAGCTCCGGTGCGGACGTGCGGCGCTGATTTATTGTGTGTCCCGAAATTATCGGACGCTAAATTTGCAGAGAGGTTATTTCTTTTTTGTTAACCGATTTGTTTAGTGTGGGGTGACTAAATGTTATAAAAAATACTGAAACGGGAGGCAGGGATTATCAGAAGACTTCACTTATGTCAATGCATGGTATTTTTACGGATACTTTGCATGTGATAAAAATCCTACTTTTTTACTCTTCTGGTACCGGTACTACGGTAATACTGGTACCATTTGTGGCGGTACCGACGGTACCAATTATCAGTGGTACCGTGAAACCCTACCCTGAAGCTTCCTTTGGAACACAAATATCTGATGATTTCATTTGCTGATATCGCAGGAATACACTTCTGATTTGAATGTATGTTTCACCACACTGTGTGGATGGGGTTCCTCTTTCACATATAAAAATTGAAGTTTTGCTTAAAATTCCCCATTAATATTAGCTGGTATCAGTGTTTATTGCCTTGAGGATGCATCTACTGTGCATAGTTTACTTCCTCCCATCTTGTCTACATCCTCAAACCCCATCACAACAAAATATACTTTCCTTTTATTACACATCTTTATCAACAAGAAGTTAGATCCACTTTTCCCAAATTTTAAAACCATTTCAATTTTTTTTTTCTTTTTATTTTATCTTCCACTTCTTTTTACTTTAACAAACTTCCATGAATATTTGAAACCCAGACTGTGAAAACTTTGTTTAATGGATTCAGCAGGTTACACAAACCCTTCATAGACTATAACACTATGCAAAGCTTACCTGACATCTGTTTTGTTGGTGGATTCTGTATATTCTCTGTCTTACTTGCATCATTATCTACACTGTTGACAGTTTGGTTACCTTGGCGATTTCGCTTCCTTTTGTTTCTTCCTGAGGGGGCTCCCTGTTAGTGCAAAGTATGTCCACAAAGGAATTCAATTACAGGATGATAGGATAGTGAGTTTTAATGGCAGTTATAAGGGAAGAGGCACACAAGATAAAAACAATTTGCGAGCTTTGCAACTGTTTTTTTAATTATATAAATGTAAAGCAGGTTGGCAGTATTATTAAGAAACCTAAAAGCTGTAAGAAAGTTTCCAGTGCACAGTACATAAATGAACACAAACAATGTTATGTGGAGAATAGAAAAATCTTTAGTAACCAATTCTCAGAATTTATATGTTTTAAAATTTATATCTGTTCTGAGATTTCCACCTGACATTGTAATCCCTAACCTTTCCGACAGACTCCTTTTCTTCCCATTTCTTTTCTTTTCTTCTGTTTTTTCTTTTCTTTCCTTTTTTTATTGGTACTTGTTTTGCTACCACTTATTGCATGTTGTGATGGGTATGTAAGTTTTCAGTCCAATGTTCGTATCTGCTATGATTTGTGTACTATGAGATAAGCATGCAGAGTTGATGAGCACATGCTAGAGTAGGGAATTAGAGGCAGCTGTCATCTCAAGTAAGATAAAGTTAAAACTTTCAAATCATGACTCTGCAGAGTGCTGAAAGGACAACACATCTAATTAAAACACATCCACGTACTGTAATTCAATTTTATGTCATACTTTCTGCCCTCTGAATAAAAATCCAGTTAGCATAATACATAAATAGTACAAAGACCTTTCTCCCTATTGTTATTT
Source organism: Holothuria scabra (assembly GCA_037179385.1). Lineage (NCBI taxonomy): Eukaryota > Metazoa > Echinodermata > Holothuroidea > Aspidochirotida > Holothuriidae > Holothuria > Holothuria scabra. Next base: position 5,773,801 of record CM074201.1, read on the forward strand.
AAGATTACTTGATCAATATCAAAGTAAACTTAAGGAGCACATAATAGAAGTGTCTCGTTGACAGCTAACACAATTAGTCAACAAAGTGAGATAAAAGCTCACATTCAGCCCCATTTTATGTTGGGTTCAAACATCAAAGGGAGATCTTGACATGTGAGAGATGTAATGAATGTTAATACTATACTGCTATTGCAGACCTATGACCTCTAATAGTTTTGTCATGCAAGTGATAAATTTATGAAGACTCTCTTCACTAGAAAGCCCTGCTTTTCAACTGAATGAATGATAAATTTAGCTGATATTAATCTCCGATTTATTTTCAGAATAGGATGAAGAAGTGGAAAAATAACAGAAGTTGTTAGGTAACACATCTTGCACCTGACAGTGAAAAATTGACCTACTAAGTTCACTTCAAAACCTTCACAAAAAGGTAACTCCCTCCCCCCCACCTTAAATCCACTGCCTCTGAGAGAAAGGGTCCAGCAAGACCGTGATAACTACCCAATTTGAATGATGCTTTTGCTGGGATTTATGTTTGTAGTTCATGTATAGTCAGTCACCAATCACTTCTAGATAAATGGGGTTACTTCAAAATGTTTCAAGCAATGCAACAGCTTCTTTAACAATTATCTATAGCAAGAATTGCATGCTGTCATCGACAAGACTGTCTATGGGATACTCTACTGTATGCTATCCTCCAAGTATTGTTTGACCCATGAACCCACACCACTTAAACTTTGTCAAGTACTTACTTGACAAAGCCCAAACATTAATACTCACTGCAATTCTCAGAAACAGGGCTGTACTTATTGTTCTATAGTTCAAAGGCAATACATATCTACTAGTGTTCTTTCTGTCCTCACTTTCTAACATTCACAATACATCAGTGAGATCGTTGCATCAGATTTAACCTTTTATGCTTAAACAGCAGGGGGTTCAAGAATTTTTTTTTTTTTTTTTTTTTTTACAAATATGATTGAAAGTGTCTTTACAACAAATAGATTGGGACTTCCTAAGCAAATGGCAGACATCTATAACAGCCTTGATATGTATGGAAGATTACATGATACATGGGCACCTATAAATCAAACATTTATTGTTAAGCAGAGGTTTTAAAGGGAAACAAGTATATTAAAGGCCTAGTACTCTCACCCCAAGCAATTCCCTCCAGTGGTACTGTACATACTTCGTGTAAGCCAGCCTCAAATTGAAGTGAATAGACACCAACTAATCCTGTTCACTTCTTGCTATTTAGCCTATTCATCTCTCTTCAGTGGTCTATTCAACTCAGTTTGAGGGAGCCTTACATGAAGTACTGTACCTCCCATTCCAGTTCTCCCAACCTTCTTACATGCCCTTTCCACAATAATGACTGTCTAAAATTCATCCTCATCCAGACACAATCTTAGTTCATTGTTTCGAGGTGAGTAACATGATCCCAATGTGCAATCAAAACATTCTCGTCACAGTACATGTAATATGTGCCACAGTAATCTGCATGTTTTTTTTTTTAACTTGCTGTCAATCAAAGAGCTGTGTCAATTGAGAATTTTTGTGGCCTACAGTACTACAAAAATTGTAGTTTGGGGTGAGAATTGACTACCTTTCCTTCACCAGTCTCCTAGAACTAAGTTCCAATCATTCACATTTAGTCCACATCATACTCAACAATGAGACACTTCATATTTTCCTCAGAGAATTGAAGTAAACAATTTTTTCAAACCAAGGAACAATGGACATTTTTTCCATTTTTCCTGCATTCGTTCAAAGCATGGATAGCACTTTTGGGATCAAAGTCACTTTGATAAATTTGCTTTGTGGACATTAACAACTACTCCAACAATGGCATTGCCAGATTCTACTAATACTATATCCCTCGCTCATGCAAAGTCACTTAGCCTTTTTAATCAAAACAAGGCTTATCTCACACTCTGTTTGGTTGTACTTTGGTTGTCAAAATCCGAAATGTCTAAAAGTCATAAATAGTGCATGTAAGGTAGCCCCTACTCGGACAAAATCTGCATACTTACACAAAACCTTGTCAATGTGCTATAATAAATGTATGTTTTCAATTCAAAGATGAGACAAACATCTGACTGAATCTAATGATTCACTGCTGGTGAGCAGGGACTGGGTAGGGGAAAGGGAGGGAGTATTGAACCATGGTTGGTTGAATAAATGGGCTTCTTCCCAAACACTCCAATGTCAATGATGTTGTTATCATACAGGGCTCTCTCTCATCATGGCATGTACCTCTTGGGGTTTGACAAGGTTTTACGGGTCAGTTTCTAACCAACTGGTTTAAAGCTGCCATGACAACGGCTCTTTTTCCAGTCATGGCTCACTGGCTTGTTTTGTTTACTTGCTGTCTGGATTTGTCTATACACGAATCTGGGGAGCAAGTGATGGTCTGATTTCAGTCAGCCATAACTGGGGTCCATCACCTTTTAATCTTGCAATTTCCTTGCTTACCTCTATCATGGATTGTTGTACACTACATTGTATCTTAATTTCTTCAATTTAACTGAATATGAGGGTTTAAAACATAAAGGCGATTCAAGGCTGATGGACCCCACTAATGGCTGCACACAGCCACTTAAAATAAGCCCTAATCTGATTCGTCTATAAGGATAAGGCTGGAGAAGGCATAGGGAGGGGAAAATATTTTCGAAACCATTCAGTACTCAAAAATACTTGACCAAAAAGAGTTAATGGGAGTCAACTTACAACAGAAGCCTTACAGTCCATCTTTTTAGAAAAAAGGTGGGTACTGAAGAGGGAGAGAAGGGGTTAGAAGATGGATAGAGTGTGTATAATCATTACAGGCTTCCCTGTTAATTACACTGATCACATTACCAACTTGACTCGCTTTAACACTAATAAGCAACATCTCATACTAACATTTTGCACGGGTGATTAATGGGCACATAAAATGGAATATAGTGTGCCATAGCTTCCTTATTCTGATAAGATGAACAGCAGGAACTGATTAAATAACAGTTTTCAGGAAACCCTCATGGGTAGGATTGCCTAACTGTTGATGGTGCAAGTATGTATCATACAGTGAAACATATTCGTTGCACAACCTTCTCTTTTACAAATTCTGCCCAGGCTTTCAACTTAAAAAACCATTTTCCTTTAACTGTGAGATACTTTTGAAGTGTCCCTATAATTGTCCTTCAAGTTTGAAATACTGACCTATCCAATTGAAGCCAGAATTGATACTAAAATTAAGCTTTCACGGTAAACCGGTTATATTACCGATACCGGTAATAACCGGTTACGGTTCAGTTCGATTATTGCCTTGAGGAATAATCGAAAAATCGAAAAATCGAAAAATCGAAAAAATCGGTTATATCGTAGGAATCGAAAATAATCGTGAATAATTGTGAAATAATCGTAAAAATGTAAGTTACAGCACTATCTCGTCCTAGTTGACAGTACAACTCATCGGCGGCGGGATCCTTTGTGTTTCCATGAGAGTATAGATCATTTACGATGTGTTTTGCAGGGTCACCGGTGTGATCGCGCGCCATCATATTACCTGTCCCAAATCTACTACCCAAATCTTTGAAAATATCGCATGCAAAAAGAATCACTTCATTTACATGATTCCCCCGATAATGGACTAATATTTTTGGCCAATTTGTTAAGCGTTCTCCTAGTCTGAGAATGAAGAGAGTCCTTAGGAATTATGTTTAAGTTGGGGAGTTGTTTGCACTTCGTTTTCTGAAGTTGAAATTTTCATCGGCGTGCGGCCCAAATTTGCTATCGCCACGTAGTGTGCTGCAATACTGCTCACATGTGTGTTCGCAGCAATATGTACATCACTTCTTGCACGCAAGCTGTCTGACAGTGATTAATAGTAACGTTTTACGCAGAAACTTGCAGATATCACCCTGCCCAGCTTGCAAAGACAGTGCCCGTAACGCTCGGAACGTAAACTGAGCCTAGCATGTGTGCGGTCTTTCATTTCATACGGTATGCAACCTCGAGTAAAATGACAAAAAAAAAAACACAACTCGAAAATTACACAATGATTAAGCGTGTCACTTGCACCCAAATCAACACTTTGCCGCTATGTGTACAGTACTAAGATATCACTGTAATGACACCGAAAATATTCACGATTTTTTAGACAGGCCATTACATACATGTTTGGTAGACCCAGAGTGGCATTCGTGCATACTACGAATTTTACGAATGAAAGCTATGTCAGCATGCCCGGATGTCAACACGAGACTAGCTGCGTAAGAACGTTAATAGCCGTTTAGTGATATAGGCATTGGAGAGTAGAATTTTTCTTACTTGGCTCTAGTGACTCTTTTCTGTTAAGACTGTCATTTTTTATTTGAAACAAAAGAGACGATACAACCTTGTGACATGTGAAGTATTATTGAACTTGTGAATGTGATCTCGGAAAATATCATGGATGTACTATGGAACATGCCTAACAAAATGTTGTCATGTTTTAGTCACCATAACACCGGGTATGGCGATTAGGTACCTAGTTCCTATTTTTGTACCCGTGCAAATACTAATACAATTTATACAATATGAGCTGTAATGCACAGCTTCCAAGTTTTCGGTCAAGTGATCTGTACTGTGCAGATAGGGTCCTCCAAAATCTACTGAGTGCATTTATTGGCTATTTTATCGTACAGTATTTTTCGGGGCTCAAAGTCATTTTGGTTTGCTGGTACAGCCGAAGTTTCTGTCAACAAGCCGTCTCGAAATTATCCATACGTAATACTTTTTCTAATTCGTTGTAACTCAAATACCATCGGGCATATCACAGTAATTTGATTGATTTTAACATATGTATTCTACCTTAAAGACCCCGCCATTTATTTATTAAGGAAGCGCATCGGGCTGCTTCATTAACAAAATTCTAATATTTATAAAAAGGACAAAGATTTGGGAATCCCTACATCGATCGCCTAGAAGAACGCTCAGTGTAAAGACGTCACATCAACTGACACGCAATTAACCAATCATAACACAAGTGCAATTGTATTCTCTGTTCGGTAGCAATCCTCATTTATAAACGGTAGTATGTACACAACACCTCTCATAATCGCTCGCGATAGCTTCGCGAAAAGATCGAGGGTGAATGTGTGGCTTACGGTAGTACATTATACAGGAAGTTGCCACGTGGCCAAAAGCCACGTGGAAGCAAGCTGTACATAAATGTATGTACTTATTTGCATTACATTCGTGGCTAACTGGAGTGCACCACTTGCGTTATTTTAGTATGGCTTATACTACCGTCCCTACGGACATGCGTAGTTTCGTCGATCCCCGATGTTGAAATCGGGCGACCCGTGCAAATCCCGATGGTCCATGTAACTCATTGAAAAGTTTTAGAATGATCGTTGAATGAAAGCAAGCATAATTTTAGGACTACAAACGAATAATGAAGGGATATAACACTTTGGTGTACAACAGGTTCTACCGTAAAAGTTCAATGCTTTTGTTTTATTAGCCAAGCAAAAAATTTTAGGGCTCAGTTTGTAGTAGAGCAGACCCGCGCATGTAGGGGAAAAACACGGACAATAAGCGCAGTCGGATTAATGGCGGGTTAAGCACTGATGGAGAGCTAGCCAGCGGGAGGGCCAGGGCGGGGATTATAAACAAAAAATTCAGTTTCCGTTCCTGATTTCCATACATTGCGGGCACATATTTCATGAACATTGTGTGAAGTTTATATAGCTGAGCCCGAGAGCATAAATAAAAAGGGTTCTTTGCTTTTGATAAATTGTAGTATAATTAGCAGTCAAGTACCGCAACTGAGGCATCCAGTTCCGCTGGCTTACGGATACAAAGATGTACGTAACTTGCTTGCTACAGCACATATGTCAACTTAGGAACTTAATGTAATATGTGCGGGGAAAAAACCCGTTATAATCGAAGTATGATTATTAGACGTCCGATTATACCGGTTATGTTTTTTTGGAATACCGTGAAAGCTTAACTAAAATCTTCACTTTCACTGTATTCAATGGGAAATATATAAACTATAAAAAGGAGATGCATGCTTGCAGACCTATCACTGCTGCAACAAACCACAATGCCTATTAAAGATAAAAGTACGGTGATTCAAATGGCTTTCATAACAGGAATTTGCATTCTCAATTTTTCCAAATCTGTTACAGCACTTAAATTGTGTTTTCCATGCATGGGGTGCCAGGGCAACGGGTGTTTGTTTAGATGAAGGTGGGGGATGGACAAAGGTTACTTAATGGGAGGGGTGAAAAACCACTGATTATACTTTTTTACTCTTACCTTTCCTTTCTTTCCTGAGATTGTCCATGTTTGAAGGATGGAATCAGCATCACCTATAGACAAAAGAATTATGGAAAATCATACTGTAATACGAACCAGCTGTATCCAGAAAATAACAAATCATTTACATCAGTACATCACAAAGCATTGCAAACAAAAAAAGAAGAAAAAATGGTTCCAAGCAAAGTTTTATATCAAAAGTAAAGTCCTTTCATTTCATTTCGTTTCATTTATTTGTTTCATCGTAACGACCAATAATAACAAATATTTACATATATACAGTGTTGTAACAAATTACGTTTTGAAAGTTACGAAAGGAAGTACTCTAAAAAACCTTGGTAGGCTTATGGGACAGAGCACTCCCTGTGAAGCACAAAGAGGAAATGTAGGTGGTGCTCAAAGTTTTGCACCTGATACTGGGTAATGTTAAGAGGATTCCCTTCCCCTTTACATTACCTGTGGACTTGGGGTTGTAAAATATGTGCACCGCATTCTCCATTTGCTCTCCTAAGAGGTGACTATAAAGGTGGATGCCCTAAACCATGCTTGAACCATATTTGCAACCTTACTTGAACTGTATATAAACTTTGCATCTCGTCATCTTATCTGAGACTATAAAACACATGGGAACGGGTGTGTTGTTTAATCTCATTTTATTTGATGTAGTCAGGGAGCTACTGTACCACCTCGGATGTAACTAGCTGTCCTCCTTGTAGGTAACCATTCATGCTTTGTATTGTATTATGTCTGAACAGTCTTTGATTTGGTAGCAACACTCTCTCAGAGCTAGTATTTTTAAAGAGTTGACAACATAATTTTGACTGTTTAGTATGATAAAATTGTACTTTAATCCCTTCCCATCATTTCTCATATTCCTACACTGCCCTACTCCAATATACCTCTCCCCCATGCCCTACCTTCATATGCTGCCCCTCTGACACCTTCAATAACCTTCCAAATCAATTAAAGGAAAAATGGAAAATACTGTGTTTAAAATGCTCCAAGGAAGAGTACAAAGAAAATGGCTCAGGCTCTATCCAACAATTCATTCATAACCATAAACCCTAGCAAAACCTACACCTCTTCAACATACTATGCACCAGAAGAGCCATGGACATTGTGCACATCATTTGAAATGTTGAAAGTTTGGCTGTACAAATTATTCTTGGGTAACAAACAACTGAATTTCTATCTGTGGGAAACTTATTTCTGGGAAAGTAGGCTACCACACTGCCTTATTTTTGATAATCTATCAATCTGTGTCAATAAATATTTTTTTAAAAGGATGAAATTTTCTTGCAAAACAAATGCAATATTTACACAAACTATTTTACTCATTTTTTTTTTTCGTTTCTGTCCTTCTATATTTTTACATTCCAGCACTTTTTAATACCTGAAATATAAAGTACATACCTGTTAGTAATGTAAGGACCAACAGCAGTGAAAGGGTGACATTTCATATGAGGTTTAGGAGGAAGTAGCATACCACACTTGTTATAAACCAAACATGTCCAATATGACTCCAACAAAATGGTCTCAGATGGTACTTATTTTCCTGTTTAACACGTAGATTACTATCTTGGAGTTTTCTTTGCAAAGTTGGAAATGTTATTTCAGCAGACTGAACAAGTGTAACATGATATTCCTTCACCATTTTATCCATCCAAAATAGGAAACCAGGGAAGAGGATGAACACATGCTGTCAAGTCCTTTTTCCTCTCTAAATAACCACAACATACCTAAAAATCACTTAGGTGCCAGCAAAGAATGATGGTATTTTTCAAACATGTTGAGCAACCATTTTCTTGTCTTGTTAAAAGTAAAAGCCGGAAGATCAGAATATTCCAAATTTTACAGATTTTTATGGGCAATTATCTTTTAGAATTAAGAGGCAAGTGTAGTTCTAGGTAAAAGCTGGTAGTGTGAGTTGATACCCTAATTTGGTTCCTAATGTCAAATCCTAACCAGTGAAATTTGAAATAATTTAAGGACTGAAAGAGGCTTGTAGTTCATCTTGACAGAAGTTCTATCTCTGAGAAATACGAAAGCTGTAGAGCTTATTCCTGATTCTTGAAAAATGAAAAAAGGAGCTAATTTTGGTGTACCTGTAAGCCTCATCAGATTGAGTGTCGATCCAATTCATCTATCATATCCCACTTACACTGTATACATGTAACACATATATTACCACTCACCCTTTAAAAAGCTCACTCCATACAAGTGACCTCTACCCATTACTACAATCAACACAATATAATTAGTTCCCTTCCTTCCATTGTAAATTCTTACTTCAACCATGTGAACAAAAATTTGTTTAAAAGCCAAAGCACAAACTCTTTGACATTGCAATTCAAATGTGGTCACAACACCTATTCACAACAGAGGGCAAGAATGAACAGGAGCTAATTTAATCACTAAAGCTTAGGGCCAAGTGGTCATTCAAAGGAAAAAGTGGTCAGTAGAGGGTATCATCATCATGGTGACCTGGTTTTTGTGACTTCTAACCACGAACAATGTAGCAATGATAAATCCCTTCCTATACTGACCCAATTACTCTTCAAACTGCCCACCAATTTGAGCAATGGTGCTTAGGAGTTTACTGGGCCAGTCAGCATGCATCGGCTTGTATTAGATGACATACTTTGCCCTCTAACACAGTTAGTCCGAGGTCAACTTGACCTCAACCAAAGTTAATTACAGTATTTTAACAGTTATAAACATTAAATACATACACATGCTATAATGAAAGCATAGTTTGTGTTATGACCGAAACCAATACATAACCTTTTTGTAGTTCTGGTAACGTTACATAAATGCACATACATGGTTCAGATACCATCAGCACAGGACCTGATATTGACCAATACACTGTAATTTATATAAGACCTTTATAGGGTCTGTACAACACTACTGGCTGTAAACCAAAATGCTATTTACAGGGCAAAAGCAACTGACTGAAACTTGTTTTAAAACGACACCTTAGTCTCATAAATGTCTACTTGTTTCTCTTTCAACACATCTTTCATGATATTCCATGATATAAATATTGCAAATGAAGCTGTTATTCCTCATAAATGAGGGGGAAAGATATTGGACATATCATTATTCACAAGAGCCATTTAGGCCAAAAAGGATCGTCCACTATACTATTTCAAAATGAAGTGACCACATTTTCCCTTAAGTTTACCAGACTGTAGACTTGTATAATGAATGGTGCACATACGTTGTAACTTGACACAAGAGTAGACTACCTCAATATAAGGCACATAAACATGTCATGCCACTTCGGGAGAAGGTTCGGAGCAACACACGGCAGATTAATACCCATAATGTGCAGTCATCCCATAGAGGGCAATGTCAGTTATATGGGAATTAACGACACACTAACAAGAATCTTTTATGTAGTATCAGCTACTGTACTGTACATATGAAGGTTAAGTTCAAATACAGCATAAATACTGTTTCAAATGTAAAGCAAATAGGTTTGACAAGTCCCCCTTCTGTCACCTCCTACAACAAGGCAAGGGATACTGTGGGAATATCAATATCCTATAGACAAATCCAATCGGCGCTTTTGTTTAATAGTGACTGTAGGCAGCCTTTAGTGGGGTCCATCAGCCTAACATAACATCATCTAGACTTTGTTTATTGTCTTTGTGAATTTCAAACCCTCACATTCAATGAAATTGATGGAATCAAGATAAAATTTGGTGTACAACCATCCATGATACAAGTAAGCAAGGAAATGGAAAGATAAGAGGTGATAGACACCAATTATGGCTGACTGAAATCAGGCCATCACTTGCTGTCCGGATTTGTCTATAACCCCCTGAACACAAGAAGAAGCATTAAGGGTGACTTACATTTACTAGCAAGAGAACTATACTTTATAGAAATAAAAGGCACCAAATCATGAGATATCATGTCAGTTTTTCAGAAAATACAGTTACAGAAGATTTCCTGTCAGGTCCATACCAACAAGGTGAACACTTGTATTCCTAAGTAATTATAAGTCTTTACAAGGGGCCTTTTTAACATCCAATGCAATCTTTCAGATGATTTCTTTCATGCAATGAAAAATCAAATGTACCTTCAAAACAACCAACTCTAGATTAACAACTTCTGGAGGCATAATAAATAAAATATGGAAATACATAGAGAAACCCTCAGAATTATAATCTATATACTAGCTGTGAACAATATGCCTTGACATCAATCAAAAGTATTGCATGATATTGGCAAAAACTATGCAACGAGACATTTATTGTAAAATTAGTTCAAAATACAAAAGATTGACAAAAATTCACACAAATTTGATTTCTTACCATCTGTAAAGGCACTAATTGCTTTTGTTGTATCATAGTCAAAATGTTCAAGAATAATAATTATGTCATCTTTCTTTATGTTGTTTGGAACACACTCTCGGACTTTTGCAATCTGAAGATGAAACAAATGGAGAACGATTAATTTTAAGACTCGTTTTCCCCATCCATACTAGTGCTGCATTCATGCATGTACTATCAATGTGTCTGTGATAGGGTATCAGGGCTTCAAAAGTGGAGGGGGGTTTTCCTGCATGGAGCAAAATGGAGTGTATAATGTGAGCAAAGTTACAGTTGGGATTAGGGGGCAAAGCCTATCTCTGGGTGAAAATTTGAGTCTCAGGTTAGAAACGTCTTGCTAGTTAAAGTCTCTGCATATTGTCGACATGTGTATACAGTTGATATACAGATAACCCTTCTTCAGCATAACAACTCTAGAGCCCTATTATCTAGTCGCAGCTAATCTAATATCTTTTTCATTTCAGTACCATCAAGACCATGAAAAAATGCTATATTTTGGGCTTTGGGGTATGTTACACACTTCATTGACTTCAATCCTTCAAATTCTCTGCTTCAGCCATATCTGTGGGTCTTTAGGTGTACTGAATATCACACTCCCTATGGCAGTAGTAGCTGCTAAACCTTCACTGTTCATTTTGTCTCAATTTAGGCTTGCAGCTAATAGGCCTAATAAAATGTTGTACCCATGCAGAAGTCATGATGTCACCATAGAAAATGTGAGTTTAGATTCTTTATGACATCAAATGCTACACTTTTGAAATATTGGATTCACCCAGATGCCTACTGCACAGTATTCAGCACAGTAGTACCTAATAGTCAATCAATGGAACAGCAGCCCCAACAAAATCTGTCAAGAAACAAAATTTTCAGTCGTCTTGTGTGAATTTCAACCCAACTTAAGTCCCATGAAAACTGTTTTTTAAAGACTTCACCATGAGGAAGAAATTTACTGGTGGAGGATTTATTGACTGAGCGGTTTGTGGACATCATAAAATTTAACATCTTACATCCAACATAATCATGAAAAGTACTGCACTATAGGTAGTTTGCAAAGGTTAGACAAAGCAGTCATCAGCAAGTAGACTCTCTGTATGAGATAAGACAATTACAATTTACAAAACTTTCATCTGAAACTTCTGAATAATGGCCATGGTGATAGTAATGCAGAGCTGTAATATGGGGCAAATCCTGGATAATTGCCTAGCTAGGGTATAGCGTGCCCTCATTAGGTAGGGGTTACCACAGTGTTATTAGGTTTTTGCCAGACAGTTATTGCGGGCAATAACCATATGCATAGGTAAATAGGAGGTAGGGAGGAGCGAAAGAGACTAGTGATTCGGCTGCATGGGATATATGAATTGATCAAGAAATGAAATCAATCACAAAACATTCAGTACCAATAGAGAGAAGGCAGTTGGTTCATTCACTGTGAATCTGACATCGCATAACCAACTCCCTGGTCTAGGGAGAATAAAAAAACTATCAGTCAAGGCCTACAAATTTGGGCTATGAATAGTTTAGGTAGGCCCCGTATCTTATTACTCTCTGTGAGACAACTGAAATAAATTGTTTCCTGGTTACAATAATCAAACCCAGATTTGTGTTATAATGGCAAGGTAATGTGCTAACTAAAGATGACATGGTATGTGCAGCACATGTGCAAACTTTCTGGAAGTCATAAAATAATGCTCCCCACGATGCTAAAGTGATCCCACACAAGGTTTGCAAGGAGAAATGACAACAAACCATCCAAATCTCTCTCTTTTTTTTTCAACCTGGAGCCTTCTAGCTTAAATAGTGTCATATCTCTCAACCCCTCATTTTATGTGGTCTATGCCCCAATCTGTAATTTTTCCTTTCTTTTTTTTAAACAGTATGATTCACTTCAATACTAATATTTCGCTACTTGAAAAAAATTACCGGTACTCATTTTATTCGCTGACAAAAATATTGTTAGGATGTGTGGATGATTAAAATATTTACACAAACATTCATATGAAGTCAAAACAGAGGTTCCTGCATGGTAATTAACCAAATCAAACACCCAGCTGCATTATTGTGTAGGATAACATAGGGCTTTGTGTGGCTTAGGTTCCTTCCCACCCAACTTTCCTACCCAAGAGTTGAGAACCGGTACTGCCTCAATACTGGTTCTGTGTGCTTTAGAGTACCAGTACTAATATTTCCATGGTACCCCCAACCCTAGTCAGTAGGATAGATACAAGACCTGATGTGGAATCAAACTCTCTCAGTAAAGTGCATGCTGTGTAATACACACTGAGCATGCAATATGTACTGCAGTACTCTGCAATTTTTGAATTAGCTGTCAATTAAAGAGCTTTGCCAATTGAGAATTTCTGTTGAATACTAAACCTTAGTTTGGGGTGAGAAGATTAGCCCCTTAAAACAACAAGTGAAAATTATTGCATTCCATACACATTCATTTAAGTCCTCCCCAGGTTTCAAAAACCCTCTGCCAAACAGTCTATGACAAGTAAAACTAGTTAGACAAGTGCATTGTTCAAAACCAAAGCCACCACCGAAGTCCCTAGAAAAGTGTCCTCCAGGCCATAAGGAAGACTTTAAAGACCCTCTGCCATTGTGCTTGCTGCTCAGCATACATGTAAGCAATGGAGTAGGGAGAACCAGCAAGTGAACCACAACTAGAAAAAAGACCATGACCAGCTTGACTTGAACCAATTGGTTGGAAACTGGGCCGTAAAACTCCAAATAATTAACAAATCTACAACTTGAGTTCAACACAAAAAGTGAGCAACTACAGTAAGTGCAGACAAGACAATGGGACAAGATAAAGTGAAAAAAGAATTTTGTTCAAGACTGGTTCTTAACACTTTTGTATTTGAATAGTTGGGAGTCTTCCGTTTCTGTACATCAAGTAAACAGCAAAACTTGGGAGTGAGCCATATCTCCCCCTCACTTTAGGGAAAAGGGATCCCTACTTTTCTAATTAAGTGTTATTTTAATTTTGTGGATTTCTCTCTCCAAATACAATTTTTTAGCTGAAAAAAGAATTCAAAAAGTTGTGTCTTGCACCAGTATAAATTTGGCAAGTTTCAAGTCCACAGACAAATGTTGAGTACCCGAACTGATACCATTCCACTAATTTTCACTCTTACAAGCAAAACTGGATCTTTTCAGTCTTGTGACATATTCCAGCATGTCAATATCTTTTTAAAGATTTGTTTGTCATCTTGTCAAAAAGATAAAAACACCATTCTCATAAAAATACTTCCACTGGAGTTTGCAAAGATCTGTTTTGGTAATATTAATACTAAACCCATACTCAAAGGTTTGTGGTCTTTGAACAAACTTGCTGAAAATTTTGACTGACAGAAACTTCTTTTGGGACCCCTTCTGGGAGTGGAATGCACAAACAGCAAAATGCTGCTGCTTTACATACTTCAGACCTTCACCAAAGCATCACAAAAACAATTCTGTAGTAAAAACCCCCGGGAGGCATCCAAAGAAGCGTCTCGAAATTTCAATCCCTCAACACCCGTCCTTCTCAATTGCAAAAGGAAAAACATATGCAAAATTGTCAACATAAAGGGTTCTTAATATAGACATGAAATGACTGTGAACCAAGGCAAAAAAGAGGAGCATGTACCCATATGACTTGACACATACCATTTGAACCAAGATACTGCATTGAAGGGATGCATGATTGCTCTCAAGGTGAGGGGGGATGGGATTTCTTAAACATGCTCACCTTAGACATCATGGTATTTTTCTTGTTTAATGGAGAGGGTCCAAAAATTACCATCAGGAGGGGCCCTTTACCCTTTGTTGGGGAGGAGGATGACACAAGAGAGGGCAAGGGTTACTGCAAAATGCTAGATATAAATTGACATGCTTCTGATGCATATCTCAGCATGCTATAGCATTAAAATGCATCAATGAACTATTCCTCAAGGCCATTTTCACCAAAACAGGAAAATAGAAAACAATAGCACCAACACTTCCTGAACACCAAGTTTAAGGAAAGTGCAGATGTCCACTATCCAAGCACACTACTTTTGAAGCATGGCAGTACTACCATGCTTGAAGTAGACCTGTGCACCCTGAAATAAACAAAATGCAATTTAGGCTTTGTGAATATATCATTCGTCATTACCTAATTTTACACTTTGGAATATCAGCAATAACAATGAGGAAATAACTGTGATTTTATTGACACATACAAGTAACAGCTGTCAACTCTTCACATCAAATTTACCTCTCTGCAGAAACAAACCATTTGCCATACTTCCATTTAAAATAAAAAAAAGGGGGATTGTGCAATTTTGTTAATTATATTGTTTTGAGGTCTACTTCAGATATACAGCTGCTGCACAACAGAGCTGTGATACAGAAGATGGTTTTATAGATCACATCATTTTCTCCAACACTTCAGTTCAACAACCCATGGGGATGGGGATAAGGGAAGGGTACATGGGATGGGGGAAGAGGACACTGCCCAATTAAATTTACAGCATGATGCACCTAGTTCCTCTAATCCACACCTGGCATAGTACTGTGAAATTGTCTTTTAGTTAAGCAACAAAACAATGGAAGAATAAAACATTTATAAGAATGAACAAAAAGGGATCATTATTTTTAATTTTTAGACGGAATGTATGTGAGAGGGTGGGGGTGGGGTGGGGGGGGGTTCTCTCACTGGATTCCTTTGCTAGTATCTATAGCCTGGGAAAGGGAAAACTTTTGTCTGTTTCAAGGAGCCTAGATGCAACAGTGCAAGACTTCAACTTTGACAGGGTTACCTTTGAACATTTAGTTGTGATAATATTGGTGGAAATTATTTATTTTCCATCTTTAAAATTTTAGACTTCTTATGGGAAACTTTTCATGAGGGGGGAGGGCTGTGCAAGAAACATGTTCCCCAGTTGGTGATGTAAAGTGGGCTGAAAGCATTTCAGACTCGGAGCTTTGAATTTGTCCTGTTCCAGGGCCTGATCAAAGGGGATGGGATATACTTCCCTTATTTTTGGCAAGACAATGATCTTGTGACCAGAACTTTACATCAGACGACCCTCTCCCATTTTGCAGATAGTCTGTCCTATCCCCACATTTCTCACATTTCTTGATCTGGCCCTGTGTTCAACTGGACTGCTAGCTCACAAGAATTTTACTTCCCCAAAGATCCCAGGTTTGAGGATCTACGAGCCCTGATGCTTACCTCTGATAAATTTACATAACATGACCCACTTAACTGCGGTAATCCTTTGGCAAGTTATCGGCATGATGGGATGGACATAGGAAGAGCCTGATGGAAGCCCCCTCATTCTTTAAACTTGTCCCACACAAAGGAAAACTGCATCAGAAAATTTTTGATGGCAAGTAAAGAATGAGGGGGCTCCCTTAAAGCTCTTCCTATGTCCATCTCTTCCTGCTGGTAACTTGCCAAAGGACCACTGCAGATATGTAGGGTTGCATAATGTGAAATGGCAGGTAAGGAGAGGCCATGTTGATTGCAGTGTTTTTATGTTCTAGAAAAATTTGATTATTGTTCATCCAGTCCAACAAGAAAAGCCAGTTCGGTAATTCCTTTTGGTGACTGTGCACATGCATAGATCCTCCAAAATTTATCGTCAGAACAAACCTATCCTGCACCTACAACACGTATAACAAAATTTGAATTTACATTAAAATTTGGTGAAATCATTCTTTCTCAACCCATTCATAATGTAAGAAGGGACCTCAAGTCTGGTTTTGTGCAGTGAATTGTGTTTAAATTGCCTTTTTTCATGGAAAATTTGCATTTTAATCTGCTGCATATCTGCTGTAAAGTAGGACTGAGAACCATTTTTTCATTCGACCAGGCTAGACACTTAGTGTTGTATGTACATACTGAAGAAAACAAGGGAATGCTTTGCGCTATGTGCTCAGGTCTGTTTGCCTATCCCATGCCATGCCCCACTATTCCATTCAGCAATGAATTACCAAACCTAGCTCTTTCATGGAGTATTGATCCAACTGCAGTATGGAGTGTTTTCAGGTGATATCATTATGTGATTAGCCACACCCACTGCTGGACAAAAAGTCAACAGTTGCCATATCAGTCTTCAGCCATTTTCCAGCTACAGTGGCTATAAACATACTACATGACAGTTTTTGCCTGGTAGGTGTGGTGCCCTGAAAAGTAAAAATCAGTCAAGATGGGGGTAGGGTTTGTGAAATCAAGGGTGAAAACATCCTATTGGCATCTTTTCTATGCCTGAGTATGCTTTTTTATATTTGAGTTAGGACCTCAAAAATAATTGTACACTACCATGTGGAGCCATGTTACTTTTTTAGGACTACAAACACATACCTTAGCTTTGAAGTTGTCTCCAGTGCTATGATGTGGAGCCATGACAGCTTTGGTCCTCTGATCAAATAAAACACCACTATTGGCTTCCTCTGTAAAGAGATAAAAAGATGCAGAACAGGGTTATCACAAGAGTATGGTGCATGCAACTTTCTTTTGTCATTTCATTAGCAACTTTTAAAATGTTTTTTCATCTCTCTCTTGGGATGTGAATGCTACCAGCAAAAATCCTCCTGAGAATACCTAACATCAGCAAAGTGCATGACCTGTCTGACATTAGCTTTACCCTTAGAAAAGGTCAGACAATCTTGACAATATCACCTGGAGGGCAGCCAAGCCATACTAAAGAAAAGAAATGCATAGCACAGTGGTAGTAAAAGTGGCAGACTGGAAAGGAAACACTACCCCACCTGTTGGTTCAAAGGTCAGGCCCAAGGATGAACATAATCTAAGGAAACTCTTTTTGTCCACAAATGAGAAATCATTTTATGGCATGGAATAATTGTCTTCCCTTTCAATACATCACGACAGGTTTGAGCCCCATATGCAACTACATGAAGCACATTCAGTATGTTTAACTAGTTTGATGTCTTCAGCAATTTTCTTTCAAGAGCCATGCCATACTGAAGGCTCAGCATAAGCAAAGGAGTAGGAAAAACAAGCTAATGAGCCACAACTAGAAAAAAAAGGCTGTGGTGGGCCAGACTTAAACCAATAAGTTAGAAACTGAGCTGTAAAACTCCATGTTTAACTAACTACTGAAACTAACTAACTACTGAAGGCTGAGACTGGAAACTGGCATCCACTGTTAAAATAGCATATAGCCTAATGAAACTTGACTTTCACTCCCTCCACTCACCAATGGGTACTCACTTTTGTTCCTGAAAGTAACAAATTTATTTGTCAATATCTAGTGTAAAAAGTTAATATGGATGTCATTTAATCCCACACTTTAATTAAAATACCCCAAAGTAAAACTTGTGTATGTGTGTGTAAGTGGTGGGGGAGAGCATTAGAAAGTCTTGTTTTCCACACTGTTTTCCTCTTCTTAGAAACCTTATCAATGGAAGGAGAAGAAGGCTACCAAAGTGTTCACACAACCCATAAAGTTCAAAGAAGTGAGACACACCCTAAATTTATACAAATGTCAGGCTTCAAGCCATATCCTCCTCAAATGGCTTTTATTTACAATGCATATTTTATCAAGTGGTTAAGTCCCACTACTGAAGTCTTAGTGCTATTTAGATATCTCCCACAGAGTAAACACTCCAAAATGAGATGTCAAATCTACTGTATACTGTAATATCCTTGAATGTATATCAATGCACTTTCCCATTAAATCTATGCCACTGTACAGTAAAACTATGCATGCCTATCTACTTTATGAGGATATTTCCTGAGTAATTGCATTCCAAATGACAATAACTTTAAATACACAATAAAAGTGGGAAAAAAATTTGACAGCTGAGCTGGGGGTGCTCCATACACTCAATGGCAATTAACTAAAAAACAATGGAGTTACTTCCTGAACTGGTCTAAGCTAATACAGTTGGCATTGATCTAAACTTTAGAATACAGTTAAACACTCTAGGGAAGCAGCAATAGTACTATAATACTGTAAAAGCCACTTATTTAGCCTACTGTAGCCTGCATTTAAGCAACAAATTGTGGAGCAACACAAGAGAATCTCGCACACAAAAAGTTGGGAGAGGAATTTCTGCTTAAATTTTTAATTTCAAACAAGCTACATTCAATCTATTTTGAAAAAACTTCACCCCGACAATGATGTCTGAAAGGAGTAAGGGTGGAGGTGGAAAGTGGGTGGGGGAATTTTGTGGGCATAAATTACGAACCACATTGTGGTTACAAGTGATGAAGACAAAGTCTCAAAGGGATGTCAGTCATAGCTAATGAATGCAGCAGAAAATGGTTTTGAGATGTTGTGAAGGACTAATTTGTACAAAAAATTCCATCTCAGGCATGACACAAATTTTGAGTACTGCTTAAGGACATCTTGATTGGTCAGAATCACGAGATTTGAAGTTGAAAAAAGCGGAATTTTACCAGACCATTTTTCCACATGTGTAAACACGATTAGGCAAAAAGAAGAAGTAGCTAGGGTATTGCGCGCCCTCATTAAGTAGGGGTTACCAAGGTGTTATTAGGTTTTTGCCAAATGGTTATTACGGGCAAAATATACATAGGTCAATAAGAGGTAGTGAGGAGCGAAACAGACTAATTTGTACAAAAATTTCTGTCTTGGCCATGACACAAATTTTGAGTACTGCTAAAGGACATCTTTTTGTAGTCCACTATGTAGGTTTTGAAAAACGATTACGTACATCTTTGCTTCTTTGTGTAGAACTATGTGAAAATCATGTGAAACTAAAATAATAACACATAAAAATATGGGAACCTTAATTTAAAGATACACCATAGTTTGTCAATTGTCAGAAGGCAGAGCCATGTGAAGACTCAGTTCATTCATCATCATATGTTATCATATAGCATTTACTGAATTAAGGATTTTGAAGGAAACTCCCCACCAGGTAAAATTAGAAACCTTACACGGAAAGTAAGAAACTTTTTCATGTGCTGGATTCCGCTAACATTTCCCAGTGTCACCCATATGCTATTTCAGTGCATGCTAGCTAGATAGCATTACTGAATTCTCAAAATCTGTCCTTCTGAAGCTTAAGGTTAACAGCTATGGCCCAACTGTATTTAATTGAATATTAACTGGAAATGAGCAATGATTAGGTCTACAGACGAATAAGATTAGTGCTTGTTTTTAGTGACTGTAGGCCAACATTAGTGGGGTCCATCAGCCTAAAATTGTCTTTATTTATTGTTTACATGAATTTCAAACCCTCATATTTAGTGAAATAGGAGAATTCAAGACACAAATTTGTGTAAATCCATCCATGATAGAGGTAAGTAAGGAAACTGAAAGATTTAAAGGTGATGGACCCCAGTTATGGCTGACTGAAATCAGACCATCACTTGCTATCTGGATTCGTGTATACGCTGGTGTATAGCATGGTCTGCCAAATGCAGTTAAGTACTCCAGTTGCTACCCAAGTATTTAGTTGCTACTCAACATAGTGCTTTCTATACTTACAGATTAGGCTGCAAGCCTCCAGGTACATTTCAACAACAATCATCACCACACAATAAATCTTAGTTGCCAAAGTTTTTAATACAACTTTACATTGTGCAGGTAAGGGTTTTAGATTTTACATGTGTGCTATATATGACACTCCTAAGGAAAATCAGCAGGGTGGCTGGTGTGATATTGAATTACAGCTTTCTTCTCCTTTATCTTCTGGGTGTGCAAATTTTAACACTCCTCACATACTCTCACATACCCCAAGCCTACTGCCATTGTGCGTGATGCTCCAAATAAGCAATAAAGTAGGGAAAACAAGCCAGTGAGCCACTACTGGAAAAGAGGCCGTGGCCAGTTCTACTTGAACCAATAGGTTGAAAACTGGGCAGTAAAACTCCATCTAGCTAACTCACATACCCCAAGAAAGTACTCGAGGAAGTACTGTGCCACCTCACCTTGAAGTAATATGAGAAGTTAGAACTTGGTTTACCTCAGGGTCAGTGTTCAAATTTCCACCTACCTCAAATTGCAGGATCCTGCAGTTTTAAACACTGTGTTTGTTTTAATAAAGCAAAGTCACAGGTGTTTATGGTGCTGATGACCACACTATGTAACATTTTACAGTAATTGCAATGCAAAATGTCTGACATGGTTACCATAGTAACACCCTGGTAACCAAACTCAGGGTATGTGAGAACACAGACTGGAAAACACCGAGTAATCCTGAGGTTTTGTTGAATTATAAACATAGGGTAACAACGCATGTCGTGAGGAACATGACACCAGGCCTTCAATGATTTGAGTTGAGTGATGGTTTGCACTATCAATCACACTCCTCAAAGTTCATGGTGTTTGTACCAAGTTTGAGTTGATTAATTCATGGCTCAAATGTGATCAACATGAAGGATTCTGATGTGCTACATCGTATTCTCCCAATTAATCTCAGGATAAGACCTGTAAACTTTTGTCTTTATTTATAGCAGTTCCATGCTTCGTAATACATGACAATTATACCCACTGTCATGCTTGTATCACATTTCATTAGTAAAATCTGATTTGGTAGGTGAGTGATCAATGATTACTGTAAGTTGTTTGCAACTGCTCTGACATCTTTTCCAAACACATTCAACCAATCTTTTCAGGATTCCAGACAATTAATGAAGTACAGGTCTCAAGATTAATGGCATGTTTCTTGCTGGACCCTCTCATAATACCCCTCATGCTGATCTCAGCTACAGGGTCCCTATTTTTCTGCTTCAGTACAGTGAGTCTGCTTCACTTCTCTTAGTTTGAATTCTTCATCTCTGTCTAGTCTGCAGTATACAGTTGGAAGTATTCGATACCTCAGAGATGCTCTTTATGTTAAGAGTAAAAAAGAGTCCCCCAAAAGAAAGGTTTCTGGGCTAAATACTGGGCACTTTCTCATTCATAATGGAAAATACCCTGATCAGAGCATAATAGTACAGTACCATGGGAGACATTTCACTAGGCAGAAAAGATGAGATTTTTTTCACTCATCCTCAGATCCTTCTTAATAGTTAATCTTCATCCCATCAGCAGTTCAGTGAATGTTTTGAGGGTGTCCATTGAACCAACCAACTACTGCAGGCCAGAGGGTCACTGGCCTTTACTGCTAAGAAGTGCAACTTACTTATCTTTGTTCAGATGTGCACAGCAGACTCTTGTTTCTAATTCCACAAGGGCACTGGATGTTCGGTGTTTACAGGGTGGATTAAAGGGATCTGAGCCAAAGGGTTAATTCCCCAATACCTAAGTATGTTAGTTAAATGAAGTTAACAGCCAAGTTTCTAACTAACTGGTTTAAGTTGAGCCAGCCAGAGCCATTTTTCCAGTTGTGGCTCACTGGTTTGTTTTCTTTGCCCTTTACTGCTTTTGCTGAGCACAAAGCAAAATGGCATAAGATTCCATTTTTAAAGTCCCAGCCAGGAAGCAAACTTCAGACCTCCAAAAACCTGAGTAGCGGCAAAATAGATTTGTCTACCATAGTCTAATAGTACGGCAGATATGTGTATGATGAGTAGCAATATCACCACACCCTTACACATTATTACAACCCCTGTAAGGATAAAAACTTGCTGGTGCAATCTACAATGACCATTTTCATTTTTTTTTCTATGTAACCACAACAACACACAACATTCAAAGCAATTCTAGACAAAACGATGTCCATTTAATAGGCCTATGTATAACTGGAAATTTTAATTTTCCAACTTTGGGAACACCCTTACTTTCCATAAAGGATTCATGTAGTCAATGTGTGAAGTACTGACTACATCAGCTCATTGTAATTGACTGACTCCATCTTGAAAGAAAACCATGTCTTGACTTTATGACTAACAGGTACCATAAGAGTAGCCTAAAGTCAAATACCTAGCAGTGATATTTTATGCACATAATTATAAACATATCGGTGTGTCTGCCAACAAGTTATTGTTTTCAAGATTTTTTATCTTGTTCAATCACAGACACAAATCATGGGCAACATGCTTTTGAATTCTTACCTTCACATTTTTTCTATTTTTCTCGGAAAATTTTTTAATATTTACTATCCTATTCCTATCACATTGGTAAACCACAATTTATGTATATTTCAGTTAAAACGGAAGGGCAATCCTTTGAAAACATCTGTTGTTGCTGCTCTTACATATCACATAAACTAAAATATTGTCCTCTCCTGATAAATTTCACACAAAAGCTTGTTACAGTTCTATGCATCGATGACCTGCTGCACTGCATGCCACCTTGCTGATGGAAGTGATCAATTAATTTGCGATAAATTGGTTAACCTTGTAAGTGTTACATGTCATTTCAAAGGCTGTCACTCACAGTGCTATGTAACAAACACTAAATACCTTAGATGCTAGGGCATGATAAAGAATCTACTAACGGTTCTCTGCGATTGTATGATACAGCCTGAAAGGTAGCATACCATTCCAAGGGTATAATACTATAGTTTACTGTGATGAAACAAACTTGAGGAAAAAACATCTCAATTTGCAGCCTAAGTTGCCTGTCTTAACAGCTTGAGATCTTAATAAAAACAGTGCCATTATTCTGCTGGCTTTATGGTTTTACAGTTCCTGTTCACCTACAGTTGTACTTTGTAAAGAGAAGAGGAGGCAGCAAACCAGCATTATCTCCATCAGTTAAATGCACTTTTTGTGTATGAAGCTCACATACCAATGAACCTTATATAAATGGTGAGTTAAAACTGAAAAACAAGACAGTGAGGACCATCTGAAAAACTGAGTTGTTAGCAAAGGGGGAAAGATCCAATGATATTGTATTAAAAGGCAGTGAATTGGTTACCACAACCTGAAATTTCTGCAGTAGTCTACAGAAATTCTCAATTGATACAGATCTTTGACTGACAGCAAATTCGAAAAATGTAGAGCACTATAGTTCATGTCATAACACAGCATGTACTGTACTGTACTGTACTGTACTGTACTGTACTGTACTGTACTGTACTGTACTGTACTGTACTGTACTGTGTGTTCTAATTACACATTGGGTCTTGCATAATGTCACCCAGACCTGAAGCAATGAATTGAGATTCTGTTGGGATGAGGATGAGTTTAAGACAGTTGTGAGAGGGGCTTTAGTGTTCTGGGAGGATTGAAACTGTTTGGGTTAAGAGGATTAGGTTTTTAAAGTAAGTAGTTTAGGAGAATTGGAAATGTCTGGAGTGACAGAATTGGCCTTTAAATAAATAGTACTTAGAATGATTTGGCAGATAACCTGGCTCTACTTAGGGGTAGATTTCTCATTGGTAGATTTCTCATGGCCAGTTCATGAGTAGTCACATGTAATATCCCATGGGATTTCTATTTCTAGGTTACTTTAAAGACTGCCAAAAATACTCACAAAATCCAACAAACCCACTGGTTTGGAGATCTACGAACCCTGATACTCACCTCCTATTTACAATATTTTGTAACTCTACTAACCAAAGGATTACCACAGGTAAGTAGGGTTACATATTATAAATAGGAAGTGAGGAGGGGCGACATAGATTCATATTTTTAAGTTCACATCATACTTAAATTTATAATTTTACACACTGTGAGAAAACTATTACAGCTGGCTATATCACTCTTATTCTCTAACCAATAGCAAGTTGTAATCACCTGGCTTACCAAACCTTTTCCCAATATTTTTAAATCAAGAAGCATTTCAGCAAATGAAAAGCCTATCTCCACGCATATGGGTTTTTTTTTTTTACTAATTTGGTTGGCTGGTAGTGAACAGTTTATAGCAGCTGAGGTATCCTTTTCCTACATCAGTGATGGCCTTTTTGTAAGAGCTGAGACTTCTTAACAGCCATGGGACATTGATTCTGCCAAGAGGGAGTCATCCCCGAAGGCAAATATTGGGGAAAAATATTATTTTGCCCCTTCAATAATTCAAGTAGATTTAAACAAAACAACAGGCAGAATAAACAATTTTAAGATAACATTCTGATATATATAAATTACTTTATGGCTTCCAAAAAATGTCAGTTTGAATGTGTACATGTCAATATGCATGTGTATGATTGTTTGTTTGTGTGTGTATATGCATGCACCTATGTTCAAATGGGCGTTCTTGAGAAGAGTTTTTCAAGTCAAACTGACAGTCTTAGCTTGACCCCTAGGGTACTTCATATTTTTATACCAAAAACCCTGAAAAAAGGAAGTCTGGGATAAAAAAAAAAAAAAAGGACAAACAGGGTTGGAGAAAATATTTACTTTCTATGAATAGAGCCAACTTTAAACAGGGTCTAAAATCTCATCACTTTAAATCTCATCACTTTGTCAAGTTTTTTTTTTTCTCTTTTCTTTTTGTCATCTTTTTGTCTATGTTTGTATGGTCACTAGCCTTGATAAACTGTATTGTTTTTCTAGTGTCCATCATATGTACCTTGGTTTTTAGTATTTGTTAAATAATAGCTGTTGATGATTGTTGTACATATGAGAAATAAACTGAATTGAATTGAAAAAAATTGGTGTACAAAAAACAACAGTACTGTACATCCAGCGCCAAAATTTTCCTTCAGTTACAAAACTTCCCAGGAAGAAGCCGTCTCCCTCTTCTCATCCCCTAATTAATTATTAATGGCCAATCATATCATCCTAATGACTGAAAAAGGTCTCAAGGAAAAGCCTATTCCTACCTTATCCCTCCTTTAGTACATTACCTTTACTGTAGCCTAAATACAAACTGTGCAATAAATTCTACTAACAGTCTATGGTTTCTGTATTAAAAGCAGTTACAGTTTAAGATGTACCAATCAGCTGTGAATTGTGCCAGACTACCATATAATATTCACTGATCTGCACAAGTATGTCCCAAATGTGCATTCACCAATGGGGCATTGAGATACCCAAAGTCCCTAAATACCTGCTTTGTTCAGGGCAATGCAAGTATCCCTTCTAGTTACTCAAATGCAATCCAAATCTAGAACTCTACAAGACATTTATGTCTTACCAGAGGCAGAGATTGTAAAAAGCTTTGAGAACATGAAGAAAATCCCCCAACTCCCATAGGGAAAAGGATACTCATCTTGATCTTGGACTACAAAATCCACGGATGGGACTCCAGAGGCCAGAAAAGTCGCAGGCAGCCTGAAAAAAGCTTGAATTTCTTAACCCTTTACCGTTGTGCTCCGATCAGGGCATATTTGCGCGCCTCGGGAGGAAAAGCGGACGTAGCCTGCCCCGCATCGGCTTCCGTAGGCCATTGACCCCGTGACCTTAAACTATTGTCTCTCTCGCTGTTGTGTACGAATTTTCGGGTAGCTACTCGCAGTTTCGAGCTCCGCGTGAAACAGTAAAGATGTGTGACAGCCGAGCTCTCCGCATGGGTCCAAAAGGACCCAAACAACGGTAAAGGGTTAAGGAGAAAACACAAGGTCCAAACTGGGTGCAATCTTTTGAGAGGCAAGCAGGAAAGGTGATGTCACCAAGTGACCTTCATAGCAGGTCACCTGGTGCCCCTGTGCTATTAGAAGCTTGCCAGGGACTTACTGGAATTACATATATGTAAATAGAAGGTAATGAGGAGCAATGTAGATTGATGAAATCTCAGCTCAGCTTCATCATAATTTTCAAGTTAAAAGTCCTTCGGCAATTCCTTCACTCACTACGAGATCTTCAGCAGATTTTCAGTATTTTTAAGACAGTGTGACAATACTGTACATGATGCCATACTTGTGAAATTTACAGCATGTATGTTCAGTACATTTACACTCATGATGCAGGACAAAATTCTGAAAAAAAAAACTGAATGCATTCAATTCTGAAAGCACTTCAAAATCAAATGTCTAAGACTATAGTTGTTTTTATATATGCCAATATTTATCAATATTCGTTTCAATAATTCTTTCACACAAAAATTTAAGAAAGATACTGTGTACTATAGTAAGTTAAATAATTATCAAACAGACACAACTTTGGAAAAACAAAATTTCATAGTTCAATAAAACAAAATTTTAAACCGATGTGAAATTTTTGCATTGACTTATTGTGGATGACAACATACAGTATGAAGTGACAGGGTGCATGATCTTATATCAATGTGCACTGTATTCGGTAGACATATGGACATTTTAAACTGACTGCACTGTACACCACTACATGTCTCTTAGAACTACAATTGTTCAAGTTATGCAACATTTAAAATATAATTACACAAGCATCCATTTGAACAGAACTTTTTGCTATATTGACCAAAAAATTACCTTCTATATCCTCTGATGACCCTTAGAGTATAGTACAGCACCTTAATTCCTTGGAGGAACCAGCAATTAACCACATAAGATGACTCACATCAACACGATTACAAAGTCAAATCAATACAACAGGTATACACTTCAGGTAGGTGACCAATGTATATCCTCAATACAAACACTCCAAGATCACAAATTTCAAATCGAGACAAACACCATTGAATAACCCGAACTGAACCTTACAAAATCAGAGGTAGGTAGTGAAGAACCAGCTCAGTATTTCCTTCATGAACACCCACAGAAAGATTAAACCCACCTGTTGTGGGAATTCCAGTGCTCAGTCTTCCAATGTAGCACTGATGTATTTCAGTGATTTTTGCAAACTTTGCAAAATTAAAACCTCTTGATTGGTTCAATGGTTACATCGACTCTAACAGCTGAGAATATGAGTGTGTTCTTGGGAGTAAAGATCACCACACTGTGAAACAATTACGTGCCTTTATGTGCTAAGAACCACTGCATGGATTTGTATGCAGCCCTACCTGTTCTGACTTGATCAATGACAGAATACTTTGGTGCAAGTGTGCCACACAACACAACAGTAGATAATGAAATGTGTGTTGCAGGGCACACTCAATTATCTGTGAGATGGTAATGGTATCAGATCAAACACCTTCTTGTGTAATCAAAGTTTGTGTAAGATCAAAACTTTGGGTTGGGTATGTGTGTGACCTTATAACAAAAGAGGATCACTGGAAACTCCCTCCAGCTTAACTATCATGATATAGATACACTACACCTCTTCAAACTACTGTATGGACAGACCATTTCTTCACCGAAATTCAAACTATGGATAGACCAATTCTTCACCCAAATTCAAAATTTCTTTGTACATGTCAAATAGCAAGCCTAATTGGTGGGGAAATTTTCAGGTTGCTCATGGTACTGTACCATCTAAAGCCAAACATTTGAGGTTTTCCCCCCCAAAATTTTTAGCTTTCAGGACGTAAGTGACAAACAATAAATAAACAATAGTTTTGTACATGCCTTTTATATATTAAGATTACACAACGAATTCTGGGATGAACAGATGATGTACACAAACAGCACTAGACAAAGAGAGTAAAAAAATGTCCATTTGAGACAAAAAACTATTCTGAAACTTGCCACAGCAGTGTCCATGACGCTTTTACAGTGACAAAGCACCAGGAAAATACACTTGCATTTCACACTGTGTTTTTGCATTTTAAAGGATAATAGCAGTAGTTTTAAACTTGTTTCAAGGCAAGAGGTAAATTTCACAATTTTCTTATTATATTTATCTTCAAAGTATCTTCCACATTTTTAGGTCATCAATATTGCATGCATATTCAAGGTATTAAACTAAGCAGCAAGCTCTATTAAATTTTACATCTAAAGAGAAAACAACATTGTTACATGATCCTCATAGGCCAATCATAAAACAGGACAGTCTACACTGCCTTCAGTTTGGGCTGAGTACATATAACCTTTAAGTTGTAGGTTCTGCAGTGTAATCATTTCTTGCAAGATTTTTAGGCTGTGAACATGTGCAGTTAACATCACAAGAGAGTTTTCTTAGAGAGCCAATCCTCTCACCCCAAACAAGAATTTTGTTGTAGTCCACAAAAATTTCCAATTGACACAGCTCTAGGATGAATTTTAGATAGTTGAGGGACTTCAGTTTGTAGGTTAAGAGAATTGGAACTGTTTGGGATGAGAGAATAAGGTCTTTCAACCATGCATAACTAAAGCCACCCGGACCATGGAAGTTTTTGGCTATTCACATGATTAACTAGACACAACTAATGGGAAATAAGCCCCTTTCTTCTCCCCTTCTCCCAAATTTTGAAATCGATATTGAATTCTCATGTTCTCAATGAATATATCCATCAGTCTGACATTATTCAAGGGTTAGTTTGTAATTTCTAAATTTTGAAGGAAAAATAACATCCTTTTTCAATTACATTTTCAAAGACAAGCATTCAATGCCTAATATTTAAGGTGTTATCTAATAGCCTGGACGTATGAGCCACAACATATTCTATTTTAAGTACACAGAATACCTGATGTTTGCCTTTGATGTTCACAGTAATGAACATTCATTAAATAGTTTCCTTGTTATAATCATTCAAATAGGCTTTGGCAAAGATTCAATTTCCTTTCAGAATCTTGATTCAGGGTCAAAAATCATTTTGGTCTGTTAACATGACATCAAAACAGTTGCTTTTGTATTCATTGTGTGGCTGACCTCTATTAGCCAGTGGAACCACTATTAATTTCTGGGAAAAAGAGTTACTTAGTCAGTAAACACATGGATGGTATTGAAAAAGCTGTTGACAGACCTTCCTGTCTCATCCTGACTAATGCTGGGACACGGACTTCCTATGGACAGAGCATTTAACCCATATGTCCTATACATAGATTGTCACCACCAACTAGGACAAAAAGGTGCACCAAGATGGCCACAGTGAAGCTGTACTTTGTATGATTTAAAGGCAGTCATTCATCACCCCAAACTACAGTTTCAGTATACATACATCAAAACTCTCAATTGGTACAGCTCTTTGATTGGCATCACATTCAAACAATGCATCATAGCTAAATTACACAGCATGGGCACTGAGAGTGTCTTGATTACACATTATGGACTTGTATGGCCACTGGGACAAGCCATGAAGCAATAAACAAGGATTGTGTCTGGATAAAAAGGTGAGTTTTAGATAAATGTGGGAGGGGCTAGAAGTAAGTAGGTTGGGGGAATCGGGAGAATTTGGGATGATGAAAATACGCCTTTAATGATGAATCTGTAATATTTTAAACAGAAGTTTAACTTGAATGGCTAAAAATATCATATTTCTCCAAAATGTGTAGTGATTTTGACCTTACTTTGTACTATTTCAGAAAAGTTTCTTTCTTGCAAAATCTGTTGATTTACTTGAACAAGTCCAAGCTTTCACACAAAACCATAGCAGACAGCCATCTTGGTGTGCTTATTCTCACACATGTATGGTAGCAACTATCTACCATGCAGTATGCTCTGTCCATGTACAGGAAGTCTGTGTGCTGGGACCATTCAGCACGTACCCGCAATCCAAAAAAGTGGTCAGCAAAATTGCAATACAAATACTGGCAATCAAATCACTACTCACTCTGTCAGATGCATGTTGGCCTATTTCACAAATGTGACGTCTCCAGATCCACTCTTAGTTTGCTATTTTACATGAAACAACCTAAAGTAAGTAAATACGGTCAATCATTGAATCTGCAGTGTCTCAAAAGGCTTGGTCTCATGTACCCCATGACACTCGCTGTTACCTCGTATTTACAATAAGGCAAAACCGCAGGTTAACCCTGTGTTTTCCAGTCTGCATTCTTACGTACCCCGTGTTTTGTTGATTGGGTAGTGCTACCATAGTTACAAGGTCAAATATTTCCCATATCAATTACTGTAAAATGTAAGAAAATACCTGTCATCAGTGCCATAAACACCTGTGACCTTGCTTGATTAAAACAAACAGTGTTTAAAATTGCAAAACCCTGCCATCTGAGGTGGATCGAAATTTAAACACCGACCCCACGTTAACCCGCGTTCCCATGTAACTCGAGCGCGAGGTAACACGGTCTCACCTCGAGCGCAGGGTACGTGAGACCACAGTAAAAGATATAATGTGCCACATCCTGAACTCAGTCACCCACATCACTATTAGATGAGAAGATGATACACAAACAATATTAGTTAAAGCATAAACACAAACTCAAAGGAGATTTTTTTCAATGAAATGACTACATGTGAGATTACACACAAACTAATCAAAACTTACAGGTTTGAAGAGTCCATGAGCTCTGATACTCACCTCCTATTGCTTGCGAGTTCATCTCTGGTATACAGTATATGTAAATAGGAAGTGAGGAGGAGTGAGGTAGATGACTGTCACAAGTTATGATTGGCTATGCTAGCGATGCTAACCAGTCAATCATAACTTGTAGTATCCATGAAGCTACGAGCATGTGGTGCATTCCATTGAGCTTGTGACCAGGTTATTAACCAACTTTAAGGGCACATTCTACATAGATCAGATAACCGAATGAAAATTTGAACTACCTGAGAATCTATTTACAGAAAAAATATGCCTAAACACTGTGTTCACGAACTCAATGGAAGGTGGAAAAATCTGGAAGAAATTAACAACCCCAGAAACCACTAAAACTTGTAGCACGAAACCGTGTTTCATTCACAATTCCGTTAGAACTGGTTCTGTGCAATTTATGGCGTTAACCACTGTTATGTGTACTGATAATCATTAACCACTTGTGAATAATCTGCAAGCAACCATTTTTAAAATTTGTAACTTTCAAAGTGTATGATCAGAACTCTCTGTGTTCATGCTGTGTAACAAGGATTAAATTGCATTTTTTGAACTTGACATCAATCAAACATAGAGGTCACCAATTGAGAGTTTTGGTTTCCTTATTCCAGAATGTAATCAAACAGGTGATGGTTGTTGTCCTTAAGAAGCATCAATATGAAATGGAACAGCAGGGGTGTAGGCATCACCTTATAACAGTCATTGTGAGCAATGCATGTGGAACACCTTATCTGAGATCCTGGTTCAATTGGGTCATATTGACTTGATATCAACATCTAGAGGAAGGTGTTGAAAGGTACAGTACTTACTACCATGTATAACAACCTTTACAATAAGCATAATAAGTCAAGTTTCACATCTAAGAATTATGTAAACAGTTACGATTTTGAACTTTTTGTAACATGGTTGTCAGGGACACAAAAACGGGGGAGTTATTACTGCTGCTCTTCTAGGCTTTAGTTATAAGTGGGTTGAGGAGGACAAATGCTGGCATCAGGGCAGGCTTGGGGCGATTGTATCTCAATCTAATCGATTAGGATTGAGATTACTTCATATTTTATGACTGCCATTATGATTACGATTACAGCTTAAGTTGAAAGTAACTAATTACGATTGCCATTACATTACAATGTAATCATGATTGCAATCGTGGCTACATTTTGTTTCCACATAAACAATGTAGCAGGCAAAACAATCCAGTGCCCACAACTGGAAAAAAGGCCATGGACATTGCTCTAGATAAGCCTAGAAGGATACAGGTTGAGGCATAAAAACCTATCTAACTAACTACATTTTATTTCTAACATTTTCTTTTGCACAAAGTATACCTCTAGAGAATGATAAAACTAGACAAAGAAACAACTCTGGAGGTACTGTGCCTCATTTTTGTGCAAATAGCACAAATTTGGTCATTCCAACAGAAGAACCTAACTCTAAAAAAATTTTTTAGTAACTTTACTTCTTTGTTCAATTCAACTTCAATGTAATCAGAAATGAAACCACGATTGCCATTACTTTGCCACTGTAATCAATTACGATTGCAATTACTTTGTGATTTTCACAAAAGTAATCAATTGCGGTTACTGATTACGATTACCCCAAGCCTGCATCAGGGCCCCTGTAAGCAAAATTTGAAGGGTTTTTAAGGTGGTAATTTATTTATTTTTAAGCATTGCACTGGAAAAGTATCTTCTTTCAAGTATAAAGAAACCAAGATTATAAATTGACAGTTTTTCCAAAAAAGAAATTTGACCATTTTTTCAAATAATATGTGAAACCAACTTTCCAGTTTAAAACAAATGGTAAATTTTATGGACCAAATCAATAACTCTTAAAACCATACCGAGATTTACAAAATTTTTCATTCATGCAGATTCAGTTAAGTAGACCTACATGGTATTTGAAAGGGTCCAAATTAGCAACTCCCAAACATAAATAGAATGCAAACATAAAAATTAAAAGGTTTACTGGATCATACCCTTGGGTAGAAAAGGTTGGGAAGCTGGGAATCTCCTTCCCAGGAAATTTGAGCATCTGGAAGGAAATTCAGGCATTTGGAAGAAAATTTTCATTTTCTGTACATGAAAACATGGAGAATTGTGGGAAATTCTATTCTTTTCCTAAGAAATGATTTCACTCTCTTCCTGGAAAATAAACACTTTTCCCAGCCTTGATCATACCCAATCTTTTGGCGGGACTTCCATTTCACTAGCTATCGAAATGTACTGACCAGGATAATGGGTCAGCTATACCAGGTCATGAGAGACTTAAGAACACCCTGTACTATACTATACTGTAGGAAGTCTATCTATAGAAAAAAATTAAAAGATCTAGTTTTATCAATCTGTTTATTTACAGAAGCAGATATGTCTGCCTTTTCATAATACACCCACACACTTCCTAACAACAAACCCCAATAATACAAGAGTGTAGGTAATACTTTGTGCCAAGTTCTTTTATTCTAAATTTTGTCCTTTTCACACAAATATGTTGCAACAAAGCCAATGGACCAAGTTGGCATTCCAAGTTTTTAACATTGTAAATGGCACTACTGCATGAAATAGTTTAAACTTGATCATTTTCATTTTATAGGTCATTTTAAAGAGGCTCATTGAGTTGATATCGATAACTTAATGAGAGTCTCAATGTGTGACTACCACATGAAAATGCTTACAGTTAGCACAACAAGTCAAGTTTCAAGTCCAAAAGTCACAGAAAATGTTAAATTTTGAATTTTCTAGTGTCCTTACTTGTAAAGGTTTTGTACACAATTTGAAAAAGTGTGTGGTCACAAATTTTTGAAAATGGACTTGAACCGTTAATAACTCGCCCATAAAACAGTTATTTGTATACATGGGTATGGGGATTGTCTACGTTTGACCATTTGTCATTGGTTTGTGAAGAAAACTTAATAGGTTTGGAAAAAATTTGTTAAATTTCATGAACCAACTCAATGAGCCGCTTAAAACAAGATCAGTTTTTAAAGTTTAGAAGAAATTTGCTGGCAATTTGTACTTTTTGCATCATATTTTAGGGTGAACTAAAGGAAACCACTCCAGGCCACTCCCTCAGTTACCTACAAAATAATGTGAAAATTAAAGAGTTTTTCCAAACTGTATGAAACTAAAAGTTAAATTAAAAACTGCAATGTTTAACCTAGAAGAAATTTCTTTTCTCCAACATCTTTTATGCACAATATGATGTAAGGAGAGGCATCATACTACTGTTGGAGAGGGCTTACCACTGCTACTGGTCATTGGTTGGGACTATTGGGCTATTGGTTGGGGCATCAAACAATCTGTTAAAGGAAGGATTGTTAGGAAACATAATTCTTTGTTTTAAGTAATATTTACTATAGAGTAGAGACTACACAAAATGCAGAAGGTGTCAAATATAAATGTTTTGTGTTGGTTTGTGACTTTGTATAGTCATGAGTACTGTGAAGAATAAAATGGTATTGTAACTGCTTCAAACACTTTAGCTTGGCGATTTGATCAAATATGTCTCAGTTCAACCTTGGAGGTAGCATTTCCATGATTCAACTTTGACAGACACGTCCATTAGACATGCTCTATCATGGAGTCTAAGTGACATCCTGCAGGTCAGGTGCATGAATTGCCAGACTTGCATTCCTCCTGGTTCAGGAAAGGTAAAAGATCCAATCCTGCTGAGTACCAAGAACATTTTCTTAAACTAATTAACACATGATAGTACATGCCTCATAGTTCTATCTTTAACCATCTTCCTACAGTGGTTCTTTTCAATAAGGCATCACCTTAAAGGCTCAATTCCCTCACCACAAACAGTAATCTTCTTACATGAGCCTCTCTCACAATAAATTGTCCAAAATTCAACCTTTTCCAGATCTATGCAATCTCAGTTTATTGCTTCAGGGTGACTATTAAAGAGATGTGTATCGATCAAAACACAAAACATACACAATTCATACTGTTTAATAGTTCACTTTGATACTCTGCATTCTTTGAACTAGCTGCCAATTAAAGAGCTGAGCCAACAAAGGATTTTTGTAGACTACCATAATTGCAGTATAAGGTGAGAGGACAGGCCCTTTAATGGGCAAGAGCAGTTATATAAAGCAAAAGCTAAATCTCATAACTTTATTCTTATTGCTTTTCAAAGAATCTTCCATAATGTTTCAGGACTCCAATATTTCACGTATTCAAGGTAAACCAGGCAATAAATACGAATAAATTTCACATGTGAGGAGAAAAAATACTGTCACATGACTCCCACCATGAGCCAGTCATGAAACTGGATTACCTACTACACATCTTCAAGTTGGGGTGACTGCTGTTGCCCTTTAATTTATTGTCAGTAGTACATAATAGGTCAATACGGTTATTTTAAGACTTGAGCCAAATATCAGTTGGTGTGTTCCAGAAGTTTGCATCTTTTTTTTTGTTTTACATCCTATAGCTAAGACATTGTACAGCAAGACCCATTAAATCAGGCTGAGTGACAGTCTGCTTGCACAACATTTACAGACTAGTGATTGTTTTATACAAATATCCACTAGATGAGGTAGGTGAATTACAAACACAATCTACACCTATGACCACCTACCAACACAAATGGAAGCACGCATTTTTTACCTACACGTAGCACACTTCTGGACCCTTAAAACTTTCAATGAATTATTTCCACATACAGCACTCAACAGCCTGCCCAAATATGAAGTGTCCTTGTTTATGCCCTTGAGGTACAGAATCATCTGTTGAACAAGGCTGATGCATTTGACCTATAGTTACCAGATGTCCTTGACTGCCACTAATATGCAAAATGTTGAAACCATACAACAGTAGACAGATTTTAGAATCCCACAATTCTTTTATGTATCATGTATCAAGCTACAGTAAGTCTCATATTCACCATAGGCTTGGTCTCATGCACCCTGCAACACTTGGTGTTACCCGGTGTTTACAATAAGGCAAAACTGCAGGTTACCCCAGGGTTTTCCATTCTGCGCTCTCACCTGTCTACAGTCAGGTTGATTGGGTAGCGCACTCAGTTACTATAAAATGTTAGAAAATATGGGTCATCAGTACCATAAACACTGTAACCTTGATTACCACAAACAGGGTGTTTAAGCCCAGAGAACACTGTCATCTAAGATGGATCAAAATTTAAACAACAACCCCAAGTAAACCACATTTACATGTTACTCAAGCTCAAGGTAACAAAGTGTTTACTTTCACCTGAGTGTGGAAAACATGAGACCACAGGTTTTACCTGATGTCTTAGCTTCTCTTCTACTGTACATACAAAAACAGTGATGCTTTTTTGCATCACATTGCTCCTCTTTTACCAAACAAATGGTAATAAGCTGTCTCCTCCCAAACTTCCTCCCACCCCCCACCCCCTTCTACCTCCTAAACAAGCTTTAAGGGTGAACAAGAGTCCTAAGATTACACTACAGACAAAAGCCTCAAGGCTTTTAGTCTAATGTGAGGACATAAACAGTTATTTCAAATTTCAATCAAAAGCAAACCTTCAAACATGTACCCATCCCCCCCCCCACACACACACAAACACACACACCTTTTTTATTAAATGTAACATCTAAGGGTGTTTATCAGTAATACAATTACATGGTCACATCTTTCCTAAAATAGTAGTATTAATTTGGTACAAGTTTGGAAGACTTACTTCAGAATCTTCTTGAAATCAACAAAAGCAGAAGGGACACCCAAAGTTTTTGCTGGAAAATTGATTTTTTTTTTTTAAAGGAAATCTCCAACACTGTGCAAACATTAACAAAATTTGAGAAGTACATGGATCTGTAATTTTACCTCTACCACTAAATGTTTTAACCTGTTTGAGATGTTGTGTAAAATGGATGTCTATTGACTTAAAATGTTAAAGGAAAATATTGTTTGTTTTGCAAGCAAACTTCATCCTTCAAAACTAATATTTATTGACACAGGCTGATAGATTATCAAAAGTAAGGCAGTAAATGGTGGCCTTCTTTTCAAAAAAATAGGTTTCCCACAGATAGAAATTCTGTTGTTTGTTGCTCAAGAATAATTTGTTCACCCAAACTTTCAACATTTCAAATGATGCAACATCCAGGCCTCCTCTTGGACATAGTATTTTGAAGAGATGTAGCTATTGCTAGGGTTTATGATTAAGACTGAATTGTTGGATGGGGTCTGAGCCATGTTCTTTGTAATGTTTGTTGGATCATTTTAAACATAATATTTCCCTTCCAACT
The DNA here is from genome assembly GCA_037179385.1 of Holothuria scabra. Taxonomy (NCBI): domain Eukaryota; kingdom Metazoa; phylum Echinodermata; class Holothuroidea; order Aspidochirotida; family Holothuriidae; genus Holothuria; species Holothuria scabra. The sequence goes on from CM074201.1 coordinate 5,810,715, forward strand.
GTACATGTTGTAAATGACCCAGAGCAACCTTGATTCCTGCCAGGGTCAAAGATTAAGATTGAACTCCAGGTCCATGGGATGTAAGAGTATTACATCCATCACAAAGATAAAAGCTTACCTGAGGTGGTAAATGCTCTGAAATAATTTAATTCGATGTAAGCATCACAATTTAGGTTAATGACTGTGGGTCTGGTACAATTAACTTCATGAACACACCTACACTTAAACAAACTAAGCGACAGATTTGTTATAAAAACTTGGCTTGACTTCAGTTACTCAGTAAAACACTTGTGAGCACACACCCCCAGGACCAGTCTTTGCCTAGTACATTCAAATCTCTGTGAAGTCCCATAATACACATTGTAAAAACAAAGAGAGGCCAATTCAAATGAGGACACCACACCGCTTCTGGTTCAGTCAAGCAAATCTTTTGAACTTTCCAAAAATTGGGCAAACCTTTTCCCTATTATCTCCTCTAAAAATTTTGGCACTTTTGTTGTTGTTACAATACCACAAAACTTTTCACGTTTTCTATGAGGCAAACCATGTGAATAACCACTGCAATGGAATCTATGAACATCACTGTTAATTTTTGCCTCAAATGAAGAAATTGCACAGAAGGGTCTACTTTCTTTAATTTGTAGGAGAAAAGCTGGAAATTGTATTTCTGTGCTATTTGTCCCTTTGATGTATGCCTTAAAAAATGAATGATTTTCAATCATGATTTGGAGGATTAAATCTTGATTTTGTGCAAAAATTTTTCAAAATGAAATCCTCAACCTTCAAGCAATTTTTACATTGTTTCAAATAATATCATAGCCACAGTAATGTACTGTACAGGTAGTATATGTTATGAATATCAATGAGCTTTTTGCAATGTGCCTTTTAATGTCATCATGTAAACCCATTACTACATCCAGATCTACAATGGAAGTCTATAAATTTCTGATTTTGCAAATTTTCAAGACCACTAATGGTTGTTTATGAGGCACTTAATGTTCTAGTTCTGGAATACATTGATGACTTGTCCCTATAAACCCTTTTGTACGATATTTTTACAAATCATGTGACAAACTGAAAACATGCTTCGGTCGTCCGCTACAAAAATCAAGGGGTGCCTTCTGTGGTGCTGCTTCATTACAACTGAACAGCCCCCCACCCCCAGCTGAAGTAGGGCATTTGTCAATGCACTACATGTTAAATTCAGGCGAACTGTAAATCTATCTTGTTTGTTCTCTCTGTAAAGTGCCACTTAGCATGTGATGGCTTCACTAATTGCAATTGTAATTTGTTAGGTCATACCTCAGCATCAGCTTAAGCTATAAAAGATAGGATACATAAAAATCGAGATTCATTTTCGGGCGTATTGAAATTTTACAATCTCCCTTTGGTCAGGGAAAATGCCAGTCTGTAAAAGAAGTTAAATAAGACCATGAATTTATTTTTTTTTTTTTGTAGATAGGCCTATGTACCAGCACAAAGAGTTAAGCTGCCAAAGATACTGTTTTATAACATCCTGTGCAGATTTCCTATGTAACGGAATACTGCACATCATGTGGTGGTAATATGATAGTACCATTACATGATAGGAAGGGATTCCCTAATTTTACTGGTGTGATGCGATTTTCTTTTCCATAATCTTTTTCCATATACAAATAGTACTACAAAAGATGAATTAACAAAGAAAGGGTATGGTGGTGGGGGGGGAGAGGTGAGGAGCTTTAATAGATGAGAGGGAGACAAAAAATTGGATTCAATTGTGTGACATAAATTCATGAACCAAGCATACTTTGCACACCACTATAACTTTGATAAAAATCTAGAAGCCGTGCACAATTTAAGACTTAATGAAACAAATAACTGGCCAATGTTTGGACTAAGGAGCAATATTCCAAGTTGACTGAGCTTGAACCAGATTATGTAGCTACAGTACAAAGATCATCCATATTACTGTATGTGACTATATAGAGGAGGAAAGGGGCTTGATCCCCCCAGAAGTCTTTATGAACCTGTAAAAAAACTATCCCCATGGAAAACCTTACCTACACTCTTCCTTCAACCCAATCTCTCCCAGCACCTAGTCCAATCTCACCTCAGCCATTGCAGGGAAGAGCATAGAAATTAGTGGTACATGTCTATTATTAGCTAGCCTAGGAGAGCTTCTTTGCCTCAATGGTATTTAAAGCGTCAATGAGGGGCAAGAGCCAGCCTGGTTAATGCATGGAACTATTTTCCCTCTTTCTCATGAGCAGATAGAATAGGTCTCTTGCCATTGTGCATGGTGCTCAGCATAACAAGCCAGTGAGCCACAACTGGAAAACTTCAACCATGGAACTACTTACTTACACAGAGCTCCATGCTTCAACCAGTTGGTTAGAAACTGTGGTGTAAAACTCTGTATCTCAACTTACCTTTAATGCATGAGTGGTTGGAAGTTCTAAGCTGAATGAAAAATGCAATGCAGTTCCCTTGAACAGTGATTTGAATAACAAAGTATTGGCATGACTCCCACATAGAAGGTACAGTTAATGATATTTTTAGTCTGAAAATTCCATCACTTTGGATTCCCACATGTGAAGCACATGGTTGCATGATTTCTTTAATAGTGCTATTTGCTGGTATTGAAAAGTTCTGGAAAAAGCTTTTTCCAAGATGAGTCTTTATGTACATGAATGTAAAAATGTTAAACAGAAGACAAAACGAGTGGCTATTAATTTAATACCATTGCATGGCAGGTGTTATAAACACTGTTTTTTTTGAAGGAAGGTATAAAAACTAAGAGCCGAGGGATAGAGAAAAGACAGTTTGATAAAATTTAATGACACACCTACACGAATGTGTTATATGCTGCAGTTCAAATACAGTGTAAGTTCTCCCATTTAGTCAGCTCTTGCAAGGTGGGGAATACCTCAATGGGCAAATTCTACAACCCCCAGCCCACTGAGGGCCCGACCATGGAAGGGCTTGGGGAATAATGCAGTAGTGAATGACCTACAGTACAGAATGAAAGCTGAGTAACTTGAAGTAACATCTAGGTGTAAAGGAGTTCATATTGTATTTCAATTGCTGACAGAGTACCTGTAAAATGGATAGAAGTAACTGAAGAATTAGTAGTGATGAAGATGGTATCTTCAGGCAAGTAATAGTGGAACTCTTGTTGTTTTCAGGTAAACAAAGTAAATTACAAATAGTACAGTATAGACACATGATTTACAGGAACCATTCATGAATAAGTATGATGGATACAATTATTGGAGCAATGTTTTTTAATACCTTTAATTGCATTGCTTGTGTTGAGTATCCTCTCAAAGCCACATTATCATAAACAGTTTCCTCTTCTAAGCAAAATATATGTTTATATATAAGCAAAATATATGTTTGAAATATATTACGCCCAGACAGGGCTGAAATATACTCCATTTTCATCTCACTCAAAGGTTTAAATTGCACCTGAAAACTAATCTGGTTCTTTGAGCTGGTTCCATGGATGAGGTTTTCATTGGAAGCATACAGTAGTACTTCACTACATCAGCAAGTAAACAATCCCAGAAGTGGAAAATATTGATAAAACTGTACAGACAACCATTCATCATCTAACCCATTTCAGAAATAGAGACAGACTAATACTGAATTTATTTGTTTTCTAAAGCAGCCTGGGATTAAATTTCATCTTTAAAATCACTTTTCATCCGTGACTTTTATTAAATAAATCCCAAAATGTTTTAGACTCGTACCCTTAATTTGGCTTCAGGTGGATATTCCATCAAAATTGTAAACCTTATCATGCTCTGCAGAGATTTTTCACATCTTTTTCAATTGTTCTGCAAAGCTAGTATCATGTATGTACTGTAAAATTCCCCAGCATACTAAAAACTAGCCACTGCCAATACATTTAACATGTTCTAACTTGATAGCTGTTTTGATCTATGATCAGCCTGTTGGTGCAGCACAACTGGCACAATACATCATACATGACTTCCTGCAACTTCCTTAAAAGCAACCCACACAGTACTGGAGAGAATTTCCTCTCTGTTTAAATCAAACTGAATACATACTACATAGAGAATCTACTCATTGAATATGTAGGAGGGTTTCAAACCTTAGATGTAGATAAAACGACCTGTCACCACAGCCATCCAGCCACAGCTCACCCTTGACAGCCAAAAAAACGGAAGACACAAGCTGCTATTGGATGTAGGTTTCCAGCCATGACCAACAAATGAACCAACCCAGACATCTTCCTTCCTGAAATGACTTCATCTTTTCCCACTTCACTTGTATTTGATGCTAGATATGTGACAGTGTTACAAGAGAGTTGTTACTCTCCCTGCACAAAGGTTCACCTTTACTGATAAGAGGGAAGGACTAAAAACTGTACAGTGTAAACTGTTAATATACACTGTAGTACTCTGGAGCTTAGGGAGGAGGAGGGTGGAGACAAAAATGGTAAAAGGACCATGGTGTACACGGTAAATGACCTGAAGCTTTACCACATGTGAAAGCTAAACAGCACCATTGCATGTAGCAAATAGACAATCTAAAAATACCAAACCAGACATCTGCAAGGACTAGGTTCACAAAGCTGCAGAATGAGTAAGCTAAAAATATGAAAGGTTGACAGCTCCAGTACATATAATGTAAATTGGGTAGGGAAGAAGTTTTACTGAGTGAGCCTCTTAGCTTGGGTATGTGCCCCCCCCCCCCAACCCATTCTTTGGTTGACATACAAGAGGTAAAATTTATCTGAAGCATAATGCCAAACTTGGTCCATGGATGGATCAAATCACACTGTTGAGTCACAGTAAAAATCCAATATTGCAACAACAGATTCTTGGTGAAAAACAATACATCACACTTTTGTTAATGAAACATGCATTATATTAGTGCTCACTTCATCTGATTTTGGTCAATTTGTAATCATGGTAGGCATAGTAAGCACCGAAAGGTACATGGTTCTGTCTAGGAAATCAGACATTACTATGATTAGATAAATTACCATAGTGTGACTTTGCATTGAGTAACAAAGGGGAGAACCACAGAGCTATTTATTTACAGTACTGTATGCCCAGAAAAAGATGGCACTCTGGCAATTCTATAACACTGTGATTGTGCAGCAATTCAGAATTGGCTTTCAGCTATGGAACTGCTCTTAGGGAGGTGCCACAACATGATGCGACTGGAGGTGAGGCTTCTATACTTTGATGGAAGAATTTCTAGCATATGGGATAAAGAATATTTATATTGCCACATCATATAGCTGCTGAGTCAGAAGTTCTCATATCACTGCATACAAATCAAAATATTTCCATTCTAGTCCTCAATTTTAAGTTGGTAAATATTGCAAATTCATGTAAACTTGTTTGTTACTAGGTCTACCACTTGAGACCACTGATACTTTTGGACTACAAATATTAACGTAAGAGCAAGTGGTTCACTGTGACAATCCACACCCTTCAATCATGAGATCATGTTGCCAACTTCCTAAAAGAAGGACAATAGAAAACAAACAAACAAACATAGGCTGCTTTTGTCCTTTAAATCTGTATGTTATGTTATGATAGCTGTTTTTTTTTAAGTTTTGTGTGATTTTGTCAATTTGAGTCAGAAATAGACTGTTCATCTGAAACTAAAATGTCAGTTTCATGACAAGTCAGACCCAGGGAGTTGTTATAGAAAGACACAAAAAGCAAATTTTCCAGATAACATGTAATTCGTTTGAGGTGCTTCCATTTGATTGACAGCTGTTTCTTTGCTTCTATAATTAAATCTCACAAGCCTTTTTCCCTTGTAATAATGACTTTCTGTTCTATTCTTTTCTGACTAACCTAAAACATGCTTCAATTTTGCCTCTCCTGTAAACATTAAGGGGATTCATAGGAATACATTCTCAATATAACATACTGTATTGACTGCACTCTATCACAAAGGCCTCAATGGCTATGGTCTTAATGCGACTGCACTGGTTCACTTGCTCATAAAGTCACCATGTCACTAGACATACTAAATATTCCATGGGACGCGTTCCTATGACTCCACTGTGGAGAACTTAACCCAACAGTATTAAACTTAGTTGACCCTACTCTATCACACAGTTCGCAATGGCTCAGTGGTCAGGGCATCCCTCTTGTAAACAGGAGGTCGCCGTATGCATATTACATACAGCAAAGGTAGTTTCCATTGCACTGTACGCTGGCATGCCCAGGTGAATGTTTTGCTGCTGATATGCCATAATCAGTGCTTGTACCAAAGATTTTGTATGCATTTGTTAGTGCATGGAATACTGCAGACTAGACTGTTGATCCACACACTTAAAGGGCAGGAGCATTCATCCTGAATTGAAGAAGTGTGGTTAGAAGACTGCTCAGTTTCATGGTTGGCTGTTGGAAGTCATGTGACATTTATTCTCTTCAAATTTGAAACCTACTGGAAATAACTGCTTGGTTTAACTTGAATATGCAATAGTTTAATCGTACAATGAAATGAATGATACTTTGAAGAGAAATATGACGAAAATTGTGCTATTCAGCTGTTTCTTCAAAATAAGTTTACAGGGGACCACTCTTTACCTTTAAGCTGCTTTCAGGCTATGTGTAGGCTGATGTTTACAGTATTTCCAGAAGGTAAGGCACTTTTTTGAGCATATTCAGATTTATAACTTCAAGGTCAAATATTCTGGCAGATAAATTTTTTACAATAATGATTGTTTTTTCAAATGAAGAAAATTTTTGGCAGCACCTTTCAACACATGCAGGTAGAGGACAGTACTCTATCACTTTCATTCCCTTGCCCTAACATGGTTTCCTGCAAAGGAGTTTACTTTGGCCTAGTAGTTTTTACTGTTTTAGAGTAATATCATAGGGGAAATTACTAACAAAGTCTTTTGAGGTTTATAATAAAGCTAAAAATGTCAAAGTAGGACCAGTGTGCCCTCTGTGAATAGTTTGTTACTAAGTCAGGCTTGTTAGATGGAGTATAAAGGCCCAGTTTCCAACCTTTAGTTTTGGTTTAAGTCAAGCCCGCCACAGCCATTTTCCCATGTGGCTCACTGGCTTGTTTTCCCTACTCTACTGCTTAAATGCAGAGCATCAAGCAAAACTGCAGTACTAGGCCTAGGTTCCGTTTTTAGAGTCTTTGGTAATGGTATGACTCCACCTGGGAATCGTACCCAGGTCTTCCAGGTGAGAGGCGAATGCTCTAATGTAGTGCTAGACCAACCATGCAGTCTTGCTCTCTGTGCGTAACCTAGTCGTTACTAGGCCTAGCTGTCGTGTGTTGCGGGAACAAACTTGTTAGTAGGCCCATAGGCCTAAAGTGTAGGCCTTAGCTTAGGCTATGTTTATGGTCCTATTGTTAGGCCCCTAACGCATCCAATGGCTGTAAGTGTAAGGAAATCAATGCCTAACGTTAACCCTATGTTAGGCCTATTAGGCCTACTTAGCCTAGGCTACACCACAGGTCGTCCTAGCGTTATATAGTATATATATATAAAAAGGAAAAGGTTGGTCACATCGCCTAACACCAATGCAGTGCTTCGCACAAAACTATTCATGATTCCTCACCTTCCACTAGATTTTACCCCTTCAATTCTCTCGAAAACATTCCTTCATCTTTCTCTGATAAAACAAAACAAACGTTGAGAAAAAACTGACATCTAATGCAAGAAATCTTCTCATCTGATTCTTCGTTAACCACACTCTAGATCACTCTTCTCCAATTCCTGACGTCACATTACGTAATGGGAATTGCCCTGTACGAATCCGGTACTCCCTGTTAACCCAGTGCATGTTTAAATGCCGAGAACGCCTGTTGTATGAATGCTGTATGTAAAGACCGCACGTAGGCCACACACAATTTTTTTTTTCGTAGCACAGCTTGGGGAATTGTATGCTCGTGTTTTCCATTTCTTGTTCACGTTCCCCGAGCAGAAAAAAAATTACAGTCTGGTCGTTGACAGATTCGAAAGCAGTTCGAACTATCCAATGGCAGAACCGGATTTGTAGAGGGCAATTTCCATTACGTAATGTGACATCAGGAATTGGAGAAGAGTGATCTAGAGTGTGGTTAACGAAGAATCAGATGAGAAGATTTCTTGCATTAGATGTCAGTTTTTTTCTCAACGTTTGTTTTGTTTTATCAGAGAAAGATGAAGGAATGTTTTCGAGAGATTTGAAGGGGTAAAATCTAGTGGAAGGTGAGGAATCATGAATAGTTTTGTGCGAAGCACTGCATTGGTGTTAGGCGATGTGACCAACCTTTTCCTTTTTATGTATATACTATATATACTATATAACGCTAGGACGACCTGTGGGCTACACCAAGTCCAGTTTTCATCCATGTTTTGTATCATTTTTGGTGTTACATTCTGTAAATTGTTATTCTCCATGGCTTAATTGCATACAAACAGACACCTTGGTCTATGCAAAAGCTAAATAGTGTTATTGTTAGCAAACTAGATAAATCTGCTAACAGGCCAAGGGTGGACTACGAGTACTAGGTCCTACTAGTACTAATTAGGCCTACTGGTACTATAGTACTAACTTAGTACTAACGTAAGTACTGGCCTCTAGGCCTAGGCTAGGCTAGGTTATATTATAAACAACAACGTCAGCGTTTATTGACAGGTAAATCTGCACTCGAAGGCTAATCATCGACTTATCACATAACTAACGTTAGTCTAACGTTACAGTACGGTGCTGACACATCGCAAACATCACTTTTACTCATCTTTTGGTAATTCACAGTACTGAACTTGAAAGGAAAAAACAAGTCATCCCTACCGTTACCTTGGTGCTTCTTAGCCATACTTAGAGAGATGGTATTAATCCCAAAAATATTTTACTTGGAATAACGATCTTCAAGTAATTTCGTCTGCTGTTTGTTGATAGAGCTGAGCTAGGGAACCTGATTTGTGGAGTTTTGATGAACAGATAACAATGTGTGTGGTATACGCTATGGTACAGTTGATTATTAACCGGCATTTGAGTGCACACACACGTAAAGGTCGTATGCGTACAGCGGTTGACAGCTGCACTGTCAGCTAAGTTATAGCTACAAACCGGTGACCACAGATCAATTTTCCCAGATAAGAACAATGTCCTTTGTATCACCATTGCTGTGACTGAAGTTAGAAAAGGTCGTAACCTAGTGGGCGAGAAGGGGACAGAATTACAAGGGCAGGGCAGTTACCCCAACTTGAGGAAGTATAGTGTAGTAACCTGTCCTTAATGATTGACTGTTGAAATCATGTAACAACATTTTTTTCTCTTCAGATGTGCAATTCACTAGATATAACTGCTTGTTTACCTTGAATATGCAATAATGAAGTTATAAAAAATGATGAAAGATACTTTGAAGAGAGAAAGAAGAGGAAATTGTTATTTTTGGCTCTTGTTCCAAAGTAAATTTGGGGGCTGCTCTTGACCTTAAAACGTAAAGGGCCAAACCTCTCATTCCAAACTACAATTTTAGTACGGGGGTACCAAAATTCTCAACCGTGGCTCATCTCTTTGATTGACAGCTAATTCAAACAATGCAGAGTACCAAAGCTTATATTACACAACATGAACGGTCTTCTTCTTCTTCTTTTTCTTCTTTCGGGTCACGGCACGTGACACATCCAATGGCATTACTAGTATACACCGCACATGCGTCAGGGGTGCCCTAATCTCTAATAAAACTAGTAATATATTGGACAGGGTCCTTGTGACTATCCATACCATTTATCAGAGTGGCGGGAAGATTATTCCAATCTTTCAGAGTATTGGGGAAAAATCTATAACAATTAGACCGAGAATAAAGTTGGCAAAAGCGATGATTATGCAACCCCGAGTTTTCCGGATTCAGGGTGTCTAAGTCTATCCATTGGAATATTAGCCCTTCCTAAAAAATAACCTTTCGAGAAAAGAATGAGTCTATTCTGCTTGCGGCGCTCCGTTGGCGTGGGGAGATCTAGGTCCTTCAGGCTAGCTGTCATCGGCCCTGGCTCACCAGAAAAATCGGAACTTATAAAACGACCCAGTCTCCTCTGGATGTTTTTTGGCTTATCACGTAAGTAGGACCGATGTGGATCCCACACGCAACATGCATACTCCAAAACAGGCCGAAGGAGACCCTTATATGCAGCTATCTTCACATCCCGGGAGCAGAAAGATAGCCTAGGTTTCTACAAAGAATTCCCAAAATCTTATAGTACCTTTGTTGCAGAAAGACTGAATGTGCCTATCCCAGTTTAGGTCGTAAGAAATCGTGACCCCAAGGGACTTTATAGAGTCAACCTTAGCTAGCTTGACATCATTCAAGACATAGTCGAATTTGGCTGGATTTTTCTTTTCCTAGCGAAAGTAATGATGTTACACTTAGATGGCTGGAATCTCATGTCCCATGTCTTGGCCCAAATACCTAGGTTATGTATATCATTTTGGAGCAGGTAACAATCATTAACATTCTCAATGACCCGATAACAGACACAGTCATCAGCAAAAAGTCTGATATTACAGTACTGAGAGTGTTTTGATTTTATAAATTGAGTTTTTCTTTACTCACCTTGAAGCAATAAACTGAGATTGTATCTGGATGGGCATGATTTTAAGACAATTGTGGGAGGGGCTTAAGTAAGAAGGTTAGGAGAATTGGTACTGTTTGGGGTGAGAGAATTGGGCCTTTCAGGATGGTAGACGGAGTAGGTTCTCCCAAGATTACCAAGCCCTTACTAATAACGGTCCATTTTATGCTGACCCGACTACATTTTGACAAAGGAAAACCCGAGATTCAGGGGAAATGTATAATATTGTATATGGAGGCAACGGTTCGGGGAATCAGCTTGAAGTATTCAAAACTGTAGGAACGTTGTCAATACGATGATGGATTACTCGGCTACTTTTCTTAGTCTAAGAATTTTCAAATGTCTTTCAAGCAGACGAGTACAAAAGGACTTGATTTTGGTCCTAAACGTTTCAGCTTTATTACCTGAGCGGTAGTGTACGAGGTAATGTGACTTTTGAGAATGATCTGGATTTTGTTAGCTGCTTAAAGGGGATATGCAGTCACCCCAACATGAAGTAGAGTAGGCCTAAGAAGACTGTGCTGTTGCATGATTGGCACATGATAGCCTACTGAACTCCTAAAATAGTAGGCCTATCAAAAATATTTTGAAAAGAAATAAGAAGAAATTGTGAGATCTAACTGTTGCCTCAAAAAAAATACAGGTTCGGCGATTGTTCTTGTCCTCTAGATGCTGAACACTGCATCGGCAAATAGGGCGTTTGGATAGATCAACTTAAGAAATTTCAACACTATTTTGTTCTCAATTTGCATAAGCATTTGCTAAGATCTCACCTTGACTTAGCCGCTCAGATACGTAGTCCCTTCTTTGAATTGGAACAAGTTTCTTTTAGAGCAAGGTCCGAGGAGAGCCATGAACCACCTATAGATGAATTCGATTTGCGCTTGTTTTTCGTTACTGTAGGCAGCCATTAGTGGGGTCCATCAGCCTTTAAAGGCAGTCATTCGTCACCCCAAACTACAGTTTCAGTATACATATATCAAAACTCTCAATTGGTACAGCTCTTTGATTGGCATCACATTCAAACAATGCATTATAGCTAAATTACACAGCATGGGCACTGAGAGTGTCTTGATTACACATTATGGACTTGTATGGCCACTAGGACAAGCCATGAAGCAATAAACTAGGATTTTGTCTGGATAAAGATGAGTTCTAGATAAATGTGGGAGGGGCTAGAAGTAAGTAAGTTGGGAGAATTGGAACTGTTTGGGATGATGAAAATATGCCTTTAATCGTCTTCATTTATTGTCTACGTGAATTTCAAATCCTCATATTCAGTGAAGTTGAAAAAATTAAGATGCACTTTAGTGTACAACCATCCATGGAACAATTAAGGAAGGAAATTTAAAGATTAAAGGTAATGGACCCCAGTAATGACCGACTATAATCAGACCATCACAATCTGCCCGGATTCGTCTATAGGTAAAGAACTGTGGTGTAGTAACATTGCAGTAAAATTATTGGGCAAAATGTGTTTCAGAAAAAACTTCTCCCTCAAAAATATGGAATTTTAGTCTTCGCTTTGATAGAAGATACTCTTTTATCAAGGTATGTAACTGAAACTTTTTAGCATAGCCTATCTCTGGATGAAAAACTAAATCTATGGAGAAGTATATTACCTATTTTTTCGGTTAACCCAAAAGTGGGGACCTGAGGAAAAAACCTGGGGCAAAATCCCCCTCACCCCAGTCCCCATTCTACATAGGAATTAAACAGTCCGGTCATGGTGAGAAATTGCTAGGGGCAGAAGTTCAGCTTAATTTTAAAAATTCTTTGACTACCAATACCACAGATGGCCGCAAACAAATCCAACACTCCAATTAACAAATGAAGTCCAGGTTTTGACTTGAATACAAATATTCATGGTACAGTTAGACTAGAGAAATGACAAGACGGGTGGCCATGAAATTATGAGCAAGTGGGTCAGCTTTCATTGACATATGAAACATGAATCAACACAGACCATACACAATAAACAGTTTCATATCTAAAGGCACAATATGGAAGGCACAATACAGGACATTTATATATATGCAACGAAATGGATGCCTGACCGTCAAATTGTGCAATGAACAGCCTCACTTTTGCACATTTCTCACAACACCTCCACAAAAGTCAAGTGGCTACAGTAAATGTGTATAAATTTCATCTCCTATGACTATGGTAACGCTTTGCTTAGATAATGGTAATCTTTCCCAACCATTTCAACACTTTCCCCTCTCAGTCATTTAAAGGTAAAGAGCAGCCCCCCCCAAAAAAAAAAAAAAAAAAAAAAATTAAAAAAAAAATGAATCTCAATATTCGTCTTATTTCTCTTCAAAGTATCTTTTATTACATTTTATGACTTTACTATTGCATATTCAAGGTAAACCAAGCAGTTATATCTGTTAAATTTTACATTTGAAGAGAAAAAACATTGTCACATGACTCCCAACAGCCAATCATGAAACTGGACAGTCTACTACACTTCTTCAGTTTGGGATGACTGCTCCTGCCCTTTGAAATGCCACTGGATCTATCAAGTACCCCCTCCCCCCCCCCCCCACACACACACTCATATCCCAAATGAAATACCCAATAGTTTTCCAAACAATTCTTTTATCAAATTCAAAATTTTCTTCAATGAAAGCTTGGTTCTCAAATATTTGTCTAGAAAAGTAAGAAAATTTCGGAAAGTTTATAAATGATCGAGAGAGCCTCAATCCTAGGCTAACACTAGGTTACAACAACGGTCATCAGTCGCCTTGCAATCTTGGACTGGCTAATAGGAAGAGCAGATTCTTCAATAATTTCCAAACTTTTCACTTTTTTGTTTACAGGAAACTCAGAATCCGAGATACTCAGCAACACAGGCTCCATATCTTCAGCGAGAAAATAACGTATACAGTATTGAAAACCGATCTGTATATTTAAAAGTGCTCGTTCGCTGTGTGAAATCTGTGAGCGTTTGGCAAAAGGTTTAGCTTATGTTGTAACAACCACTTTTGTAATAAACTAACATTTAACTAACCGCATTTGTAATAAAAATCTCTTCCAACTACTTTTGTGAAAACAGCAGGCTACAGCAGATGAGGACGCTTGTTTTTGGAGAATTTGCCTTTTATGATACAAGCATAAAATTTGGTACACAGTTAGCGGTTAGAGTAGGTCATAACCTAAGGGAAACATTTGGTTATATGGACTTGGAGACTTTTCAAGTGGGCAATGACGGACATTTTAAATATTGCTTATTTTGGTCCACTTCTGCGGTACACACTATTGCCTTAGACGTAACATATTTCATAGTTTGGAATATTTATAATGCAATAGACTATGATTGTAATAAAATAAAAAAAAATAGAATAGTGTATAAAAATAATTTCAACATATTTCAACCTAAAATCTACCCAGAGTAAACAGTAAATATTCAAAACTTGTTTTCCATACATATTTTTTCCTGATCTAGGCCTACCAAGATAGCGGAAATAGCAAAATGGCCTCCAGTCATTACACAATAGAAAGGAAAAAAATTATTAAAAATGTGAAAGTCACACTTTTCCTTTATATCTGATCATATGATATGCCTAATAATTAAATTTGAATCAAAATTTGGGAACATTTGCCGGGTTGAAATGCTAACTAAAATGGCGGAAAGAGCTAAAGGGCTGCTATAACGGAGAATATAAATAGTAATAGGGAAACTTCTCACAGAATAAATTTCAGTCCTATATCATGTACGGCTAAAGCAACAGTTTATACACAGAAATGAAACAGGACACCGGTGAAGAAAAAAGCCCTTTTATTTTCAAATGGCCACCATTGCTCTCACAGGAGAAATCTCCGAATCTTCATAACCAAATGTCTCCCTTAGGTCATACTCTACCTGTGTACTAGATTTCATGTTTATATCATAAATGAACTCCCTCCCCCCCCCTCCCCCCCTCAAAAAAAGTGCCTTCGCCTGCCTTAAACTACTGTTATTACAAAAGTGGTTGGGTGAATAAAACTTTTTTACAAAAGTGGTAAATTTATTTCAAATGTGGTAGTTATTACAAAAGTGATTGTTACCTATGTATTACTCATGCTTGGTGTATTATGATAAGGGACGTTCTTTCAAAATAACGCATTTAAAAATATTTCTATGGTAAGATGCCAGATTTTCTGCAGCATTTGCACATTTTCAGTGGCGTGGCCACGGGGTGGTTGGGGGGGCAGAATTCCCCACCATGACCCAACCCTGCAATGCAAAGAGCACCAAAATGGTGTTTTTTTCTTTCTATCCTCAGACTTTTCCCTCATGTTGTGCCCCAACCCCCCCCCCCCCCGCTCCCTCCATGACACAATCCTGGCTACGCTACTGCACATTTTTAATGAAAGTTTTGTCATGTTTCAGCGGTAAAACTGTTGTAAATGAAGGGATGAAATCAAGCGAGATCGCAATAACTTAGGCCTTCTAAATAGAGAGGACAAGAGGGAGAACCGCCCAACTCCATTACCTCAAAATTTTGCAAGATATGGCATTTGGGCTAGGTGTGTTGAAAAAATTGGTTAGCCATGTGAAAGTTCAGAAATCTGGTTTGTTTTTATTACACAGGAAACAGGCTAATCGGGCACAAATTATCATTATTTTGTGACAAGGGCGTCAATCCTGGGGGAAGGGGAATCGCCCCATGAAAATATTGGAAGTAAACATGGCTTTGCCACCCCCAATAATTCAGGCAAATTAGAACTTAATATCAGGCATAATAAACAAAATATAACCATGTGGAATACAGATGACTTTAGAGTGTCGATAAAACGGCTTTGAGACGAATAAAGTTATTAAAATAATACTGCGTTAATAATGTGCCATATGTCTATGTTTTGTGTGTATGCCCGTCAATGCGAGTGCGTATAATTTTTTACTATAGAGGAATCCAATACGTGCACCATCTAGGGTTCCGGCTACTGGAAAATATTTGACCCCAATCCAAAAAAAAAGAAGATCGAAGCCAATGTTTTGTGACCGCAAACTTTGGGTACAGGTTAGTCCTCTGCCCTCAAAAAATCATTAAAGAGTTAAAAGGGTTTGTAGCAAAGGATTTGTTGTAAAAAAAGAAGATAAATATCTGACCATGTAGTTAAAACGTTTAAACGCCTCAAAGAATTAAAAATTAAGTCTCCAGACAGATTGAACCATTCCCAAAAGTTTTATATTTAAACAGTTTTTTTTTCTATTACTTCCTGTCATTGATAACTTTTAGTGCAGTGGAAGCTGGTGTAATACAAGTATTAGACCAAAAGTGCTACTCTCTGTGCAGTCATCACGAATAGGTTTTTGATTTAGTTGGCTGCATACGCTATTCTTGCCTTCAGCAGCATTCACTCGGTCACTTGTGAGTACATAGTTACTAAGAACAGATTTCTCATTAGCTATGCTTATATGTGGAACTTCACTTCAAGGACACTTGGCAGAGTTACACTATCACATGTTATATACATATAGCGACAACAGGATAAACTATTTCATTAAAATAATTTGAAATCATTGTATTGGACGATGGATTTTGAATGACAATGTACCTATCCTCAGGCATACTTTTTGTTCCACAGATATGCTTAAAGTGGCTCATTGAGTTGGTTCATGTACTTCAACAAATTTTCCCAAAGGTATTAAGTTTTCTTCACATATCAATGACAAATGGTCAAACTAAGGCAATCCCTATATCCCACAAACAAAGAAATGTTTTATGAAGGAGTACTTAACGGTTCAATTAGGTTTTCAAAAATCTG
This sequence comes from Holothuria scabra, assembly GCA_037179385.1. NCBI lineage: Eukaryota > Metazoa > Echinodermata > Holothuroidea > Aspidochirotida > Holothuriidae > Holothuria > Holothuria scabra. The sequence goes on from CM074201.1 coordinate 5,827,030, forward strand.
TGACCAGACACTTTTTCAAATTATGTACAAAACTGTTACAAGTCAGGACACCATAAAATTCAAAAAATTTGACTTCTTTCGTAACTATTAGATGTAAAACTTGGCTAATCATGTTAATTACTAGCATTTTCAAATGTTAGCACCCTTAAACACTTTCATCAATTTATTGATATCAACTCAATGAGCCCCTTTAAACTTTGGAGCTTCCGAGGGCTTCGTGCCATGGATCCCCACAAGGGCTTTGCCCCTGGACCACCACCAGGGGGCCTAAAGTGATGTTTGTCCCCCTCCCCCCACAGTTTCTGGTGCCCTCCATTTTGCCCCCAACTTTTAAAGGCGTGATGCCCGCTTCTGGGCCGGGCCTCGACAAAAATTTGAATGACTATACTCTGCTATTTGACCTGTTGACTGTTTGTTCTCAATAAGTAGACTGATCACTGCTCGTGGATACCCAGTTAAGTAAAGGACACATAGAAGGTGTTTAAAATGGGTCTACTTTGGTTCATCTATTGCGTAATTCGGATTTAGAATACTTCGAAGGGGCGAGGGGTCCAGAAATGCCGTTAGCTATAAAAGCTAGGCTGAGTAGACTCTGCAAAAAGTAATGTCCCTCTCCCAACTTCACCATTCAGTTGACAAAATAGTGCAATTTCTAGATCTGATTGTGCTTCATATCAGATACAGACATGCCAGGACAGCCAAATGAAGATGAGACCTGTGACCTTCATATCCAACTTACATTCCTAACGGATACGACATGGCTACATGGTGCACTGAGGGGTTGCAGGGGCAACGATGGAAAAAACGTCACCAAAATATCACGTAACACTCACAGCTACAGTGAGTATTCCAAATTTTCTTTTGTGAAATTCAAATTTTCTCCACAGGCAGTTTCTGATTTACAAATATTTGTCTCAAAAAGGGAAACAGGGGCAAAAATATTTGAAAATTTTTAAATTCCGCCGGAGAGCTTCAGTAGGCTACACAAGTCTAACAGTGCAACAACAACGATCTCCAGCCGTCGTAACGTGCATCACGGAATTTCTAGTAGGAAAGGCAGACTCCTCAATAAATTTCTATTTTTTGGAACTTTCCTAAAAAGAACCTAAATTACCTCCTTTTATAACGAACTTCTTGGCGAACCTGAATGAATGGCTTTCCCTAATACAGTATTGTCTGCTTAAAGGCCCAGCTCTCTCACCCGAATCAGTACAAATTCTTCTAACCTTCTTACTTAAGCCCCTCCCACAATTGTTTGAAATTCGTCCTTATCATCCACAGTCTCAGTTTCTTGCTTCAGGGTGAGTATAGAAAATCTCTATGTGTACAATCAAAACACTCTCAGTACAGTTCATGATGCGTAATACTAATATGGTAGTCTGCATTCTTGAATTAGCAGTCAATCAAAAAGCTGGGCCAATGGAGAATTTCTGTACCCGTACAAGAAGTGTTTGGGGTGAGAGGATTGGTCCTTCATGCTGACAAAATAATAAAAAAAAATAGGTAAAATAAAAAATTAGGTGTTTCCACCCCCTGCAAAAGTGTGTCTACTCCAATGTTTAGACTAATACTAATAAATATTTTCTTACCAGCCCAGTCTAGGTGCTCCGAAACTTCAGGAATGTCGAACTCGTCTTCTTTAGATGTCATGATGTTTGTATCACGTGACCACCTTTTCTCAACAGATCGAAGTAAACTTGACGACTAAAGGAGTTGAAACCAGTTCCTCACAAAAGACAATAAGGTTTCACAAGTCACTTTGGCAAACGTAGTGCATCCAGTTAAAATCGTAGGCTAACGATTTCTCGAAATTCCAAATTATGTGAGGCACACTATGCTATTACTTAATACATGTTGACCCAATGACCCTTTCTAAATGAATTAACACATGAAGGGGTTCAAGAGTTGGAGGTTCTGCATGTGTTGTATGCCTCGATAACTTTTAGCAATAGACGGTATATGACGAATCCAAGCAAGCATAGAAGTCAGTAAATATTGTGTTCTCCCTCGTGTGACTTATTGGGCTAGTTCGACACAATTTCCCTAATAACCTTGATAATAACTGACGAAAAGGTGCCGAAAGAAGCGTCTTAAAAGTGAATCATGCTATTTTCACCAAATGTATGACTTCAGCGTTGTAACGAAATGGGGTCAGGGTGAACAGAAGACTTCGCTGTATCAGTTCTTTTCATGACGCAAATTTTTGGTCTTTTGAAGAATATACGTACCGTAACGGTCAAACAACTTTGTATGGGGTTTCTGGACCGAACTAATTTGATGAAACTGTGTTGACCATGCCTTTAAAGTGATCCGGAATTGTCCTCTCCTTTATTTGAAAGTCGTTTAGTTAGTCTACAGTGGAGGAAATGTCTTCTTGAGAGCCTGGAATATTTTTTTTATAACATCCCAACATCCAGGTCAATCGGTGTTTCTAGGGAATGCGCCGGTAAGATACTGAATTGAGTTGCGTAAAAGTTATCGCCCTATCTACCTAAGGGTTACCTATTGTACTTGAATTGAGCAACTTATCTAAAATTTTCAATTGTTTCGCGATTGAACCTTGGAGGGCTAAAGGTCGAGTAACTTATCGGCAAATGAAAAGAGGATTCGAAACACTCTTAACTTTATGTATCAGTAGTAAATCAAACAAACTAACTCTATGAAGAACTACTACGGACCAAGACAACAAGCGAGCCGATCATGTACATATCTAAGCACGATTCAACAAGCTGGTGGTATCAGCCAAAAACAATATACATTCGCGATTAACCATATTTGCATATGAATGCTGTAAGGTCATCGTGATATTGAGCCTAGATCATAAAAGAGATATGAATTGACAACCCGGTGGATTCGAGTTACAATGCGGAGTCACTGTTTTCACAAAATATAATATGCGAAGGAATATTTCAAGGAGATACCGTACCGCAACTTGGATCCCGGAACCGGATTCATTGAGCTCTACTGGTGCCAGAAAGTTTCAAGTAGGTAATTTTTCGCACCTTGCAAGACACGCCCATGCATGTGAAATGTCAATTAAACCGCGCAACGATCACCACCGTTACTTGTAAGCGATTAGATAGAGGGGTGCGGATCATACAAAAACATTTGATAAGTCGTCATCCCTCAGACGGTCAGAAACCGCAATCCCATGTTTATAAACAGAATCTAAGCAAACTTTTTTTTTTGAAATTCTGTCCGGAAGACTATCTGTCTAAGCGGGGCCCCATTATAAGTTGGCCTGGAGCATGGAGGAAATTTTGAAACATCGCAACCTCTCGGACGCAGCCGGAAATGGCATTCCCCAGGATTGTAAGCAGATTCTAAGCGGTTGTTAGTTTGTAATCTTGCCAGAATACTATGACTGGTTTGGGTGGAGCGTACAGAAAAGTTAGGAAAGTCGCAACCAACAAGACAGCCGCGGAAATGGAATTCTCAGGCCTGTAAACAAAATCTAGGCAGTCGTTATTTTGAGTTTGCCTTTTTTGCAATGAAATGTCTAAATCAATAAAAAAAAAAATTAAACAAAGGTGGAGGGGTAGCCATATTAAGTGTGAGGAAGGTAATAAGTCGAGTTATAGCCCTTATTCTTGAGAGCTGGCGGAACGGGCATAAGGATTTCACTACAAAATATGACACGTCACAAGATGGGTTTTGGTTGGATTTAGGTCAAAATTTTGCCCTTGGATACACATGTACACTCTCTCGTCTGTCCGTGTAACAATCCAACAATTGGATACATCCCGAAACATTCGTCCTAATCTTTTTATATTTTGGAGAACGTTTTGCATGAGAGCATAGAATGGTTCTGAGCAGTAGCCACGTACATGAGGTGGCAAAAGTGAGGGGTGGGGATAAAATAAGGTAAACGTACCGAAAGCAGATTGTCAGTGTCCTTACACTTGTCAAAACAGTATCACTTCACAAGTCACCCATTGTGTTGCAATACGTAAAACAAGCCAGTGGGCCACAAATGGAAAAGGGCAGTGGCCGGTCCGACTTAGAAATTGGTTAGAAATTGGGCCGTCAAACTCCATCTAACTAACTTCACAAGTCACCCGCACCCATAACCGTGGCCCGTATCCTCCATCCACCCAAACTTGCCAACATTGACCCGTAGCCAAAACTTCGTTATAATTGACACTTGCGCCGCACAAGAGGCACCTAAAAGTGTTATGGTTATAGTCAGTCTGAAAATAGTTACACAATGTGATTACCACTTTGAAACACATTCCAAAATATTCCACAGGCAGCGGCAGTGGATGTACACATGCGCGCAAAGCGCGCTGAAATTTCCCCCTTCTCTTAAGGGTCTACATACTAAGTGAAACTGCAAATGTCCGTGGAATGGGAACACCAACATGGGAATGATATTAGGATTATGATTTACAGAGATAGAACTGAGTTAGTAGTTACAGTATGTTCAATCTGAAAGAAATTTTCATGAAGAGAAAAGCTTATTTTGATTTCTTTTCAAAAGCGAGGAATACGAGGACTCAGTTAGCTTGAAACTCATGTAACCCTACATTCATCATGCTTAGCATGAAATTGTACTGCAGGAAAAGGTATAATGTTGCACACAATATAAATTTTTGCATTTCCCTAGCTTTAACTATCGCAGAAATTTGCCAGCAACTCTCTGGTTGTAGTTCACTGGAACTTTGGCTCTCTAATTGTTTATCAGTTGCGTACGCAGGATTTTCTGAAGGGGGACATGCAGTATGTTGAGCGATTGCCTGGAGGATGAATCTGAGGGCAAGAGGCGTTCCCCTTCTCTTTGAATTTTTCGGCCTTTTCAAGGAGCTTAGATGAAAAATGGTGCAAGATTTTTGACTTTGACAGGAATTGTGTTGAAAGTTGAATTGTGGTGGTTAATGAGAATAAAACTGAAAATTTTCTGTCTTCACATTCAAAGCCCATGAGCGCTATACCTTTCGAAGTGAAATTTGTTTTTAAATTTGTATATACTTTTAGAAGTCAAAATAAAAGAGCACCAGTGATCGGCATAGGCGAAAGGATGGATTTCAGTTTGGGGGTTTCTCTTGCCAACAAAAGTTACCGTATTCTGCCATGTAGAGTATCTAAGCGGAGCGCCATCATTAGTTGGAGCGAAGCGTACAAAAAAGTCGAAAAATGAGACCCTTCTGGTGGCCGAAATTGCATTTCCCAGACTAACACGAAGAGTCTAAGCAGTCGCTATCTTTTTTTGTCGTTTGCAACAAAATTCTCACTTCAAAATAAGTTCGTAAACTACAGAAGGGATCAGAAAATCATTAAAAAATACTTAGACCCGAAAAAAGCATTTTTTCCCGAAAGTATTTTCCCGAAAAACTATTTTTTAAGTGGACCGCCACCATCAGTTGGCGCGGAGCGAAGGGAAAATTTTGAATAATGGCGACTCCTAAGATGGCTGAAAATTGCGTTTTCATGCTTAAAAGAGGATCTTAACAGTCTTAATGTTTATCTTTTTTTGCAATAACAAACAAAAAAACAGCAACTTCCCAAGTAATCAGGTAATTAACACCTAAAATGTACCCCTGCCATTAAATTTAATGGTCTTCAATTACTTCGGGGGAAATTATACATGAAAAATGAAAGTATGCTAATATTTCTCTAATGTAACTCTTGGCTAAATTCAAGATCCGCTAAATTGATGAAACTGTCTATTCGCGAGGAGGTAGGTCCTTACATGCAATCGGTGCCACAGATGCTACCTTTCGAAGTAAAATATGAACTTTACCTATTTTTAGGAAATAAAATTGGCACTACTGAGTGTGCCTTGGCGCTACGAAAATTTTTGAGAAATTGGATGTCCTTACATGAAATCTGGTCAGGCGCGTAGCCAGGATTGTGTCATGGGGAGAGGGGGGGGGGTAGTGTCTGGGGGGGGGGGGACGAAATGAGGGAAAAGTCTAAGGATAGAGAAAAAAACCGCTAATTTAGGTGTTTTTGCATGTCAAGGTTGGGTCATGGGGGTTCTGACACCCCCCTTCCCGTGGCTACGCCACTGAATCTGGTGCCATATGAACTAGTACCTTTTGAAGTAAACTCTGCGTTTACATAACGTAACGTAACGTAACGCAACGCAACGCAACGCAACGCAACGCAACGCAACGCAACGCAACGCAACGCAACGCAACGCAACGCAACGCAACGTAACGTAACGTAACATAACATAACATAACATAGCATAACATAACATAACATAACATAACATAACATAACATAACAGGTTGAAGGGCAAAGGAGGGCCAAGGCCCCATAAGATGCCCTGAAGTCCAAGCCCTAATCAAAAGTCAAACCACCAAAGCTTGACAACAGCCCCAAATCAGATTCTTCTACAGCCATGGAAAAACTTGTCAATGTTAACCTTAAAGCAGTCAACTGACGGGGAGTTAACTGCCCAATCTGGTAGACAATTCCACTCGTTGACAACTCTATGGGAGAAACTAAACTTCCTCATGTCAAGCCTTGCAAAAGGCTTTTCCAGCTTTTTACAATGTCCACGCACCCGAGAATTACTTTGAACCCTTAAATAACTACAAGTCAGAAGGGGATATCTTTCACAAAGAAACTTGTAAACCTGAAGCATATCTCCCCTAATCCTTCTCAGCTCCAAAGTGCCGTACGTATTTTTAGGATCTAAAAAATGGCATGGGGGGGGGGGGGGGAGGGGGGAGGTCACGGCTCAGTGCCCTTCCCTGCGTACACCAGTGCTATTAATAGTTGGTACAACTTCGATTATGTCGATTGTGACTATTGCACATTAGTAAATGCATTAGTTTTGTTACCAATAAAGTCTTACTTGAAGTTGCCCTGGAAGTAATTTTAGACCAGTGTAGAGACAATAGAATTACCCTTAAATTACGACCTTAATATGCCATAAACCCCTTAAAACCCAGGAGCTTCCGGGGGCTTCGCCCCTCGACCCCCTCGGAGACACACATTGAACTGACCATTAAATTAAATTCTTTCCTCAATAGTTCATCTCCCCCTTTTTCAAAATGTCAGCTGAACCTGCTCTTGGTCATTGAATCACTGGGGTTTTTTTTTTTACCAAAAGTCTTACTGGGAGTTACACTAGAGGCATTTTTCAGACCAGTGTTTAGTCAATAGAGGAACACTTAAAAGCGACTTTCTTACCTCACAAACACGCCCACCCGCTAAGCCTCGCCGCGAAGCGCGGCCTTCGGTGGCACCTACGGCGCCATGGTGGAGTCTAGCCCCCCTCTGCAAAATTGTTGTGCCCCCTGGAGTTATAAGTCTGGTGACGCCACTGGTTATTCCTAAACTTGACTAAAACCGTCTTGATCCCCCGAGTCCTCGTGCAGATCATGACTAACCCAATTACACTGCTAATGTTATGGGCTGAACGATCTCTGTGCCTGTTGTATTACCTAACAGTTCGTTACGCCCTGTGACTTCGATTTCAAATCAAGCAGGTGAAACGGTGGACTAGGATCACGCTCAAACTTAAGAACGATATCCTAAATTATACCTTACAACGAATATCTGTAACTGGCGTTAAATGAAAGCGTATCCGAAGATAAAAGCAAGCGAAGCACACAAATTTTTTATATTTGTTTTTTGTATTTTGGGGGGGACGATCATTAGGCTATGTATGCGTTATACCTATCGGAATATTTTTCCACAGTGTACCAACAAAATCAACCATTATACTGATCCGGCTCAAATCGGTAAAGGTGGGGGAAGGGGTGGGGTAGGGGTAGGGGTAGGGGTGGGGTAGGGGTGGGGTAGGGGTGGGGGTAGGGGTGGGGGTAGGGGTGGGGGTGGGAGAAGCCCGGCTCACCCGTACTTAAACTAGTTGCTCTGAGGAAAAAAATTGCAATTCACACAAGCTGCCCGGATGTTGGGGAAACGTTTTCATTCTTTCGACTTTTCATGAAAAGTTTACTTTCACTAGGGAACCCTTTTAATTTTTGGCAGACGTTTAAAAGAATTTGTATATTCAACTATTTCGGGCACCCTTTTTGCAATGTGCTTTCCGAATGTGTCACGAATTTTTGTACTCCTTTTTAATTTTCATGTAAATGGTCCCTGAATTTAAAGTACTTAGGCTATTATTTATCGGACAAATGTTTGAAAGTATAGGCTATGAATATTTGGCTACATTTAGGGCATGGTGGTGTGCAAGAATACATACTAGAGTAGCAAAGCTGCTGTCGCTCAACCCTTCTGATGTTACCACTTCAGTTTTTCATCTTGAACAAAACCATGGTGTACACTTATCACATACTCAGGCAACTCCAGTTGGGCTGATCAGCATGTAAACACTGTTCACCTAGCAATTAAACTGTGTCAGGCATAAATCTGTTGCTAGTTGATCCCCTTATATAATGCTGCCTATGTGTAGATGGAGTTCAACGGCCCAGTTCCCAACCAATTGGTTCAAGTCCAGCCGGCCACGGCCTTTTACATGTACTTTTCAGTGTTTAGTGTATGAAGTGTGTACATTGATGTTTAAGAAGAGGCAACTTACCAAGCCTGTGGAATGTTATTTCCTACCATTTTGGCCCTAAATAGATAAACAGATAAAAAAGTGGTGCATACTAATGAGTCTACTCAGTATATCTGGACCTTGAAAAGGTTAAAAAACTGCAAAATTGTTCTCGAAAGATTGTACCTTTGAAGATATAGTCACAGAAAAAGCACAAGTCCATAGCCAAAGAGGGTATTGTTGGGTGAAAGATAATAGTCAAGGAAGTCGCAATGTGAAGGCCATGGTATTTTCTTTCCACAATGTTCTTTCTTAAAAGACAAAAAGTTATGTTTGCTTTACATATTGTTATGTAGCATGGTGCACTCTCCATGACCTTTAGCAGACGCCATCTTGTTGTTTACGAGCAACGCTCCCTTCCCTTTGTTCTAGATTCCCAGGGCCCTTCCTGTTTCCTGTCACGTGTTACCAGTGGACGTGACATATCACATTGCCGTAGTTCCACGTGCACGCTGTAACCCATATTTTCGAGGTGTGGCCAATTTCCCCCTTTGCAGCCTCCTCATTGGTTGATATGATTTCATCATATTTATAATATTCATTTTAGGTGTGCGTCACAACTTTTATCCAATCGGGTTACAGCTTTTAGTTCTGTCATCTCGCATGGCCCTCGTGGCTTGAACGCACTAGGAAACCCAGCAGCCCGCAGCTTGTCAGTTGTGCTGCAGACCTCTAAGACGATGCACTAACTCACCTGTAAATAGTAATTGTCACCTTTTTGCCGGCTTCTGATTAAAGACAATTTTTGAAGGAAGAAGAAATGGAATCAATAATAATCAAGAAGAATTAATCAACTTTATGAGTTCTGTGAACTTTTTTTCTTGTGCGGAGCTAAACAACTTCAACGCCTATCAGCTAGATCCCCTACCTAAGCCTTCGTTATAGATTGGCCCATTATCCAGCAATATTTACCAAAACAGCTCACCTTCAAGTCTTATTTCTTAGGTTTTTTAAGAGCATTAATAACCAAGAAAAGAAGAAAAAACTGTGTTTTTTATTTAAAAATCTATTTCTTCTGCTTCACTAATGTGGACAAAAATGATTCCAGCAATCTGGAGAATTGAGAGAATATTTACAGTACTGATGGTACACACTGGAATGTATGACACAGAAGAGAGCAAAGGCCTATGTTCAAATGACTAGAGGTAATATTTTAATTGAGTGAGGCCTTCTTGTCTACGTTTGGTTCCCTTCAGCGACAGAATGGTACATTCCAAACTACAGTAGTTTTTCTTATGTACATGAGGTAATTTCAAACCATTGTAGTGTCACACATGACTAATATTATTGAATTTAAGTGATGCTTTTGCCAAATTTTAGAATAGGTGTCAAGCACTTCACACAATTAGTTTGACCAAATTTGATGTGATAAAGAAATTTAGCTGGGTTGGGTAGTGTCCCATCCCTGACCAGTTGAGCCCATTTTGTAGTAAAACACTAACTCAATGATGAATGATACAAAGAATACTTCAGTGTCACTTACCAGCAAAGGTGACAAAGAAAGTCACACTACCTGTGTTATTTATTTAGATGGGAAATATAGCCCAGGTTCCAACCAGTTGGTTCAAGTCGAGCCGGCCACCGCCTTTTCTCCAGTTGTGGCTCACTGGCTTGTTTTCCCTACTTCATTGCTTATGCTGAGCACCAAGCACAACAGCAGTAGGTTCCATTTTTTCAATTCTTAGGTATGACCTGGCCAGGATTGGAACTCCCCACCACCCAAACTGCTTGTGCACTGATACATTATTCACTTCTTTGGGTTACATTTCAGACATTGCTTCTATTTTTGGTTTTATATAACACTCTCTACCCAGTCAATGCATCCCCCTTTTGACATACAAACATATTGCTAGTTGGCATTTTTCCATCTCAGAATTGAAAATGAGGTGCATTTGTAGTGTACTTTATTTGCTACAATTTAAAACATTTAAACAATTAATTAATCAAATATCCTGGAACTGAGATAACATTGGTCACTATGTAAAATGGACAATCTGTGAAATTCCCCATTTGATAATTTTTTAGTATACTGGAAAGGTGGTGATCTATCATTCCAGTAACAAGTAATGATAGACAAAGCCAGCAGATGATATAAATAATGAGGTTCAAATGGCTGTGACAAGAGAAACAGTGTGTACATAATTGATCACATGATCACTAATTATCAGTCAAGAAAAAATTAAAACCTTTCACATAGCATCCTACAACAAATTTATCATGACACTCATTTTTTTAATTCTTTGTGGAAAAAAATGACAAAACAATTGTTTTGTCTGTTCTCTAGGAGGTCCAGTAAATTGCAACATGCCCTTTTTTATCAGTGTACAAACCACTGTTAATTTAATAAGGAACCTCTAAACATTTTCCATAGCAAACCCAAAGAGCATCCAAATAGATAATTTGCACAAACACACATGCACACAAAGAAGCTTTCACAGTAGGAGTCTATAGAAAATAAAGAGATAATACTGGTAACAGCTTATCTCATGTGACAGTATACCTAAGTTGAAATGGATGGTATATAGCTGTTACAATCAATTAAATGACAAACTGTACATGTTACTATTTGACAACCATCAGTCATGAAAATACACATTCACTCCAAACATTCAGCTGCAAATTATCTCATCAAACTTTACGTCGAAGTTTCAGGAAATTTCTGGTTTTGACAACAGTGTATATGTTGCTGGCAGTGTTTTACTTTGTCAAAATTGCTAAAATGATGCAATAAAACATGCACTGTTCTCATGGTCACACAATACCTGCAGTACATTTGTAATTCTGAAGTGAGAAAAACTCCACAAAAAGCAGTGTTTCCCTTTAAAAGTATCGATATTTCCAATACTATCTGTCAAATTATAATAATTACATTTATCTTGAGACAACATTTCAAACTGCTGAGTAATTCATACAAATGAATCACATCTGAATATCATGATCATTGAGTCAAATAACCCAACTGAATGACAGGTGGTAATTAACCTTCCCACTTCCTCCCCAAAATTCAAACATTTTCCAAGTAGGTATTATTGGTGAACACCACTTACAGGCTCTCTATCCCTCTTTCCCTACCTTTGATCACTTTATCAAAGGCCTTGATCTAGCATGGAATATATGTCAACTTCAAGGTATCTCCACTACTTTACATCAAAACTAAACTGACATCAATTACACATTCAATAAGCAGTGATTGAACCATCATGATACCATGGTTAAACCATGACTGAACCATTATGATACCATGTCTAACTATCATTGAACCATCATAATACCATGCCTGAATGGTCATGATACCATGATTAAACCATGACTGAACCACCGTGATACCATGATCAATCCATTATGATACCATTTCAAACCATGACGGACCCCATCATGATACCATGATGAAACCATCAGATCAAAGATGAAGAAAATGCAAATAAAAACATTTTCATTCAACATTGGTGAAATACAACAAAACAAAAGTAATTCCTTATTGGTCCATTGGCTGATTATTTACACACTAACATCAGAAGCAACCACCAGATTGTGCTGAACAACAAACCCCTAAGACCACTCAGTCCCACTCTTCTCCCCCTTTCTCCCACCAAAAACATGTCCTGTATACCTTCCACAATTATGCAACCAATCTAAAACATCATTAGTGACTATTCTACCATAATGTCTCATACATAGAACACCAATCTGTGCAAAATTTCTTTAAAAATTTGTGTAAGTGAGCATTACACTGTGTCATTGCAGGCATATTTCCCTGCCTACTTGAAACAATATTTTCATTTCAAAGTATGGTTCCAATTTACTTGTTGAAACTCTGACAAACTAATAGACATAACCTTTATAAATATACCATTAACTCCATTATATTTATAGTACATGTGTATTAAGAGAGCCAAGCAACAAATTATTTGATATTCTTGGTAGTAAGGCTATCACCAGTCTTCTAGTAAGTACTTCAGCCGCAACTTTAAACACCAAATAACAATTAAATCTTTAACATTAATACTATTCATGCTTAATGGTTCTGAGGCAAGACCAAAGGTTACCTTTCGGTACAGATATATCTCTCCCCTCCTTTCTCATAACCCCATATCCCCAACTATTAAGTGAAGGAGATCAAAAGAATGGCCCTTTCATCATCCTTTTCTGACTCATGTATAAGACCTACCCTGACCTGTTCATCTAACTTGCATGCTCTAGTGATTGTAAGTAACTTTCTTCATCTTAAACACCCTAATAGGGCTAAGAAGCTAATTTTTAAATATGCTGGCACAATTCCTGACAAACTATGATATGTACACAATGACAAATAATTCACCCACTACCTACCCCAATCACTTCAAGAATATTGCCAACAAAGGGGTTCTTCCATGTGCTAATTCCAGACAAAATACACTTAGAAACGTTTGCAAACATGTGCTGCCAAAAATATTTCACACTTTATACACAAAAATAAATTAAGAAGTTGCTTGGAAGCAATGAATACACTATTTACATAACAGCATAGATTAAGAAACAGGACAACATGAGAAAAATGACAAAATTTTTAACCTGATAAAACAGAAGAGAAACAAATAACAATTAGCACTTGATTCCTGAACCGAGCGTTCAGGAAAAAAAAGGAAAGAATGTCACGATTGCTACAACAACAAACATAAAAGACAGAGAAATAGCCTCAATAAGAATACTTTTATCATTTTTAATACATTTGTACAAATTGTTCAAAACTGAGATGAACTTATGAATACCATACAACTTTAATGATCATTGCCGCCATCATGTTGGCCGACAGAGCAGGAAACATTTCATGTTTAAATCCTCTCTATAAACACAACCTCTTTGAATCTACAACACTGACTGATGCAGATTAGTTCCATTTCAGAAAATTGAGAAAACTTAAGACAAACTGCAGAAAACTTGGTCAAGTTCCCTCTGACCACTGTCCAACCAATCAGTCTGTTCAGTAACAATATCTTGCTTGCCCTAAAACCAGTGAATATAAGCATTATCCTATTCAAGACAAAAAAAAAACAAAAGTTCCAATTGAAAAGATTTGTTTTCAGACAGGAAACTCTGATAAGTGAGGTGGAACAGAAAAAAAGATAACCACGAAGCAATGATGTTTACTTTAGGAAATGCTAAAATCCATTCATGCCAAGTGAACAAGAGTATTTTACCACCCTCAGAGTAAAAAACTTGATTTCCTATGTTATAAATAGTTGTTGAAAAGGTGACTGTGAATCTAATTGACCTGAAGCTCATTGTGTCATTTTACCACAAAATTCATTTTGGGTGAGGATTATTGTCACCTACAGTGTGAAAAACTTTAAAAATTCTAGCTTTTCATAAAAAGAAGTTTAATTCATTGCAAGTAGTTGAAACAAAACCTCAATTCTGTACTAATATGAGTAAAATGTCATTTTGATTGTATATCAAAGGATAAGTTATTCTGGTCTCCAATACCAACAGGCTACTATTTATTTTTGTGGAACTTTCCTTCATCAAGCATACCACACTACAAAAATTGCTACCGAGTCCAATTGTTACACTGTATGACAAATACAGGGAAGGTTAAAAGCTTTGCAAACCCTACAAAAGTTACACTGTCATTTTGTCAATTTCATTCCACAACTGGAGAGGGGGTATTTTCTTAATTTTGTAAAATTTGATCACCTTCTATCCACTTGTGCAATTATACTGATGTTTACTTAATCAAGGCAGCTGTGAATACTGCTAAGTAAAATTTTGACCTTACCTTATATCAACAGTGGATCTTGGTATATCTAATTTGATAACTTGAATTTCTGCTCCACATTCAACTCCCCCCACCCCACTTTCAAAGTCATCTAAATTATTTAAAATGTGAAGAGAATGCAGATGCACCCTCTCTCCATCCTCCTGACTGACAATCCCCTTGCTGATCCAAGAAGTTAGGATGGAGGGAGTTTTAGGGCCCATTTTCTAACCAACTGGTTTAAGTCGAACTGGTCACAGCCCTTTTTCCAGTTGCGGCTAACTGGCTTGTTTTCCCTACTCCACTGCTTATGTTGAGCACTAAGCACAATGACACTAGGTTCCTGGTCCAAGAGAGCCAAACTAAGTTTTCAAAACTATTAAATAACCCATGCATATAGCCCTGAAGTTGCTTAAAATTATCAAGTTATAATATATGAAAATTAATAAGATCACTATTAATTTCCTTAATCAATTGAGAGACTACAGGGACACAAATTGATGTCCATGCACTTGAAGTACAATTTAAATGAATAAAATGTGAACAGATGCCTTAAGCTTGATCACAAGTATAAAAATGTCAAACAGGCATTTCACCTTGTAACTGATAGACGTAAGCCTATCAATGTCCTTAATACATATACAGCCATATTCCTGCAGTTCAAATTATGAAAATCCTAATGAGACAATTTAAACACTCCTTTTGGAACAGGATCATTTTCCAAATTAAGCTAACTTAACAATGAGGCAGTGTGATGAGCTATCCCTGTTGCCCATTGAATGATATAAAGACAGAAGTGAAAAAAGTGATTATGATAGCTAAAAAAAATAATGTCTGAATATTTTTACAGGATATATAACTTCTGTTAGTGCATGACTCACTAACCTGAATATGTAACAAATAATGCCATTGCTTTATTGGTGCATGACTTAATAATTAGCCAATCAGCACTCCAGATGTGAAAGGTAACTTGATTTAAAATTGTCTAAAAAACCAGTGCAGTAGAAAGCCACTAAGGTGTACATAGTTGAAACAACAGTAACCTAAACAACACCACTCTGTATTTAAGTACATCATTAATTTAGCTCAAAATGAAGGTTAACTTATGTCTGGGCTGGAAAATTGAAAATGAGTAAGAATTCCCGAGATCTGATAACATAATGAACCTTTATTTACTATGTAATGAATAGAAGGGAAGTACTTGCTCTAGGAATGATTCAGGAATGCTTCCATACAGGTTCTAATGTAAATCAAACACCACCCATAGTGTGTATTTCCTTTGAAGACTTTGTGCTCATTACGTCAACTTGATACTTACGAGGGATATAATAGCAGGCCTCAACATTGTATTTCAGTTGATCTTACATCTCTGCATGTACTTAGTGCTCTTTTTTTAAAAAAAAATCCTCCAAAGTATTGTTTACATTCAAACATGTCACAGGGGTTTGACATATTTTGGCTAAAATAAAATTTCCCTTCTTTATAACAATTACACAATATGTCAGACTTATGAGCAAACATCCATTCTCACTTTTCAACACACTCAAATGTACACAGATTTGTAAGTATGAATTTATACTTACACTGAGGAGGCACTTAAGCTAAGACATGTAAGTCATCTGGTAAATTAGAATGATATACTGATGCATTGGTATATTTCCTTACATTTGCACTGTGAATATTAAGAATGTGAGGGTTGATGTTTCCACTCATAGAGCTAGAACTTATAGCAATGAAATAAATATTTTGTACTTGTTCACATGGTAGTATCATAGCTATGGTAAATCTGACAATTCATTTGACTTGTAGTGAGAACATGGTTATACTCACTGCAAGGCACAATGGACTATACTTAGAGCCATGAGTACAGCTTTGTACTCTTACTCAAAACTCTGGATGTTCAAGTAACAGTTTGTACTCCTACTCAAGGTTACACCCATACTCATGACCTGAGGGAGTATACTCAGAACGTTGTACTACACAATTGCAAGTCTGTAATGATACTTTCAAGTTTGAGCTCTGAATACATTTTGGAGTAAGTAATGGTTTATAATGTGTATGTTCTACATGTGCTACATTAATTAAGAAAGAACTGATCAGTTGATTCCAAAAAATAGCTACTGTGTATTATAAAACAACATCAATGAGCATTACTATCACAGCTGACAATTGGCTGTCCAAAAGGCACTACTTAATATTCTAGCCAATGAAAACACTGGTACCTTCAAAAACCATTAATTCCTTTCTGCTTCCAATTAAAAACAATGCAAGAAAATACTAGTCAATAAACCAAAACCATCTAAAAACTTTTTTTTAAATACTATGATGGTCCACTTACCACATTAATAATTGAAAATAACAATTGATTACCATTAAGTAATGCCAAAAAAATTGCTTCTTACGTTAAACTTGTTTCCGCAAAAAATACACGTTTGGGGTCTTTCATTTAAACATACAGGATATGTACATGATGCGAATGAGTATTTAAATATTTACCACAATTTAACATAATATAGGAGTCATTATTTATACAATTAAGTGAAGATCAATTAAGAATGTCTTCAAGACTGCAATTAAATATTATCAAAACAGACATGTTGTGTATACCCTCCCTGACAAAAGGGAATCACAACTTTAAACACTTCACACTTATACATGGTAGACAACATATTGTGTTCACTATCTTCTGAAGGAAATGGAATATATGCAATCATTTTGATTGAGAAAATATGCAAAATGAACTAATTTCACCCCAAAGTGCATCATACTGAATGAAGGAGACACTATTTTAGATAACTAAAGACTACTTTGAAAAAAAAGAAAAAATCCTACTTTGAAGTGTAATCACCGCACAGTACACTAACTTGCCACAACAAATTCCGTCATAGTTTTAACACCACATTCACAATGGTTGCCACAATTATCAGATGCTGGCACAAGAATGATTTCCTGAGAATTTAGGTCTTTTGGAAAAAAAGATAATCTATTTTTTCTGAAAATTTTCCCAAAGTTTGAAGCAAAAAACTGACAAAAGACTTAAGTCCCTCTACAACTTAAAACAGCTGCTAAAACCCTCAAGCACACATTTGGTGGGAAAAAAACTGTCTTGAACCTGATAAATAAATGAAACATAAAGAGAAAAAAAGTACTTTTTTTACAATGAGCTGCTAAAACAGTATGAAAATCATTAAATGTCTATATCTGGGAGATACATAGAGTTATGGCACCAGTAAAATGATCCCACTTCTGCATTGAAATAAAGCATTACTTCAACTTTGAAGTTACTCCCTTACAGCATTCTCTTGGGTTTTAATTCACTTGCTTAGACAATCCTTTCTTCTCTTCATTAATTTTAAATCAATGCAAATTTTGTAGGAACATCAAGAATGACAAATGCATGAACTCTTAAGAAAGCATACAAGTATCAGCTCATCCTTCAATTTGTAATCAAATTGTAATCACCCAAATTCTTTTAGACAAGACCAACACCAAAGCTCATTCCTCAAAGTTGAAACTCTGAAATCTTTTTGACAAGGCCCAAAACTGGAATATTCAAAGTCTTAATACAAGCCAAATGTCATTCTTCACATGAGATTCCCATCTCTGTAAAAGATAACTGCTCTGCATTGTAGCCTAGAAATTTTAACTGACCCCCCTTTGCATGGTGACACAGTCTCCACACCATGTTGATGGCAATGACTCACTCACACAACCCATGCAAAGTCACCAATGATCTTTTAGGGGATCATTGTTACACTGTATTTGGACAAAACATTAACGATAATGGTCAGTGAAGATGACCAATAGTGTCGTCAAATATGGAATTATACCACTGCAAAAAAGGCCGCAACTTTTTTTCTAATTTAGAACATTCCAAGTATGAAGTAGCTCTAAATATGGAGCAAGTAGTCAAAGTCGTTATTTATTAATGTACTCAATTTATCATACACAAGTCTGCAATGGTTATCCATTTCTGAAACTCTTGGCATAAATATCACTTGATTAATTCATGCCAAACACAGCAAGTTGCAATACCATACTGAAATTATGTTTGTTCCAAGAAAGTCAGTGTCTTTCTAAATAAAATAATGAATTGATGAAAAAAATAGGAAAAAACATTGTCAGATTCATGCTACCTTCAATGACATTTGTTACTATTACAAACAACAACTATTCCCAGAGATTTCAAAGATGATGACAAAAATTTCTCCATCTTTTGTCTTAAATTAGGTCAAATTAAGAGGTTTGTTATGAATACCAATGTTACAAAGTTTTATAAAATGATAACCATTCTCTTTACTGTCAACTTGTACCACCTAGACTATAAAAACACGGAAAAAAAAATCCACTTAGGGTAACATACACCATGGAGGCAAGACACAGCCTAACAGTAGGAGAACAGCCACGGACAATGGCAGGAAGGCAATTTGAATACCTGATTTCAATGTGCTTGTACATGAGATATGATTGGTCCTAACACACCCATATATTGGTGGCAGCAAACAGACAGAATTAGGTCAGGAGTTCATTGACATAGTCAAATAATCTATCATCTGTCTGGTCCTTTGGGAATTTTTTGGCTAAGGAATCCTGAAATGATAAAAAAGAAAAAAAATTCATAGATTTAATTCTACCTTTGACTTGAAACATGGCATACTTCAAAAGTGTCTCTTGTGATGTGATATAAAAACGATACTGATTACAGATTATCAAACAGGATTATGATATAGATCTGATTACAACTGGGGCAATTTTCTTCTGGACCAATAACTTGCTACTGACTTTACATAGATTGTTAACTTCAGTGCTTTTTAATACATTATCAGACCTCTAATGTTGTCTCAAGGTGCCATTTTACAATGCTTGCATGCTATTAATGACCTTAAAAAAAGTTACAAACAAAACCTTTTTATACCATGAACTTGGTTACTGAGTTTTACAGTTCAGTTTCAAACCAACTGGTTTAGGTCGGGCTGGCCATGGCCTTCTTCATTTCATTTCACTTCATTTATTGTTTCTTTTCACAACAATGTGTCATACATGTGAGATAGATCATTTGCATCACAGAAGAAAAAGTTGTGAAAAGGGAAGTGTGTTAAAAAACCCTTGAGGGTTTGTCTAGAACACACTCCCCAGAAAGCATAAAACCAAAGTAAATGTTTTAAGTATACATTAATTAATTTTTCCAGTAGTGAATCACTGGCTTTATTTCCCTATTCAATTGCTTAAGCTGAGCACCAAGAACAATGGCAGCAAGTTCCGTTTGTAAAGTCTTGGTTATTTCCCAGCTAGGAGTCGAACTATAGACCTCCTGACTGCAAGTAGAATGGTCTTTCCACTTGACCATGTGGTAGGATGTACGTATTAGGGTTATGAAACTGCCTTACTTACTGGGCGGATGTTAAATTTGGGAAACCATTCATATTGGTTGTTTCAACCACTTGACTGGTACTGAAATCTATATCTTAAACATCCCTTTCCCTGCTTGAACTTTCTCTTAAACATACCATGTCCCTTCTCTTGAATGAAAAATGCAGCCATCCTAATTTGAATTAGTGTAGTAACCTGTCCTCTTTCAAGATTGGCTCCAGAGGATCATGTGACAATATTTCTTTCTTTATTTATGAAATTTAGGAGAGTAAAACTTTGGTATACCTTGCAATTTGGAAAGATCCAAAATATTACGAAACATATTCGCAAGACAAATAAGAAGAAATCTTTGGGATCTGGTTCTTGTTTCAAAATAAGTTTATTGCGACTACTCTGGCCCTTGCTCTAGATGAACTATTTGTATTTTCTCAAGGGTTGGGCACCAAATTCCACAGTCAAGAATTTCACATCTTACCTTTAATTTGGAAAGGAATGTATCATCTTGGTGCCACGTTTCTCCAAAATAAACCATATCTGGAGTATTTTTGTAAAATTCTACCAACGATTTCTGGAAAAAAAAAAGATGGTCAAAGTTGATGGAAACTTTGATTATACACCCACCCGCTCATTATTTACAGTCCCTGCTTCACACACGAATTAGCCTTTTTTGCAGTTGAAACCCCCTTTTCTCAGTAGCAGCCTCCTCCCTCACCTTTCTCCGGCCAACATTTGTGAGAACACTAATCATCATTTCTAATAAGACAGTCTCCATCTAAAACTTAGTTTGTTGGCACACTTCTCACTGCATCATGTTGTTTTACATTCCCTGTGTAATTTAAAGAGTCAAAGCTCCATTTAAGAGTGATCAACAGCGCACCATGCATTAACACAGAATAATGCATGATTGGGGTAAATGACAGCGATACACGACAGCCCAGCACGAGAGCATCCAGCAGAAACATTAACCTTCTTTGATGCATTAACATAATTATGTAATTAATACACAGGTTGAGAAATTTTGTTTGTTTGTAAATGACACATTAAAACACATTAAAATGACACAGCCCCAAGTGTTAATGGAGTAGCCTAAATAGGGTGTCTATATCCATTACCAAATCCATTTTACAAGCAGTTCCAGCTACTTCATGCTATTAAGATACTATGCATGATCACAAAAGTGAGTACTCCATTTCAAGATGTTCACTGACAAAATGAAATTTAAGCAATTAAATTATAGAAAGTAAAAATTAGAAGCCAAGCACTTGAAGATGTTCCACTCAAATTCAAGCTTTTTGAGGGAAGTACCTCGATCAAATTCAGCAAGTATCACAGCCACACAAAATTCCCAAACAAAGAAAAATATCTTTGTAAAATGTGAAGTGTTGTCAACAACCATTCCTGAAAAGTATATTTTTTAAATACTATTCGGCTCCTAAGGTATTGGAAACTTATCAAGCTTAAAGTGACTGACCCTTCCAAATACTGATTTTCAAACTTTGTGAGTTTAAGGGTCTACTTCAGAGGCAGGTTTAGGGTCAAAGTAATGGATGCTTAAGGGGTTTAGAAAGGGAAATTCAGTTGTGAGGTAAGAACCTGTATTCTAGAGCATCAAAATTCAAAAAAGGCAAAAGTTGATTTTCCAAAAGGGAACTGCCTGCTAAACCTCATAGCAACATATATTCACATATTTTATTTACAAAATCACACTGTTACATACAGTTTCTCAGGGAAACTCCATTGTACCCTAAATTGAATAAATAGTTTTGCTGTGAAATTATGAGGCTCCTAAATGACTCTGTGTAGATCAACAGTGTGCTAACATGCTTCCAGGAAAGTACAATTTGTTGATGATTGTTTCCAAAAAAGACCAACTGACGATGGTTTTAACAAACAATATGGTGGTCTACGTGGCACTATCCTGTTAATGGAACAAGGGTTCGGATATCAGACTGACTCAGAGTTGAAGTAAACTCACCAAAAGTGTGCTAAATAAATAAAACTTTCTTTAACTCTTTGGAATTCTTATTTTGTTTTTGTTTGTTTTAACATTGCCTTTCTCTTGGAAAGGGGGGGGGGGGGGAACACAATCTCATGAGAGACAAGGTTACATATCACCTGAATGCTTAATACAGTTATTCTTCCAACATGATCTGAGAGGGTTGGACAAACACCATGATGAAAGAATAAGTGATGCTACTGCTCAAAACAAAGCCTTACCTCAGTCACTAGGGATATGATTCCAATGATGAAGTATTATTTAGAGTAAAGTACTAGTCATAAAACATGTGAATGAGCCCATCATTTTGACTTACCAATTCTACCAAAACGTCTTGTGTTAGAAACATATCTTGCTGACAGCTATAGCTCATATTGACAGGCATGCCATAGTGTTTTTCTGGATCCTATGAGAATAAACAGAAGATGATTTAAAAAGGTTGTGGTGGGCACGGACTCTGCTCATCCCTTAGGCCTCACCAACTCCCCCCCCCCCCCCTTGGGTCTCAAACATGTATATCATACCTGATATAAATGTTTAGATAAGGACAGGGGTAGAGACAGAGATGAAAGATCTGGATTACAAATCATGAGATTGATCAACATAAATGATAGCATTGTTATGGAATGGTTGATCAACCAACTGTTACTTACAGATATTAATGTCCATATATTAAAGAATGCTTTTGAGATTAACAAAAATTTATGAATTGATAGCAACTTTTCAGTTTATTGTGAACACAGACAACAAAATACACATTGAAAAAAATTTTACTCCAATATTTAGAAAATTAAATGTACAAAATCTGGGAATCCCCTTGTAGTGAAATTTTGATTCTGGAAGGAAATTTGGCCAGTTGTATAAGGAATGAACTAAAACTTGGAAGAAATTTGACTTACTTTAAATGAAAAACATTTATTCAATACTTGGTTTACTGCTACTGCATTGTTTTGTACAAGTGCTCAGTATAAAAAAAATTGACATCAGCCCTGTATTTATGTATTTATACTAGGGTAAATTGAGTCTTTACTTTCATTCAGTGTAAGTATTGATGTATTTTCACAATTGTATTTCCAAAATTTTTATGGGTAGCATTGGTCCATTGCAATATTGTACAGAATATGATACAAAATGTTGCTAAAGAAAGGGATATTTTTTATTTTGAAACAAACAAAGGAATTTTAGCCTTAATCAGGCAGCTTTACAACACTACAAGTTATTACTACACTTTGTGCTAATTGAATATGCCACGTATATGTCAAAATCTACCATACAGTTGACAATTTCCTTGAAAATTATACTCACACTGACTTCTGGTGATGGCATGACCCAAAATGATCTCAGAGTTGATTCTTTGACAGCACGCTGCAGGTTATATGGATCTAATAGAAACACAGACAGGCAAATCACATTAAATCAATTCAAATCAAACATCATTAACATCTTAACTCCATGACGTTCATATACTGTCTTATATGCTGAGTTTTAAACCAAAGGTCCCAGACCACAAGAGGGTTATCCAAGTTTTCTTTGAAACAGAAAACATTACATGAAAAAACCTTAACTGAAATCAACTACTTCTAACAGTCTCAAACCCGACTTTTGAGTGGCAAGTCTGGTTTCTGCTTGATGATTGCACTAACAGTTTATAGCCATTCCAACTGTAAAAACAATAAAAATGATAAAATCCATAACATCAAGAAAAACCATACTTACTGCCCAAAGGTCAGGTTTTAGACCATATAGTTGTAGACTATTTGAGTGAGGGCTATTTCACGTAATGGGTCCCACTTGTTGGTGTAATATGTATGCCCTTAATTCTTCTATCTACTCTAGTTATTCCAATTGTTAGTATTTGCAAACATTTTCAACATCCAATCTGAATCAGTATCCCTTTAGAGTCAAAAACAGGTTTATATTTCCATGGTTCAATCACATGTTATCATTACTTCAAAAGACTTTGGATATGAAATTTGTCAAAATGTCACTTGAGAAAAGTTTATAAAATCAAAATTCCAATTTGACCACTTTGAATTTTTTAAGGTCTCTTAAAGGGAAACATAGCATTTGTTTAGCAAGAAAAAATCATCCTTTCAAAAGTAATATTTGTTGACACAGGGTGATAGATTATTCAAAATAAGGCATTATGGTAGCTTTCTTTTCAAGAAATAAGTTTCTCACAGTTAGAATTTCAGTTGTTTGTTACTCAAGGATAATTTGTTCACCCAAACTTTCAACATTTCAAATGATGCAATGTCCATCGCTCTTCTTGCGCATAGTATTTTGAAGAGATGTAGCTATTGCTGGTGTTTATGATTAAGACTGAATTGTTGGATAGTGTCTGAGCCATTTTCTTTGTTCTCTTTGTTGGAGCATTTTAAACACAACATTTCCCTTTAAGCAGAACTTACGCCATTGACTGTTTGTATATCTATGTTCCTTAAGTACCATGTCAAAATAGCCCAGCTGAAGCTCCCTCAGCCAAACTGCACCAGCTTTTATTGTGTTACTATACACATCACAATACCAAATCATCTTAACCCTGTTTTTGTGCTTATTTTAAAGGTCTCTTCAAAGGACCTATTAGAGGTCTTCAGGTTGATAAATTCTTCTGTGAACTTTCATTGAATTTAAGAATTTGAGTCAAAGTGGGAAGCACATATGAACAATAGAACTGGGATCTTACATATTACATGACTATTTGGCTTTTTGGTTACTCAAAGAGCAATGTTGGCATCACTTCATGGTATTTCCAAAATAAACAGGATTTTGAATAAAAGAGTCATCAGGGAATTATAGTGATAGTAATAAACATAATGACATAGCCACACACCCCATCCTCTGCCTCGATTGCCATTTTGCTTCATTTAAGGGAAGCTTTATGTACTGAGCCATGCCTACTTATGCCACAAATTTTCATATCATTTTCAGTAATCCTTCCATTCCAGTTTTGATGTTTGAAATTGCACAGTATACAGCAGACACATACATACACACACACGTACCATCTCCTTCTCCTCAAAAACAAAAACTTAGGGATCTACAGATTTAAAGCGAAAAAGACATTTTAAGAGACAAGACGACAAATGTAAACATTATGCACTCACTACAAATCATGGCAAGACAAGGCTGATAGGTGTTTCCTTCCCCCTTCATACGAACTTGAAAATCCATTTGTGAGTCGATATCTTGGATGGTAGGATGGGCAGCTGTGCAGGGATGACTATGGTACCATCCTACAAGCTGCAGTCCCCTCATGGATATAGACTGTTGAATCTGTAGAAAAACAAGGCAAGACTAATTACTCTGTTCAAAATTTAGGTGGTAATTTTATGTAGGTAACTGGCTTTTAATATAGGACAAATTTTACCACAGCTAAATATTCCAAACAAGATCAAATATGATAGTTGAAACTTGTCAAGAATAGTTACTTGCTCTTAAAATGTGATTGGACAAGTTTGGTTGCATCTTATGAGTAAGAGGTACAACTTTCGTGGCAGAGCATACCACATTCAATCCATAGCAGTTAGGATCAACATCAAGACTTGATTAACCCTTTACCGTTGTTTGGGTCCTTTTGGACCCATGAGGAGAGCTCGGCTGTAACCCATCTTTACTGTTTCACGCAGAGCTCGAAACTGAGAGTAGCTACCCGAAAATTTGGCCACAGCAACGGGAGAGACAATAGTGTAAGGCCTCGGGGTCAATGGCCTACAGAAGCCGATGGGGGGCGGGCTACGTCCGCTTTTCCGCCCACTCCCGAGGTGCGCAAATATGCCCTGGTCAGAGCACAACGGTAAAGGGTTAATATACCCGTTAAAAAAAAATAAAATAAAAAAACAAAAATTCACTGTTATCTTTTTTTAAACTGTTTTGGTGAAGTAATTGTAGTTGCTGTTTTAAATTGGCTTTAATCAGTTTTCTAGTTAACTGGTCTGTCCATCTCAGGTACTTTGTGCTGTGCAGTTGTTGAATCAGTCATGTTTTTACCAAAATCCTAAATTAACCTTTTACACACCTAAGATTAAGTAAAGCTAACATTAATTCTAACAAGCAGACAGTAATGTTTTCCTTTCAGTCGCAATCATTGTAGATATACATGAGAGACCTCATCCCTTGTGACCCCAACTACAATTTTGCATTAACTATATATCTCATATGTGAGCAGAATCTGGATGAAATGTTACAAAGTGATACTGATAAAAGAAGCAATTTAAATGGACTTACCTCCCCTTCTACTTTTCTTGATCCTTCCCTATCCCCTAACCTACATTTACAAGGGTATGCTTGTAACACAGACATATCTGTAGAGATGAAACGCATGTAAATATAAATTTATCTTCAACAGATCTTTTTCCAAATAAGTTGCAAAGGATTATGGGATAGACAGAAATCATAGTTTTTGTCAATCAGGTACATGCATTGCTATGTTCTCCTGCAAATACAGTGATAACTATTATGAGTTAAGTGCAACCACAAAATGCTTTCCCTTTCTTCTTTTACTCTAACAAATGCAGACATACATTTAAAAAAACTCATTCTTCAACTGTTCTTAGTTTTGGCTCAAGTAAGAAACATTTCTAGAATGTAACAAGTATGAAATGCTTCATAAAAAATTAACATAACTTAAAGATATCCTTGACTTTGCAATAAGAATTTACAATCACTTTTATCATTGCCCAGTGTTGTAATCGAGTCACTAAATTAGTGACTTGAGTCACTAGTTTTCAAACTTTTAAGTGACTCAAGTCACTATACAATTTCAATGGGGAAATTACTCCTGAATTCTCTCTAGTCACTATCATTTTGAGAAGTGATTCAAGTTGTGACTTGTTAAAATACTTTCATTGCCCTACATGATGTATCCATCAAAATTTAAGACATGATCCTAATCTGAAGGTTTTAAAAATCCTGGCTTTTACAGAATTCTACCCAAAACACTAGACAAAAACCTCAGAGGATCAATCATAAAGAATTTCTGAAGATCTTAACAACTTTGTTCAAGCGAAGTAACAGGCCTCGAACAGGTTGTGGACATTACTTCTATGAAAGATGTTACTAAAAATGCCAGACCTCAGTAATACAAAAGTCACTTTGAAATATAAATTGTACGTCATAGATACTGTACAAGTTGTATCACACAGAATATAGCAAAAAAGGTTGATTTTTGTAGGTGTTCATAGACTAGTCTGAGCAGCTGGTTAAGACAGCCATTAGTGGGGTCCATCAGCTTTAAATCATCTAACTTTATTGTCAACATGCAGTGCTAAATCCTCATATTCAACAAACTTGAGCGAACCAAGAGGTATTTAAGTGCGCAATTATCCATGATACATTTAAGGAAAGATTAAAACTGACAGCCAACTTAATCAGACCATCACTTGATTGATCAGATTCATCAATAGCTCTTACGTTCCTTTCAACTATAACTAATGAGTAATATAGTACTTACGTTGAGATGTCGGATCCCATTTACCTGCCAAGTAACCAACCACCTCACTGGTTGTTAAATGACAATGAAAATCCTGTTAAAGCAAGAAAAGTATCGGTTTTTACGAAGATACATTTATAAATCTAAAATGCCTAAAAATAATTGATAGTGCTAATATAAATCTTGTAACTGAGATAAAAGGATAGTGATCACAAGTTTCCAAGGCAACCATTCACTACAGAGTTAGGAGGTAACGAATTGCTCAAAGTCACAAATTCTTTGTTATATACCTTCTATTGCCCTGTGGGCCAGTGGCTGTAGAATGTGCCTAAAGCACATACCTTTGCAACTTTTTACCAACAAACAGAGGTGGCTGATTTGTGCAGCAGACAGATACACACATATTCTTCTAAGCATGTGTGCAAAGTCTATGTCACACAAGCAAAATGCTTTATTGTTTTGCCTGTATAGTTGCCTGACATCAATGAATAAGGTCTACACTAGCATGGAGTGTGGGAAGCTTAATGTGAGTACCTTGACCACATGTTACATTGTCAGTAGGAAACATTATCAGTGGGAGTATATGATCATTATAATGATTCAGTGGATGTACCAGTCATGCACATCCAGTTCCTGGCTGGTGCCATATTGAAGAAGAGATTGACAAACTGAATTTACAATAGGGAGGACTAGAGGTCAAGGCTATGTTGGAAAATAGTTCAGAATCAGATCATTAACAGCCATAGATAATTCAGACCCCAAATAATTTTCAATGAGAATTTAAAATATCCTCTTACTATCAACAATAGACTGTTGGACGTCACTGAGATGGTGAACGGTTGCATTTTGCCCAAAGATTTGAAAGACTTGCATTCAACCAAGGTAGATGTGGGTCTGTTGGAGAAAGATGGGATATAAGACATGAGAAATTGTTTTATTGCTGGCTTGCATTCTAATTCTTCTACACCTGATTGGATGATTGGTGGTCATGTGTCATGCTACTCTGCATTATTATGGTATGCACTATTATGGTACAAGAATGTGGGTTAGTACAACATAATACACAGTGATAGGTTATAATGAACTAGCTGGTAGGGATGGGAATGCAGTCATGCAGTTTGCATGTACAAGCTATGCTGCATCCTAATTAATCACTCCAGCATTGACAATCATCCTATACTATACTAGATTTTTTACCAAGATCTTTCTCAAGTTATGTGGTGTGAAAACAACTAATAAATATTTTTTTCCCTGTGATGGTATGAATAATTTCATCCAAAGACTAAATTTAAGGAAGAATCATCAGTGAAAGTGTATGATATTTGTTGTGATGAAGTAAACATACAGTCTCACATCTGATTCAATTCGGCTCTGTCTCATTTAATACAATATTCAAGCTTTCAATTCAGGACATTATTCATACTATGTCACTTTTGAGCATTCTTTGTTTTGTACAATAATTATAAAACATAATGAGACATGATAATTAATATATAACATTCAACAATACATAACAACAAAACCTACTACAATATCAGAAGACTAAACCTGAGCTAAAAAGTGAAACACATTCATTCTCACACTTAATCACAATGTCTGGCTTAATCTGTCACTCAAATACTATGGTCAAGGCATTTGTTATTAAATATCATGACCATGAATGTTAGGCAACTTGTAATCCTTTGGATTTTCAACATCCCTCTGAAAAATCTAGGTTAAAGATATCATATTTTAATTTTTCAACTTCTTTTAATCACACCAGATCCTGGAACTATAAGTATCGTGTTTCAGAAAATTTCAACACTGAACATATTTTTTTCATCAAAAATATTTTCTATAAAAAGATTTAAAATATTCATGGGCAGCCATTCCTGTACCCCTAAGTCATATCAACAGTCTGACATTTGTTATGGATGAAAATGGAAAAACCCATCACAACTTACATGTCCTGAGAACGTTTTCCCAAGTCGGAGTACTGCTCCACTTTTTTCATCGGGTATAAACTACTTATGACGTTTCCTGAGTGAGAGTTGCATAGACCACCTGCATGAAAGATTATTAAAGCCACTTAAAATTGGTGTGTTTTTTTTCTTCCTCTCTTTAGTTCAAATTCTGCAGTCATCACAAAAAGACTAAACTATTCTGATTGTATATTTTATGCTCAAAATTAAAATGGTTATACTTAACATACCAAATTCTCAAATGATACTAAGTGGTAAATATAAACATTGCATGTGAAATATATTATAACTATCAAGCAACTAGATGGAGATTGGTGTTTTCAGTAGAATCTGTGTCTAACAAAACTAGTTTTACTACTGCTTTTCACCCTGTTTATTCAACACCAACGACCCTTATGCTATCCCTATAGTCGTACTTAATTATGTTGGTAAAGACCCAACTTCTCAAGGTTGAGAGTTAATATCCTGTTAAGAAACGGAATTGTTAATGAAACTCTCCAGCTAAACACAATGGCTGGGCAAACATGTTGGTCGAGACCAGATAAGATCATATAGTTCAGCAGTTACTTCATGCTTCATGTACCAGAGGTTTGAAGCCAAAGGCAAAATAGCTTGACTAAATACACACAACTGCATTATGGGGAAAAAAGGAGTGTAAGCAATGGGCCTGCAATGAGCCTGATTTCTGTAGCCCAACTGTTTGACCACTTTTCAGCCAAAATAACTACAGTGCGTTATCAACTAACGAGATTATCAAGTTCACATTCTGACTTTAAAACAATTTTACCATGGGACAGTGCTAGAAGATTCATGATAAAAATGTGAAACGTCCCTAACATGGTGATGCTGAAATGATACCATGTACAGTAGCTAGGGATGCACTGGATATCCGGTCCGGCCAGATTATCCAGCCGGATAGTGAAAAAATATCCGGTTCCGGTTCCGGCCAGAATTTTTTAAATCCGGCCGGAACAAGATTTTTTTTGTTAACTTGGGTAGCATAATGTACATGATCTGAGTTAAAACAAACATGAACACTGGAGTAACTTTCACAGAATTAATTTAAAGTGCATAAATGATAGCTTATCAGTGCATGTTACAGTATATAACATTTGAACACCTTTATTTAGCCCTTAAAAATGACTGAACCAAACGGGCAACAAAGTTATAAAAGTAACTGATTTACATTCAAATTCCTCCAACTGTGTGAAATAAACTGAATGGATGAAAAGACCTTTCATGCAATTTACATAAGTCTACTGCAGTGCTCAGTTGTACTGTACAAAATGGATAATCCACATAACAGTTGTACCTGAGTCACATCATTCGAGGCAGTGTTTTAGTTTAATTGCATTGGGTTGTCTACAAATACACACTTTAACACTTCACTTTACTTTTTAACACTTACTTGCCCATTAAAGTTGTGTAGGACAAGCAGGAAATGTGTTTTATCTTGAATTTCAGAAGACATTACTCATTGCAAACTAAAGTTGCCTATGGGGTCAATATCAATGTTTTCTGTCCCTAATATTTAATCACACACTTAAATATACACAATATGATTAGTGTTCCACTGATCATTTGTTAAGTAATCGGCATTGAGCTGATAATTCTGTCATTGGTAAATAATCTGCATCGGTAAAATTCTGCCATTCAACCGATCATTGCCATCGATTATTTGCAAACTGGAAAAAGGGGGCTAAATATACTTGAAAAAGGGCTCTTAGTTTCGTTAAAATCCCCGTAAATACTCAATCCATTAACTTCCCGCCAAAACGAGATGCATTGATAATCACAAACGTATAAATTTAACCCCTGCCATGGGAATGATTGTTTGGTATTTTCTGCTATAACCCATTTGTTTTACCTGAAATTAGATTTAGAATTGCATTCAAGGTGTATTCCTTGCTGTCTCTCAGAAAGTGTGGCATAAGTTGCTGCACAAATTGTTCTGCACAATACACTTAGTACAGACTGGCTTATAAATAGGCAGCTAACGAAGCCGGGCGAGTCCCATGCTAAATTCACATAGAAACAGCACCACAAATATCTGCGTAAGTGGATTATCTGGGGATCTATTGTATTAACAGTTAATTTGTATCTTCACTTTTGAATTGAAAATATTACCCCTACAAAAATGATATCCATTTGTGAAATGAACGGAACTATTCCCAATATTTTCTATCCTGAACTGGTTATGGTATACAGGATGTGCACAAATCAAGGGGCGTGTACTAAAGAGACAAACATGTGATTTACCTCTTTCTAATAATCGGTAATGGGCATCGGGCTGATTGTTAAATTATAGAATAATCGGTCGACCACTAAATATGATGTTATCAAACATATAATACGTAATGTCAGAATGTGTGATATACAGTATCTCTGCCCAAAAAAAAAATAGATGACAAATGTGCTTCAGTTTTTAGATATCATGGCATGTTTAAATACTAGAAATGGTGTATAAAACAATGGTGCTGTGCATATTTAAAAACCTGAACCCTAGAGTCTTTTTACAGTACATATGAGCAGTCCATTCAGTAATCACTATCCAAGGGCTCTCTTTGCCAAGTATTACTGGTCTACATAATTTGTACAATTTTTTTGAACAAGTGGTGATGTACTGTAGTTCAAAAAGAACAAACTGATATGCAAAACAACTTTTAAGATTCCCTCAGGAGTTTTCTCTACAAATCTTCACTTAGGGAGGGAAAATACAAAGAGCTCTTACTTGCCCCGCTTTGCTACAGTTTTGCTGTACTTCTACAGGAACAGTTTTTCATGCCTTTTTTCTATTATACTGCAAATTTTGGTAAAAAAATTAGTTAAATACACTTGTACAACACTTGAAGACAAATTTATAGACATTTCCCATTAATCCTTCACAAACATTACGTCACAAAGCATTAAATTCCTATCCCAGGGTTTCCCTGCTTTTCTGAATTTCACTTTATTCATCTGCATTGCAAAAATCCGGTTCCGGCCGGATTTCAAGTTGGTTCCGGCAAAATCCGGTTCCGGCCAGATCCAAAATTTTGGATCCGGTGCATCCCTAACAGTAGCTACAGCTAGCAACTGGCTAGGGTGACAATATCTCAATACATTTTATGTATTGAGAAGAAAATTAAAGCTGATGAAATCCAGCTAAGCTCGACTAAATCAGACCATCACTTGACAGTTTGTATCCATCTCTATCAATCTGACCGTCACATTACACAGCATGCAATGAGAGTGTTCTGGCAACACGTTAGGGGCTTGTATGCTCACCAAATTATGCCCTAAAGCAAGTAAGATTGTAATAGGATAAGAATGAGTTTAGACAGCTGTGGGAAGTCGGAGGGTTGGGAGAATTATCTGGGGTGATCAATATCTACCTTCAAAGATTCCTTGTGTGTATTCAAAAAGGGAATTGCACTATTCTGTTTAAACTTTTAAAACAATATTTTCAAATTTAGTTCACAAATCAAAGGCAAAGACCATTAATTAATTGATATCATATTCAAGATTTATAGTAGATGGCAGTGTATGTTTCACATGGAATTGGATACTGCAAATACTGTTATCGAGGAAATCCTCAAACTTTAGATTCTGGTCGCATAGTTGGGTATTAGGTAAGGTGTACTTCTAAAACATATCAATCACTGCTGTGTAGCTAGCTACAGTATAACTATCAGCACTGCATTAGAGAGTTACAATGACAACTTACAAACTACAAAAACCACAAAAAAAAAAGGCAGGGTTTCAAATAACAGCCTGAGCATCATTTGCCGGACACACTAAAGCCGCACATTGAAATGGTTCATCACAAAATTTATCTTATCTTCCCAAACCTGGCAGGTACAAAATAAATTTCAAATATTTAACTTTTTGGGTACCTCTTGGATGTGAACCTGGAGATAGTGATTGAGTGAAATTTTTCAGTTAAGTGTTTAGGCAGAATTTTTATTTGAAATATTTAAACTACATGTGGTCCTGGAAAATGGTATTCTCTGATCACTATCAAATGCCACTCCCCTACTCAAACCACTAGTTTGCTTGTTCTAGTCATTACCACTTGTTCAAGTAACTGTACATGAAATCCCAATACAAGTTAGTAACATAAATTTCAGAGTGAAGGTATAACATGTAGAGTATACATGCATTTGTACACCAACATGGTATAGACGTCATAGAGGTCAATTCACAATTCAACATTTTCATGTGGTATAAAACCATAACAGCCATGGGCATTTCATACTCTTTCAGGCCAACCACATCTGAAGAGCTCAGTTTTCAGAGGTTTATACTGTATAAACTTGTCAGACAATATGCAGAAATCATCATATATTTACACAAAATTCAGTACCTTTAAGTTACAATTGCATGTGCAAGGTAGAAGTGTATCAGACACCACTGTTCAACAGTGTTACCAACACACAGAACTTATATAGTGCTTTCATGTAACGTAACAGTTGGCAAGCCACTCCCACTACTGGGCAAATATCAACAATGTTTTAGTGCAACAGTTAAACATAGGTAGCCAACCGGTTTTTATATCTAGGGTAGTTCACTTGTTTTTGACCATTAAAAGGAGAGGGGGCTTGAAGCATCAGTTAAAGCACTCTATGGAGTTAATTTTCGTTACAAAAAAAAAAAAAAACATCAACCTCACCTTCATTTTCTTTGTTTTCCTTTTCATCATCATTTTCTTGCTTTTCTTTGCCTTCTTGCAAATTTCTAATTATAATGAGTAAAAAAGTCACAAATTGATACTCTTCTAATCTGGCTTGGTTTTTTAACTAAAGATCAAGTACTGCAATGAATTGCACTTGGTATCATTTTTCATTGAAATTAGCCAGGGAGTGCTTCAGAAAATTTGTACTGAAATATAGAGAAAATTCCTTCAGAACAGAGATTACACAGCCTTTCTAGAATTTTAATCAAATTTTTTAACAAATTTAAAAAAAGACAAATAAGCTAGCCATCAGACTAGTGTTAAGATGATAAGTAATAAGCAATAACATGAAAGGGTGAAGGTTCAAATAATTAAGGTATAAGAATACACCTTTTGTTTATAAGAATCTAGTCAAATACTAGTTTCCTATAACAGATAGTGCAGGATTCCTGCAAGGGAAGTAATATCATTTTTTGGTATCTTCTTGGCCAAATTTTGAAAAGTCATTTGTCCCAGGACATTTCAGCACCTGGAGGGAGATTTTGGAAACTGGTTGCACATGATAATACATGAGAATTGCGGAAAATTTTCTATTCTTTTGCAGGAAATGGTTTTACTCCCTTCCTGAGAAATATATTTTTAAGTCCTGCTCATCAGAAAGTCAGAGATATCTAAGCTACAGCTATACAAGTCTGTCAAGTAACTTGGCATGCATGTTTTGAAAGTAATTAACACTTTTTGCAACATCCCATGACCTTCCACACACTTTAGATCAATTTTGAATTCTTTTAAACTGTCGTAACAGAACAAGTGAAAGTGAATTATCATTCTCCACAATGTAGAATTCATTAAAGGCTGAGTTGTAAATGTTTCCACTGACAGGAAAATACTGTATTAAAAATGAATCCAACATTAAATACCTCAACAAAAAGATAGTAATAATGAAACTGTGAAGTCTTACCAAAAAAACCACAGCAATAGTTTCATCTCATTCAAATATAATACATTAATAGCCATACAGGGACTGCTTTATTTGAAAATTTGGAAGTTTAGGCCAGAAAACTATCTTTGCCTACTAGTTCAATAACTTTCTTACAAACCTTTACTTCTTTGAAGCCTCCATAATACTGCTTTTTTAAATTATCTATCAATCTTTGTCTAAAAATATTGTTTTTAACCAGAATGCAAAAATGCATTGAGGTTTCGATGATACATAAATGTTTTAAAGAGTACCATCATGCACCATTACCTTCTCATTCAAACTACTAACTAACAAACTACTACATACTAGCATGTTCAAAAAATAATTTTGTCATTCCAGATACCCTTTTGACCTCAATAAAAGCCATACATAGCTAGACAGGCAAACAACAGACAGACAGATGGACAAACAACTATCTTGAAAGATAGTAGGCTACTTAAAAGGTTCCTTGACTTTGACCCCTGGAGACCCCAGATGACCTTTCGTTTCTGCCAAAAACAATTGGGATGAATCGAGCGTGGAAAATCGCAATTATTCCGCCTAAATTGAGATACTTGGCATCTCTGCCTTTGCCCTCCGCCAAAAACAACAAAGACCATTTCCTGACCATAACCCATCCACATACCATTACCAAATACGAATTCTGTTCAAGTTTCCTACCTTGAGATATCGCATTAAAATGTCAAACTTTGATCCCCGGTGACCTCAGATGACCTTTAACCTCTGCCACAAACAAAAGGAACCACTTCCTGACCATAACGCATCCACATATCAAACAATGAAATTTATCCAAGCTTGCTATCTTGAGATATCATGTTAACGAGATTTTCAGACTTTGACCCCAGGTGACCCCAGATGAACTTTGACCTCCGCCAAAAACAATAGGGACCATCTACTGACTAAAACGCACCCACATACTAGGCTAAATATGAAATCTATCCAAGCTTTCTACCTTGAGATATCGTGTTAAAAAGATTTTCAGACTTTGCCCCCTGGGGACCCCGTATGACCTTTGACCTCTGCCACAAACAAAAGGAATTACTTCCTGACCATAACGCATCCACATACCAAATATGAAATTTATCCAAGCTTTCTACCTTGAGATATCATGATAACGAGATTTTCAGACTTTGACCCCATGTGCCCCCAGGAGACCTTCGACCTCCACCAAAAACATTACAGACCATCTCCTGACCCACCAATCAAGCAATTTTTAGAGAATTGCTTCCATTGAAGGTTGATATATATCATTACACCACACACCAGTAGCTAGATGAAGTTTCAGTACTTAAAGCAACGATCGTTCACAAAGTATAGGCTAGGCCATAGCTAGGCCTAATACAGTATCAACGGCGAAAGTAGCCGACGAGCCCTATGCAGACAGCTGCAGGTCCCACTACGATATATTTAATTTTGACACTTGCCCAATCTACCCCATTTGTTTCATTTCTAATTTCCTCCCAGAAGTAGTGTGGCTTGAAGCCACAACAAAAACTAGGCCTAGGGCCTAGCCACCTACGTTTACAGAACAAAATGTAACGTTAGAGCTAACAATAATAGGCTACGATCAAATCTACACATCGTAGTTTTCACCGGTCATTTTATGTTTAAGTAAGTTACCGCCGCGCCTGAGCTGTGTACTGTGTAAATAGTCGTACGTACGTACGTTCGTGCAGCACATAAACAAGACTTGCTAGCTGCTAGCTACCTGCAGAGTGTACTATACATGCCTTCAGCTGGCTGATCGGCTACCTAGCTAGGCGTACGTGTATCGTTAATCGCTTAGAGAATGGGTGTACTTCAATTGGCAATAACATGACACCCTCCCTCAATTATTACGTTCGAAGCGGGGCATCCCCAAACTTTTAACGAAGCCGCTTCATTCATTAAACGCAAGCAGCCAATTGGTGAGTACGATTCTTCGCAATAGAAGTTCGTTGATGTATAGCACGAAGCAGCGGCATGTAAACGATTTTCAGCCGGCTGCTACCGTGTGCAACTGCTGTTATGTACGCTGTTGGTCTTGATAAACAGCGATGGAAACATTTTTGAAACTTTTTTCAGTTCATGACTTACAAACACTCCTACGTGATACAAGGACAGGAATAACATTCTTAGAAAGCTGAACTTGTAATTTTTTGAAATTTGTCGATTTCAAGTTGAAATTTTGGGAGACGTACGCTAGTAGCGAATTGACAAGTGGCTGTTGAAATTGAACTATTACGGTGAAGTGCACAATGGCGCACAGGGCACTTAAAAGACACTGTGGTGTATGCATACGTTTAGTGCTTTCAAATTTCATTGTAAATTATGTTCTTTACAAATGTATTGGTGGTGTTGAAGTAAAGCCTGTCACAACAGGTATATGTTTGGGGTTCACGGATTAAAACGTCCCCCATGACACTGCACACAATCACATGTAAACTACAGGGGGTTGGGTGGATAAAAGGTAAATGCCATAGCTCTGCGCAATTTTTTAGCTTGTTGTTCATACTGTAGACATCGATTGCTTTGTCAAGGCAGCTAAACTTGTGAAGGACTATACCTTGTTTACTTGACGCAAGTCAGAGTCCAAGGGCATGAAATGCGATTAATCGCATGTACCATTTTTCTAAACGATTACTTGGCTGGCGACACGGCCCTAATCGCTGACAGCCCAAATACCAAATATGAAATCTATCCAAGTTTCCTACCATGAGATATCGTGTGAACAAGATTTTCAGACTTTGACCCCCGGTGACCCCAGATGACCTTTGACCTCCGCCAAAAACAATAGGGACCATCTACTGACTATAACGCATCCACATACCAAATATGAAATCTATCCAAGTTTCCTACCTTGAGATATTGCTTCAACATGGTTTTCAGACTTTGACCCCCGGTGACCCCAGATGACTTTTGACCTCCGCCAAAAACAATAGGGACCATCTAATGACTATAACGCATCAACATACCAAATATTAAATCTATCCAAGCTTCCAACCTTGGGATATCGTGTTTACAAGGTTTTTAGACTTTGACCCCCGGTGACCAGGGATGACCTTTGCCCTCCGCCAAAAACAATAGGGACTATCTACCGACTATA
The DNA here is from genome assembly GCA_037179385.1 of Holothuria scabra. Taxonomy (NCBI): domain Eukaryota; kingdom Metazoa; phylum Echinodermata; class Holothuroidea; order Aspidochirotida; family Holothuriidae; genus Holothuria; species Holothuria scabra. The sequence goes on from CM074201.1 coordinate 5,864,761, forward strand.
ACGCATCAACATACCAAATATTAAATCTATCCAAGCTTCCAACCTTGGGATATCGTGTTAATAAGATTTTCAGACTTTGACCCCCGGTGACCCCAGATGACCTTTGACCTCCGCCAAAAACAATAGGGACCATCTACTGACTATAACGCATCCACATACTAGATATGAAATCTATCCAAGTTTCCAACCTTGAGATATCGTGTTAACAAGGTTTTTAGACTTTGACCCCTGGTGACCCCAGATGACCTTTGACCTCCACCAAAAACAATAGGGTTCTTCCTCTTAATATGGCGCATCTATGTACCAAGTTTGAAAACTGTCAGACATTCCTATCTTGAGATATCGTGTTAACAAGCAAAGTGTCACAAACACACACACACACATACACACGCACACACACACACACACATACATACACACATACACACACACGCCATCATGATTGCATTGGTTTCTCTTATCATCGAAACCAAAAATGTATGTATTTATAGAGGCTTTTAATAAGGCGTCATAATACTCTCTTGTAGCCATATGACCACAAGTCAATCACATGCACCTTACAAAATTTTAAATTAAATACATTCCTCATGAAGACAACATAAAATTTAGATTGCACTTTAGGTTGAAAAAGAAAGTCTTAAGCCCAGCTTTAAATTTAAAACATTTTTTACAGTTGTGAATAGAATAACTACTTCTAATACACCACAGTTAGATCTGAGATTGTGGATGGTATTCAAATCTTTCTCAGCATGTCATCAAAATAATTGGGTGATTGAATACTGAAACATTTGTAAACAACCATCATTAATAACAATTTATTTAAAAATTTACTTGAAATAAACACAACATTTTCCTTGAAGCTAGAGTATGAATATTAATTGTAGATTGTTCTTACTTTAAACACTCTTTGACAAAGTCTGACAAAGGAGGGTTTGGTTTTTCACTCTCTTCTTCATCACTACCATAATCACTTCCTGACTCTCCATCACCGCTTCCATTTCGTAGACCCTGAGAAAAAAATTAGAAAACTATAAGGCTCAGACAGGGTTCATATTAGGTAGTGATCCCACTCTTCTCCAAGAACCCCAAAAGTTTAAAAATTGATTGCATGAATTTTTCTTACTTGAGCTGGAAAATCTCCATTTCACATTCATTTCACATTTTGCTACACTTTTAAACATCATAAAAAACACATTTTAAAGGAGGAAGGGAGGAATTTCTCCCCTGAAATTTTGAGACCAAGTGAGTAGAACTTATAACACCAAATACACACATCAGTAAACCTAATTTGCTGGAATATAAACTGATACAAGTTCAGAAACATATTACATCACTTATCAAAACAGAGATACCATTGTTAGACTGTGATCCTGCATTTGCTCTGCATGGTAAAAAGATCTTGAATTACCCAAAATTGAAGTAAACATTACCACATCATTTCTTTCTTGAAAATGGAAACAAAGTGTATGCATGGCTACGACAAGGAGATAGCAAATATGACCTTTCAACAGCAAAAATGTATAAATTATATCTAGAGTAAGAAATTGATTTCTATTCAAAACCATTTTATTTAGAAATAGCATGTAATACACTGTATTATTTTATGGAATTGTCCAGACTAGAACTGCTATGGCACAGAGCTACAGGCATCCATTCCCTCTACTGAATTTTTCAATTGATGTTTCAGCTGTGTCATCTATTCAGGTAAACACCAATCGTCATAGCAATTACGCATTACTATTCTTTAGGATCTCTTCACCTGCTGTAACATTATTTTCTTCAACAAGCAAATGCATGTTCCACTAACTGCTCTCTTCCAATAGTAATAGCTCAAATAATTATGATTTTCAAACAAACAGATCTGTGTTTACAATGCTAGTTGACTTTTCATGACCTCCTCAAGGCTTTAGCTTTCTTTAAAAGTACTACTATAGCATGAGACTGCCACTGTTTACATACAAGCATTTAGCCATGAGGAATAAACACACTAAAAATATTATTTACAACAATGCATGACATTCCAGCAAATTTGTCGAAATAGTATGCCATACATAAATCACATAATTTGTTTGTTGAATTGGATCAGTCACCACAGAACACCCAAACTACATACAGTATACTGAATTTGTCAGAAACCTGCTTAGTGCTGGGCGAAATAGTACACATTATTTGAAGTCTGTATTATTCAAAAATATTCACTTAAAAATAAATGTAATTTGATGACTAACAACAGTCATCATGAATCACACTCTGTACTAATGCAGTACTTAACATTCAGTAACATGTGTACTTTTCAAGTTAAGGTACAAAATTTATACAATTCATGCCTTTACTTTAAATTATTTGACACAGAATAACTCACTACTTGTAGTACTGTAAACTCTTACCATTTTATTCAGATTCAATTTACAAAACCATCTTGATTTAACCAGATCCAACTTTTGTCCTTTATATTTGACCTGAAAATTGAAAAAAATTAAGACATTAGTTTAACACACATGGAGCAGAACAATTTTATATTGACAATGCCTTTCATTTTATACATAAATTTGTTTAATTTCTCTACAATTGTTGAAAATTTCTTTTGTTCTTGAGAGTTACATGAAATTCCAGATAGACTGACATATTTGTAAAGGATTTTCAAATTTTTGTATTTATTCACTCAAAAATTAGTAATGATTGCATAATTTGTGAGGAACTTTGAACAAAATGGTTCTTTGGCTACACTAATACTCATTTTTTTCAAGTTCTGCATGAAAAGCCTTGATTTTCAGGGTTGTCCAGTCACCTGTCTGGACAACTGATATTCCATACAGACAACCAAAAGGTAAAAGGTGGTTGTCCCATGGACAACCATTTTTTCTTGGTAAGAGTAAAAACTCTACTGCTGACTTATCAACTCTCTCAACTATTTCCATCACACAATATTTCACACTTGTTTTTGTCTCCCAAACATTACACCTTTTTATTGCTGAATGCCAATTATACTGAGCATACATGCACACACACTGTTTTGTACACAGTTGTCCAAAAAATGTTTTGGACAACCAAATTTTCTTTTGAAGAACAGGTGTAGTTGTTGCCCAAAGGACAACTATAAATTTTTCTGAAAATCTAGGCTTGCATGACCATGTGAAAAATGTTTCATTGGGCACCATGGAAAAGAATGTTTTGATTCTCATAGCTGATTTCTGAAAATGCCTGTCAATTTTTATAGGGCTTTACCAAACAAGATCAACCAGTTTGTACTGTAGTTTAGCCAGAAATTTTTACAAAAAAGAGGGGTTGGGGCTCGAACAATCTCGCAAAAGGTGGTAGATAATGAGGTACGGTTGTGCCGAATTCACCAAGAGTATTGACACAGCCTAAACTGAAGTTGCAACCAATTTTATGAATGCAAAAATATTACTCAGCTGAAGCTAAGCCCACATGAGTATAGAGGAATTCACCTGCATGAACAAATAAAGTTAATACTATCACAGTAATTATTCATGCCACTGAAAAGAATCAACTGAACAGCCAGTATACCTGTACCAACTTAACACCCTACAAAATCTCTTTTCTGATGGAGGTGCCACTTACCGAAGACCAACCACAGCCTGATCTTTTGTGAGGGTTCACTAATTTCTTGATGTGGATAGCCCAAGAACTAGGTGAATTGAATATCATATTTTCTTCTGTCCAACGAATCCTTCCATCATCCAACAAGTCTGCTGTAAATTTTTGCCCCTAGGACATTGAGAATGGAAAGAGCCATCAATATTACTCTTCACAGACAGAACTTCACAAATGTACTCTGTCTGTCATATCATTATGACTGTTTATTTTTTTCTTTTTCTGTTTACAGTACTTTTACCATAACATCAAAATACTTCCTATGTTAGAGTATAGACCTCATAAACTGCATAAGTTCCATGCACATGTGTAAAACTGGTCCCATACAAATAGAGGTACCATATTTTCCTGACAACCCTGCCTCCTGAACAGAGTTTTCAACTTAAGAGAAAACTCGGGTAGCCTATGACTCGGGTAGCCTATGACTATGACTTCCCGGCAAGTTCTCTCATCCCACACACACACAAAATGTACTATGTACAGTAAAGTGCACAAATAGACCTACAAATACAACAGAGGTCACTTATAGTAAGTAAAGAATACAACAAGCAGATGCAAAACGTTATGTAGATACTTTACTCACACATACATGAGACATGTTACACTTAAACACTTAAGTTAGTTCCATTGTATAAAACAGTATTGTTAAACCTTCTTGCTTTAAACTGTAAACATTTTTTGTTTTCACATATTATCCTCCGATGAAGAAATTATAAAAATACAGTTTTCATACCAGGTAATCAATAGATAAGACACCTTCTCCTGCTTCAACAATTCCATCTTCCATTAACATCCTCAGAGTCACACCCCTTCCTGTAAGAAACTGACTCCTTTTCCTCCGAGGGCTAGAAGATGAGGATTCAACACTTTCTGCATCTGAGTTAGTTTCATCTTCCTTCATCACTGCCTCCACTCGATCTTGAAAAATAAAATTTCAAAGACGTAACTAACACTTTCCATTCTCTTCTACAGTTTAAACATGAAAAGCATACACAAATTACTGATTGTCTACTTCAGACACCATGGCCACATTAAATCTACAGGTACAATAACAACATCAAAGCTTAAAGCATACGTGTACCTCAATTCAAAAATTCAAAAATACATATTAAAGAGCATGGAAAGTTAATTCTAACAGTCCAACTCCCATCTTCACAGGACATTCATGAGCTGAGATATAAAATGTTGAAGTATATTCACTCAACTTAAAATGGTGCATTGCACATTAGTTTGTGATGTCACTGATGTACTACTCAAATGACAATTTTTATATTTCTTTGTTATTTGAAAGTTATTGCACCTTGTACCAAGGTGTGATTATGTGATCTAGCACTCTTACTCTTTTGGGGGGATGTACAGTAATTAATTAAGCCATCACTATGCAACATGCTATGCAAGCAAACAGGAAGTGTTCAAGGTCACAACAAATAATTTTTAAGGGAAACAAAGCAGGTACCTGTAATGTGAAGTGTACAACAAGAAAGTCACAAACTATTAAGAAATGGACCAATTTTTTTTAAGTGAATAAACTTCAACATTTTATATCTCAGCTCAGTAATGCCTAGTACTGCATGAACATGTGAATTGGACTGTTAGAATGCATTTTTCTTGCTCTTAAAATATATATTTTTGAATTTTTCAACTTGAGGTACACTTTAATGCTGTAATGAAATTCTTACATTTACAATAAATGCTCAGCCTAATTTCAAGTATGGCCTCTTTAAGCCAAGGTAGCTGCTGAGAACTGTTAAATACCGTATATTCTGTAATAAACGCTCCCCCTCTAATAAACGCCCCCCCCCCCCTCCTCAAAATTTTTAACAACTGCATAGGCCAAGGCCTCCCGCACTACAGGCCCAAACCACGGATTAAGCTAGTGTTTGACCGTTTATGCATAATCAGTATTTAATTTAACAATCGGCCCGCGGGCCGATTACCAATTATTAGAAAGAGGGAAGACATGTGTTTATTGTCCCTAAAGTACGCGCCCCTTGCTTTGTGCATATCGTTCGAGTTGAAAAATATTGGGAATAGTTCCGTTTGTTTCGCAAATGGAATATCATTTTGTAGGCCTAATATTTTCTTTTCAAATGTGGAGATATAAACCAATCGTTAATAGAGTAGGATTGTTTTCAGTCGATGTCACATACCCTTTGATAATTTAATTCTTAGGCAAACATCATGCTCTGTTTAGTTTTCATCCCCCAATCATGTCGGAACATTGCAGTATTTTACTGTGTTGGGTTGTAGTTGCGTTAATGTACTGAAGAATCCCGCTTTAATGAGGCCATGTAGAAATACGCAATCATAATAATCTTAGCAGTTCTGGGGCAGCAAAAAAATTGCACTCAATTAACGTATCCTATGGTTCCTTTCGGATATAAATATCCCCGTAAATTTTTAGCAGTTCTTGACCAAAACTTACGTCTTGTTTGAAAATAATCTGCAATTGAAATGCACGCAAGTGAGATCCCCGAAATATCCACGTACACAGAGATTTGCGATGTCGTTTCTTGTTGAATTTAGCACGGGGCTCGCCCGGCTGCGCTAGCCAGTTTATCAGCATAGGAAATGTGATCGTCGTAACCCATAAACACTCAATAGAAAAATTCGTCTTTAGGCCTAGTATTTTCACACACTAAATCACATAGGCGATGGCGCGAGTTGTGATTGGCTGGCTAGAATCATCGCATTTGAACCAATCACGATGCAGGGGCAATTTAAATTTTGCAATGGATCGTATGCATATGATGTCACCGAGCAAAACATGATGCCTTGTTTGGCGGTAAAAACGGAAACGCACGTAAGTCTACTGCATGCGTGGGCGAAGAAATCGGCTGCATGAGACCACGTGCATCACTGTTTTCGTTTGCAATGACGTTCACATTTCAAAGTCCTACTGTAAATAACATTAGGGAAGGAATGCAAGGAATGGCTTAATTTATGCAGGATAATAACCACCGAACTTCGAAAGATTCTAGTAGCGTGTTCGATTACTTGCCCGAGTTAACTCGTGTCTGGCACGACTACGTTCGATTAGCTAATGACGTCAGTGTTCACGCTTACTCGCGCCAGGCCCAAGTGAGCGACCCTCCGAGTCGGTTACTTAGGTAAATATCCCATCGTGCTTTGGGAAAACATGGCAGCTAAACGAACAACATGCATTCGTGAACAATTTCTGAGCATGTAAATACAGTAGGGTAAACATGGACCTTCTGACTTGTGAAAAGTGGTTCATGTCGGAATTAGTGAAGTCACTCAAGTGCTATTTCTCGAGAATTTTCTAAATGAGCATTGTTTCGAGTCTACGTTCATCGTACAAGCGAACCGCATGTAATACGTACGTACAAGAGTTCGCTCTGCCATCCAGCTACGGGCTCTGTCATTGGCTATTGTGAACCAACATGTCCAATAATTACCGTAAAACGTTCGTTTATTTCACCCAACTGCGCATGACCATCGTAGCCCTAGCTCGAGGCTCGAGTAAGTCAAGGGAAGCAAATCGAACACGCTATTTGTGTACAAAACGTGCACAGATATACATGGTAAGCTTGGGACTTGAAAATACAGCCAAACACTGCAGCTCGATAGTCTGTACTTTTGTTTTTGTATGGAACAAATTGTACAGCAACTTACACGGCACTTTTTTCCAGACTGCAAGGAATACAATTCCAGGTTACACTACATTGTTATGGGGAAAATAACGAACGATCGCGCCCATGGCAGGGGTATAATTTATACGTTTGTGCTTATCAATGCATTCCGTTTTGGCGGGAGGGATTGAGTACGGTATTTCCAGGAATTTAAACGAAATTAAGAGCAAGTTTCAAGTATATTTGTGCCCTTTTTTCAGTTTACAAATAATCGGTGGTAATGATGGGTCGAATGGCAGAATTTTACCGATGCCGATTAGTTAATTTTTTATTTAAATATACCCTCAAATAAACGCCCCCCTTTTCAAAAATGTAACGCCCCCGGGGGCGTTTATTACAGAATATACGGTAGGCAGTATTATTCTACGTCAAGAAACCCAAAATCTGAGTTCATAATTCTTGTAATTGGCTTAAAAAAGGAACTTTCCCTTTGACTTGCTCACATTTGAACTTGTCCGAATGCACAATCTACTGTTTATGATCCATTTTTAACCTGTCCATGCTGTACAGTACCTTCATCGATTACGGTAAGTTACTAAGTTCACACTACTGTACAAATGATATTATGCACTGTGTGTTCAACTGATTCACACATTTGAAAAACAAACAAACAGACAAAAGAACCACATCTACTGGGCACCCATCTTTACTTTTGATCAACTGACATAAATCAAACAAACCACACTCATGTAGTGTCCTCAGTTAAATAGATTCATCTTATTAGGAACAAATATAAATTAACATACTGAACATGCAGTAACTTCATTTTTTTTTAAGATTTTTGAGAGGCAGACCATTCTTTACAAGGCAATATACTGTATCAAAAAAACCTTTCAGTCAAAACGCAGGGATTCTGAGTCACTAGCAAGCCTTAAAGTACAGTAATTACATGCAGCCAATTCCCTTCTAAGAAATAACACAAGGAAAACATGTATTTTAGTATAGTAAGTATTATTTATTTTTTGAGGTATCACCTTTTCCAACAGTGTTTTTTAACACCTCTCTCTACCCTCTTTATTTATACACTTGTTGATCCTGTTACATGCATAACATCCAATACCTACAGTAATGTCTTTCCACAGTTTCCTTGGATGGGTGTCTGGTTGTTCGGAATTTACAAACTAAGCTGTACAAACTACATCAATGGTATTGGTATGATCAGCAACATTAGGTCTGATTCAAAACCCATCTGGAGGTATATCAAATTATCAATGGTCAAAAGAAAGATAAATTTGCCACCTCTTCAGATGAATTAGGAATGATCTGGATAAAGCTAATGCTCTCAAAAATCTGTTCACTAGAGTCTTTACTAAAGCATAGTCAAAAAGGTGAAGTACCCTTCAGCCATGCCACCTCTAAAAGAATGCCTGACATAACCATAGCCACCTTCAGAGTTGAAAAGTTACTTTGCGGTCTTAACATCAATAAGGTGATGGGCCCTGATAGCATCCATCCTGAGAGAGATTGCCTCCGATTTATAGATATTCAGATAAAAACAAAGGATTTGCAATTAATCACAAGTAGCCATTTATTAAAGATATTCAGATCACAAGTTCATCACAAGTAGCCATTTATTAAAATTCTTTTAATCCACGTGCGATCATTTAGCCATTAATCACCAAACAGTCACAGCCTTTGTCAATGAAACCAAGTTCTCCCTGAGAAAGCTGTATCAGGCAGCCTCAAGGTTCTGTTTGGGAACCAATTCTCTTTTAGGCACACAATAATGACTTTGTTGATGCTGTCTTTTTTAAGTTAAGGTAACTCTTGTCTGGATAGAAAATCCTGTCCCCTTTGAGTATGTTTTGCATGGAGTGAAGCTTCCAAAAGTTGACAGTACTAAGTATCTCTTGGCATATCCATTATTAAAAGGTCTGAATGGGGACATACATATAATGTACAGAGTACAGTATCTGTAGCAAGGAAAACAAATTCTTAGGAATATTGTACCTGAAGTCTGTCTTTTGATCCAAGTGACGTTAGCTGCCTACAGGGGACTTTTGCTGCCTGCTTCCGCATATGCCAGCATGTCCTAGTACCCTCACCAAGGGGGCCTATGTGAAAAATTTGAGGGCATACAAAGGTCAGCAAGATTCATATCTCTTCTAGAAAGCCTGTATCGCTTAAGGCTTACCAGTCGAAATGTCCCCACACCAAAATGTCCCCGTACCAGAACTTTCCCTCTGTTGGTCAAAACGTCCCCGTTGTACAGTATATTGTAAAATGAACTGAGTTGTTTAGTTTAGTTGAAACTATTCCAGTAATTGAAAATTCGACAAAAACTTGAATGTTTATAATGTATTGTGAAATGTTAATAACATAACACAACACAACACAACACAACACAACACAACACAACACAACACAACATAACATAACATAACATAACATAACATAACAGGTTGAAGGGCAAAGAAGTGCCAAGGCCTCATAAGATGCCCTAAAGTCCAAACCCTATTCAAAAGTCAAACCACCAAACTAAAACAAGTGGCTCCAAACAATCAGATACTACCACAGTCATGGAAGAACTTGTCCATGCTAACCTTAAAGAAGCATTCTGATGGGGAGTGAACTACCCATTCTGGCAGATGGCGTGTTGACAATTCTATGGGAGAAACTAGACTTCCTAATGTCAAGCCTTGCAATTTTGCTTCAAAGCCTACCTGTTGGCTACCATATGGGTAAGAAAAAGTGGACCAAGATAGCCATCTGCTATGGTTTTGTGTGAAAATTTGGACTTGCTCAAGTATGTCAATATTTTTTATAAGAAAGTTGAAATATTTTTCAAATATAGCAAGGTAAGGTCAAAATCACTTCACGTATTGCAGAAATATGATATTGTTTCCCATTCAAGTTTACTTTTGTTTGGAATATTACAGAGTCGTTGTCGATTCAGACGATTTATAGATTCACGGGGGCCATCTTGGTGTGCTTTTTTTTGTCCCAATCAGTGGCTACCATCTACAGATAGGACGTACACTTACATGCTCTGTCCATGTATATAAGTCAGTGGTATGAACGCACACCTACGGATTGTATTCAATTTGATTTCAAAGACCTCAACGTACCTTCTGGGTGGGCTTTACATGGAATGCACCTTGGTGGAATAGTCCCCCCCGGCATTATTTGTGCTGTATCTATCCCCTGGGGCCCTGTTACTCTAAATAGCTAGTTCGGTAATTCATTGGGAGTAACTACTGCAAGCCATTGGATTTCAAAAATCACAGGAACCCATTTGTAGGTTCTGTCTTGTTTCACCACATGTGGGAACTTACTTTTGCTTTCTATTAAAAAATGCATGGGTGGTAACCAGTTTTTGGGTTCAGTGATTTCATCACCAAGGGACCACCACACGATGGGGAACAATTGCTCCCGTGAAATCTGATGGCCTGCCATAGAATATCCCACCTCAGGAAGTTACAGTGTACAAATCGGTGGTGCTCAACCCTTTTCTACATTTCGAGCTATCATCTGACAAATGAGCAGTCTACCCTACACAGGCTGACTGAGCATGGTGTCAGATTCATGTTCGAAGCTAATTAGCTTTTGGGAGAATGGGCAGTAATGACACTGGCTTCATCTAATTTTTAATTCAAGAATGATGCACCTATTTGAGACTGGATGCTCAGTTATAGTGGCAGTGAGTGAATTATTAATAACCCTGACGTCATTGACTAGTCAGTCCCACTAAGCATCCATCTGAGGCTGGATGCTCAGTCGTAGTCCCAGTGAGTGAATTATTATTAGCAACGACATTGTTGACAGTCAGTTCCACTGATCATCCATCTGAGGACATTGATGCGTGATCAGATTAGTGTTCGACCGATCATCTGTTAGGTAATCAGCATCGGGCCGATTATTGCGTTATCGGTAATAATCGGCATCGGTAAAATTCTGCCATCCAACCGATCACTACCACCGATTATTTGCAAACTGGAAAAGGGGCTAAATTTACTAGAAACTTGCCTCTTAATTTCGTCCAAAATTCCCCTAAATACTCAATCCTTTAACTTCCCGCCAAAACGGGATGCATTGATAATCACAAACGTATACATTTTACCCCTGCCATGGGAATGATCGGTTGATGTTTTCCGCTATAACCCGGTAATATTACTTGGAATTCGATTTAGAAGTGCATTCAAGGTGTATTCTTGCTGTCTTGCAGAAAGTGCTGCATAAGTTGCTGTACAAACTGTTCTGCACAAAACACATAGTACAGACTATCTAGCTGCAGTGTTTCGCCATTTTTTCAAATCCCCAAGCTTTGCATACATATCTGTGCACGTTTTGCACACATAGCACTTAGAATCTTGTGAAGTTCGGTGGTTATTACCTTGCCTAAATTAAGTCATTCCCATCATTCCTTCCGTAATGTTATTTACGGTAGGACTTCAGCAATGTTGTCACACCACGTCATTGCAAACGAAAACAGTAATGCACGTGGTCTCTTGCAGCAAACTTCTTGGCCCACGCATGCACTAGACTTGGGTGCGTGTCCGTTTTTACCGCCAAACAAGGCATCATATTTTGCTCGGTGACATCATATGCAAAAGATCCATTGCAAAATTTAAATTGGCCCCTGCTTCGTGATTGGTTCAATTGCGATGATTCTAGGCAGCCAATCAAAACACGCGCCTTCGCCTATGTGATTTAGTGTGTGGAAATACTCGGTCTCGAGACAAATTTTCCCATTGAGTTTGTGTTACGACCATCTCGCTTGTAATGCCGGCCAGCGAAGCCGGTCGAGCCCCGTGCTAAATTCACCTAGAAACGGCATCACAAATCTCTTACGTGCATTTCAGTTGCAGATTCTTTTTAAACAAGACGGAAGTTTTGGACGAGAACTGCTAAAAATATACGGGGATATTCATGTCGGAAACGAACCATAAGATACGTTATACAGGTGCCCAGAACTGCTAAGATTATGATGATTGCTTTTCATGGGGTTCGTTAAAGCGGGAGAGTAGCTACAGTACATTAACGCAACTACAACCCAGTAAAGTAAAAGAAAGGAATGTTCCGACATGATTGGGGGATGAAAACTAGACAGAGCATGATGTTGGCCTTAGAACTAAATTATCAAAGGGCATGTGACATCGACTGCAAACAATTGTACAGAATTAAGGGTTGATTTGTATCTCCACTTTTGAAGTGAAAATATTTCGCCTACAAAAATGATATCCCGTTCGTGAAACGAACAGAACTATTCCCAAAATTTTCCATCCTGAACTGGTTACAGTTATACGATATGCACGAAGCAAGGGGCAAGTACTAAAGTGACAAAAATGTGACTTCCCTCTTTCTAATAATCGGTGATCGGTAATCAGCATCCGGCCGATTGTTAAATTAAATAATCAGTAATCGGGTATTACCGATTATAGCATAATCGGTTGAACACTAGATCAGATGATAATAAACAGATGTGCGTGACTGTGTGTGTGTATAGATAAGAACAACTGCGAGTTAGACTTGTGGCATGATTGTGACCACTATATGACTAAGCCTGCATCCCAGTGGTCACTGAGGTTACTCGACGAGGTAGGCCTAGGGTATTCTATAACTTAGGAACCTCAGTAGACGCAGGTCTATTGACCTCTATAGGCCTAGTTTGTTTGTTTGTTTGTTTGTTTTCATTTGATCCTCCCTTGCGGGAACTCGGCAACGCCCCAATGAAGGGGTATTAGCGCCAAGCTGGCAACGCCAGTCTCGTGAGACAAACTCACAGTTTAACGTCTATGATTAAGGGATAGCAGATTAACTACAACCCAGAAAACTAGACGACAATTTTTGATATCGGAGCTGGGACTTGAACTCATGACCTCATGACTGGAAGACGCAGTTCGTTACCACTGTACCACTTGCTCAGCATCGGGCCGATTGTTAAATTAAATAATCAGTAATCTGGTATTACCGATTATAGCATAATCGGTTGAACACTAGATCAAATGATCTAGTGTACCATTCATTGCCACATGGAATTCTGGTGCACAGTGTGGGATAGGCCTTACATTAGTCTTCTGACACAAAAAGGTGGCAGCTAAAATACAAACTTTTGGTAAGGAGCCTATAGGCTAGCCTAGGCATAGGATAAACAAAAAACAGGCCTAGCCTAGGCCTACAAAGTACAAGCTGCCTAGCCTACACTACAGGCTTACAGCATATGGTCTGGTAGAATTAGCCTAAACTTTTAGCCTTCCAAAAAAATATAAACATTTAACATGTTAGTAATATTTACAGCAAATGAAATCAGCCTAAATGCATATTTCCTTATTGTAAATTTAGTAATGTTAGACCAAGGCTACCGACGATTTTTTCTTCACTGAAGCTACGAATCGGTAACATTATTCTTAGGCTAGTATGTACAATGATATGGCCTAGGCCTAGTGTTAACAATTTTGACGAAAACAAATGAAACTGTTAATAAATTACGTTGGGCGTAAATTTATTGAAATGAAAATAGAAATGAAAACAAAACCATTCTTTACCCATTCCTGTAGAATAGCTACGAAAATCCGATCAAGTTGTGATAATTCCGAACAAAGAAAAGAACCCTGATCATTTCACGGTGACTATTGAATGACTACCACAATGTCTTTGTTTTGGATCAGACTAAAAGTTGGTTTAACCTTGTATAGATGTCCGATAAATATTAGGACAATATCAGATTGCAAAAATGACACTATACTGCCAAAATTGCCTAAAATATTATAAAAATACTTATATGTTGTGTTAAGAAAGGTATCCGATGAAAAGCTGGACGAAATTATTCTCTAATTGCTCTATTTCTCCATTGAATACCCGTTGTAAATTGGTTTGTCCTGACATTAACAAAGCATGATTCAGTTTTCTGTATCAAATTTGCCTAAACCGAGGCCTGTTTACCCCGCTGAATGGACGATGTTTTAACTTCGAAATGACCGACCATAAAAAGAAGGAGCTTTGTATATTGTAACTCCAGGTATAATAAACCATACAGTCTGCTACGCAGTTCCAGGTATGTCGCTCTCAGATCTCTAGTGTACGGTGGCCATAAGGGGACCTGCGAGATGTAACGATGAAGCTAGCAGCTGGAACTAGGTTCGGGAACTGGACTAAAGTTAGGCCTAGGCCTAGGCTACATAATTAAAAGTACACTCCTGATCTTGCTACCGCAAGACCTATACTGTCTCCGCGTAGTTGTACAAAACATACACTGTGTTTAGGTGCATAGCTGAATGCTGCCAGGAAACTTTGACTTTGAACGGTAATTCGCGGTGATTTTCCTCGAAGTGCGTGATCGCAAAATGACTACGAAAGATGATATTGACAGACTGGCAGCCCAATGTGAACAGCAAGAACTTGAAGTGAGTAGGCTTGTCACATGTACGCTAGGCTACGTTAGGCTCAGTCTTAGTCAGAGTGTGACTGTTGAGAATCTGCTAGGCTAATTTAACGTTAGGCCTAACGTTAACGTTACTTGGAACGTTACTTATCACTATATATTCTGTAAAGGGTAAATAGTTGAGTAAAGAATTGGGCTCTAATTTAGAATCCGTGCCCGGAACTGCGTCATAGCTGTACGGTTAGGGGTTACGTATGCATAATAATAGGTTAGGGTTACGTATGCATAGTAATAAGGTTAGGGTTTTGTACGCGTAGTATAAGGGTTACGTACGCATAGGTATAGGGTTAGGGTGGGCCATATGCAGGTGTACGCATGCATAGGAACTGTATACGTAGGGGTATATAAACATTTACGTATACGTATACGTAAATACGTATACCTACAACTATATGTAATAGATAGTATTATTAGACAGTACTTATATTATTTTTAACCCATCCACCGGCAACGGCGCTCGTAGCGCAGTAGGCAAGCACGCTGGTCTTCAAGCTAGAATCGCTATACCGCTAGGGTCGAGGGTTAGGGTCCCGGTACTAACAATGCTTTTCTTTCTTCCACAGCACTGACCATTCACTTCTTTCCACAGCGCACACTTATAGCGCTGTTCCTCGAGTGAGGAAAAAAAGAAAAGGGTTTTTTTACTTAAAAAAAAAAAAAACTTTAAAAGTTTCAGCGCCCTCTCTTGGAAGTTGTGAAGTGAGTAAAATTATGTCTACTTCCGGGCACGGATTCTAAATTAGCACCAAGAATTGATTTGCGTGACACGTCTTACCACCAAGAAATATGTGTGGAGTTGTATTACCCAGGTAAACCATGCAAACACTAGCTAAGTTAGTTTTAAAGCAAAAATGTTAGTCATGGCCCATAGCCTACTGAAAAGTAGGGCCTTTCACAGAAAGATCTTTGGCGGACAGAAATGTATGCCAACAAATTTGGCGTACGGCATACCCGGCTGCTACAGGAAAAATTAAAACAGCTGGCATACAATTGCAACAATTGGTGTGGCGTATAACTCCTAACACCTCCACCTTGGCGTGATTCTTTGACGTATGGCAAATGTACTTTGTACTAATGTAGTTCCCCGAACTGGTTTGCCCCCCCCCCCCACCAAATACCAGTTTGTACCCAAGCATTTACCAGTTTTCCCCTGTCAGTCTACTCCAAAGTCCTACCAGTTTGCCCTGTAATCTGCCCGCAGCCTTTGCCTTTCCAAATCATTGTGGCTATTTAACAGGACGGGGCTAACTCCATTACCAATTAAAAATGCTTTTTGTGGAAGTAGTTTTCTGGGTTTATGTGCACTGTTTAACAAAGTGTTTCTTGATTGGCTGTTGCCATTGTATTGTATCGATTGTATTCTTTGTTAAGGTTAGGGATTAGGTTAGGAATAGAGCTATCGTAAGCCAGTACGGAATTTTTTTGTTAAACAGTGCACATCGCCCCTGTTGTCTGTACATAAGAGGTGCACATACACTGTATGAAGTGCTTACTACCACAACATTGGGACAAATACAGTAACTCTACACAGTCACTTGCACACATACACACAAGCCAAACCAACAACAGTGTTTAGCTGAATTGGATTGGATGAAGAGAATGCAGTGAATGAGTACTCAAAAGAACACAACAATGTTGCTTCAAGATCAAAAAACTGTACACTGAAGTGATGATCTCCATTCTGTTATGGAGAGGAAGGGGACATGCTACTGTAAGTTGTGTGCTGAAATTTATTAGAAGCAAAGCTGTTCATTACTCATTGATCAGAAAGCGCATGTTTCCTGAATGAAACCCGACCTTTTTTTTTGGTTACAGTCACCTAGTGGAATCCCAAGCCCAGAAGTCTATGCAAAGCTGCTCACAGTTTATCTTCTACAAAATGATCTGTAAGTACAGAAGCCTTGTACTTTCATTGCAAATTTTAATTTTTGTTAGAATTAATTTAAGTTTTCCATCAATTTAAAGGGAAATATTGACTTAGTTAGGGTCACTTTGGGTATTCTCGGACGTCGGGTGTTCTCGGACAGTGGTATATAATTTAAGTCACTGACTAACGATAGTTTGATTGATTTTTCACATCACGCAGTTGTTTCATAGATATCTGTATGCAGGCTGCACAGTCACATCTGTAGATCATGAAGCCTTCTCATTTTCAAGAAAATGGAACCTGATTGCAGCAATAAATTTCAGTTTGAAAATTACTTGGCACATTTCCAAGTGTGCAAGATCTTGGAAATTTTCATGCCGGGCTGTAAATTTTTGTAGAAAAATTCATGTTATGAGAAATATGGTTTTTTTGATTGCCACAAGTTTCGTTAAAACGTTAGTAAGCACAATACTGTGCTATATGCCTTCACATGGATTTACAGCACAATTCAACTAGTGCTGTCTCTGTTGGGTGTTTTCGGACAGTACATAAACCTACATACTGTACATGTCCACACTAATATGTACGCATACGTATGCCTATATGTGTATGCGTAGTGGAAAAGAATGACAATATGAAATGGTTCTTAAGAAAACTTAACTCAATTTTTTTGGACTAAATTTTGTGTTGGGACATTTAACAAAGATTAAATGGATAATTTCTCTATCATTTGAGGTGTATTTTCTGATATTTAGTAATAATATTATTGAAATAGTAAAGCGTCCAAGAACACCCGATTGTGTCCGACAATACCCAACATACACATAACATTTTCTAAGTGCTGTGGTCGGTCTCTGTACGTATGCGTAGATCCAATACATATCTGGGGCACATTAGTACAGTTGTGCCTGTCGATGTATCAGGTTAGCATCAGTGTAGTGCAAGTGTGTTGGAAGCTATAACGATAAAACCGTCAACTGTCCGACAATACCCAAACGCACCCTATGTACAAAGAAAAAGTGCTAGTCAATGTCAACTTTATATCCCAGTGTTAGCTATGAACCCCAACCATGGCTATTGGTTGGGGTTGTATCCAACCAATCTTTGCTGAATATTATGAAATCAAAAAAGATGCAGTGCATTTCATCATTTGAATTTTTGAAAGTTGCGGTGATCTAATTTTTCATGAGCAGACTCATTCAGATTTCCCGGTATACCTAAAATTACCATTCCTTTTTCTATAAATTTTGGTTTTGAAAATGTGAATGTTTCTCAAAACAAATGCAACAGTTCCCTTTAAGATGTAGAATATTGTGCAAGTACTTAGCATATTATGTTTGTGCTATTGTAAACTAAGGGGTAAAGTAGTTATCTCAGTCTAGTTTAAAGTTGTCTGTGTTTTTTATCTTTGATTTGTATTCTCTGTTACTCCCCTATAGGTTAGTGGTTAGTGAGCTTTGCACATAGTTATGTCTTTAGTTGTGAGCGTAGGTTAATCACATTGTAATTGGCATGAGAATAGTTTAGGTGTGTCGTGTATGTGTATTTTAAGTTGTTAATAGGAAACAAAAAGAGTACAGTTAAGTTTGAGATGGAAGAAGGAGAAGTGACTTGAGTTGAATAAATGGTTGAATATCAAGTCTGCCTCTGGGTTCGTTATTTGAACCCCCCGTGAAGTTTCCATGCTACACTTTTGACAGGCAATATATAACTATTAGTAGGCACTATTTTGTGATCTCACAAAATTCATATTGGTTTTTTATTCTGGATCTTCAACTGTAGTCCTTTGTTGCATTAGGCAGGTACAGGGTAGTAACCAGTCTTGTTTTCTCCCTAAAAACAAACCTTGGAAAACATGTAAAAACATGTAAAAAATATTGATTCCACATAGCCTGGGCAACATTATTTAATTGTCACATTCCAAGATTGACTGTTGTGACTTAAGATTCCAGAAGCCAATATTTCAATGCAATTATCTAACTTTTTTTTTTATTTTTATTTTTTTTGTTTTTCAACCAATCATGTATTTTCAACTCTCACACAGCAATTTTGATGCATATGTACAATTTCTTCAAGCAATACTGTAACAGCTTAGCTGTTGGGAAACTGTTCTCTTTCTGTTAGAAATCTCCCTTAGAGAAAATAAATTGATATCCTAAAATAGAATATCGGATATCTAAAATAAAATTGGAAGTACTGTAATACTGCAGTCCCAAAATAAATGTTCAATTGTTTCTTAGTTCGCTTGGCAGAAGCTTCACAGGGGGAGGGGGGATCTTTGTCAATTAAGTAGCAAATATCCTTGCTTTGTGGCTTGCATTAAAATGTGCCTTCACGTAAGTGTCCTTTTTATAAAGACTGATCCAGTTTTCTTTGAAAATCACCTTGCAGAAATAATGCTAAATATCTGTGGAAAAGGATTCCTGCAGCCTCTAAGACAGTAAGTAAAATTGGTATTATGGCTTCCTGCCACTCTTTCCCCCCCCAAAATATTGGATCATTACACTCAGTATGAGAAAAATTTTGACTCATTGGAAATTTCAGTTTTGTGGTATGTACACACATCAAATGTGGGAAAATATTAAACCCTCCTTTTTTCTTGTATTTCCACAAACATTTGTGCATCTAATTGACAAGCCGTTGCATTAAAATTTTGTCATAGCAGCTTACCGCAAATGCTGCTTCTTGCACATGGTATGTATAGTGTACAATCTTCATTAAGTGTTGTCATGGAGTTACTGTATCAACAGTGTTATGTAGTTGCTCTATGTTGGTGTACAGTATGACCATCTGTAAAAAAAAAAAAAAAACAGGACAGAAGCAGACAGGGCCAAATCTAAACTGTCAATAACTGTGGTACTTTTATAGAAACACTATGGGTTTGGGGACAACAGTGTCTTCACTATCGTAGGTTTAGCAAAGGACACCAAAGCATTGTACATTTACTTCTTCAGAAGTGTGCATATTTCCTATTTAGTCTTCCTGTTGATCTGTTGATATAATTTGTATGCTTATATGTTATACTGTAGGGTGTGGCGTTACTTTATCCTTGTTCATTGACTGAATGGAACCTTCTGCTATTTTGCATGATACTCTGATAAAGCCATAGAGTAGGGATAGAAATCCACTGCTTCACACCTCAAAAAACAGCTGTGGTCCTCTCTAGATTGAACCTGAAGGTAATAAGTTATGCATTAAATCCAATCCAGCCTAACCTAACATTGACCAAGCACCAGTTAGCCTGTTACAGTACAAGTTGTATTCCTGTAGTGTTCTGCTTATCTCTATATGCCTTCTGTAATACCTACAGTATTACCAACATTGCTGGACTTAAGTAATGGTCATGTAAAAAATACTGGTCATGTTTTAAAAATGGCAGTAATTGACTGACTTATTAAATTAACTTCAAACCAGCTCATATTTATCACTTGGTACCTGATATGGTATTGAGGCCCTTGGAATGACATGACTTCCAATATGGACAAAATATTTTTTAAGTGGGCATTGTATCCTAAAATACTGTACATTATGACAAGGGTTTTAAGAAATTTCCTATTGGATAACCCCTTCCTTCCAGGTTATATTCCTTGTACCAATTCACCTGTTTACCCATCTGTTCCTGTGTTATTCCTTTACCAGTACAGTAGTTGAAAAATCCAATTTGTATCATGATATGTAGTCAATAGCAATTTATTGAAATTTGTTTTAATATAGCTTTATAAACATAAATGTATTTTGATTTCAAAATTTGCTAGGTTGATAAAGGCATTTTCTTATTTTGTATATGAAAAAAATAATATTTTGGACACTTTTGTTTCACTTGGATCTTTGACCCTATGTTCAGTAGGCCCAGATGACTACTGGACCCAAAAATGAAAGCATACCAACAATGTTACAGTATGTTCCAATATCCAGTTTTAAGACTTTACAGACATCAAAAACATAAGTTTGTGTTTTTTAAAAAAAAATTCTATCCTGATGTGTAAACTGACCTTTTTGTCTTTACTCTTCCCTCCAGGCCCATCCAGAACTTGGAAACATTTGGGCGATAGGCCAGCATCTTTGGACTAGAAATTTTGTTGCAGTCTATCCTCTTCTCACTCAAGATTGGTCAGATGAAATCAAACCTTTGATGGTTGCTTTAAGAGGTGAGATGTAGGCTCCAAATGAAAAAATCCTAGTCATAAGCAGCATTTGAAAAGGCAGAGATTGGAGGTAGGGGGTGGGCTTGTGCCACTGATTGACACTTTGCAGTTGGTTAGAGGGTAGTCTTCAGTGGTCTGTGACAATTGATAAGAGGGTGGGTCTGTGGCAGATAATGAGATGTAGTCTTCATTGGTGGTCTTTTACAATTTATGAGAGGTTGGGCGCAGGACAACCAGTGAGATGGTAGTCTCAAGTGGACTTAACATTGATAAGAGGATGGGGTCTCTGACAATTGACAGATGATAGCCTGCAGTGGTTTCATAAATGTAGCTTGCCAAATCTGAGTGCTCAATAATTGTCTGATCTGTATGAAGCACTACACCACACCCCATGGCAGGAACCCATTTTTCAGCCATATATTTTTCATTTTTTCCCCATTTTACTTGGGGAAGTACATTCAGTTCTAGGTTAAGGTCTCAGTAGGCAGATTTTTGGTGGGCAGGTAGGTATGTGTTTGCCTGGAGTGCCAGGTGGAAGTATCAAGTGGATGGTGTTCCCCCCCTCCCAGCACTGTCCACTAAAGCTACGTCCCTAAGTGGTCTTTGTCAGTGGTCTGCCACAAATATTAAAATTTTAGTCTGGTCTGTGACAATGGATAAAAAGTTGTGCATGTGACAATCATTGAGATGGTAATCTCCAGTTGGTCTTTAACAATTGACAACCAACAGTGTGGGTCTGTCACAGATAATGAGATGACAGTCTGTAGTGGTCTGTCATAATTGATAAGAAAGTGAGTGTAACATTTGACAAGACAATAGTCTTCAGTGGTCTATAGCTATTATTCCAAAGGCTTCAATAGTTGTGGATAGAACTTATGTTATACTGTTGTGGGACAAAATGTCTCGGTCTCACTGAAAATGTCTGTCTCACCTTTTCAAAAGGTTTCAGCCTCTGCAGTTGCCAGTGGATTTTTCTAAAATTTGCTGTACAGGTGTCATATTAGGGGGGGGGGGGGCAAGACATTTCTTTCCTGGCAACATGATAAACCAAGGAGAAGTGGAAATTTTTGGCCATCTTGATCATTTTTTACCTCAAGGTAAAATTGCATGAAACACAATCCCAGTGGAGGTATTGTTACTGTAGCATATAAGCCTATTCTTGTAACTGCCCGTGTCCACTGTGTACACACCATGAGTTCCCAGTCAGCCAATTACTTATCCTTCAGTAATTTTAGTATCTATTACCAGGGAGCTGCCTTAACACAGATCTCTCCTTGCTGTGTGAGGACACTTTCATACTGTGGGGTCACTATAGTGCTGTTTGGCTCATCACCAATTATGTTTCCCTGGTCAAGCTGGAGTATTGGTGAATACGATCTTTGTTACATGTTACAATTTGGAATAATGTCAATATGAATATACAGTACACAAATCAACATTTCCAATCAGCCTTCAAATGGATGGTGCATTGAAATTTTTTCCAGCACTTCATTTTTTGCTTACAAATTTCACAGAGGAGTGAGCTGGGGAGGAAAGGAGGGAGGGAGAGGAAAATAGATGAAAATAATGAGAAGGGAGAAAGGGAGTGAGGAATGGGAGAGAAAAGACATCTGGTATCTTCTCTTTCCTTATTCCTTATGCCACTGTCCTACACAAACTGGTCATTTGTAATATGACTTAAGTTTCCCATTCCAGCCCTCATAGGCAGCATTATCTTAAAGTGTACCTCAAGTCAAAAAAAATAAATAAGTAAAGTAAATATATATATTAAAAAGCATGGAAAATAAATTCTAACAGTCCAGTTCCAATCTTCATAGGACATTCCGAGCTGATATAAAATTTTGAAGTTTATTCACTCAATTTAAAAAGGTACATTGCACAATAATTTGTGATGTCATTGTTGTAAGTCAAATTACAATCTTTGACTTTCTTTGTTTTTCTGAATGAAGTTACTGCACCTTGTACCAAGGTGTAATAGCATTCTTACTCTTATGGGGTGATGTAATTAAACCCTCTCTGTGCAATATGCTATGGAAGGAAACAGGAGTGTTCAAGGTCATAAAAACATTTTAACTTTAAAAGGAAACAAAACATCCCACTAAGTTGTACAACAAGAAGGTCACAAATTATTGTGCAATAGACCAATTTGTTTAAATGCATATTCTGGAGGTAAAATTCATTAACTTCAAAATATGTAGAAAATTTTCTCTTTCAGGAGATGAAAACTGCATCTCAATAGCATATGAGTTCAGAAGCTACAGATTTTTAAAGTAATGCAATTTTTTCTTTAGATGTGGTGCATAGTGGGAAACCTGTGATGTCATCATGGCACATTAATTTGATATTGCATTCAATTTATTTATAGTATTGATTCTGCTGCAGGCAATTTTAAGCAACTTTGTAATTTGCACTCTACGTATGGTGAAAGGTAATGCTATATATACAGGAAAAGATATTCAAACATTCCAACAATATCAAATATCAAGGACAAACAGGACATTCAAGTAAAAAGAAAAACAAAGGGAAACTAAGGCAATGTGCTCACATAACATAACTTTTTTTGGCTTAGTTGAAAAGCAAAGGAATTTTTCAACAAAAATTCCCAAGCTTTAAAGTGAGATATCTTGAGTTAGGAGGTATTCAGACAGGGTTTGAAGGGTGTGGTCTAGAATATTTTTGTTTTTCTTACAAGATCCAGGTGAAAAGCAATCAGAACATGTCTTTAAGTGAGTAAACTTCAACATTTATATCTCAGCTCAGGAATGTCCTATGAAGATGGGAGCTGGACTGTTAGCATTCACTTTTCATGCTCTTTAATATTTTTGAGGTTTTGACTTGAGGAACCCGTTAAGGGGATGAACTAGCTATAGAGATTTATCCCGGACACAGTTCAGTTGCTAGGTGAAAAGTGTTTACATGCTGGTCAGCTTAACTGAATTTTCTGGGTATGCATTAAGTGTACAGTGTACACCATGATTTTGTTGAAGAGGAATTAAAACTGTACTGGTAACATCAGAATGGCTGAGTGACAGTAGCTTTGCTACTCTAGAAACATCTTTCATATCATCAATTTGAAATGTATTACTTACACAGTTGGTAACAATTCTTTTATTCCTTTGTTTGGTCAGATGCCATCAGGCAAAGAATATTCCGGTTGATTGGGCAAGCCTACACATCAATAGAAGCGGAGCAGTTTGCATCTTATGCCGGCCTACAAGTGGATGAGGCTGTTCAGGGTAAATCATTCTGCAATCATTGTAGTGGATGGCTTTAACCCTTTACCGTTGTTTGGGTCCTTTTGGACCCATATGGAGAGCGCGGTTGTCACCCATCTTTACTGTTTCACGCAGAGCTCGAAACTGGGAGTAGCTACCCGAAATTTCGGCCACAACAACGAGAGGGACAATAGTTTAAGGTCACGGGGTCAATAACCTACGGAAGTTGATGCGGGGCGTGCTACGTCCGCTTTTCCACCCACTCCCGAGGCGTGCAGATATGCCCCGATCGGAGCATAACGGTAAAGGGTTAATCTAAAGTATCTGCAGCACGGTTCTGTGTACACACGCAGAGACAGTGGCATCAGCTTTGCAGTACACACGCACCACAGACTTATTTTAACCTTTTACCGTTGTTTGGGTCCTTTTGGACCCATACGGAGAGCGCGGCTGTCACCCATCTTTGCTGTTTCACGCGGAGCTCGAAACTGCGAGTAGCTACCCGAAATTTCGGCCACAACAACGAGAGGGACAATAGTTTATGGTCTCTTGGTCAATAACCTACAGAAGTTGATGTGGGGCGTGCTACGTCTGCTTTTCCGCCCACTCCCCAGGCGCTCAAATATGCCCCGATTGGAGCACAATGGTAAAGGGTTAAGTCAATCAACACTTATAAGTAGATAACATTAAGTTTAAATGGGTCATCTTACAAAACTAAGGTGCAATATGTGTTCAACTGTTGTAACTGATGCCATGTTAAGTGTTTACAATAATTCAAATCATACCAATTAGGTATCATGGTCCATTACAACTTGCATTTGGAGTCAAATTGTTGTTCAAATTGGCATTAAAAGTGAATTGTCTATGAGTTACGTATGTCATACAACACTTCAGCCCAGGGGTATATCAACTTTTCATCCTTGAAGAGATACTTACATTAGACTACCCTGGGACCCAACATTTGACTAATTGACCTGATTGAGAGAGAGTTTACTCTTCAAAATCTAGCCAGCTGGCTTATTTATTGTGATTCAACTAGAGGCTTACTATAGTTTTACTTTTTGGTTTCTCTCCACAGCTGTTGTGGCTGAGGGATGGGATTATGATAGTGCTAACAAAGTCATTTTACCCAAAAGACCAGGTAATTTTGTAACTTTCCTGTTATCTCATTGTCAACATTTTTTGGTTTCGATGATAAGAGAAACCTATGCATTCATGATGGTGTGTGTATGTGTGTGTGTATGTGTGTGTGTGTGTGTGAGTGTGTGTTTGTGACACTTTGCTTGTTAACACGATATCTCAAGATAGGAATGTCGCTGAGTTTTCAAACTTAGTACATAGATGCCCCATATTAAGAGGAAAAACCCTATTGATTTTGGTCGAGTTGGAAGGTCATTTGAGGTCACAGGGGTCAAAAACTCGAAACACTTTACATTTAACACAACTAACTCGTTAACACGATATCTCAAGATAGGAATATCTGACAGTTTTCAGACTTGGTACTTAGATGCCCCATATGAAGAGGAAGAACCCTATCGTTTTTGGTGGAGTTCAAAGGTCACCTGGGGTCATAGGGGTTAAAGGACTCGAAACACTTTACAATAGGATATGGCACAGTAGGAATGTTTGAAAATATTCAAATTTGGTGCATAGATGTCCCATATCAAGAAAAAGAACAGCATAAGTTTTCGTTGAGTTTAAAGGTTATTTGGGGTCACAGGTGTCAAAGGACTAGAAATACTTTACATTTAACTCATTAACACAGTATCTCAATGTAGAAATGCCATAGGACTTGAAACACTTTACATTGAACTCATCAACACAGTATCTGAAGGTATGAATGTTTGAAAGTATTTAAACTTGGTTCATAAATGTCCTTTATCAAGAAAAAGAGCAATATCAGTTTTCAACGAGTTTAAAAGTTATTTGGTGTCACAGGTGTCGAAGGACTAGAAACACTTTACATTTAACTAATTAACAGAGTATCTCAATGTAGAAATGTTCATAGGACTTGAAATGTCTGGAGTTTTCAAACTTCGTACAAAGATGCTCCATATCAAGAGGAAGAATGGTATGGGTTTTGGTCAAGTTCAAAGGTCATTTGGGGTCACAGGGGGTCCAACCCGGAAAACCATGTTTACACAATATCTTAAGGTAGGAAGCTTGGATTGATTTCAAACTTAATATGTTGATGCAGTATGATGGGTAGATGAACCCTACTAATTTTGGTAGAGGTCAAAGGTCATTTGCGGTCACAGGGGGTCAAACCCCCAAAACATTTTTTACATGATATCTCAAGTTGGGAAACTTGGATTAAATTCAAACTCAAGATGTTGATGCATTATGATGTAAGCAAGAACCCTTTAGATTTTGGTAGAGGTCAAAGGTAATTTGGGGTCACAGAGGGTCAAACCCCGAAAATCTTGTTTACACGATATCTGAAGGTAGGAAGCTTGGATTGATTTGAATCTTGATTTGTTGATGCAATATGATGGGAAGAAGAACCTTATTGATTTTGGGTAGAGGTCAAAGGTTTTGTGGGGTCACAGGGGGTCAATCCCCAGAACCTTGCTTACATGATATCTCAAGGTAGGAAACATGGATTAATTTCAAACTTGATATGTTGATGGATTATGATGTATGTAAAAATCCTACTGATTTTGCTAGGGGTCAAAGGTCATCTTGGGTCACAGGGGGTCAAACTTGGAAAACCTAGTTTACAGGATATCTCAAGGTAGGAAACTTGGATTAATATCAAATGTGGTATGTTGATGCATTATGATGTAAGGAAAAATGCTGTTGATTTTGGTATAGGTCAAAGGTCATTTCGGGTTAAAGGGGGGCCGAGGCCTGAAAACATTGTTTACACGTTATGTCAAGGAAGGAAGCTTGGATTGATTTCAACCTTGAGATGTTGATGCATCATAATGTAAGGAAGAATCCTAGTGATTTTGGTAGAGGTCAAAGGTCATGTGGGGTTGCAGGGGGTCAAACTCCGAAAACCTTGTTTGCATGATATCTCAAGGTAGGAAACTTGGATCTATCTCAAACTTGGTATGTTGATGCATCATAATGTGAGGGAGAACCCTATTGATTTTGTTAGAGAACAAAGGTAATCCAGGGTCACAGGAGGCTCAAACCTGGAAAACCTGGTTTGCATGATATCTAGTGGTAGGAAGCTTGGATTTTTTGAAACTTGGTTTGTTAATGAATTATGACAAGAGGTTGGACCCTATTAATTTTGGTAAAGGTCAAAGTTCACCTGGGGTTATCCAAGGTCAAGCCTTGAAAACTCCTACTTTGTATTTCAAGGTGGGAAAATGAGAGAGAGTTCAAAGTTAGAATGTGGATGTGTGATGGTTGGAAGATGGCTTCTGTTGTCTTTGGTGGAGGTTGAAGGTCAATTGGGGTCACCAGAGATCAAACTATGAAAACTTTGTTAATAGGATAGAATATCTTAAGGCACAGCATGAAATTTGGCTTTTCATTGTAGAAGTGTTTTGGTTAAAAGAAAAACCAGTTACTTGCTGGTGGAGTCAAAGGTCACTTTGGGTCACCATGTGTTACAATAAATGCAGCATTTTTTGAAAAGAACATGTTCTGTATGCATCATCGAAACCTCAATGCATTTTTGCATTCTGGTTTTTTCATTTCGCCACCTTGGTAGATTAGACAAAAATTTCATAAAGTGGAAACTGTCCCCATGAACTTCTGTAATAAATAATAATTTCTATGCAATTCAAATTTTG
Organism: Holothuria scabra; assembly: GCA_037179385.1. NCBI lineage: Eukaryota > Metazoa > Echinodermata > Holothuroidea > Aspidochirotida > Holothuriidae > Holothuria > Holothuria scabra. Next base: position 5,892,386 of record CM074201.1, read on the forward strand.
CATATCTTGCTGTCATTCTATAGACACAATAAAAAAATTAAAAAACTGTTCTGAAATGTTAGCTTACATGGACCTTTGGCCCTTTCCTTGGGACAATCAAAACGATGTTTTGATGATGGGGCCTTTAAAAGATACCTTGACTATCTAATCTGGTTGGATAAAAGGAAATTCATTGGAATTAAGTAATAACATTGGGTGGCTATGAATCCTATATATGTATTTCCTTGCAAACTTGAAATTCTCAATTAAAAATTATTCCTACTGATTCAGAGAGTCTGGCATATGATTCAGAGAGTCTGGCATATGATTCAGAGAGTCTGTCATATTGAATGTGTAACTCACAGTATAAGTCACCAAATATGGCAAAGGGAATAAAACTTGTTTTCTTTTAATTTTCCCTTTTACTTACATGTCATTAGTTGTTCATACATTACAGTGAAAGTTTCATATATATTCCTAGGTGAATTGTTACAAAACAGAATGTTTCTTGTTTTGAAATTTAAATTTTTGTACATTAAACATTATTAAAGGTATCATATTCTTTTGTTTTGCAGTTCCTAGTAAAGCACCACCTATACCAAGTGAAAACCACATCTCACAGCTGACAGATTTTGTGACATTTCTAGAAAACTGAGGTTTACAATCTCTCAGTCATCAGATTTTGTGACATTTCTAGAAAACTGAGGTTTACAATCTCACAACTTACAGATTTTGAGACATTTGTTAAAAGGCTGAGGTTTACAATCTCACAACTTGCATATTTTGTGACATTTCTAGAAAGCTGAGGTTTGCAGTCTCAAAGAGAAGGAAAAAAATGTAGAGATACTTTACCACATCACGCATTTGCAGGTTTTGTTACAAAGTAAAACTGGGTTACCCAGGTAGTGAAGAAAGAAAAGGAAACAAGGTGAAAGTCAGTTTTAATTTAGAAGGGAAATGCAGTCACTTGAACTTGCAAGTAGTATAGGAGACTGCCCTGTATTATGATTGGCTGTTGAGAGTCATGTGACACTTTTCCTCCTCAGATGTGAAATTTACTAGGGTCTGCTGCTTGGTTTATTTTGTCTATGCAATACTGAAGTCCTAAAATATTGCAAAAGATACTTTGGAGATAAAAGTGAAGAAAATTGTGAGATTTCGTTTGTTGCTTCAAAATAAGTTTGGGGTGACTGCTCTTGACCTTAAAAAGGCAAAAAAGATTACACCAACATCATTTTGAAATGTTTGCCCTTCTTTTAAACATTTCTTTCATGGTATTTTGTGCGAAAAATATGCCAATAGTCTGAGTTCATATCTTGTGCAATGGGATCAAGCTTAGAATCAATTTGTATACAAAAATTTGCTTAACCCAAGCATTGTGGTAAAAATTTAGGTATTCAAATTTCATATTTACGAGATATTAATAAATGATATGAAATGAAGTATTATTTTGAATTAACTACTTAAATGTCTTGAGCTATGAATTGTTATATCAGTAGCTGAGTTTGTCTTCCCAAGAAATGGAATTGAGGAATGCAAGTGTCCTGTTAATGCTGGCTGTGATTAGTGGTTGTTATCAGCATTAAGTTTCCTAATCCTTTTGTTTGTCTGTGCCATGGATGGCTGCTGGCATTGCAAAACCCTAAAACACTTAGCTTAATAACTGCATGTTTTAAATTGAATACAACTGTCCATGGTCTAGGTAGGCCAAAGAAACAAGGAGGCAGATGGTGAGGTCCCTCAGTAATGGTTGACATTCATCTCCAGCACATGGCTGCCAGGGTTCATTCACCAACCCCACCCCCACATTCTTTTACTCGACAAGGAATCAATAAATGGTTATGGCCTCCAGTAATGGTGGACATTTGTCACCATCACTTGTTTGCTTGGATTCATCTACACAACCCCATTGTCTTCTAGTCGACAAGAAATCAATAAATGGTGATCTCCCCTAGTAGTGGTGAATGTTTGTGGCCATCACTTTGTTAATTGAATTCATCTATAGTCATTGTAATTAGCAACTAAGTGTTGCAACATCTGATTATTTGACTGTTTGGTCACAGGGCTTGGTAAGAAGCATATTCTTTTACATTGCACAATAAAATTGAGATTGTTAATGCAAGGTTAATTTATGTGTGTAAATGAATAATTGTTGTTTCTTGTATTATATGAAACAAAGAAAAACATTGTCCTACTTTTGTCTGGTTTGTGAAATGGTAATGGAGTTTAAAGGAGAAAGTAGTCTAAAGGTGGAAAAAAGAGTTGGGCCAATGGGATGATGATGATGATGATGATGATAAGAATGTCAGACTGTTTACAAACTTGGTGCCTAGATTCCTCATATTGAAAGAAAGAATTCTGTTGTTTTTGGTAGAGGTCAAAGGTTATCTAGGGTCACCAGATGCCAAAGTCTGAAAAAATTGTGAACACAATATCTCATGATGGGAAACTTGGATAGATTGCATATTTGGTATGTGGATGCATTATGGTCAGAAGATGGTCCCTATTTTTTTTGATGGCGGTAAAAGGTCATTTGGGACCATGATGACATTATTTGAAATAGAACATTTGTATACTATTGTAATCTCCATGCATTTTTGCATTCAGGTTTATGCAGAACACCTGCTTTCAAGAGCCATACCCATTATGACCTGTTCAAAGCTGTTCACAAGGTTTTTCCTTGAACATTGATATATAATTTTAAGGTGTTGCAGTATATGCATATTCAAAATTTTGTACAAAGTCCTCGCAAACCTTTGTAATCTTTATTGCATTTGCAACTTCCACAAGTAACCCATTGGAACAACTTTACATAGGGTGAACAAACTTTCTCTGTTTATGATAAATTGCTGAAGGCAAGCAAGGAATTTATGGGGTGGTGATGTCATATGTGTGTGACACTTTTGATTGTAAATGTTATCTCAAGAAGGGTTAGTTTGACCAACCTCAAATTTGGTTTGTGGATTAGCCATGTTGAGTAGATGATCCCTATTGTTTTTGGGTAGAATTCAAAGGTCATTTGGGGTCATGAGAGGTCAACATGTCAAAACTTTTTATAAACATAGTTTCTCAAAAAAGGTAAATGTGACTATGCTGATATTTGGTGTGTCGATTATCCATTTGGATTAGATAATCCCTATTGATTTTGGTGGAGGTCAAAGCTCATTTGAGATCACCAGAGGTCAAATGATAAATAGGTTGGGAATTTCTTCAAGAATCTTGGGAATTTCTTATAAACATGATACTGTATCTCAAGTTGGATAATTGTGGCGGATCTCATGCTTAGCATGTGCATTGGTCATACCAAGTAGATGAACCTATTGTTTTTGGTTGAGGTCAGAGGTCACTTGGGGTTACTGGAGGTCAGATGGTCAAAATATTGTAAACATATCTCAAGAAGGGTAACAGTGCAGGATCTGATACTTGGCTTGTGCATTTCCCATACTAACTTAAGTAGATAAACCTATCATTTTTGGTGGAGATCAAAGGTCATTTGGGGTCATTAGTGGTCTAATGGTATTAAAAACCTTGGGAATTGCTTAATTGTAAAGAAGATATTCTAAGTTGGATAACTGTGAGGGATCTCCTGTGTAGCATATGCATTGTTCGTACAAAGTATTGTTTTTGGTAGAGGCCAAAGGTCACTTGGGGTCACCAAAGGTTAGAAGTTCAAAACCTTATTAACCTTTCTCAAGGTGGGTAACAGTGAGGGATCTCACACTAAGCATGTATATTGCCCATATTCCATAGATGGATCCTGTCACTTTTGTGAAGTCATCAGAGGTTGGGACTCAAAAATCTTGCTAACACAATATATCAATGAGGGTAACTAAGTGAAGATCTCATATTATTGCAGGATTTGCATTACACATATTGAAAAGGCCATCACCATTGTTTTTGGCCATTAAGGAAACACTTTCAATTTGAAAAAACAAACTTACATTTCAGCAGCAAGGAATCACTAACCTTTTGTGGCTTTCTGGGGTTTTTTTTGTGATTTTTTTTATTTCAGTGATCTACTTGGATTGATTTAATGTGCATGAAAAAAATTACAGTAAAGTACCTGTGATAAATGTGGGCCCTGGTCTCGAACTCGAATCTAATGTCATAACAACACAGTCATAAAGAATACATACAAATGTGTGAAACTACCAAAACTTTCATTGAACTGACAAATTTTCTTTATTTTGAGCAATATTTTATGCAAATAGCATTCAATAACAAACAAATTTTGTTATTCAAGAAAAATAACCTTTGCTGTTGAAAATGTAGTTTTTCCTTCAAAAAGACAAGCAGAGAAAGAGGTGTTATAATTACAATGGTATCATGCCATGGGTGAAAGGAAAGTTTCATTCTGAAACTTGGTATTGATCAAAATATGATCAAAATGTTAAAACTTTACCTGGCAAAGAATACAAGTACAGTATCATCTCAATGAACCAGAAATACAAGGAATGAAAAAGCACATCTTAAATTACAACAACAGCTCAACATATAACATTGGGATTGAAGCATACAGAAGACTGCATATAAGTGGCATTGTTAGATCCTAATGTAATAGTCTTTTATATAACTCTTGGTAAATAAAATACCACAAAAAGAGTAATGAATGCCCACATACTTCATTTTGTGGTAAAGGGCTAGCATTCATATTTTAATGTTGGTTTTAAACCCACAATTTTGTATCGTATTAGACATTCTAGATTAATTTTACATTCCCACTTTTAACACTGTTATGCCTGCACTAAACCTGAAGTAGTATGATGCAGTTGGCTTTTACAACAGCCTCATAAATATTCAACACCACCATGACAATGAAAACACTCAAAGTAAATAAAAAACCACATATATCATTGAAGTAGTTCTTCTGAATCTGTGGTGAGAGGAAGTTCAGTACATTACCAAAGGGCTAGTGTTATGAGAAGTTGAGCATTTGTTTCAGAGTTACACAAACTATAGCCCTCTTTCTCTGCCCTTGTCCCTTCCCTGTCTGACACAAAAGGAAGAGTTTCATACATTAGCAAAACCATATGAAAGCATCTTATAACTTCAGAGGTGGTCAAGAGTTTGAGTCCTGGCCGGGTCATACCGAAGACTTAAAAAACAGAACCTACTGCCATTGTGGTCGGTGCTCACCATAAGGAATGGCGTAGGAAATACAAGCCAGTGAGTCACAACTGGAAAAAAGGTTAAGATTAGCTCAACTTAAACCAATAGAGGCTTTTCACATGACGTCATAATACTCTCCGGCGGCCATGTTGGAGTACATGTAACTACGTAGTAAACCACACGGGACACGCTTGCTCCTTAAATCTGTATACACCGTGCATGTCACAGTGCACACTGTGCAGTGCGTTCCGCACAAAGCCACGTGTATTTGGCTTGATTGTTCTCCAGCATGGCGGTTCCGTGACGTAATTGCAAAGCCTCTATTGGTCAAAAACTGAGCAATAAAACTCCCATCTAATTTACAAACTTATCACTGAATGCCAACCAGTGTTTGCACCAAAACTTACAACTGAAAGATTCTTCAAAATACTGATATACTGAAGGGAAATACTCCTAAAATATTGTCTTTAAATTCAATGAATTATAAAAAATTCTCCCAGAAGATAAAAATGACTTAATTTTTCATTACATAAAATTGATTCAAAGGAAGCCTGATTCTGACATAGTAACCACATTAAATTGTGACTCACATGACAACCTCAACATCTTTTCATTTGATTGATGAGGGGGTCCCAAAATAAAGAAGGGGATATTGAAGGCCATCCCCTCCCCTGCTCTTAATTGGCTTGGCTGTCCTGATTGGTAGGCAGATCTGTCATTTTTAAAAGTCTTGTTCCCTCAGGTACATTACATGCTAATCAATTGTTTTGTAATTATTTAAAGGAAAATGCAATCCAACAAAGAATCACAAATTTAATGGTCTATTTCAGAAAAGCTCCATTACAGCTGATAATAAAAACATAATTTCAAAAACTCATTAAATCTTTTATTTGAATTAAGCATTGAGGGAATGAGTTAAGTTTTATCAACCTCTTTGTACTAAACTCATGTCAAGTATACTTGGAACAAAATTCTGGTCGGTTTAAACAAACTTTTTGACATGGTTTTCTTTTGTTCAAAACAACTGATGTTTTGAAAAAAATTTGGTAATTCATAAAAAAGCATTTTCAGCAAGTCTTGAATAGATGCATTGTGTAAAAATGCACCAACATGGCATACAATTACAGAAGCTACATATTTTAAAACAGTTTTCCAAATACACTAAAAAGGCTTAATATCATTCAAAATGTCATGCATTGCAAAAGTTATGGAAGTTAAACTCCATTTTTTGAAATTTTGACAATTTTAGCCAATAAATTTTGCAAAGATACAATTATCTTGAAATAATTTATATGAGAACCTTTCATGAAAATAAAACTACTGGTCAGCCTTTAATTGAATATTACCACTTTTTTCCCCAAAATCACAGTTTGAAAGGTTCACAAGTGTCCTAGTTCACAAATTGCAACATTTCTCAGTTACTAGAAATATGTCAGACTATCAAGCAATCTATGACAATATAATAGATTGAGAATCTTAGCAGGCATTTTTCAAAAGGAATTATCATCTAACATGCAGTCTGTTTTTGAAGGATGTGATGATATTGTTGGTAAAAATAATGCAACTGCCTTTTCTTTGCCACAAATCTGCCTCATATGTATATGTTATTGCATTTTGATACCAAATTTTAATAGAACATGAAAGTTTTCAAGCTTAGCACTGCCAAATATAATATATGTGTATATGGTACTAAGCCTGAATGGAACATAACATGATTTTGATATGGATGTTTTCAAGAGTAGTAGCCTCTTACATGATACTTGAACAAATAAAGTGCATTTTGAAGTATCACCATATAAATACTCATGATGCACTGTCTTAAACCAACATTATTTCAAATTTACCCTGTAACCCTGATTTTTTAAGTATCATGCAAGACTGAATGTAGTCCACTCATTGACCAATTTCCAGCCATGGGCATGCTGAATATCTCTTGGACAGGGGCAGTGCTATGGCTGCACTCTAGTAGGTACCAAATGGAGCACTTTCTAAATAAATTTTAATTTATGAGACAGAACTGCCCCCCCCCCTTTTCTACAAAACCTGACAGAAAAATTGGCTTTGTCATTACTCCTGTTTAGGGTACACTGCAGTTTCTGACTCAAATGCTTATGATTCCACCTACATGTTAAAATGGATCATGGGAAATTAGAATAAAGCAGACATTTCAATGAATCAGTTTTTAAGCACTAATGCTTACACCAAAACTCCACCCAGCAACATTTGAGACAGAGCAATAAGAAAAAAATATTTATGTAAGAGTCCATTATACACATTTTTCAGAGACAAAAAGTTTTTTTATGTTGTAATTTGGCAGAACAAGCCTCACATTAATAAAGCACAAATTCAAAAAAATTAGAACAGCAGCATAAGTAGCAAGTGTATAGATTCTGTGGACAACATCCAGGTCCCAGAGGATTTGGGTGCAAGGGGGAGGGGGTAACCCAACCAACCTGAGCATGCAGGGTACCCTTGCTACCCTGTACTTCCTCCCCATGGAGATTGGAAGGGGTCTTAGGTTTGGGGTCCCATTGGTGCTACACCATGACACTGGAAACATTGCAGCCCTTCAAACCCCTCTACATTTAGAGATCCCCTACCATATGCTTTAGGCATGCTGCATTGTAATCGTTGTAGGTATGTCTTCCTCTGTGACAACAGCACCTGCTGACTGCCATATTGGTCTTTGCAGCTGGTGTTTATGGTAGAACCCTAGAAACGGTCATGGTGCAATAAATGCCTGCTGTCAAAATTTTCAGCAGACAGAAAGACATGTGAAAACCTCACCACGGATCACAAGAGTGTACCCTCTCCTAAAAACTCATCCCTAACTATGCCTCCTTCACCATCTTTACTTATTGTTCCAAGACTAGCTGATGGCCCTGCTATATGTCCCTGTGAGTCCTTAGAAACATTTAATTCCCTCGCAGCATCTCGTTCATGCCACACTTTTGTCTCACACTTAGTCTCCTCTTTAATATTCTTAGTTTCTGTTTCCACTGTGCTTTCAATATCTCCCTTCTCAAGAATTTCATTTCCATGGGATGTAGTAAAATGTTGTGAGTTTTCAACTCTTCTATCTGAGTCTGGTCCTTCACAAACTTTTTCCTTTGCTTTGGAATCATATCTGATGCACTTACTTCCATGCTTGAAAGAGGATTCCAGTGTTACTTCATTTCTGTTGTCACATCCACTTGGTTGACTGGGTAAAGTAGGCCTATTCCCTTCTTGGTCCCCTCCCCCAATGGCTTCGTTCCTATCCTCTTGAGCCAAATCAACCTTACTCAGAACCACTTTATCACTGGCGGCATCATTTCTACAAATGTTAATAGTTTGTACTAAACTAGATGATGCAGACTTGGGACGTTGAGCTATTTTCTTTGTTGCGATTTTCTTGTCACCTCCTGGTCCCCAGACAGGTGTACCATCAGCTTCAATGTTTGCTTTTGCAGCATTTTCACTTGTAGCCTTTCCTGAATCAATCTTTAATGGCAATTGTCGTGTCTGACCACCAAAGGATGAGGACTCCCGACAAACCCGAGGGGATGTCTTGGAACTAGTTGGAGCAGACTTAGTTACAGATGACACCTTCGAGGGAGACGTCCTCAAAGGAGAGGTTGAAAGTTTTGAGGCTGAGGAAGAAACTTTGAGAGACATTGGGTCATTAGATTTTACCACCATTTGACCTCTTGAGGATCTAAGAGATGGTGATGACTTGCCTTTGCCTGAACTGTGACCTCCAGACTTACTTTGATGCCCATGCCCTTTGAGGGCAGACTTGCCTTTACGAGAAGACACATGCTCCACTTGGGCACCCTTCACAGAACTCTTAGATGATGAGGGTCTGTCTGCAGTAGATTTTGAACTGACAGTATCTAGACTTACACTGTGAGGAGTTAAAAGAACCTTTCTGAACTCAGCTAACTGTTCACTGTCTTCTGTGTCTTGACTGTAACTAGCTGGAGAATCGCTGGTACTGGCAATCAATGGATCTTGAAAATCAAACAACAAACATCACAGTTTAAAATGACATAACTGAGACAGTAGTTTACCCCTTGAGATGAAAAATTTATTATTTTTCATAAACAAAACAACATAATGTCATAGAAAAGTGAAAGGACCTTGACAAAAATCTTACTGATTGAAGGATCAACTACATTGTCCAGTGGTTAGAGCATCAGACTTACAGTCAGGAGGTTGGGAGTTCAAGTCCAGGTGGGGTCACACGGAAGACTTTATAACTGTAACCTACTGCCAATGTGATTGGTGCTCAGCATGAGCAACTGAGAATGGAAAACCAGCAAGTGGGCCACAAGTGGACAAAAGATAGTGGCCAGCCAGACTGAAACCAGTTGGTTAGAAACCCAAACTCACAATCTCCTCCAACTCCATCTTCCCTGTCCGCCAAAATCATTATTCAGACAGAAGATATCAAGCTCTCGATTCACCGCTGAGTAAATTTCCAAGAAGAATATTTTTGGTAATGTTCAACACACTCAATTGTTTGGAGAAACCCCCTTTGGTTTCTCTCCAATCAATTCCAAACAAATTGCTATTAAAGTCAGCCTCAATGAACTAAAAGATGAAATAACATGTTTTCATGACTGGTGCTCTGTCCAAACATGATAATGTTGCACCAGGTTTAGTTAGATGGAATAAATGGGATTAAGTTTCAAACCAATTGGTTGAAGTTGGCCCCTTTTCCACTTGTAGCTCACTTGCTTTTTTTTCCTACTCCGTTGCTAATGCTGAGCACTGAGCAGAATGACAGTAGGTTATGAAATCTTGGGTATGACCTGGCCAGGTGTTGGACTCCACGCCTTCCAGCTACAAGTAAGATGTGTTGTACCAGGAAGTAAAATATCAATATTTCAGTTCTCACAATAAGATTTCAGTAATTTAGAAATGAAAGTATTTCGGATAATATTACAACCAAAAAAATGCTAATAGTTTTACAATGATACAAGACATTAACGTGATTTATAGGAAATATAAGAAAGATATAAAATTTTGAGCAAAGTATAGGCCAATTATAAGCAAAGTATTAGAAACACACCAAATATCTTTGGTATTTTTTTTATCTGTATCTCTAGTGCCAGTACTCACATCAGAACCGGAATACCAAACAACCCTAATAATTATGAATTGAATAATTGCATATGTTTCAAAATTTTCTTTAAACTACATCAGACAGCAAATCAAAACCAATATCCTGATAAAGCTTTCATACCTTGTTGAGTTTGTTGAATATCTTGCAAGGATAAAGCCATAGCCCTCTGAAGGTCAAAATCAAATGAACTGAATGATGATGAAGGACCTTTAAAAAGAAAGAGATACCTCATTATCTTTAAGATTTAGAAAATTACTATTTCATAGCCCCTTGTTGCAAAATTTCAAAGGGGAGTGGGGAATGGTACCTACAGAATCAGAAACAGAATTACATGATGTCAAATAATGCATCAGGGGTTACTACATATTGGCACAGCATTCTTCAGGAGAGAATTCACTTAACCCTAAAAAATTGGGATGAAAAAACAGATGATACTAATCAACAAAACATGGCTGTACCAAACAAGTATATTGTGGTCTTTATATGACATTAAGCATAGTGCTTACAGCCAAAGGATGGTTTGGGTAGCACCTCTGCAACATTGACCTCTCAAGAATGTTATATTGTTTGTCCCAGCTTTAGTCAAAATAATCATAAAGACATTGCAAAAAAATTGTTTGAGATTTGCTGAATTTAAGGGACAGTTAACATACTGAGAAGAACAGCCCTAATTATTACAGTCTTAATCCTCTCACCCAAAACAGTTTAAATTCTCCTAACATACCTACTTAAGCCCCTCCCACAACTGTCTGTTAAACTTATTCTCATCTGGACACAATCTTAATTTATTGCTTCAGGGTGAGTATGCAAGACCCCAATGTGCAATCAAATATCTCAGTACAGTGCAGGCTGGGCAATATGAGCTAGAGTAGAACTCTGCATTTTTTGAACTTGCTGTCAGTCAAAGAGCTGTGTCAATTGAGAATTTCTGTAGGCTACTAGGCAAATTGTAGTTTTGGGTGAAATTGAGTGCCTTAAATATCATTCAGAAAATTACATATGATTGAATTATGCAATTCTCTCAAAGCCAACAGACAATGAGTAAAGCTATCATCAAGTCTGAATTAATACTGTGACATATAGTACAATGTTCTACAGGGGTACTGAAATTAATTGAAGCTTTTATCATATGTGGTCATATGATGTTGTCTAAGTAGAGGAGAGTGTGAAGCTTGGGCAAGGCCGTGCGGAGCGCCTCGAGATTAAGTGGAGCTCCTGGGATTATGTGGGGCTGCTCCGCAAAGCTTCTCTCCATTCTACGGGGCTTAGACATGTATTGTGTTAGGGTTTAGGGATTTATTCCCATCCCTGTGGATCATTGTCCCTGCACGAAGATTATCCGGGCTTACCGTAATCTACTCTTTCATGTTACCTCATGTTATGTAACATTACGAAACTTGTCCGCTTTTCCATAAAAGTAATCTGGGGTCAGATATTTTCGGGTCGCAACTTTATTGTAAAAATGCAAATTTGTTCATATTTCCCTTCACTTAAGCACTCGTACGACTTGTGTGAATGGTATGATTATTTTAAGCCAATTGTGTTCAGCCTGGTATAAAAAGTATGAATTAGTAGCGTCCAGGCAGATCCATCCAGTTACTACACAGTTAAGATTGTTTTTTTGAGTGTTCAGCAGGACACAGAACAGCAGGAAATGCCGCAAGCAGGGTTCTGGCAACGCCCTTCAGCCGGGGAAGCTTCAACTGTGTTTGCACACCGCTGTAATTGATTTAGTTTTCTACTTAGTGTTTTATTTGTTGTTTGTGTAGCAGTTACTTTTCGTTTTGTATTCAAGAGAGAATCACTTTATTAAAGTTACGTATTTTTAACTGGGAGAAGAAGCTTCCAGCTTTTGGATCCCGTATTAAATTATTTTCCAACTTTGAGCCTGTCTAACGTGCCATTTTTTCAATTTGTGAACTGTCATTGGCCAATTAAAATACACCAACTTAGGCCAAGACTCCCCACTGCTGCAGGCCAGCTCGCTACCACGCCAGGGACTAACAAAGCACCCAAGAAAAGAAGAAAACCGTTACAATACAATACTTTAAAACCAAAATGTTTTCCACTGGAATGAAGTGAATATTTAAATATTATAAAAGGGAGGGACAAACAGGCAAAAATAACATAGAAGTAATGTTGTTAGGTTTCATATACATGCATAGGACATCCCAGAACAGACGAGCATGCCCTTGTTGAGGAAGCAGCATCGCAACTAACAGCAGCACTACTGACTTTGTAGGTTGTGTACGAAAGTCTACTTCACATGAACGGGTTAGTTAGATGGAGTTTAATGACAGGGTTTATGAGGGAATGGTGTGTTTTTTTGTTTTTGTTTGAAAATAGTATTATGTGACATCAATGCATAAAGTCTATTGATCCAAGAAAAACTAAAAAAAGGGCACAACATAAGTAGCTCACCATCGTCAGTTATAGTCCTATCACTGCGATGTCGTAGCAACTTGGATCTGTAAAGTTACATGGGAGAAAAATACTTGATTCAATCAAACATTATTTAGCAAATTCTTCAGCTTCAAAAACATTTGTTTTATCAAATCTTTGCTTTAAATCCCATACTAAAGAAAGCTGATGTCAGTTATTACAAAATTGGTCGTTGTAGTTAAAATTGATGCATATTTTAACTGAGAAATGCAAAAGAAATTGGTACCTTTTAGGCAACTTTGGAATTTTCTGTTTCCTATGGTGAGGAGGTTCTATGGTGGAATGCTGTGATGGACTAGTCTCTTCTGAAGCAGTTCCAGAAAGAGATTCAGCCTGTTGCATCAATAAAAGACGAGACATTTCCAAGGCTTGCATCAAACCGGCAGACATAGTTGATTGATCTGAGAAGATATAGAAGAAAGATCAGAAGAGAATTTTAGTGGAATTTTCACAATCAAGGAGGTCCTTTTCATGTTATTACAAGAAAGTTTACCTGCAGTTGGTCAAGTAAAGCACTGATAGATATTTATAAAAACTTGATATAAATATAAATCACTCTAGGTGTTTAAACCAATCTTTAAACAGTTGATAAAAAAATCACAATGTCAACATTGACAATAAAAAATTCCATCAAGAACATAACTGGCAACTGCCAGTCAGATCAAGTTCCCTCCTGGACATGATTTCAGAAAAAATGAAACAATATGTCACAATCACTTTTTATTTCTACCCCAAGCAGTGCCATTTTACTTATCTTCCAATGAAATACCTCTGACCTCACATCACTTTCCATATGGGTGCAAAAGAAACCTTGTTCCACAGAACTGAGATAAGGAATCTTTGAAAGTTGCATTTCTTAGAAGTTTTCACTGTTTACAAAGTCCATTATCCCAGGTTTTTAAGGACCATGTCAAAATGCATTATTAGGTGCTGGGTAGATCACCATCCCTTCTGAACAAGGTTTCATATGACAATTACGGTAAAAAATTACTGCTTTCAATTCTCCTGCCTCTTTTTTACCGCTTTCAATTCTCCTGCCTCCCCCCCCCCCCTCTTTCTCCTCGGGAGTTCTCAAGTGGTTTAAGTCAGGGAATACTTTTACTTTAGTTCCTGCTTTAAATTTGTTGCATTCCTGGAGAGTAAGGACAATATTTTGCTTTTTAAAGCGAACTGCTTAATTAAGTTCTAACAGACCACCTTCCTTTCCTCTTTGCAAACTTTCATCCCACAGCAATTTCTGTGGTTCTCACTTGATTCCCAGTCTCATTTTTGTTTAAGGTACATTTGTTAAAATGATACAAAATATATTCCAAATGGATTTGTTGAATACTAACCATTATCTGTTTGTCCAGACTTTGAATTCTGTAGAGATGGTGAGGAGTCTGGGCTCTGACTGTCATCATTACAACTATAACTACACATGGCATCTTGGATGGAAGCTTCAATCGCCTTACGAAGGTCTTCATCCTATGAAATAAACACAAATACAAATATTAAAACTGGTACTCTCTGTTAGCATGATATAATGGAGGACCTGTGGGTTGCCACCCCCTGACTTGCTTGGCACTCCCAGTACAAGGAAGATATACCCCTCTCCTGCATCCCAAGGAGCTATTTATTATTGCATTCACACATGCTGACCCCCCATTTATGACCACCTCCCCCCCCCCCCCCATGAACGAGGTGGCTGAATATGCCTTTAGAATGGTGAACAACCTAGCACCAAATATCACCAAATGTATGTCTGCCTCTCAGAAGTTATCAGCTGTGAGTACTTCCCTAGATTTGTTCAAACGTAGGGTTCCGGTGAAGATGTCCTCATGAAATGCATTTTCACAAGCCAGGGTTTCACCAGGGAAGGGGGGAAAAGAGGATTTGCCCTCCTTTCCAGAAAAAGGAGGGTAAAATCCTCCTTGCCTCTTCATTTCAACACAATTTTGGAAAATGTCAGTATCTTGGTTCCTCATATAAAAACAGGGCACACTTGCAGAAATGCCCAATTTGTATAAAATAAGCACCTTTTAAAGCCCTTTACATTGCACCTTACAGGGGTCCTGAAGGAAGCTTTTGTCCCCCTGAAGAGGCCTGAACCCACCTGTTTACAGCATCAATTTGAACTTGGGTCTGGCACTAAAACAACCCCTACCCCCAATGGTGGGGTGGGAAAAACTCTGTGGTGCAGTCAATACAACACAAAAATTATTTGGTTGATATACTGCCTTCATACTGTGTCACTGTATTACTTACAGGACAGGGAAGCTTTGCTAACGTTAATAGAATTTTGTAAGAGAGTAAACAGGTTTCTCGTTCATGGACTATCTAAAGTTTACTTGAAACGGCCTTTGCAATCAAAATTCCAAACCTAACTTAAAATACTGTCTACTCAAAGCTACCCAACATTGTCTGACAGTCCAACAATAATACAGGTTTTACTTCATAACTGGTTGCTGATCATCATGGAGAACAGATCAGTCTACACAACATGGGCCCAGGATAATTTCTTTTTCATGTAGTTTATCAAAATGTTTTAAAAATTCTATAAGTGTAGCAAAATAGACTATGACTTTATATTATGCATTTTAAAGGGAAATATTGCATTTGTTTTGCAAGAAAAATCAATTCTTTTAAAACTGATATTTATTGACACAAGTTGATAGATCATGAAAAAAAAAATAAGGCAGTACGGGTAGCCTTCTTTTAAAGAAATAAGTTTCCCACAGATAGAAATTCAGTTGTTTGTTGCTCAAGAATAATTTGTTCACCCAAACTTTCAATATTTCAAATGATGCAACGTCCATGGCTCTTCTTGGGCATAGTATTCTGAAGAGATGTAGCTTTTCCTGGGGTTTATGTTTAAGACTGAATTGTTGGATAGTGTATAAACAATTTTCTTTGCGCTCTTTGTTGGAGCATTTTAAACACAATATTTTGCTTTAAAGAGTGAATGTCTTTTATATCCCAAAATACCCATATGCAATTACTGGAACAAACATTACTTCAGTAAATAATATACTTCCCATCTATAGGGCCTAGCTTTCACACTCCCCCTCCCCTTCCACTTCCACTTCCTCACCAAGTTTCACACCCCCCCACCCCCCTTCCACTTTGCCAATCCCTCATCAAGCTACCTATTTTGGTGTCACCCTGATTTTAAGCATCTTAAAAAAGCTCTTACATCATCATCTGAGCCATCCGTCCATGGGGGACACTCTTCTGCATGCTGGTATGAAGGGGCTGGTTTAGACACCTGCGGGGAATCTGGGGGCAAGAACCCTTTGCTAACTGCTGATAGGAACTCATTGCGTTTCCTGGTGGTGAGATGCATGGTGTGAACGACCTTTGGCCTTGGGGTTCGTAAGAACTGACGAGCCACCATCTGTGAAAGTGTTTCGGTTGACTCTTCTAGTTCATTCTGAAGGAGAAGAATAGGAAAGCAGCTAGAGATGAACAGCAGATTAAAATAAAGGTGGTAGCTCTTCATCTGGAGAAAATAGTGTGACTCATGTAAAAAGATCATTGGAGAATGAAATAACAGAGTACTGTGACAAAAGACCTTAAGAGCAAACCTCTCAGAATGTGAGCTCTTAGCAGTAACCTGTCTTCCTCATGTAACATATAATGTACAGTAAATACAATGCACAATTTGCTACTCAGATAGCAATATAACAACACAATGCACCTTTTCTTACTCAGACTCCTGAATCATACATTGAATCATACATTGCTGTCATCATTTTACAAAGATCATCTCCTAGGGAATTCATCTCTGAGCGTGGTACCAAGTTTCCACTGTTTGGGAGACCATGAAGCTGTCCTGACAGCAAAATATTCAGCTACAAAACTGATATCGTCCATATGATAAAATGATGAATATCCCCTCTCAAATTTTCATAACTGTATATTAGGAATGTACAACTGCTAATAGGACTAACATCCATGATTGCATATATAAAACCTCTGCATTTCAATGCTATCATGATTCATCCCTATTCACTATATTGTGACCTTCGTGTTCTTAAAGTATCATCTCCCACTCCCATCTCAACATCCTTCCACCCATTGTCCCTCTTCCACTGTTAATCTTACCTGCATGAATTCAAAAATTTGTTTGCTTCCTCCCTTATCCTCCAGGAAGTAGCCATATGGGTAAGAAAATCTGAGGACAACTCTGGCTCTCAATAGCTCTTCAATGGCTAACAGGATAAATTTGGTCTCTTCTCCTGAGAAGCACAAAAAACAAAACACTCAGGAAAATGGCTTAAAATCACAATACACAAAATAAAATATTTTACTAGCTCAAGTTCATTCACATTTTGAAAAGTTCTTTTGGAAAATACTTTTATCACTTGTCAAACTCCCTCACCTTGTTTCTTGGCTTGGTTCCCCAGTCTCTTCATTTTGTGATGAACATTCTTCTTCAATGGTTCCTCGAGGGCAAAACTGTTACCATGGTTACGATATCTTGTGTAATAGTGCAAAAACCTGTTCAATTCCTCCATTTCTTTCATTTTCTTTTCTGCCTGCAAGTTTAAAATGTGAAAAAAAGCACTGGAAACATCACCCAGAAAATGAACCAGTCTGAAGAGCACTACAATGAGACTAAACACTGCTTTGCAGTTGTTGAAATACTACCACATGATCTTTTCTGAGATCAATTAAGCATTGTGAACAAGAACAAAACTCATTATTTGGAAATGGACCAGGAGAATGAGGAGAAAAAGAAGGAAATGACAGGAATCAAAATAAATGCAACAAACAGCTAGAGCACAACGAATTTCATGGTCAAATTTACTTTTCCAATGTTTTTGTGGGTCCAACTTGTCACTCTTTTCCACAATACATCTGCTTTTGCATTTTCATTTTCATTGCAACATTGTACTACCTAAGTGATTTTTTTCCAAAAATTACAGTTTTCAGGGTTTTTTTATTTGTGTTATCTTTATTTGCCTTGTCACAAAATTCACAAAACTTCCTGGTTCAGGAGTCTGTGAGGGACGATACGATACCTACCTCCTATCACCTATGTATACTTTTATACCTATACTTACCGTCTGGCAAACTAATAACACCGTGAGAACCCTACCATCAGATGGAGCCGTCGACCCTGTAACTTCCAATAACTTCCTATAACTTCCTTCTGCATTTTGCAGACCCCAGACAGTAAGTATAGGTATAAATGGTATACATAGGGTGATAGGAGGTAGGTGAGGACTGAAATAGACCATAGTTTTCTTAGCTGTCGTGTAAAAGTGACTTACACCTCATTTTGTATAGACAATTGATTACCAAGTCCATTTCACTCTCACTCAAACAAACAAAATTTATATTTTGCAGTAGCTCAGTCATTAGAGAGAGGATAGGGAAAAGGGAGATGGAAAGGAACAAGTGGGAAAAAACAAGAGAGGTGGAGGAAGGAAGGGTTGGTAAGGAGGAAACTTTACCTCTGACAAAAGTTCATCTGCTTTCTCTTCAACTTTCTGGACAACCTCATATCTATTGCACCGGAAATAGCCACCTGTTGCTGAGCTGTGCTTACTCCAGGGCTCCAAGCACACCCAACAAAAATCATACTTGCACTGCAAAATAGTTATCAGTGAAGAATGTATTCAATACAAAAGCACAGATAAGGGTTAGTTAGATAAGATTTAATGACACACCATTTTGAATGTGTTATAAAGTGTCATAAAGTTTACTGTGCAAATCCTCCCATTCAGTCGCCTCCTACAACAGGTAGGGAATACTGTGGACATATTCTACAACCCCCAACACACAGAGTGACAACCATTGAGGGACTTGCTGGATTTTGTGGTGCCGACTTCCTGCCAGTCAGGGGATGAGTAATAACGGTCCTATGTGCACACTATAGGTGATAGTCCGAGACAAACTTCCTCGCCACACAGGACTTCCTCAGCCCACCTAGATGCAGTTTTACGTCATACCCAGGACTGAGCAGAGATGAGGAAAATTAATACTTGCAACCACCCTCCCACTGAACAGTGGCATAGCTACTGGGGGGGCAGGGGGGCAAGTTGCCCCCCCTGGAAAAATTTTTGGGGAAATTTGATGAATCTTCTTATTATTACAAAAATTTCACAAAAATTTCTCAAAATTTTTGTTAGAATAAGAAATTGTGAGACATTTCTCATACATAATTCGTATTTTCATGCAGCAAATTAACTCAGATTTCGTCAGTGTCGCATGAACCGGCCCAATACGTGTTCCACAGAAATGTCCTCGCCGCGTAGCAGATTGAATGATCTCTTGTGTTTGTATACGCACGGGGGTTATGATCAGTGCATTTCAGTGCACAGGAAGCTGTTATTCAGGTGATACTTTGGGCAGTGGCGTAGCTACTGGGGGGGCAGGGGGGCAAGTTGCCCCCCCTGGAAAAATTTTTGGGGAAATTTAGTGAAAATGGGGAAATTTGATGAATCTTCTTATTATTACAAAAAATTTCACAAAAATTTCTCAAAATTTTTGTTAGAATAAGAAATTGTGAGACATTTCTCATACATAATTCGTATTTTCATGCAGCAAATTAACTCAGATTTCGTCAGTGTCGCATGAACCGGCCCAATACGTGTTCCACAGAAATGTCCTCGCCGCGTAGCAGATTGAATGATCTCTTGTGTTTGTATACGCACGGGGGTTATGATCAGTGCATTTCAGTGCACAGGAAGCTGTTATTCAGGTGATACTTTGGGAATTCAGTGAAAGGATGTGAAAACTAACAAGTCACTACCGTAGACCCCCGAGGTTGTTATGTTCTTCTAAAAGCTAGCAGTAGCTGTACGATTTTACTCTGTGTTCATAACGATGGATGGGGCTGAAACAATCCATGGCCAACAATAAACTTAAATTTAATCTAGAAATTAGAATTAACGGGATCCATGGGCATACTTAGATTTTGTTACTTAGCCGAATCCTTAGAGGTTTACAAGCTTGTTTTTTGGAAAATAGCTTTCTGCCCACTTTGAGTGTAACAATAAATGGATAATGAGTGCCTTGTAGCCTTCTACACTTAACAGACTGCTTTTCTCACAGGATATCCTGTGTAATCGAGCCACTATTAGGCCTCCTTAGTGGTGTGCGAAGGGGAGACCATTGGGCCATGCCCCCCTCACAGATGTCACTTTTTCTTTGTTCTAGTACGTAGTCTAACTTTATTAACACAGATTTTACTTAAAAAGATAGCATATGTTGCACCAGATTGCTTATAAGGACACCCAATTTTTCAAAAATTTTCAAAGGGGAAGGATTGTCCCTGCAAGGTCTTTCAGTGATGCCAATTTTTTTTAATTCCTACAAATAGACCTAGGCAAATTCTGTCAAGTTCCAATTTTTACTTAAAAAGGTAGACTCTGTTTCCCACTGGTGGCATCGATAAAAAAGACTACATGTTTAGATTCTCTTTACAAGCATAAATGCGCTATTTTGACCATCTGAGGGGTCTGATTTTTCGAAAGTTTCTTTACACTCCGCGCCAACCAATGGTGGCGCTCCGCTTAGATAATCTTTGTGACAAAATAACATTTTGTGGCCAAGAAAAAACCACAAATACCGATCAATGTTTCTTTATTTTGACTCATAATAGTGTGCAAATTTTATGACAAGTTTTCCTTCGTAAGGTAGCATGAATGGCCTAAAGAAATGCATGCCAAGACAGAAAAGTTTCAGTTTTATCCTAATGAACCACCACGATTCAATTTTAACACTGTTCCTGTCAAAGTCGAATATCTTGCACCATTTTGCACGTAGGCTCCTTGAAAACGTCAAAAAAATTCCGGACACCCCTCCCCTTAAACCATACTACATGCCCCTCCCCCTTCAGAGAAATCCTGCGTACGCCACTGCGTTAGTACATACAAATAAACCAGATATTGTTTACCAAAATAATATACTTTGTTATTTCCGATTGCTCTATGTTATACTTTAAGATTAAAATGCAGGTTATATTACAAAATGACATGGTAATGTTGCTATACTTGTAAGTTTGCATATTTTATATGAAATACATACAAATTGACCGGGAAAAGTTTTGGGGAAATTTAAAAAAAAAAAAATACCTTTGCCCCCCCTGGAAAAAATCCTAGCTACACCACTGCCACTGAACACTGGTTTCTTTCGAAGTTTGATAAACTTTATAGCTTAAATACTGACTATGGGGTTGACCCACTGGATTGCTGAACAAATAAAAGATGACTGAAATGGAAACCACCATGCTATCCTGAAAGAAAAATGCAGTTACCCCTAGTGTAGTAGTCAGCACTGTTTACTGATTTGCCCTTGAGAGTTGTGACAATGCATTTCTCATTAAAATAGTAGAGTAGTACAGTACAGTATACAAATTGGTTTTCCTTGAATATGCCATGTTTATGTTCTAAAATATTATGAAAGATACATAGAAGTGAAATACTGAATACTTAAAAGTAAGTTTATACCAACTGCTTTGTTCCTTTGAATCACTCACTATTTCATGGTTTATATTGTAATCTTCTTGCACATAAACAGATGATAGAAATATTACAAAAGTTTGGATATTTCACTGCCTGTTGGACTAACTTTATAAATTCCCACTTAATGAGCATTATTCAGAGCCCAAATCTTGTAGAACATAACTAAGTAGTTAGCCCTCAAATTATTTTGATTATTCTGAAACAAACAGCTAAATCCCAACCATTTCTCTTTATTTCTTTTCCAAGTTTGTAAGTCATGTTTTCAGGACTTACCTATTACTATTCAACCAAGGTGGTGCCCCTGATTAATTTCACAAACCAAGGAGAAAGTTTTGCCACATGATTAACAAATGTCGTTCATGAAGTAATGTAGGCTATAAAACTAACTTAGTCTGACTGCATGTTCCCTTAATTTGAAGATCTACATCTAACGAATCATTTACTGCCCTTTTTGTTGACATCATTTCCCAGCGGACTGCTTACTGTACATTTAAAGGTTTATTAAGAAAGTGTTAGGCATTGATTTCGCAATTAAGGAAAAATGTAATGTGACATGATTTGGCGAAGGTAGTTACAGTGATGCAAACTGAGCAAAAAAAAAAGCCATAATGCCATCTAAAACATTAAAAGGATATCTTAAGATGGTGCAGATCTTTTACTGAAGTTAGCATTACATTGCCTGAACACTGAAGAGTCGAAGTTTTGCATTAAAACCATCTGTGGGGTGTCCTTAACTCCGGTGTTGATTTGATTTCAAACCAATTTGCAAACTGGCCTTTAAATAACTGGCCTTGAAATAACTGGCCTATAAATATGTTAATTTGACAAAGAAAAAGGTTTACATCGAAGGACTGCATTTGTTCTTTAATATGACAGTGTAATCTGCAATTAGTCTGACACTTTCAAAACATTTAAACTTATAGATTTCAAACACCAGATCAATGAACTGCAACTATATTGACATATTACAAGTAGGAGTCCTTGAGATGTACAGCATAGATTACCTTGGTACATTTCATATGATTGCAGCCTTCATTCTTCTGTATGGGTGAATTGCACTTAGGGCAAGGTTTAGAGTTAGTCACCAACCATAGACAATTAGCAGCACTCTCTGTATCCTCTTCTGTTTTTGTTACTGGAAAAAAGCAAAAGAACCAAAATAATGCTACATTCCTCACAATGTACCACACAGAAAAAACAGATGAGTTTTTCATTTCATTTCATCCATGAATCATCTATATTTCATTTTCCAATGGCAACAAAACTGTAGGCTGTAGCTGCATTAGCCATGCTTTGTTCCTACACACATTACAATGACATTTTTTGGCTAGTCTACTGTTGTGATGTGTAGCACCAGTGCAACAGGGCCAGCTCGGCTATTTGACATGACACCTAACAAGACAAATTAACAAGACAAATTTATGATGTCAAACATGTCTACTTCACCATTTTGGAGGAAAAAATGCAATAATTAAGGCCAATTTAATGTCATAAATAAACTCCCTTTGTCGTTTGAAGTTCAACTGGCTTCATGACCAATCGCATTTTGTTTTTTTACAAATATCGTGACTTGCCAAGGCTGCATGTATGTTTCTAACAAAACATTAAAACAGCAAAATCACCCTAATAACAATGTGAATTGAAAAGGATCTTTTCTTGATATCTTCTCTCAAACAAAAATAATTTACAAAACTTTACCTTTTCCTTCTTGACCAAATTTTTAGTTTTCTAATCCAATCACTTAAAAGTTACTACTTTTAAATCATGACAATGGACAATTTTCCAAACAGCATTTACACAGCATTGTGGGATAGAGTTTTGATGTGTGCCATTTTTTATCACAGTAAAATGCTATTTGCATAAACGACTAATGCACAAAACTGCATCCCACAATGCTTTGTAATTGCTATGTGGAATGTCAATTATACCAAAGGGAGGGACATATGCAAATAACTCACAACTCTCAGGTTGAACTTCCTTAATCTTGTCATTCCATTTACTCCAGTTTTCACAACTACATGGAGCGTGAGGTTCCCCACAGCAGTCCCTGTCAAACAAATATAATACTGAGTGAAAACATAGAAAGTGATAACCCATCATGTCAATAGGATGCACTTTCAATATAATGATAAAATGGAAAATACAGAACTTACGATGACATTATTAAAGATTTATTCAATATAGGAATAAGAGGGGTCTAGCTAAAGAATTCTGAGCAGTGACTGTGCTTTGTCAGTATAGTGTGCAAAATCTGGTGTGAGTCATTACCATCCCAAACTCATAGCTTTAAATCTGGCTGTAGAGCATTGCCTTTTTGTTAGTTTTGCCTGCAATCTTCATAATGATGTGGTATTGATGACCAGTGGGGTAGCCACAGGTTGGTTTTGGGGGTTGAAACCCCCTATTTTCAACCCCCTATGACCCAACTTTGACATGCAAAAACACCTAAAATATTCTCTCTCCCCACAGACTTTTCCCTAATGTCGTGCTCCAACCCCCACCACATGATCCTTGCTATGCTACTGTTGATGACTGCTTTGCTTTGCATCAAACAAGGAAATCAAAATGTGTGTGTTGTTCCCTTCTGCAATAATAACACATTTTCATGAGTATACAGACATATTTCTGTAGAATTTTCACTGAACATTTTGCCAGCCGGGTAATCTGGTGATTTGCTCTTCATTCCAGTCAGCAAGCATCAATGCCCACTGCAGCCATTCAACACCTGCCAGTGTGATGAGCAATGTTAAAACTGACTTCCTGCCATCGAAAGGTAAGATAAATGCCTGAGGTTAGGGCACACACAATTCTTTACAATATTAATTTGTAGCTGTACATTTCCTGGTGAGATAAGAATGTAATAAAGCACATGGAATTTATCTTATCAACCATTAACCTTGAGTTAGTTACTAAGACAGGGTATTACGTCTCAACTTAAAACCTTCTTGTTTAATTTGCAGGTGCCACAGCATGTTTCTAGATGTGGCTCACTGGATTGTTTTACCTAGTCCATTGCTTATGCAGAATTTCACACACAATATCAGTAGGTTCCATTTTTAAAGTCTAGCTTTGGAATGGCTTGACCTGGGAATAAAAACCAACCCCTGTGTGAGTAATGAACACTCTACGACTAGTCCAATCAGGTGGTCATCCTAGAGATGTAATTGAACCTAGTAGGTGAAATCAAATCTGTACTTAATGCACATTTCATTTAATCTTAAAGCAACTCATTGAGTTGTTTCATGAAACTGAACAAATTTCCAACCCTGTTAGCTTTTTTTCACATACCGATGACAAATAATCAAACTTCGCCAATCCCCTTATCCTATATGCAAATAACTGTTTTATGAGTAAGAGCTAAACAGTCAATTCAGTTTTCAAAAATTTGTGACCAGACACAAATAATGCAAAAAAAGTTAGTACACCACAAAATTCAAAATTTTAACATTTTCAATAACTATGAGATATGAAACTTGACTAATTATGCTAATTATATGCATTTTTATGTGGTAGTACCATTTAACACTCTCATTAGGTTATTGATATCAACCCAATGTGCCCCTTTCGGTGTGATTCCTGGTTGATAGAGGAATCAAGTCAGCAGTTATTAATTTCTAACAACCTAGATATGAAATGAATATTTCAAAAGAATGTTACATAGTAATGTTTTGTTGATTCTATTAAATGAAATGTTGAGAAAATAAGCCCTTAGTTAAAGAATGAATTATTAATTTTTAACAACCTAAATTGAGAAAATGCTAAAAATTCCAAGATAATTGTGCCTACCAGCAAAAAAAGTGACCAGATCCACAATCTACAGCTCTGGACATGGGTGGGGGAGAGCTGGGACTAGAAGTTGACCCTCTGTGACTTGAACCATCAACTGGCAGATCTGGTATCTTGACTGCACGACCACACTCCACTTTTGGGCACCATTTTAAGTTTGGGTTGCTATCAACAAATGCCTTCAAAACATGAAAAAGGTAAAATAATCAACATTGCGGACATTAGGGACATTACATGTAATATTTTTCCTGGCATAGCATATAGCATGTACCATTTCAATAAATGTAGGTTTTAGATAGTCCTTACTGTTGTTGCATATTTTCCTATAAAAGTAAATTCAAATCAAACAGCCCAAAAGGCTTTAGAAATCCTTTTCTATCCTAACAGATGACTTTGACTGTGACATTGTAAGACATTAGTCACAGAATTTGAAATACACCATCTCTCCTGTCAGACGTAAAAAAGGAAACATTTCAAAGACACAACAAGATATGCATACACAGTTTGTGACATCGTGTTCAGAATTACAATTTATATTTAACACACGTCTGAATCTTTTGCCTCCTTAAACATGGATTTTTAAGTTGTCTCTGGTATTGTTTTTAAATATGATCCCAGAGGGAATGTGACATAATTTGGTAACTTTGGTTTTTTCCCCATAAAATGCTGCAATAAAGCACAGTTCACTCTAAACAACTCTATCGACTGGTTGGAGTCAATGAAAGCAATTGCAGCCTGAATTAATCTACCAAAAATATCACACACCCCAGGAAGTGGAGATCTAGCGAATGGTAAAGAGTGCAAACATTCAACATCATGTTACTCTTGACTGACTTTTTCCAAAACAACAAAGAATATTGACAATTGACGTGAAAGTCCCACAGGAATACGAATCTAATCAGCCATGATATTAAAACATTCTGAGAGTGACGCATCAAAACTGGTGATAAAAAATCTACATACGTAGGGTGTGAAGTTTATTAGCATCTCTCAAGTGTTCTATTTTGAGCGTCAAATAGCAAATGCATACTGCAAAAGGAAACTGGTAGCAACCAAATGAAAGGAAATGAGCAAAAACCTTAAAGTTCACATAAACCATATGAAGTAATGATTTTGTACAATTTAATTCACTTCATTTGAATGTCACTTTTTTCTTTTTTTTAGTGTCTTTATGGCCACCACTTGATATATTTCAGCTAAGTTAGTATGGTTAAAGACCCCAACTTTTGAATAAAGTGGACATGTACAATATTATTCATTTCAAAATGGAGCATTTCCATGAAGCCTCAGCCAAAGACGATGAGTAACCCATTAAAGGCACAACCATGTTAAGTTTCATCAGTAATGGGCAATGCAATGAATGCCACTGTGGATTAGCAGAAAGGGTTATTGCTGCATTTTTGTCCACAGGGCACAGCTTCTAAATTTGGGTGTAAAGGGCACTACAACAAGATCACATGAAGCAAAGGGCAATATACCCAAACTCATCACCATCTGGGCACTACAACAAGTTTCAGCCATTGGAAGGGAAATATATAAGTGCTCACTATACTCAGTACTTCTCCAAAGCTTTATTTTACAGGCATTTATATCACTGCCACCTAAGCCATGGGAGAAGAGGGGTCACACCCCACCCCCTGAAAAATGTTCATCTACCTAAATAAAATATATCCCCTGCCTTAATGCTTCTTAATATGTTCTGCCCACTGAAAAATTTTGTATCCAGTAGCATTTTTGCCCCCTTCAGCATGTTTTCTGGGTATACAGACCTGCTGGCACTTAACACTTGAAATTACCTTAATGTCAAACCGCTGGTATCTACTGGTCATATCAGAGGATACTATACTCTCTATAACTTCAATTGGCACCAATTTAAAACATTCAAAGGCTGGACAGAGTATACCGGTAGTATTACCCTCCTGAATCTTTCCTGTGAGGTATCTGAAAAACAAAGAATTTCAAACAACAACACTGAAAATTTATTTGACTGTGTGTACTGATTGACTGCCAATAACTCACTACATGTTAGGTAACACTAAACTACTGAGTGTCCATAAGAAAGTAAGAAAGTTAGGTTTATGGGTTAGGGTTAAGTTTATGTTTATGACTTTCTAGGCCAAATTCACCCGACTCTGAATGTCTCCATTTTTTGTGAACAAACACACATAAATACAAGATGCAGTTAAAGGGCAGTGAATTTGACAACAGGTATCTCACTGAAATTTTGCAAGAACTAAATACTAATATGATCTGAAGTCTGTATCACATAACTCAGATTTCCAGATAAATATGAGAATGGGCATTTCACTATGAGGTATACACACTAACAGCAATGCAAGAAAGAGCAGTGACATGAATATGCATAATGTACTTGAATATTCTTGATATAACATTGAAAGGTTTTTACCTTTCCCAACAATCTTGGCAAAACAGATGAGAGCAGGGTATATTAATGAGAGGATGGTCCAATGATATATCTGTTAGACAGATTGCACACTGCATGGGGAAAAAAAACAAATATCATAATTGATACATAAGTAAATAAACCTCATACTTCAGGCAGAAAAACAATAAGGCTGGTGAAATTTGAAGAAATGGACCTTAGCAACCTGAAGAACCATGGTCTCATTTCAAGAGTTATTGTGAGGAAGGAGAGAGAAGAAAATTGGAGAAAAACCAGTTTCCAATATAACACAGTGCAAACAAACAGTTGCAATGCACTAGCCAAAGATCTGATAGCCAGCCCTTGAATTAGAAGCTCACTGCCTAAATCACATGTTCACCTGACTTCATATATCACGAATACAAGCAGTAAGGAATCAAATTCAACCAAGTGAATTTTTTTAACAGCGATATTTGACCTTAAAGTTTACCCTAACCTTGACAGAGGTGCCACTTCAAACAGGCTAACAAAGAAGAGGCAGATATTAGTTAATACCATTTCCAAGCTCTTGCAACCAGTTGTTAGCAACCCCCTCCCATGATGCAACTGACTAAAGGTCACCACAGTAGGTTGACAAGAGCTCACAAGCACTGGTCACTTAGTGGGCAACTGGGTTAAGGCTATGTGAATAGAGGTAGTATCAGTTAGAAATCCCAAGGTTCCCTTTTCATCCCTGTGTGTCATAGGAAGGTCAAATATTTCTTTCAAACAAGCGCAAAATTGAAGATTCCAAATTTTAGCTTAATCCACCTGACATGAGAGGCAATAAAGAGCACATTAGAAGATTTTTTCACACTGTTGCTCAGAATCTATAACATACCAGTACTCAAGGTCAACATTAATGAGTGTTTCTAGAACTGGAGACAAATTACTGGTGTGTGACTGCTGGACAGTGTCTAGTATCAAACAAACAAAGTGTAAGCAAACAATGTCAGGCCTGTAACCAACAGTTTCAAGGTCAAATGGTAAACAGTTTCAAAAGCAGCCATTAGTTTGGTGTTAAATAAAGGTCAATTCTCCAGTGTTTAAATAGTAGGTGCTAAAGAGCTGAACTGAGATATTTATGTCCAGTGATTCAAGGGCACTATACTCTTAAAGATAATCTTTAAGAGGCAATACAAATAACTCAGAAAAACAAAAAATGGCATGGTTAATGATTCCATAATAAGACTAGGTCTAGATTATGTCAAGGTCAAGGTTTTTAAGGATGCACATCTAAGATAAATGAATCTGAATACAGATTAAAACAACCCCAACATTAATTTTCTTCCATATTTATAAAGCAACTGGTTATTGTTCTTCTTTCTCCATCAAATATCATTGCTCTTTTGTTCTGCCTAGCTCTAACCATTGCGAGTAAAAGACAACTAAATAGTCATAAAATAGACTGTGGTTAGCTCCACAAATCAATTTGTAAGGCAACTGAGTGCCTTTGATTTGTCTAAAGAATTACTCTGAGACCTTTACATTCATCTGACTGGCAGCTATTGACTTACAGACATGTTTTCTCTAAAGCCTCTCCTCAAGGTATGTTGTTCTAAAGATGACAGTCTATGTTCTGTTCTCAGTCCTTCTATGTTTTCAGGTGGCTTCACTCCACTGGTTTCACAACATTCCCTAGGGTTGGTTATCCAAGCCTCAAGGAGAAGTTCTCTAGACCAATCTATAAAAAACATGAACAAAAAAAAATGTTAAGTGGGTAATACTAACACATGGGGCAGAAGTAGCAGTATAGCATTAATACTTATACATTTAAGCAAGCTTTCCTTTTCACATTCCTCCATCCTCAACAAAAAAATTATCCACAAGAAACACCTTCAAAATTTTTCCATTTATCCCATTAAAGTTTACAAAAATTGTTGCAATTCCACACTCTCTCTTTCCACCCCTCCCCTTCCCCAGTCCCCTTTCCAGGTGCACAAACAATCAAAACACTGCAGTCATGCATTGGTGAAAGCACATTTCCATACCCAAATTTTCACAAATTCACAATCTGGATGTCCCACTCCCATGTCTCTCTTAAATGTCCACTTCAATTTCAATTTCAAATTTATTTTTCAAATGATTTGTCACAAAATTTTCCTACAATAATATCGTAAGGCAGTTTAGGTATGACGGACACACTACAAAAACAGAAAAGACTGTTACATAAGCTGGTGACAACGAAAGTGACCACTGTCAGCCAAAGCTTCCTAATTTGAGACACTTCACACAAATGCTCTCTCATTGCAGTTGACAGGTAGCATAACCTTCATACATATGAAATTTCCTAAGAACACATTCCTAAGCAGACCAATTTATACCTAAAATGTAAAACCCCCCCGTTCACAATGAATGAAGTGTCATACCATATTGTCGGAGTAAGGCCTCTGCAGTAAATAGAGGTACCCTCAACATATCTGCTGTTTCCACCAACAACTGGTCCTTTTCTCCTTGTAGGTCCTGGATCCTCATACCTAAATAGGTCTGTAATGGATTGGAGGAAAGAGAGAAAATTAAGATGTACCATCTTACCAAAGAAAAAATCACAAATGCTACTTATCTCTTACATTTTGTATGTAGCTAACTGTACAAAGAGGAGATGGTTTCAAATTTGTAATAAATTTTCATATTATTAATCTTTTGCCACAACATCTAATCCCAAGTTTGATGTTCCCAACATTAACACTTCAGCACATTACAGTAGCACAATGGTAACATAACCAACCAAAGAAGCCAAACCCTTTCTCATTTGCAAGTTTTATTCCAGTTATGTTTAACTCCTACATGACTACTTTGATATGTTCCTAATGCAACAGTATCTTCCCACCTTAATAACAGTCCTGAGTACATGTTTAAATACAACACATTCAACTTACAATCAATCCCCCATAAGCATGTCCCCTTTCCTATTGCCAGCTCACTGTTAGTTTGTATTGCATGGTTAAGCTTTACTAAGCAAGATGACATACTTTATGGAAACACAATCTGGCACAGAGCTAGCAGTATGACTAATCTGTATATGTGCATCCTTTTTTGCATACATCTCCCCCCTCCCCCCCCACTCCACATGTATTCAACACTCAAACCATTTAAGTTCAATTGAGTGCCAAATCTTGGACTGAGTTATCTATCTTATGAAGAACATAGGTACTAGGCTTCCCCCCTCCTCCTTCCCCTTGTAGAAATGATGATAACAACATTTTAAAATGCATTGGGGGAACTCCCTTGTTTCATGTAACACCAATACTGGGATTGCAGACTGACTGATAATATGAAATATTGTTAAAATCTCTTCAGGTTTTCCTTCCTCACATCTTTTTCCATTCTTCTTTCTCCTTTTTCTTTTTTTTTATTTTGTCATATGAGTTTCAAAGGTCACCATGGTAACCATATCTCAGAACAGCTTATGACTTTTATTGCCAGTTCAAAGGTAGCAATTTATTATGCAACCATGGCAATGGTAAGTTGTAATCATTCTTTGAAAAATGCTGATATTCAAAATCAATACATGTAATATTTACCACAAAGAATATTCATGTATAACACTCTTCTACTTACTTCTTCATAATTAAATGCATTTACATCTTCCACTGAACTTTCATCATCTAAATCCTAAAGAGAAAAGAAAAATTTTCTCAAATAACCATTTTACCTTGAATTTTTTTCAAGTAAATTTAACTTCTTGTTGAATGAATGCTGCTACTGGGAGCATGACAACAAAGATGATATTAAAATTTAAAATTATATTTAAGTGATTTCTTTCATCAACATTTTTTTAAAAAAAATATATGACAATCAAGTATGAAGTCCAAGTAATACCACCAGTCTGCAAGAAAACAATAAAAATGTACCTCAGAACTAAAACACAAACTCCGATGCAAAAGAAGTCTTTTCATTTTTCTATGAACACAAAATGTAATGATATCAGACAAAAGAATGAAACCCCTATTTATATATAAATAAAAAAGTCAAATAAATTTCAAGGCTTAATACTCACACAAAACACCATTTTCGATTCCAAATACTGAGCCAACTCAAACAATTTTTGTTTTTCGGCACGATCACAAGGTGTTTCTTTATCAACATTTTCTGCAAAAAGTGAAGCTCCATGGTCTAGAAGTAGCTGGTGATTAAGAGAAGTGACATTGATAAACATGTCATAGATAACATCTGAACAAAACAAAAGGAGGCATTGTAGATAGAATGAATGCTGGGTTGATTAAAATCAATTAACCAAAGACATCCTGAAAGAAGGTATCTACAAATAAGGGAAGAAAATGAGTGTGCAGAAACTTACAATCAAATCCTTTCATGTTCTCAAAAATACAGGCAATACGATTTGATGGGATCACTTACATCCCATCTCATGTCACTCCTATGGTGATGAAAGAATGGAAGTGCAAAATTAGTTACAACCAATCAGTTACCATCCATGGAATATTCTACAATCCAAAATTAGGTTCCTATGGGTTACCATACTGTGAAATGACTGAGCATGAAAACAGGTTTTCATTATTTTTGAAACCCTTTGGAATATAATCAAAATACTGAAACTTAAAACTTCGGTAAACACTAAAATTTAAAATAAAGAAACTGCAGCAGACACAGAAAACTACTATATGTATAAGACACTTAGCGTATTAAACCAGAAGAATTCAGTTGAAAACAATGGAACTTTGACGACTCCAAAGCCTCCCAAGCTTAACAGAATTGTGTGGGAGGCAAGTATGGGAGGTCATTATTCCAAGACCGTGGACATAGGGCGAGTGGTGCTCACACTATCCTGGGCAGCGCGTGAAGCGTGAATAATGCAAGTTAGATGTAGCAAGGGGTAAGTAAATGTCTGCAAAGTGAATACAGAAAACTACTTTCTTGTGAGTATGTTGGTATGCATGTGTTTATTGATAAGATAAACACTCCCATCTAACTTTAGTTTGTGCAGAGTGAAGTATTACATTGATGCTGTATTAAAGGACCTTTATTTAAAAAGTTAGTTTCATTTGGGCAGCAGACTTATATGTCTGCAAAAGATTGAACACTTA
Organism: Holothuria scabra; assembly: GCA_037179385.1. NCBI lineage: Eukaryota > Metazoa > Echinodermata > Holothuroidea > Aspidochirotida > Holothuriidae > Holothuria > Holothuria scabra. The sequence continues at coordinate 5,924,735 of CM074201.1, forward strand.
CAGGATCACACACCAAATATTTGCCGTTCTTAGCCTCAAACTAGAGTGCCAATGGTGCAGAAGCTCATACCTCCAAAGAGTCCCTAGGCTGTCTATACTAGTTTAAATGACCTCAACTGATATATAACCACAATTATACTCTTTCACACTGAAGGCAACCTAAAGAATGTCACCAAAATGTGCCAAGCTATCTTCAGTGTAAATTTATTCCATTGCCCTCATAGTTACAATAAGAACTAAAACTGCAATAGGGAATAGAGTATCAGATAATTACACCTTAATAATCATTGATAATGGCTTGAACTAATTATTAACATCAAAAAAATGATTAGCATTCCAAAGTAGAAATATTACCAATATTCATCACTTCCTAGGATCCACACATTACTTCCAAAGGCAGACACCAGTTTGAAGCAGTGTAGCAGATACTAATGGAGAAAAATCTAGAATTTTGAGCTTATAGCCTTTTTATTTAACAAAATGGACCCTTGGGCCATATCTTGGTCCTTAGATCCAAACTTCTTGTTTAAAATGGAGGTACCAAAAACTTAGTGTCAGTATACACAAGCATTCAGAGTTGTACAAAGCAATTTGTAGGAGATGGATCTTTTAACAGCATTTCATAAAAAGGGCCAAAGAGCCCAAATGGGGCCTTAAATTTCAGCATACCATCCATAGATCACTAACCAAACATCCTTATTACAGAATGTAAACTCTTTTAACAATAATTCAAAGGCAGACTTAAGCATTTTGTAATATTTCACAAAATGGACCCTAGAGGTCATCCTGGGCCTTAGATTCAAAAACCTTGAACACCCCAAAAGGAACTCTCCCAGAGAACCATTATGACAAACCATTCACAGTGTACAAGATTATCTTTAGGAGAAGAGAGTTTTCAGAGAATTTCATAAAATGGGCCATACGGCCCACATGGGATCTTGGGACCAAAATTCCCGAACACCCGAGACAGTCCACTACTCACAAAACATTCTGTCCAAGTTTCAAACAAATCCATGAAAGTATGCAGGAATAAAAACATTTGGAACAAATTGTGGACAGACAGACAGACAGACAGACAGACAGACAGATAGATAGAGTGAGGCTTCATGATCACAATAACTCACACCAGCATATTGTTATGAGCTAACAAAAAAAATTGAAAAGCAAGCAACAGTGTTTTCTAGGGGTGGAGATAAAAGCTAGTCCATAAATGAAAAAAGTAAAGAGCTGGGAGGTTCCTTCCTAGGATTTGTGAGGGTTTTTTTTTTGGGGGGGGGGGGGCAGGTTTGATTGGATGATGGAAATTTCCTGTTTTGTATAGTGAAAATACTGAAAGGAACAAAGAAATTTTGGCATCCTTTCTGTGAAATAAACATTTTTTCCAGTCCTAAAAAACCTGCTGTACTTCCTATTGGGAGATGAAGAAAAACAGGAACCAAATTATGATAAAAGCACATACATGTTTCTGAGTTTATAAAATTTCCCCATCTCTCAATGGTGGTGTTACCTACCCAAAGAGTAATTTAGGTTTAAAAATTTGCATATCGATCTAAAGGTTTGGTAGGTTGTCTCTTGCAAAGACTACAAAACCCTAGCATTGTATGCAAAAATCCTGATATCACAATTTTACTTTTATGCAGTTAAGGTTACCATCTTATGTAGCAGACCTAGATGTGATACCTAACACATACATTCCTTGGCTACCCCTTTAAAGATCAGACAACAATTACGTTTTAGTCCCATTGTAAAGTAATAAACTTTCTCGTAAAATTTAAAGCATTCTGAAATATTACGACCTTCTACTGCACTTCATAATAACAGACAGTTCAGCAGAAAGATTGCTATAACATCATTCGATTATTCCCTTCCTATCTCCAACCATTTTTTCCAAGAAAAGGATCAAATAGTCTGGAGTATTATTACAACCACTATTACAAGAATACAATTACTGCTTTATATTGTTCAATGGCTTCCTTTAAACAGAAGTACCATTTTATGAGTGCAGAAGTAGCAATAATACACTGATGCTACATCTGGCTTGCCTTTACAAGGCAATAGGCAGAAATGAGACACTGATAAACCAAACATACCAGTACGTACAGTAAAGTAAAGTACAAGAAACTACAGTACTGTGAAAAGCTTCTATATACTGTTGGTAGATAAATTTTTTAAAGTTTATAGTATATGGCAAATTTTATATTTCATGGGAACTTTGTGATTGCCAAAAATTCAAATTTCAAAGACATATTCTGAATTCTAAGTATCTGTTTAAGACAAATTTTGAGCTGAAGTTACTTGTTCGTTAAGTGAGCAACATGTAGTGCCTTTTATTTGCAGGAAATCCTGTCTGTGAGTTGACATTATCTGGCAAAGAAAATATCTGTCCCAGTGAAATTATCACACAGTCTGGCATGACTAATTTGGTCACTATTATGACAGAAACACCTTTCATGAACTGTAACACATGTGACAGAATTTAACAAAAATTAAGTACAAGAGTGTGTCAAAGTAAGTAACTCCATCTTTCATTTCATCCTTTGATATAAAAGCTATCAGGACCATCAAGTGATCTGTGATGAGAGGGAAAGAAGGGGTAAGGGGCAGAGGGCAATGGTAAGATTTATGTCTTAAATTTTGATCATTTGTCTGTTCTTTGGGGCAAAGCTTTAATCTTTGAAAGAAAAACCTTTTTGTATGGCTACTTAGCTGTTTATTCTCTGCATTCACTGGTCTTGGCAAAGTGAACTGGTTCACAGTATTATGGAATTACTGCCTTGGTCTTCCATGATTGTACGTACACATTGAATTTGCATTCCTTTTACATCCAATGTCATGCCATGAACAAACAGGACTTCCCCATAATATACCCCTTCTGCTCTTACAACTCTCACACAAATACAGTACCTTGCAAGAAAATTCCCTCTAAATAACTACTTCTTATGTAAATCCCCAATCCCCCAAATAAAATTTGGAATATCCCAGGGTGGCAACTGTTGGTCAAACTGGCCAAGGTGGGACTTCTTTCAAGTTACGATGGGAATTAGATCTGGAAGAAAGTTGGTCATGGGGACTTTCTGAGTAGACATTTTCTTGAGGGGGGATGGTTGTCTGGGAACAATTCAGTTATGAATCAAAGCATATTACTGGAAGTATAGTTCAGAAAAATAAAAGTGTACCTTCAATAGCAGACATTTTACCACTGCTAAATACTGAAAGAAATTATGGCGACTGGGCATGGAAACAATAAAATTATGATGTCAACACTATTGATAATGTTCTCAGTTCCCATGATTCCTTACAGTATTTGGCAATGATTAAAGTCTGCTATCAAAATCATCCTATAAATTCAATTAAAGGCAAAAAGTCTCATCTCCTCACCTCAACAAGTGTACTATAGCCTGATTCTGCAGCATAGTGAAGGGCTGTGTTCCCATCGCTGTCGGCAGCATTGACATCAACTTTCTCTCGTTCCCCATTTCCCATTTGAATCCCCTGCCAATTGAGGAGAAGTCTAAGACACTCTAGCCTTTTCCTTTCAGGAGGCTGTGAGTAGTACTGGGAGTGAACAGCCTGGGCTGAAGTAGGATGAAGGGTCTCATACATACAGAGACAATGGAGTGATGTCTGATCTGCACCATTTCGCTTGTTAGGGTTTCCATTGTGTTTTTCAATAAATATTCTGTAAATCAAACGAATCACACTTTCTAAGTCCACTTCATTTAAAGGAGCAATGCATTTTAAGTAAACCAAATATCCACGCAAAGAAAATCGCTCTTATCATTAATAAACCATACAGCTTCACCAGATAAACATCAGCATCATCTTCAAAATGGTTTCATGTACTAGCTCCATACTGATGGCATTAATTAGAAAAGATCTGAAATTCTAAATGTTTAGATGGACAAGTCATTCTTGAGCAACAAATACAGTAGCTGTACAACTAGCTTTCTCAGAAAAGTGTTTATCTTGCAAGCTACTGCTTCATGTTGAATAATCTATCATTCTGTGTCCATACATACTGGCTTTAAAAATATGAATACTAAAAGAAGGGTTTCAAGTCACAACAGGATTTGATATGTTAGAGAGGCACTTATTCTAAGCATTTTGGTGAAATATGCATTGAAATCCAATGTGTGGTTCCCAAGATATGAGCATGTAAAGTTTCACACTTTCAACAAAATGTGAACTTGAAGCAAGCACATATGACATAACATCCCCACATTAATGGGCAGTCTTTCGTTTTCTTTAAACTTTATACTGGATTTTCTCCTCAAAAATCCCATACTGTATTATTAAAATGTGATTGCATAAGTGGCATGATAATTTTACAAACTTTGCATCCCCCACATGGAGGTCATACTCCTATTAACTTCAAGGTCAACACAAAAGTCTAATAAAAGAAAGGGAAACAAAGCATTCCTTGTCAATGTGAGGAAGTGATGTAAGCTCTGCTGCCCTCAAAGTCCGACCATCCACAGATCTATAGGGGCCAGGGTTTCAATTGATAAGTGCATTAAATGGCAAAAGCAGTCACCCCAAACACATTTTAAAACATCCATTCATTTTTGCTAAGAACCTTTTACAACTTTTTGGAACTGAAATACTGCATATCCAATGTAGATCAATGGGTTTCTCCAAATGACTTCTAAACTGAATGAGAAAAAATTGTATCATGGTTCTATTAAGAGCTATTCATCGAATAGACCTGACTACTAGACTAATTCAAGATTGCATTTCCCATGTTAAACTCTATGCAATTCTTCTACAACAACATATTCATTCCCAACTATCAATTATGAAGGATTGAATTGTGGGGCAATGACATTAAAAGGCAAGAAAAGTCCCTCCACTCCCAATTTGGCTTAGGGTACATAAGAGTTTGTTGTGATTCATGATTTGCTCTGGAGATTCATGTCACAATACAGGTGAATAACTCTTTGGCTTACCTCGAATACGTAATGCTGAAGTCATGAAATATCATAAAACATACTTGGAAGCAAAATAAGAAGAAATCTGTGGGCTTGGTTGTTGTTTCAGGATAAGTTTAGGGTGGCTGTTTTTGCAATTTTAAACCCTGACAAACCTTATGCATACATCACAATTGTATCCCACAATCCTTTGCTATTTGAAGCTATTTGAAGGGACCTATGGCAAACATAACCCCCTATTAAACTTACCGTAGTAATTTGAGCATACCATATCTGCTTGCATAGTGTAGGGGAGTATTAAGATTGTAATTGTCACCATATGAAGTGTTGGGATCCAAAGCTTTCTGAAAATCTGAGCTGTGAGAATAAATATCCTCAGCAGCCTTTTCATCTCCTGTTTGAAGGGCTTTTCGGAATTTTCCAGATGTCCCTCCCATCGTTGTGACCACTCCAATGACCAAAACAGGAAAGGTCACACTAGGTTTAAAGGTAACAACACCATCCAAAATGCGATGCTAATTTGTGATGAATGTAAAAGTCTGTGAAAGAAAAAAATTCAGTTAAGATACTTCGTTCCACATACATTTGAACACATTTGTTCCATCATACCTCTCCATGTCATGAAATATGTCTCATAATCAAATAATCAACAAAACTTATCTATTAGTGTTCCTCTACATTGCAAGTGTGAACAGCAGGCCTACCACTATCCATTGGTTCAGTACATTGTTCAGTATGTGAACAGCAAATGCTTTACAACATCATTAGGAAGTATTATTTCATTCAAAACTGTCCCAATTATATCTGATAGTCACCGTTTGGTATCACATTTTATTTTGATTTTTCCGGAAGCATTACTTAAAGTCTGATGTTTCCTTTTTATCCTTTGGATGTGTTCATCAGTGAAATTGCATACACAGTTATTAGTCTGAGTGTTTCAAGGAAACCGAAGAGTTAGCACAGTATTTACACAGCTTGTCTCCACACATAAAGGGAAAAAATGAGTTTATTTCTTTGGATGAGAAAAGTCAATTAAACAATGGCTGATTGTTTCACAGGAGTGGAAAATTTATTTAAACAGAACATGCAAGAGCTATACATGAAATTTGCTTTAATAACATGTCAAATGCCTTAACACATGATCGTGGGTATAGATCCAGGGAGGATAGGAGGATATATTCCCTCAACATTAAACTCGGGGATTGACTCATGTAATATGCCTCAATGTTTCAGTCAACGATCAATATAATGTAGTTTTTACACACTTGATGCTGCATGTTTATAGTACCTCTCAAATGGTGAAGTCGTTTCCATGTTTCTTTTATACTTACGTTAGCACCTTGTAGAACACCATTTCAAAGTGATCCTTCTCAAGTTATCGAAATTTTTCTTGCATCCATACCTACAGGATTTTGACATAATTCACTACGGCCATCCCCCTTAAGCTGAGAAGAAGTCTATGCCAATGCATACAAGTATGATGAACCATAAAAATGACCACCTCGGTATAGTATTGTTCATATGAATGTGAAATGTAGTACCTAGGTATAAACTCCAAACATCCACACACATAGAAGATAACTTGTACCTTTAAAAGCCACCTAATATCAATTCTGCTGTAATACAAAGGAACAGAAAGTGTACAGTATTGAAAGATGATGCACAATAGTTGCATGATATCATCATAACAGCTCATTGTGACCCTCTTCCCCTGCCCCTTCACCCTTCCCTCCTCTGCTCGACTCTATCCCCTTTAGCTTTGTGACCTGTAAAAAACAATTTCATGTACTGTATGTTCTCTCCCCCCCCCCCTTCCACCAAAAATAACTGATCACTGGTAGACATATTGCTTATATTTAAATTGTCTCTGTACAAATCATACTTTATGGCTACACAACTTTTAATCTGCCATGTAATTTGGAATTTTGAATAGCTCTGTGTCAACTTAAAATGAATAACAACAACACCAATCTTCCTTGACATGGCCATACAAGAAAGGAGCCAGGGGTACAGCCCATCCCCCTCCCCCCATCCACTGGCCCAAACCTTGCCAAATTAAGCAAACTATGGTGCCTTAGTTGGGCAGAGATTATGCACTGGCTTGCATATTTTCTGCAATCATGGAAAATTGAGGACTCTAAGGGAAATGCAAACCAGAAAGCCAAAAGGCTTGGTGATTTCTTGTTGAAGAGTACGCTTTTCTGAGAAATTTTGCTTACAAACACACACACACACCACATCACCATCACAAGGAATCAAAAAGTATCGAGTATTCAAAATAAATGTGTGGGTAATGGCTCTGAGATAGAAGTAGGCTTTGCTTACATGATATATGTCATTCCAAATAAAACTACATCCACAGTCATGCTTTAATAGCCTACATTTGAAATACCACTGAAATACAAGACCATTCAGAAATACTTTGTGAAAATAAATTAAGCAAAGGGACCTACAGCTGTTTCCAATCAAATGGGATCTAACAAACAGAGACAAATAGGGAGACTACCCAGATGGTTTTCTTGCAGGTTAAGCAGTTAATTTAAGTTTTCAATTATAAATAATTAAGGGAAAGTGTCTCACATACCAGCCCTTTTCTTGTAAATAATTAAAGTATATATATATATACTGTAAGTAAATATCATTCCATATGGCCATCTGTGAACTGAAAACTGAAAACTTGGGAGTTTAAGTACGTGAAATTCAAATTTTTATTTTTTTTCGTCTTACTCAATTCCTAAAAGGGGATAAAAGTTCAATAACATCTGGAGCACTTATAAAATTGTGCAACATCTGTGCAGTTGTACTGTACCTTGTGGAGTCACCTTTATGAAATAGTATGCACCAGGCTCATAGTCAAGGCCACGTGTACGGTCTAACGGTAAGACCATCCGCCTCTCACACAGAAGGCCGAGGTTCCAATTCCAGGTTGAGTCACACCAAAGACTTAAAAAATGAAACCTACTGCCATTGTGCATGATGCTCAGCATGAGCAATGGAGTAGGGAAAACAAGCCAGTGAGCCACAACCAGAAAAAAGCCCGTGGCTGGCTTGACTTGAACCTACAGTATAGGTTGGCAAATGGGCCATAAAACTCATCTAACTAAGTAACTCACCCATAGTCAAGGAGCTTATCCCTATGAAATTGTTTGGTTCCCCTTGGGAGTCTTAAGTCAACATTGACTAATTCCACTTCCAAGCATTTGGCACCATCCCTCTAAAAATATCTGCCCCCCTTCCAAACCTTTGTCTGGCTACAGGTCTACACAGTAAACCTTCAATAGCAAAGTAAATAATTAGATATACACAACATTCAGTTTAATCACTTCAATCCTGGGTAGGCATTGAGTTTTAGATTTCCCAGACCTACAAATCCCACTCCACTTAAGTTAAGGAGTGTGTCGGAGGTGCTGTTTTATTTTTAATAGATTTTCTGTGCTCCCATCTTCATCTACCGTAGGTGTACAAAAAAATGCATTCCTTGCAGTGATTTGAGGCCAGTGATGTTGTGCAATTGCACTTGCACACCTCAAAATTCAAATCCTGCCAAGGGTGCTGTTGATCAGCTCCCTCTGCCTGCTGTTTTTGTGACATAACAGCAGCCACACTGAATAAAATGTTGTTGCTGGTTACAGTCCTATATATTCTTGCAGGTCCCTTTTTTGCCTTCCAGCTAAGTGCCAAATGGTAAAACAACCCACTGGTACATGGTTTTAACTGTCAGTGGAAATTATTAACATGGCTTTAGCTATAATAAAGTGCAGGCAGGACTGGAAAAATGACTGCATACTACACAAGTCAACACTCCTAAGATTCTTTAAATTTTCATCTACTATCCTCTATTAACCAAATATCAAATTTTCCTCGGCCTTTCTGAGCCACTTGCATATGATGTATCCTGGAAAGTTTCCTTTAATTTCTCAGTAATATTATGTACAATTGCTACGTAGTGTTGAACCTTTTAGCTGCAAAGGGTGCTGTTATGGTAATAGACATTGCCTGTGGAAGGGTTAAAAATACTGAAGTCACCCATACCACAGTATCATCATCATACATATGACTATGATAAGGTAAACCTCACTAGTACCACACTTACAGTATAAACACACCCCCATACAGTGCAGGTACAAACTATGCTGGGACTTACGGTAGCACAGCTTTTTCAGATAACTCTCCCCATTGTGCTCCTGTTGAATATTCTTTAAAGGACCAGTTCTCTCACCCCACACAGTACCAATTCTCCTGACCTTCTTACTTAAGCCCTGCCCACAATTGTCTGAAATTCATCCTCATCAGGACACAGTCTCAGTTTATATTGCTTCAGTGTGAATATACAAAAGCTCAATGAGTATAATCAAAATACTCTCATTACATTTCATCCTATGTAATATAAGCTTTGGTATTCTGCATTGTCTGAATAAGCAGTCAGTCAAAAAGCTGAGTCAATTGAGAGTTTCTGTTACCCCCCAAAAAGTGTAGTTTGGGGTGACAGGATTGGCCCTTTAAGTTAATAAAGAAGCAGCCATGGGTAGAGAGTAAAAGCAGTGAACAATAGTCTTTCTTTCCAGTACAGCAGTGGAGGGCATTTCATGCTACAGTATGTGCACATAGTTGTAATTGGCAGATATTGTAACCTTGTCTGCTGGCTGCCAGGGACTAGAAAAAGATATGCTCCCTTACCTATACCATTGTAACAAAGAGGGAGGATCAAGGAGCTTGCTGGAGCAGACCACATTTTCTATAGAACAATACTGAAGTATAGATCCACAGCACAAAGACACATAAGTAGGACATGAATGTGACATTTTACAGTGATTAGATGCAGCCAGTGAGCCATAAGTGGAAAAAAGGCCATGGCCGGCTCCACTTGAACCAATAGGTTGGAAACCGGGCCATAAAACTCCATCAAACAAACTAGTTGCAGCATTTACACCATTCAGGAAAGTTAGTAATATTCAACAATTCCACTCTTCTCCCTCTCTTCCTTTTTCCCCTTTCCCTGTCTACTCCCTCCCTTTTTCCAGTCCATCTCCTGTCCTTTATTTCTCTCCCAACCCCCTCCCTCATTTGCCCCTTGCATTCCTTCCACTAAACCAGCATCTGATTTAAAGGGCATTGCTGTCGACCTCAATAATAAACTACATGTCACTCAAGTCTCCTTGAGGGAATTCTGCTGTCCAGAATCTGTCAAAACATTTCACAATAATAACATTGCAGGTACTGTCTACAGTAAAATACCAAGTTACTGTACTTGGTAGAGGGTAGTGCAGTACTGTATGTCTACATCTTGGAGGTTACAGTGCGCTATACTTTATTCATGCAAAATACTACAAAAACACTAAAAACACTACAAAAATGACCAAAGTTTATGATTTTAGTAGGTCAGGTTTGATGATTTGTTCAATAAATTTCTTAAGCATAAATTTATGACATAAATATGTAGGATTGACCAGGGAATATTTAAAACATGAGAGTATTTGTTACTAGAATTACAGTACTTTAAATGGACCAATTTGGAACGAAGGCATGCTTACCGCTCAAGGTGTTCATGAAAACATTTGAGAAACTTGCAGGCACCCTCAAGCTATTAGATTACCAGGACACCTTGGAGATTGAAGAGTAAGGATGCCCACCCAGCTCTTTTGACCCAAGATTTAGAGTATAGGATTTGTAGTAGGGAGGTAGGGAGTTGGTGTCCTGGCTGGGTCATACTGAAGACTTTAAAAATGGAACCTACTGCCACCGTACTTGCTGCTCGGCATAAGCAATGGAGTAGGGAAAACAAGCCGGTGAGCCACAGCTGGAAAAAAAAGACTTTGGCCAGCTCGACTTGAATCAAATGGTTGGAAACTTGGCCATAAAACTCGATCCATGTAACCTAACCTAACCTATCCCAAGTGTCACAAGGTTCTTTGAAAGGCAGGTGAACCAGTTTCTATTCTAGACCACATATCAGACCAGAAACAACAACAAGACTAAGGGACTCACAAATTTAGTTTAGTGAGCATTTGTTATTATTTACAAATTATATTTACAAATTTTTGGCAAGTGCATGAATCCATCTAAAGCCTTACTACCTTAACTTACTTACATAAAGTACCCTAATTAAGCTTAACTGCTTTACAATAGCTACCTTAAAATGACACTGGGTCTGGAAAGGCTTCCACTCTTGGTCAGGTGGCTTCTTTATCTTTGGTGGTGGGAATATGGCTTTGCTTATTATCAATGTAATTAATTCGCGTGTGAATACCTTCCGGAGGATGAGAGGTATTATATCCCTTCAAGTTAATTAGAGACCCATACAGTTGCGGCAAAAAGTCATACAGTCAGGACGTGCTTAAAAGGTGGTTAGTAGCAGTAACCCCGGTGGAACTCCAATTCAGCACTAACAACACATCTAAATCTCTAACGGCAGGAGAAAAGGTGGGGTATGTCGGCACCCTGTCTCCTCACTGTACATGTGTAGGCCTAGGTGAAATTATTGGCACCCTCAACTGACTTCAAATAGCCTAAGTTCTTGGCACCCTGGCTTCACATGAATACGGTGACCTTACTGTGTGAGCATATCAATATTTCAGTCTAATTTAGTGACGAGGACATCTTAACAAGAGCCCAATTGGGCACTGTGGTTCCTTGCTGGATATTATAAGAATGTACAGCCAGTCTGTGAAATAGAGCTAAGCAAAAGCTCACACTCAATGTTTGTAACATCTTCACAAGGGATATTTTATTACTTATATTACATGATATCAAAGATCAAATTTTTGTGGCCTTACTAACCTTCAACTTTTATAATGCTTGGTGATCCTTCAAAAATATTTCCTCATTTCCATATGTATTTATGGTTGTAATCAAACTTGATACTACCATCAATACACAATACACAATGTGGTCAGTGAGAGAAAAACACCCCTTGTATTTCTCTCACAATTTATTTTTACCTGCTCTCAAATAAAACTTGCTATTACTTTAAAACAATCTACCATTTGTCCTGTTTGCTACCTCTACACAGAAAACAGTGTTTATTCAGGAGTTAAGCAAAGCAAGTGATTAATGGGGTGTGATAATAGAATGAGGATTAGGTTACCCCCACAGAGCACAGCAGTATTAAAGAGACATACTGTTTAATCCATGCATTGCTTCCACTGGCAGAGAGACCAGTTAAATGCAGAGTGACCTGTGTTCAGTGAAATCTACAGATTTCAGTTATTGCCCTCTTAAAACTTTGAATGATCCAAAATATGTGTACAACCCGAAGGAATCATTACTGAACAAACGCAAAGGCCAAATTTCTAAGGTGTTTGGGTGTATAAGCATGCAAAACCTGGTGAGATAAAAAATCTATTGAACCTATCTTTATCTAGCTTACATGATTTTCTAAATAACATTTCCAGCGGTTGACCTCCAGTGACCTTGTAGACCTTTGACCTTAACCAAACACAAGTCAATTTGAAATCTGCCCTTTCTACCTTAAAATACCGCGTTTAAATGTTTTTCAGTTTTTGACCCCTGGTGACCCCAGATGACCCCTTGACCTTCACCAAACATATCCAATTTCATCCTTACACCATAACACATCCACACACCAAGTATGACATCTATCCAAGTTCCCTACCTTGAAATATCGTGTTGAGAAGGTTTTTAGTTTTTGACCTCTGGTGACCCCAAATGACCTCTGACCTCCACCAAAAACAATAGGGCACACCTTCTCCCTATGACAAATCTATGTACCAAATCCAAGTTCCATCCAACCTTCCCTTCTTGAGTTAGAGCGTACCGAAGCAAGTGTCACACACACACACACACACACACACACACACACACACACGCCAACCTGACTACATAGGTTCCTTTGCTACCGCAAGGAACCAAAAACTGAAGGTCTCACGCCACCACTGAGTTAGAAAATAAATATGTGATCTATGGCCAGCTGCCTACTATCGCTAATATAGCCGTTATGTGGACTATTAACTGATGACTTGCCGTTACGAGTCTTCCTGGTGAGAAAGTCTTTAAGTGAATAAAAGATTCCACCAATTCAAAATAAGCCACATTATTGCCAGAACTTTGAGGAATAGGAAGCGTCCACACTATCTGTATAACATATTTGGCTACAACTTTCCTCAGCAAAACCAGTACAAGAAAAATTCTCACATTTTTACCCACTTCTCCAGCACTCACTCTACCAACCACTTTTCCCACTGGCGTATCTCTGTGTCGCCGATCTAGATCTCTCTCCGCATCACACCTATCTTTCCTCCTCCAGACCCATACCTCCCAAGCCAAACCCTTTGTCACCCTTTCCTGTACATAGGTAAGTTAAATCTTAATTCTTCTAAACATAAGCAAATTAAATTTCCCTCCGTACGGTCACCGATATGACGGCACAACTACTGCAGACTTGCATGCCTTGAGCTCAGTCAAGCATGCAGTGCACATGGTATAACATGCTTTTGTCTACTACAAACAAACAAACAGCAGACGTGGTTGTGAGGGCAGTATATACAGTGTGGTAACTTTGTACCAAGAATATTCATAAATTTGGTACCTGTGACACCAAGATCTACTATTCAAGTAGCCAACCACTGCAGATCTACCAGCACAGTGTTAACATCTCAAGCCATACACAGACTAAAGTAACTATGACTGTGGTCTCACATACTGCACCCAATGCTAAAGGAAACGGTGTTATTTCAGACATGAGTGTTGTGGGAACTTGGGTTACCTCGAGTTCGGTGATTAAATCTCAGTTCACCTCAAATTTCAGGGTTCTGCACTTTTAAACATTGTGTTTGTTTTAATCAAGAAAGTTTACAGGTGTTTATAGCTCTGATTGACCCATCTTCTAAAATTTTACAGTAACTGGTATGTGAATGACCTAGTTACCATACTACAGGTGTATGTTAGCACTACTCAATGATGAAATCTCGGGGTACTTGAGAACACAGCCTGAAAGACACCTGGTTTACCTGTGGTTTTGCTATTGTAAATAAGAGGTAACACCATGTGTCGCAGGGTAGGTGAGACCAAACCTTTAAATCACAACACTTTTTCTTGTTTTAACACAACCAATATGAAGAACCAACCCACCGTTTTCGTCTTGTGAGTAGGAATGCAAACAAGAAGGACTTCAGAATTTTACCTCCAAAACTATCCATGGGGGTGACACCATCAGCTGGCTTCCAGCATGTTACTTTTATAATAGGCTCAAATAGCCCTAAAGTCATCTGTATACCACAATGTTATGTTTTGTTTATTCTGCCTGTTATTTAGTTTAAATCTGCCTGAATTATTGGGGGAGAGGCAAAATAATAGGTTCCCCCCATTTTCATGGGAGAGGAAGATATTTCCCCACCCCCTTCCCCCATGATCAACTCCTACACCTCCAACACATCAATTTGAGAGCAGTCTATGCATTGGGCACTCCTGTTCTCAATAAAAAGACAAAGGTGTAAAATTTTTAACACTTTATCAAACATTCCTAAACCGGAAGGAAAGAAGCAGGTACAGTATTTCATGACCAATTGCCTTCTAATATATATCAATAATAATAATCAGGCCTTGATGGGCAGACTTTGTTTAATGACGCTAAGCGACCACGAATGTGGGGAGAAGCCACTGGCTTATGAATTACAACTTCACGTCAAGTGGAAACCAAATCAACAATTTGGATCAAAATTTGTTATTTTTTTTGAAAGACCTTTTCAGATGGGAACACTGTAGATTGCTCTTGGACAAAAAACCCACCCTACTTTGACCCAGCCAGGAATTGAACTCCAGACCTCCAGGTTGCGAAGCTTCATCGCTTCAAATGCCACCGCTCTTATCCACTCTGCCACAGCCTGGTTTAAAAATTACCTTTTTAAAGGCAGTACAGTACTCGAGTAGCAGGGGTTGAACTGTATAAGCTACTGTACTGTACTGTACTGTGCATCAACATGATGCAAAATTGTGCTCTTTCAATTTTGCATTTTTCTCCTTTGGAAAGGCTTATCATCAGCATTGGTCAGCCAGCAGACAAACTTGTTTGTGCAGGAGAATATTAAGTTTAAGCGAGATTACGCTTTTCAGTTATTACTGTATATTTGCCCTTTTGATACACCCTGACAATGAAACAGTTTTTACCTACCGTTACCGTTAAGGCAACAAGTATCTGAAGACTGATTGCTTAAAGAAATTTTCCTGACAGTGCAATAATACTGTCTAAACACAAATTCACAAACAAGTGTACCTAATTTATCTTTACACTATTACAATACTACTTATGTAAACAAAATATTTTGAAAGATCTGACAGCGCAACTGCACGTACCAACCATCAAAAAATGGTAAATCAGCCTTGAATTTCAGCTCATGACCTACAAACATTCTGCCTTTCAATTTGAATGAAAAATCATACTGTTCCGTACCAGGCAATTGCATGATAACCTAATAATGTATTTCGACTACGAATACTTGTGCAAACACAGGTGCATACAAAATGCAATAAGGATTTGTACAGTATCTATGGAAACACTTTACACATAGACTGGTTTAAAGTTTATGTAACAAGTGTACAAGCTTAGGTATGAAACACCTCTCAGTTGCATGGTGGTTAATAAGTTAATTACTACTATAATTACTAGAATAATGAGAATTAAAATTTAAGTGATGATAAATGTTGTCTAACTAGAATAAAAATGTTTCAGAAATAAAACAAATTATGAAAAAAACAAAATTTTGCAACTCCGACAAGTCGACTCATAGCAACATAACCTACCCAAAAAGGTTCCCAACCACCACAAAAAGAGATAAATTTGAAAAGATTACATGTACAGTAGGCAGGATAGGGTTTGTGGGAGGAGAGTGAAGGTGATACAGAGAAAAACAAAAGCTAACATAATACTTGCCATGAACAAACCTATAGAAAGGATCAGTTAATGTACTGGAAAACTGCAAAGAAGTTTATATTGGAGCAATAATATGTGCATAAGGAGGAAAGAGGAAATGTCCTTAAGACTTCTTTGATTGAAGAAGTAATCAAAAAAAAAAAAAAAACAAGAGCCCAAGGGCACTATGGTTCCTTGCATTAAAGATGATATTGTATTAAGGTAGTCCCAAGGTAAGGCATAATTTGCACCTTTAACCCCAATGACTTTTGGCCATCACCCAAAAACATAGGGGCACATTAAATTTCAAAATCATACAAGCACTTGCCGTTTGAGAGAAATGGAACACTAAACTTTTCAAATTATCACACTGCACACTGCCCACTTCCATGCGACAAATACATTCGTCACCTTTCACTAAAATGTCATTTACTTGAGTTTGGGGTAGTATAGGAGGTTAGTTAATTGCCTTTTTGGTCAATCTCAACAATTCAAATCCAGACCTTAAAAAGAAGTCACAAAGGTCAAATACAGTCAAAGTAGATCAAAACTGATTTTAAATAAACAGTCTCTTCTGCACCAAAGAAATTTAACAGTCATCTGGTCATTCCTGACCACCAACATTTATGATGGATGACTAGAAATTATGTCATGGTTGTCCTTTAGACTACCCAATGTGTTTGCCTGAAAAGCAAAAATAAGGAAAAGCCCACAATTCTGCTACTAAAGGCAGCCCAATAGTGATTTATTACCACCAATTTCTTCTTCACAATTTGGCTAGAAGACCAAGAAACAAACATAGCTCTGTAGAATCTAATAAATGACTTTCAACTTGACCTTTTAACCTAAAGAGGGTGTTAGAAACAGCATTGTAGTCCCTAGGGTAAAAGCAGAGGAAAGAAGAGAAACTGCTTTCATATTTTACTATTGAAATTGGAATCTTAGCTTGCACTGTGAATAACTTTATTCAATACTGTATGTGAGGAAAAGGTTGTTTTTAATAATAATTGCATTACTGTCCTGATTGTTAACTAAACTGCTTTTAGACTGAGAGGGGTTATAATTCTTCTTTTCTTTTATACATTGCATTTGTCTAAAGGCATTAAACTTCAGCTGGACTTTTAAACCAATTGAACAAAGACCCAAAGAGTCTTCACATGCACTTTACTTAGACGAACACAACTTTCCATTATTTCCACTATGTTACTTGGTTATTGAGTAATTGCACCGCATACCTGGCATTGCAATAGGCCTACATATGACCTACATGTACACACTAGCCTGTCATTTAAATGTCAGTAACTCAAGTAACGAACATTGTAGGAGGGTAGTGTAATAGCCTTTTTGGTTCGTCTGATCAAGACAAATCTTGATGTCACAAAAAAGTCACAAAGGTCAAAAGGTCAAATGAGGTCAAGTGAGGTCAAGGGGGGTCATCACGTGCATTTCACTTAGACGAACACAAATCTCCATTACACCACCCCTCTAAAATGTTTCAGTGGCAAGATATCAATAAAACATTACTTTTTGACCTTTTGACCCTTTCCAATTATTTTGGTTAATGTACCAACATTTTCACCTCCTACCAATCTAACTTCTCCTAAAATGATGCCACTGCTTGAACAATGGATACTGAGTTACAGCTACTAACAGAAATTCAGTTTTTGGCCTCTGGTGATCACCAGTGACCTTTGACCTCCACCAAAAATGATAGGGCACATCTACTCCACAACATCTACATACATACCAAGTTTGAAAAAAATTGATCACTCGGTTATTAAGTTATCGCACCACATACCTCGCATTCCAATCCGTCACATACACACACACACACACACATACACACGCACACATACATACGCCAAGGTGACTGCATAGGTTCCTTTGTTACACAAGGAACCAAAAAACCAAGAAGAAGTAATCCCAAGGATCACCTGACTTTAAAGGCCTGATCCTCTCACCCCAACAGTTCCAATTCTCCTTATTAACCTACTGTACTTACCACAACTACATGACCACCTGTTTGGTCAAACCGTAGAGCATCTGCCTCTTACGTGGAAGGCCCAGGTTCGCTTCCCAGGTTGAGTCATACCAAAGACTCTAAAAAAGGAACCTAATGCCAACTTAATAACAACAACTGGAAAAAAGGCAGTGGGGGGCCGATTTGAACCAATAGGTTGGAAACTGGGCCGTAAAACTCCATCTGACTAACCCACAACTACATCTAAAACTCATCCTCATCCAGACACAACCTCAGTTTTTTTCTTCAGGGTGAGTATACAAGACTGCAATAGGTAATCAAAACACTCTCAGCACAGTACATGCTGTGTAATATTAGCTCCAGAACTCTCCAATTTTTTTAAATTTCTGTCAATCAAACAGCTAAGCAAACTGAGAATTTTTGAAGACTACTACAATAATTATAATTTGGGGTAAAAAGATTGATTTTCCATTTTCTACAAACTGTAATTGTAGAACAGCGGAGAATTAAAACATTCAGAGTACACTGGACAGTACATCATATCCTGAAGAAGTCAGTGGGGTAACCAGGGGGTAGTTTTGGGGCTGAAGCCCCCCTCTCCCCTCCACCACAAACCCAACATTGAAAGGAAAATAATGGCAAAAAATTTGCCAGGTTTGTCTTTCTCCCTTAGACTTTTCTCTCATGTCATGCTCCCAAAACACCCCCATGACACAATCCAGGCATACAGCATTTACACGAGCCTTTTGTACTGTACATATATAGGTGTACGCAACAATGGTATCACATTAATTGGATCAAAAGGCAGACTGACTTAATCTAATATAATGATACTGTGGCCTTATTATTAGGTTAAATGACTGGGGGATATACATCAATAAAGCTAAGAACTTAGTTTTAATGAAGGCACATCACAAAGATTAATGATTCAGTACAAGATACAACAAAAGTTATGAATATGAAAGAAATCACAGTGTGACACAATGTTGTGCACTGTACTTCCATTCTTGAGAAACATTAGCACCAAGTGTGAGTCACAATAATAAGGCAGCCCTCTTAGCATACTAACTGTGATTATAAAAATACACAGCAATGTTATAATGTTACTCAGCATGAATAAGAACTACAGTGCCACTTTCACTTATTTGAACCAGGAAGCTGCCTGTTTGCACATTATAATGTAGGTCAATATGTTTACATACATAGCCTTCTTCAAAATTTCAGAAAATCACAAGTTCTTACACTGTACTGCAAGCAATCTGCTTAAAAAACATGGTTGCATAAAATATTAAAGGTAATTATGTTTCACCAAAAACTGCATTATTACTCAAGAGTCAAAAACAATTCTCAATTGGAATTTAAACTAAAGCAGCAGTATCTGCAGTCACTTAACCCTTCTGACGAAATCTGTTCAGTTTATGTGTAAATGAAGTCGACACTGGCAACTGTTAGAAATGCACACAATGCCTAAAACGGGTAGTCAAAACAAAATACTGGTCACTGGTTTTTGTGTTTAGCCGGTTCATGCATTCCCCACCAGATAAATCTAATTCAAGTTCTACAACCAAACCATCCTGGAGTGAGAATGAGAAAGGAATAAAAAGAAGGTACCAAAAATGGCCAAGAACGATTATAGTTTGTCCAATCATGTAGCCAAGCACAACATGTATTGTCATCTTTATGTAACAGTTGCACTGTTAAGTTCAAAAAACTGACCACCAACTGCACATGATGAAAGCATTTGAAGAGAGAGACGTTGTCATCCTACAACTGTACCACATATTACTGTAGCTCTACCCACACTTTCTGGGTCAACCTACAAATGCAGATTACTACAGCTCTGTAGGTAAGGTTAGGTTAGATGTAGTTTTATGGCCCAGTTTCCAACAAACTGGTTCAAGTCATGGTGATGATGGTATAGGACATAGAAACAATGTCCACCAATTAAAACTCTTGATTTAACACCTGTAACCATGAACTGAATTTTTTTAGGACAATACTAGAAACGGTACTGGTTTGCGGCTTAATAGCATCCTTGCATCAAGACCAAAAGGCAACAGTAGTTCACATTGTTATTGGGGGAGAGGGCAGTTCTATGGGGGTCACTTGGTTTCCCTGCATTTTTCTGGTATCTTCTCCTGACCAATTTTTCCTATTGCCCCACTCTCCCCCCCCCTCCCCTCCCTGGGCATAATTTTGAATGAGTAAACAGAGGAGGTGACAAAATAATAAGAATATTTTAAAATATATTCCAAAGCTCAAACCCTGTCTAGCTGTGAGGTATAAATTAAACCTTTTAAAATTAACAACTTCAAAGCATTTGTACACAGGGTGTACTCAATGGGTGAAAGACCACTGTACTGATTCCGCAGCTCAATAACTCTACTAACAGCACAGTTTATGGGGTTATGCACATACTGTAAAGGTACTGTATTTTACTCTGTTCAACACAATGGTAGGCGTAATATGCCCTTAGACAAAACATACAGTTTACATGAACAAATGTACTGATTTAGTCAGTTCAATGAGACCAATGAGATGTACATAAGGTTATCAGTTTCACTGTTTACTGTACAACTAATGGGCTGTGGAAATATAACACCAAGAGGTGGTTTTCTTTTTTCTTCAAACCTGTGTTCTTGTAAACTGATACACTAATTGCAGGGTTTCCACTGGCATTCTTTTTTGTGAGGCAGTCACCTCATAGATTTTAGCTACATCACCTCTCAGAAAATGGCTCTAACTGCCATTTGTAATGTTCGAGCCATTGAATTAGGCTCTATCTCTCTCTTGATGACAAAGCTGGCATCCTTTTACATCACAACCATTTTAAACAAAGTGGAAACCCTAGAAAATGCACTACAGACCAATCCTTCTGCTGAATTCTGAAGAGGTGGTTAGTCACATTCTAGGGAGGGGGGGATTCTAGCATATACTGTTCAAGTATTTTGCAGACACATAGTCCATTTACAGTAAGAGAAGCTTCGTCTACAGAAGCTTTCACTCTACAGTTGAAGTTGTTAGTATTTACAAAATGTGTTTTTATTTCAAGTAGACCCAGTTTAACAGAACACAAAAAGTATTGCAGTGGTGAAAAGAAACAACATGAAAAACATGAAAATATCCACAGGGCATGTTTTTGGCTGACAGGCGCATTTAACATACCTATTGAATTCTTTCATAATATAAAATACATCATGTAAATGTTGTTTATATTTGCTGTACTGCAGTAGTGTTTGGCAGCATATGGCGTTGGAGTTGGAAGGCTCCTTCCACGAAAAGAAGGAATTTGGAAAGCAGTTTTGACAATTACAAGGAAGTTAAAAACCCTTCTTGTGTGCAAATAAAACTTAATTTCTAGTCCTGAATTCTCAATAGATTCAGCTATTCACACAAAATTTGTATCAGAGATGTATGGAAAAAGTTCAAAAACCAAATCCCCCCAGTAAAATTTTGCAGAGTCAAACATGCTGGTGTGTGAGTACTATAGACCATGTCCGTGGTTCATCCATACAAATAGTACTGCAAATATATTTGTGCATCCATTGTTACAGTCCGCACAGCAGGTGTTAGCATCTGTGCAAGACTTAACAATGAAAAAACCTTTCAAATGAGGGTTGTACATACATATTACATTCTTTCATCTGCTTGTACTGGCACAAAGCTACAAACCAGTACCCTTCAAACAATAACCCTTGCTTTCATTTCCACACTCTACACAGCTGTTTCACGACTTATCTTTTAAAACACTTTTCAGTAACAAACAGTATTCCTGAGTGAGTTGCACTGTTATCACCTGTCATTGACTATGTGATATGAGACATGTGTATGGCACAAAGCTTAAAGAAAGGATTAGGATAAGGCTATGGGATGATAAGGAACTCATATAAGTATCCAGCCCCCCCCCCCCCCACCACAAAATTTTTCTCCAGTCTCTTTTCCATTATGGTAATATGATGGGGATGACCATTCTCCATAGCACAGTTAAATAGTCAGATAAAGTTTTAAAACCCAAGTTTCTACAGAATTGGTTTAAAGGCTTAGCTAATCCCCCACCCTAAAGAACAATTTTTGTAGTAGTCCGCAGAAATTCTCAATTGGCACAGCTCTTTGATTGACAGCAAGTTCAAAACATGCACAGTACCAAATTTAATTACACAGCATGCACTATACTCAGTGTTTTAATTACATATTGGCATCTTACAAAGTATACTCTCACCCTGGAGCAAGTAATATGAGATTTAGTTTGGATGCGCTGAGACAGTTGTGGGAGGGGCTTCTTCGAGTGAGATTAGGAGAATTGGAACTGTTGTTTGAGGGGAAAGGATAAGGCCCTTACATCAAGTTGGGCCAGCCACAGCCTATTTTCCAGTTGCAACTCACTGGATTATTTTCCCTACTCAACTGCTTAAAGGCAGTCATTCGTCACCCTAAACTATAGTTTCAGTATACATACATCAAAACTCTCAACTGGTACAGCTCTTTGATTGGCATCACATTCAAACAATGCATCATAGCTAAATTACACAGCATGGGCACTGAGAGTGTCTTGATTACACATTATGGACTTGTATGGCCACTGGGACAAGCCATGAAGCAATAAACTAGGATTGTGTCTGGATAAAAATGAGTTTTAGATGAATGTGGGAGGGTCTAGAATTAAGTAGGTTGGGAGAATTGAAACTGTTTGGGATGATGAAAATATGCCTTTAAATGCTAAACACCAAGCACAATATTATGGCAGTAGGTTTCACTGAAGAGTCAACCTTCTCGGAGCTGCAAGTTGGATGCTCTGATGACTGCCTGACCATGCAGTACAATATTTACTGTAGCACAGAGAGACTCCATGACATGTAAATAATCATACAGGACAAATTATACATTCACAATCAGTTCACTCATCTAAAATTTTTATCCTTTCTCTAGCCTAGCTCCTTTATTACTATGTTAGGGTGCAAAATAATGTCTGAATCACAGACTTCCCATATACATGGACAGAGAATACTGCATGGTAGATTGTCCCTGCCATACCTGTAAGTAAGGAGTAGCAAGATGGTTGTCTGCAATAGTTTTGTGTGCGAAAGTTTGGACTTGCTCAAGTAGTTGAAATCAATAGATTTTGCAAGAAAGTTAAAATATTTTTGTAATAATGAAAGGTAAGGTCAAAATCACTATACCTGTTATGGGGATATGACACTGTTTCTTGTTCAAGTCTAAATTTTGTTTAATATATTAGAGTCAGCCTCAAATCACGCAAATTATAGCTTCACAGCAGCCTTCTTGTTGCGACTTCTTTGCCCCAGGCAATGGTGACACTCTACTCATAGGACATACATATTACATGCTCTGTCCTTGTATAGGAAGTCTGTGGTCTGATCATGGAAGTACTACCTCCGAGGTAGTACTTCCATGGTCTGAACCACATAATTACCAGGCTTGAAATAAGATTCAAAAGGGCATAGCCAAATGGCTATCAAATTTTCCTAATTTTGAAGGGCATCATAGCCAATGAGAAGGGCACCACAGCAAAAAATTTAAACCAAAGGATACCGATAGCCATTTTTATCTTCAACACTCTTTTTATTCCTGGAGCTTTCTATACTGTACAGCACTTTCAAACAACAATGCAGAACCCGTCACTTGAAATAAACATTTCAAAGGAGTATAGACAGTACAACTCAAACTTATTGCAGTGGGAAAACTCTACGGTGGAAAGCCAGCCACATGTACTTTGAAAGTGTCTGCAGGGTGTTATACACAAACTCTGTGATACAGTTTGACACTGAGGCAGTCACTTGCCCTATGCCCACAAAGTCACAGCCATAACATTCTTTCTTTGCAAGAAAAAAGTTAGTGACGGACGTTAATTAAAGGCTAGAAAATCATTAACATATCACATACAGGTTTGAAATTTTTGAAAGAATTTCCACTCAGAAGTTTCTCTTGCACATACAGTTAAAACACTGGAGACATCCCATTACCTCACTGTGTCAGAAATCATTGAAGTAAGGTTCATGTCTGAGACTGCAGTATTATGATCCTGCGTCAGCTAGCAACAAATTTCTAAATCATATGACGTTGTGTGTTATCTCAAAACTATTCCATTGCATGCTATCCTCTATAAATGCTAACTTTTAAAGAATATGCTGATAAAGGCACAATAGTAAAGCATAATGCCAGCTTCGAAAATTGTTGAAAAATGTCAAAAGAAAGCAGGGACCATGTACTGTGGGAAAGTACTAGTCCTGAGAAAAAAAACATTAATGGGATTTCCAAAATTTTGAAATGAAATTTGAGACTGAGATACTGCAAAGTAGTTATCAAATGAATGTGTCCTGTTTATATTTTAACATTGAAAACACCAGGCAGTTATCAAATGGTCATGATATTTGCACTTCAGAAATGTTTCATTCAATTGCAGTACAGTTTTAAAAAAAGTTTTTCCCTGTACCTTTTGGTACTGTTCTCCACAATACTTAAAGACCCAGTTCTCTCACCCCAAACAGTACCGATTCTCCAAACCTTGTCTGAAATTTATGGATCCTCATCAAGATACAATCTCAGTTTATTGCTTCAAGGTGAGTATAGAAAAACTCAATTACAATCAAAACACTCTCAATACAGTTCATGCTGTGTAACATAAGCTTTGGTACTCTGCATTGTTTAAATTAGCTCACAATCAATGAGCTGAGCCAATTGAGAATTTCTGTACTCTCGTACCAAAGTTGTACAGTAGTTTGGGGTGAGATGTTTATGGTCCTTTAAGTACATGCTTAGTGAATGTGCATTACTCACTAACTGTATACAGACATTAAATGCATATGTCTCAGTGCAAACAATACACCCTCTAAAAAGAAATTGACAAACCAACATTTAAAAACAAACAGCTGATTGGTCAACTAATTGGATTAGTGTAAGTATTTTACACATATGGGGCCAATTCTACTGCATGCCGTGCACCACTCCATGCATATTTAACACAAAATTCAGAGGTGTGACCTCATTTCATTGTTATTAACTAACGTTTACAAACCAAAACCTCTTTGTCAAACTGCTTACAAATTAAACTTATATTCACATGTTTTGATCACATTGGTCACAACAAACATATACAGTATACACAACAAACAAATATTCAACAAAAAAAATTTGACAGAAGCATGATTGATTATGATGCAATTCGGACAAACATGGTCACCCGGATTAAGTGTGTGATTTTGTCCCACTGCAAGCTCACAAATAAAGGACATTTATAGTGAAAGTATATCTATCACAGGACAATATTACAGAGAAAGCTTCATTGAGGAAATGAATTATATATATCATTTATAGCCACCTAAATCAATCAACAGCCAAAATCTATTTTAATTTTGGCTCATGAATATGTATACTGCAGAAGTGTCTCACTTGTGACATTCTTTGCAAATTTTAGAATATGCTTCAAAAGAGAAACACATATGACAGGTTTGCTACACGTGTATAATACAAACAGGCTTCATACTGTACAGTAGCTCATACCACTTTGTAGTGGAGAATTATTATGAAAAAAATTGGTATTTACATAAAAGCCAACTACAGAATAGAACTTAGGAAACATTTCATGATTGTTTTCAGCACTGTCAGCCCCAGAAGAAAAACTGGGGAGAGAGGGAGGGAGGCTTGGCTTCTTTAGGTGACCACTTTGGTGAACTGCAAGGTACATGACTGGGATGTTATTCTTTGTACATACAGTATGTAGGCCAATACTGACAAGGCTGACATATTCCGAACTCTGCTGAAAGAATCTGTGACTATATACTGAATTGTTACAATTTAATAATATTGCTGTCACAGGAGACGATATCTATGGTTCCATTACATATTATAGGGCATGAGTTACATCTTGTCATGCAAAAAACCTAGCAGAGCAAACCTCACAAAGGATTTCCGAACTTTTATGAGAGAAAGGGAAAAGGATTTCCACAAACAGAAATAAGATACTTTAGTCACATTCATGAACCCAAAAAGTCATAACCTGTTGCTTATTTAACAGAAGTTTATACGATTAAAACACAATTGGACTAATTCCCAGAAATTTTGCCTTATGCATGACTTAGCACTTTTATGTAATACTGCACCATGCACACAGAATATGTACTGTACAGTATGCACCGTACTGTACATAGCACTACAGCAATATAGTATGCTGTGCACTTTATGTTGCAGGGTGGGATCCACACATGAACAGAACATTTATTGTAGCCTACAGGTTAGCTGTAGTTTTACAGCCCAGTTTCCAACCAATTAGTTCAAGTTAAGTCAGCCACTGCCCTTTCTCCAGTTGTGGTTCATTGTAGCCTATAAAAAAGCAAACTACAGTATACTGTACAGCATGAATTATACCTCATCGCAGTTTAATATTTAATTTTACATGAATGAAACAATTAAAATTTTTTCATTTGATAATTGGAAACTTTTCCCTGTAGCCTGAGGGAGGTGATCTGTTAAATAATTCACCCATGAATTAGATAGAGATTAGATACAATAACCTCAAACAACACAAAAATTTTAAAACCCTAATGTTAATGGAATTTTGCATGTTTTAAGGCTACATGCATGCATTGGCGCATTTCAAGAAACAAATAGATGTACTGTATAGTATATTAAATTTGAAAGGTGCAGGTTTGATTCGAGAGAAAATTAACAATGACAATGCACTTTTCTTGTTTGTGCAGGATTAGCATTATAGATCTTTTAAAATTTCAGTAAAATATTTTGAAATCCCCCCCCCCCCCTAAAGTTTTGTACTTTAGTTAGTTTGATCAGGTTTTATGGTTCTTAGGTAGGCCTGCTATACTATAGACCTAAAGTTGAATAAAACTTATTACGAGGAAGGACAAATCTTCTATAAAAAGGGAAAAGTTAATGAATTTAAAAAGATCACATATCCTTTTAGAGTCAACTTGGACCCTCAAAATAATACTCCACCAAAAAATACTTCACAGAAATGTACAAATGAAGTATTAATGTGCAGCTATATAAAAAAAGGATGCATGGCTATTGCAGATTTTCACAGACAGTATTTTCGCAATGAAGGATATACACCCAAGGCTCATATTTAACACTTAGGCTACTCTAGGTGCATTTATGTGAATTTTTTCTCACACCATGTACTGTAATATAATGTTTTGGAGTCCATAGATAAATACTGAATAGAAGATGCAGTTTCACACATTCTGCACAGGGACATCGCTTTGCTTTTAAGTAACTTTCACAATACTTCAGGAGCTGAAAATTACAAATATAAGGTAAACCAATGAGATGAGTTACCTTCCAACATTTCATAATTTAGTGAGAAACATATTGTCACATGACTCTCCAGAGCCAACCACGAAACATATGACAGTCTTCTATATGAACCCAAATTAAAGTCACCGCATTTCCCCTTTAAAATGCATCCATTATGGGATATTAGCCTTTAAGGAGATCCATCATGGCTACCAAAGTTTTTAGGGAAAAACTGCAGTACCCAATTATAGTACCTGACCACTGGTTCATTACTCCTATTAGCTGCTTCAATGAGCAGCAGGTTTGATTACCATTCTGGTACAATAGAAGCCCAACAACTTTGGGGTTCAAATAACAACTTACAACAAGTCCTGAAATAAGTGCTGGCAACAAGGGAATCAAATTACTTAAAGTGCACTGAAGGGCTGCAGCCCCTTTCAGTTGCTTATTCTGAGATACTGTAAAGTGCTATCAAATGTCAACCTTCATGGTCATTTTCAAATGCTTAAATGGGCATGTAATTAGTACTGAGAACAGTTCCTGACGAGATTGTTCTTAGGATATTTTTTCCGACATGTCCAAACAGATATTTAATACAACATGAGTTAATGTAAGAGGAGGTTTTACAGAGCAGTTTCTAGCCAATTGATCTGAGTTGGGCCTGCCACCGGCTTTTTTCCAGTTGTGACTCACTGGTTTGTTTTCCATACTCCCTTGGCATACTGTACGCTGAGCCTCAAAAGTGATTTGCACGGTACCCCAAGGGTCAACATCATTACATTATCATTATGGCATATAGAGTAAATCATGTAAATGAAGTATATCACACGGTGGTTGAAACTGGTAAATTTGAAATGAGGTGGGGACAGGGGATACAGAGGGTGTTAGAAGATAGGCCTTACAAAAAAAGTACAATATCAGGTTTGCTCACATCCGACAGGCTGGACAACTTATGAAGGGAGTCAGCCAGCCCTTCCTCCTGTTAGCCTCCTACCTTGTTCCAGTGAAAGTCTTGTTGGCAGCAGCAAAACCTGAAAGGTAGAAGCTGCTCTGTGGTCATATGAGAAAAAATCATCATATGTCCAAAACCACAGAACCTGAAATTTTACAAATGCCGTAGGCTAATAGATGAATTACTGTATGATCAATACAAGCTACCCTGTACAGTAGCCAAGTTACACTGTACAGTAGCCTACACATTACCAGGTGTTGCAAAGTGTACATGTATGGTCTTTTGCATGATCCTTTCTACAAATCACATGGGCCATTCACCATAGCCAGTTTGTACACAGATCAACCAGCCAACCAACTAGTCATGTTAAAGTGAAGCTTTGCATGGCACCAATCAGCCCTACAAGTAACTGCTAAAGGGGCTTCACAATGAAAGAAAATCAAACTGCGAGTATAAACCTTATTGAACAAATGAGTCTTGAGTACACTCTTAATCAAGGTCTGAAGCCCTGCAAGGTTGTGTTATAAAACCCTAGAAGTGTTGCCTTGTTTCAGGCAGTGCACACTTTTCCTTCAGCTTTCGAAGGTTGGTTGAACTGTTAAAAGGATACTTGAGGAAAAGTACAACAGGCCCATAAACACAAGATTTTCAGCAAAAATAATCACAACTCATTACAGGAACAGAGCAATAGGTTAAGCTCTGTACCAATGCAGAGCAAGGGCCACAATTAAAGCTTGCAATGATATTCTTCAAATCTTTACCATTTTGGATGTGAAGATTCAAATTGATTATGCCAACAAAGCAGATCTTGTGGCACTGAATAATCTGAATTATTATAATACAAAAACTGTGAAACATAACCAGCCAATCAGTTACCCGGATAATAGGCACAGCGCTACTTATCAGGGCAAACTAGAAAATGAATCTTTCACAAGTGAATACATGCAACCCTGAGGTACTATAGATCAAGAACAATCATAACAAACCATCATCTATGGTAGAGCATAAGGAGTGCTTTCCACCATTCAGCACAAAGCCCAGTTTAATTTTATTCAATAAGGAGGTCCTATTTATAACCCTTATAAGGTGATACATTTATAGACTATTGTGTGAAGCACTGACTGCTACTCAGAGATTAAAATATAGCTCAAGAGGATTGGTATCACCTTAGATACCTGATGATACTTAGTGTTACAGTGTTACCCCATGTATACAATATGGCCAAACCCCAGTTCTACCCTCCCTTTTTACAATCTGTGTTCTTGCATAACCAGAGTTTGATTGGGAAGTGCGACTGTACCATAGTAATTAGGTCAAATATTTCACTTACCAATTACTGTAAAATGTTAGAAAATACACGACATCACAGCCATAAACACCAGTGACCTTGCTTATAACTAAAACAAACACCGTGTTTAAAACAGCAGAACCCTGCTATATATTAAGGCTTGGTCCCACGTACCCTGTGACACTTGGTGTTACTTCCTGTTTACAATCAGGCAAAACCGCAGGTTAACCCTGTTTTCCAGTCTGTGTTCTCACGTACCCAGTGTTTCGTTGATTGGGTAGTGTTCCAATAGTAACAAGATCAAGTATTTCACATACCGATTACAGTAAAATGTAAGAAAATACCCGTCATCAGCGCCATAAACACCTGTGGCCTTGCTTGATTAAAACAAACACAGTGTTAAAAACTGCTTAACCCTGTGATCTGAGGTGGATCCAAATTTAAACACCGACCCCATGTTAACCCCTGGTCCCATGTTACTTGAGCGTGAGGTAACACGGTGTTACCTGGAGCACGGGGTACGTGAGACGTGGTATCTGAGGTGGGAAATTTAAACAATGACCTTCACTTGAGACCCATCCCCACATAACTTGAGCATGAGGTAACATGTAAAAGTGTCATTCACCTCAAGTGCAGGGTATGTGAGACCACAGTCTAAGATGACAACTTGGGTAGCTTAAATTATTCTACAACCAAGAATCAAGGACTGTACACAGGTCTAGTGTTAGGTGCACACTATACATATGGTGAAACGTGCACTTGTTGAAAAGAGTAGAATATGGCCCAACATTGGGATCACTATGTCAACAGACATGGGAAAATTTCACATTCATGGAAATCCTTCCACCTCTAAACTGGACTGAAATCATCATATTTGCCACAGTGGCAAGTTAAAATTAGTGCCTGATCTTCAACACTATATAGTATCACATTTCCAAGTACTGTACATCCCTAGGGTAGCCTATCATATCTGTCAGTGTAAGGGGTGAAAGCCATCCATCATGAAGTTGTAATTCATAAGCCAATGACTTCCTAAACATTCACAGTCACTAAGCATCATTTAATCTCCCCCCCTTTTCCTTTCCATGAAAAAATGTCTTTATCTTAACTTTATATTTAAAAAGAGGACAACTTTGAAACAATATTCAAACTTACACAATGCCTTTAATTAAAATCCTTCTGACTGCACCTTGGGTGTCCTTGAAGCAAGTTTTTCCCACTTTCCACCCACTTGTACAGTAACTTTTGCTAGGGGCAGCATCAATTTGCATTTGGGCTTTGCAGTAATGCTGTAAATTCTTCCCCATTTTATGAATGTCAGGAGGGATCCCTGTAAAGGCATGTATTTGAGGAAAACCTTGCAGTTACTCCTTGCAAATTTTCAAAGATTAGAAAAATATTTTCACATGATGATCAGGGCTGGAAAAAATGTTTATTTCCTAGGAAGGGAGTGAAGTTATTTCCCTGGAAGAAAGTTAAATTTCTCACAATTCCCCCCATGTTTTCATGTACAGAAATGGGAATTGCCCTTCCAATTGACTAAATTTCCCTCCAGATGGCAAAATTTCCCAGGAAGGAGCCTCCCAGCTTCCCAACTTTTTCCACCCATGATGATGATTCTCAAAAGCCATTTATGAAAAAGGATAGTCTACACTAAATCATGTTGGGGTGACTGCACTGTCCCTTCAAGGGGATCATAGACCTTGTGCATTGACAACACACTGACGTCATCCTTTGAACAGAACAATGGGACACGTGGCCACACGCATCAGAATTCGCACTGCACCTGTAGCAGACTATGTACAGTACGTATTTGACTGGTTGACAATCTGCTGTCTGCATATGTCTGTGTTGGTTTGTTTTGCCCCAAAGGAGTGGTGTACTTTCCACTCTGTGATATCATATGCACAAGGTCTCTTGAGTTGATATCAATGACTTAAAGGCATATTTTCATCATCCCAAACAGTTCCAATTCTCCCAACCTACTTACTTCTAGCCCCTCCCACATTTATCTAAAACTCATCTTTATCCAGACACAATCCTAGTTTATTGCTTCATGGCTTGTCCCAGTGGCCACACAAGTCCATAATGTGTAATCAAGACACTCTCAGGAGTCAGTGACCATGCTGTGTAATTTAGCTATGATGCATTGTTTGAATGTGATGCCAATCAAAGAGCTGTACCAATTGAGAGTTTTGATATGTATACTGAAACTGTAGTTTGGGGTGACGAATGACTGCCTTTAATAAGATAATGCTAAAGGATCACTACCACATTACAATGCTAATAATTAGCATTTAGTCAAGTTTCATATCCAGTAGTGTAGTTACTAAAAAGATAAAATTTTGAATTTGTGGTTTCCTGACTTGTAACAGTTGTGTGCATAATTTCAAAAAGTGCCTGGTCACAAATTTTTGAAAACCAAATTGAACCATTAAGTACTCACTCAAACAACAGTTTAATATTTGTACATGTAGGATAATATGGAGATTGTTTAAGTTTGACCATTTGTCATTGGCAGTGTTTCCGCCACAGGGGGTTATTAATTACAGGGAGATTTGTCCCAACCTTTCCAGAAGAAGGTGGGTAAAATCCCTTCCCCACTTTTTCATTCCCATAAAAATTTAAAAATTGTCAATACCTTGGTCTCTCCCTTAACAAAGAGAAGAAACTTTTGCAGCAATGCTTTATCTTCCATAAACAAATGGTAAAAACCCTTCAAATTGCACTTTACAGGTAAAGCAAGCCTTTGTTCACCTAAAGCCACTCATAACTGTAGCCTAGAACAGCATAACTTTGGACTTGGGGGTTTAGAAATAATAGATCCCTCTTTTTTGTGTTTCTAGCAGAATCCCTGGTGGGTACAGTATGTGAAGCTTTGGAAACATGTCTTGGATGAACCATATCAATACAACAATTTTAAACTACACATTGTAAAGTTAGGGAAAAGGGCTTCTGTTACTAGGATAACTTATAAGCTTGTTTCTGTGGGTGTTTTTTTTTTTTGTTCAGTTTCCACCAAAACTGTCATTATGCATGCCAACCTAACTTCCATGGCCTTGATCATATGTACTGATAACACTGTTTTGGCAGGAATTTTCCCTATACAGCAAATGAGGTTCTGCAAACTTATTAAGTGATGTACTGTACAGTACTGTATAGCACAGTACTTGCACAGTACTTTTTAAAATATGGATTTTATTTTGAGTTTGTAATAAATAAAACCAAAAAGACCTCTTAAAAAGAGATTGATGCATGTACAATGAACTATTTATAAAAATGCATTGCAGGGTTTTCCCTGGCTCTTTTTGTGAGGTGGCCACCTCACATATTTTTGCCCCCACCTCATAAAAAATTGCTCTAATTGCCATCTTCACAGCTACAGCAGAAGTAATAGTTCTCCCTCCCTTTTGGTGTCAAAGCCTGGCAAGATTCTATTCCATTGACTAGTACCACCTCACACCCTCTAAAACCCAGGGGAAACACTGGCAATGATTACCCAACAAAATCTGTCGGCCATCACCTCCATTAAATATGCCATGTGATTCACAGTTCAGAATTTTTCTGCCTTAATATTTTGTCTTGCTATCTCATTTAAATGACTTTAATCTGCCAATGAGGCTTTTTATACAGTATTTGGTTAGACATACATTCTCAATATCTAACATTCCCTAGGTCTAACCTATGACTTAATCAGTGCCCATGCCTCTAGTAATACTACTGTATGCTCCACACATTATGCTGCCAGCCCTTTTCCTAGATTTCGCATACTGTGATCAATTATGACACCATCAAGCACAGTAATTCATT
The DNA here is from genome assembly GCA_037179385.1 of Holothuria scabra. Lineage (NCBI taxonomy): Eukaryota > Metazoa > Echinodermata > Holothuroidea > Aspidochirotida > Holothuriidae > Holothuria > Holothuria scabra. Next base: position 5,957,825 of record CM074201.1, read on the forward strand.
CAATATCTTTGATGTCCCTTAATTTTTGACAACTTTGTGCTCATTGATCAATCAATGATTCTGGATGGAATTTTACAAAATTTGTATCAAATTTCTCTAGGACTTCTGAGCCTACACTATTTACCACTAAAAATCAACATAGTACTAAATAATTTACATTCCTAAAAGCAGTTTTCTAATTTGCTCCAATTAGTTTCTTCCAACTCCACGTCATTATTCCAAAAAATTTATTTGTTAGGAAATTGATGCAATATCTATATTTTGAGATAAATAATTTTTATTCTATTCAATATTTTTAAGCACATTCCAAGAAATACATGATTAAAGGCCCAGTTCTCTCACCCCAAACAGTACCAATTCTCCTAACCTTCTTACTGAAGCCCCTCCCACAATTGTCTGATATTAATCCTCATCCAGACACAATCTCAATTTACTGCTTCAGGATAAGTATAGAAAAACTCAATTTCATCAAAACACTCTCAGTACCGTTCATGCTGTGTAATATAAGCTTTGGCACTCTGCATTGTTTGAATTAGCTGTCAATCAAAGAGCTGAGCCAATTGAGAATTTTGGTACCCGAGTACCAAAATTGTAGTTTGGGGTGAGAAGTTTGGTCCTTTAAATTAGGGAAAAGTGGAAACATTATTTACATCCCATGATCCTTTGCTTGACAACCGATCTCACCTGTGCAGATGGATGTCAATGCAATTTTTAGGAATATAATATCCATCCACTGACACAAAAGGAGACTAGATTTTGTAATCTTTCGAAGGAATGGGTAAATCGCTACTCAGGGATAGCTTTCATATGAACAGCGTCAAACAGTGTTAAAGGAATTCAATGATACAAATCATTATTATTCATATCACATTTTTAGAAATTTCTGCAATCCATCTTTCATGCTAGGACAATCCCCTGATTTTTATAGATATGTTCCGCTCAGTAAGAGGCGCCAGTAAACTGTACATATCTACCACTCACTGACAGACAAATCAACCTCAATCTCAGGTGATTTCCAGGGGTCATAAGTCATTAAGAGACAGAGTTTGTGGATTAAAACAGACAGCAGTCTAAAGGCAGCATCAAAATCGTATTATAGGCTTGGGCCTATGTCATTTTTTCATGAAGTTTAGCACTTACATCATTCACTGATGGTGGGATATCATTTCTGTTTGGCATGTTACATCGGTGACAGTGCAGTGAGTAATTAAGGTGGGTTGAAGTCAAGAGAGCTCCTTCATGAGTGGTTATATTTCCTATTAGTCAATATAATGCATGTACTATAAGGACAAGAGACTTCTGCACATATAGCGCGAAGGCAATGGAGTGTAGGTCCTGATTGAAGAAAAGGTCTAACCAAAACATCAAAGGCAGGCTACATCTTGCAGCACACGCTTAATGCCTAGAATAATATATCTCCTGAAAATTTTTTGGTTGAGACAAGCCTGGCCTAGCTATCTCTTATAACTCATAGAAGATACTGTTATCCTACTGTAGACAGGCCAATCTTCTTCTTATTGAAGTTCTGAAGAGGTTCACTGCTTTCATGCTCGCAGGCTACAATCCTCAACAAAATACATACAAACCCCCCTCCCAGCATCAATGTTAAAGTTTCAGAACACCTTGGGCTGCTGCAACATTGAATGGGGAAGTGGGGGATGGTGAGCCCCTCATTGCTTGATTTGCTTGCTTTGTCCCATCATATTTGTCAAGAATTGTTGGAAGACTGTACAAAGGTTTATGGAGAAATTTTAGGTCTTGGGCAACACATGGCAATTGGTGAGTAAGTTATGTATTTTGAAGGGAGTTTTTTGATGACAAATGTCACAGTGTAGGAATAATGAAGAACAAATTTGCTAAATGGCATCACACAAAAGTAGCTTTTAAATACATCATGGGGAAGAAGACTGTGTAACATTCCATGCATTATGGACTGTCAATGTCAGGTCTTTCTTATTAGGACAGGGTTCAGGTGAACAAAATATGGTGGTTTGCATCATTAATTTTTGTAATTAATCTATTCAGAAGACCCATTGCTGTGCAGGGTACCAAAGGGGAGGGATATCTAATATCTTCCAAGTGAAAAATATTTCTTGGGGAAAGTGACAGATCAAAACAATAGTCTTCAAGGGAAGAACGAACAGACCATGCCGCTAGAATTCAATAGGGTCTAGCCAAACTTCCCGGGAAAAGGCCATTTTCTCGGGTAAAATATATAGATGTCTTACGTTGCCCGATGGCTAAAACCTCCTATTCAATTCTAGCCTCATGCACTAGGTTATTACAGGCAAAAGAGGCCTTTCAAATTGTGAACCCAAACTGCGACAGAGAGTCTGGGAGGTGGGCTTTACATTTCTTTTACCTCAATGTAGGACTCGTCACTGCTCTCTACTTCTCAGGATATTTTATTTGCCCCACAGTTTATTGTTGACCTCACCACAATTAACCATTGACTTCCAGACTATTTCAATGTAAATCAATGGCCAATTGCCCAAAACTCTACCAGATCTCTCTGTGTATGTCTTGGGATGCTTTGGGCTGCAACAACATTGAATGGGGGAGTGGGGGTGGTAATCACTTCTTGTTTGCTTGCTTTGTTCCAACATTTTTGTCGAGGACTGTGGATTGTATCTAGCCTAAGTTAGGGCTTAGGTACTAGGCTAGCCTGGCCTTACACTACACTAACTTAGGCCTTACACTACAGTAACTTAGGGTACAGCCTAGCCTACATGTATACTGGGCTAATCATGAGTCAATCACTTACAAACTTTGTAACTATACAAACATCGAAACATCCATAAAAATCAATGAAACTTGACAGTAACATTTTCCAATAAGTCTTCCTCTTTGTGCTATATTTTGGTGTTGTTTGGATTGGGTAATCTGAAAAAAGTATCTTGAAATGTAGGTGGCAGTACAAGTAGCAATGCTTACAAAGTTACCTTAAGTCAATCACTTCATAAAACAAACAAACGAAATCTCATAAATTAGCACATTTAAGGCAAGTTTTTTAAACAAGTATAAAGAATAGTCTTTTTACTATCAGAATTCCAATTTAGAACTTCATAAAGGGCATTTTTATCATCATTTTTAGTAATTTTTTGCAAATTTCTGATTTATACATTTGCCAAAACTTGAAAATTTGGCCATGACAAACTAGTTTGCTTTAAACATCAAAAATATGAAGACAAATAATTGGTTTTGATGTTGTTTGCAGAGAATACTTTGCAGGTTATTCTAACATTGTAGGCCTATTCACATCGCACTTGTTTCATGTCCATGTTTGGAAGGCAGTGATCGACTCATGATCAGTGATACTTAGTGATCGACTCGTGATAACTTACTATACTTGATGTTTACCCCTTAAAGTTTAATGGGTATAACTAACACACACTCTTAAGACCGGAAATTGGTCGGCCCTTTGTCTTCTCTTGGTTTTTAATACGTACATTATAACAGCCTAACAACAGGCCTAGCCTAAGTTAGCTTAGTATTTCACACGGTGACAAACTGCGTTAACAATAACACAAAGCACCACAGTACAGCATGCATATGTACACCAATCAAATCAGCCTAGCCTACGATCAACATTGAGCTCAAGCAAGTTACCTGAACGACGACTATTAATTCTCCCAGCTTTTGGTAGAATATGTTTACTCATATCAAACATGAAAAAGTTGAAACGTTTGCCATTCTTTATGAACCTTGATGGTATGTTTATTTTGTTTCTTTAACATTTTCAGTCAAAAACATCGAGAAGGAATTGTTGCGCTACGATAGCAGCTGATGTACGACGTCTGTAATGGCTGTAAAACAAAAACATATTTGACCTTTGACCCGGTTAAACCAAGAATCTGTTTACTGCTGAATTATGCATAGCGTTATTTTTAGATCATTACACTTGGGGACAAAAAACCTGTTTTCAAATGTCTCAATCACAAATCAAGTTACACATTTTGAAAAATGGCAAGCTCGCAGTTTCTCTTTAGATTATCCATGCAGATGCATCAATATCTGAAGCGACAGTTGTGGACAGTTACAGACTATTACTGAATATCGACTGGTCGTAGCTAGGCGGTTGGTACAGGCAGAAGTTGCCCCATAGCAGTTGGAAAACTTGGGAAAATACGGTTTTCTAAATTTTCTTCCATTCCACATTTTAATTTTGTTCTTGAATGTAGGCTTGGGTCCCTTGATTTTCAGATATTTGTCTAAAAAAGGTAATAAAGTGCGGAAACTTTATCTGACTTCAGAACTGAAAAATCGGAAATTTGACAAATAGTTTTCCCAAATTTCTTTCATTATTATCTCCAATATAAGCTTCTGAATTTGAAATATCTGTCAAAAAAGACAACGAAATAACGGAATGTTTTTAATTTCTCCGGAGCGCCTCAGTACTGTCGGTTCGCAGACCCGTGATTACATAATGTAACTGACAACATCAATAATAAGTGCCTTATACCTGAGGTGAGAAATTTACCTTATCAGGCTTGGGCTTACCACTTAGTTGGAGCTGAGAAGGATTAGGGGGGGCATGCTCCAGGTTACAAAGTTTCTTTGTGAAAGCCTGAAAGGGATCCCCTTCTGACTTGTAGTTATTTAAGGGTTCGAAGTAATTCTCGGGTGCGAGGGCATTGTAAAACAGCTGGAAAAGCCTTTTGCAAGGCTTGACATTAGGAAGTTTACTTTCTCCCATAGAGTTGTAAACGAGTGGAATTGTCTGCCAGATTGGGTAGTTAACTCCCCGTCAGTTCACTGCTTCAAGGTTAACACTGACAAGTTTTTCCATGCCATGGCTGTGGTAGAATCTGAGTGTTTGTGGCTGTTGTCAAGCTTTGGTCGTTTGACTTTGATTAGGGCTTGGACTTCAGGGTTATCTTATGGGGCTTTGGCCCTCCTTTGCCCTTCAACCTGTTAAGTTATGTTAAGTGTCCGTATCTCGGGCAAGTTGCTATTAGAAAAAGCAGATTCTTCCAAATTTCCTCAAAAAACCCACAATTTTTTCGAATACAAAATTTCAGCTTTGCCATATATCTCCATATTTTCAGAGCAAAGGGTTTGGTGTGCCTTTTGTTCCTAATTGATACGATGTTCAAAATTTCAAAAAAAAGGAAACGGAAATTTCGGGTGTTTCCTCCCCCTCCCAGCAAAAAAATGTAGCTACCCTACTACCACGATTAATCCTACAACTTCGTTGTCCGGTTCAGGAAGTTGTTCGCTTGCTCATTTTAGCTTTTGAGTAGTGGTGCACAGAGCAAGTAACCTCCTTATTCCCATCCAGTCATTGGAAAAGTGGCTAAAGACTGGGTATCCCCCAGGTCCGACCGACGAATGGGGGCGTTAAATAGCATTCCCGGGAGCAGGTTGGCATGGGAGCAATTAGTAGGCTACGCGTCTACCTCGTGAATCTACACCTCCCTGCTCTAAGCACTAGTCGAAAAGGGAAGGCGAGGCTCGATGGTGCTCATCTACGCTCACAGTCTGGCATGGGGTCCTCGATAAGCCAAAATGGCTTTCTAACCAGAAATATGTGTTTGTAACAAGCTGGCCAAGTGAATTTGCGACGCCGAGATTGAAGAAGAACAATAAGGCTGTGGCCTGGCTTCGATATGCTGAATGGTGAGAATGCTTGTCTCCAATTTTTGTATAAAATCCGCATAAATTTATCTCCCGCAAAAAATAGTCTCTATCATGCTTTCAACACTGAATTGTGGCACCTGAGTAGAAGCAGGAAGTAGTAATTAAAACAACTTCATAGTGAAAGTAATAGTACCAATATCTGGGAAAAGTATAACTCTGATGAAGTATTTTCGAAGTTGACTGCAACCGCTCATAAGTTTGCAAAACATCGACTAAAGTACGTCGGTGACTTCCACATTCTTTCAGCGCCCGCTGTCATCCAGCGCGTCATGATGACGAAGCAAATACCTCGACATCCACCTTGCCAGATACCAAATAAAACTGAAGAAATTAAATTCCAAATTTTGTAAAATATAGATATGCTACGAAGTGCGGACATCCGTCCTCTGTATGCGTATCTGATTTTAACGATTTACAAACTTTACTAGTGATCATTGCAAGGAGGAATACTGGTTGTTGACTCACTCATTATATCCCGACTCCGATTTCATGAAAACCAATCTGACTGAGCACAGTGGAAAAGTATTAAAGAAAGACCTAATCCTGTCACTCCAAACAGTTCCAATTCTCCTAAAACCTTCTTACTAAAGCCCCTCCCACTACTGTCTTAAACTCATCCTCATCCAGACACAATCTCAGTTTATTGCTTCATGGTCAGTATACAAATAGACCACAATGTGTAATTAAAACAGTGCTTGCTGTATCAAATGAGCTTCTTTTTTCCCTGCATTTTTTGAACTTACTATTGCTAACAATTAAAGAGTTGTGCCAACTGAGAATTTCCGTAGACGACAAGAAAAAATGCAGGTATGGGTGAGAGGATTAGCCCTTAAAGGGCAGGAGCAGTCATCCCAAATTGAAGTAGTGTAGTAGACTGTCCAGTTTCATGATTGACTGTTGGGAGTCATGTGCTAACATTTTTTCTCTTCAAATTTGAAATTTACTGGAAATAACTGCTTGGTTTACCTTGAATATACAATAGTTTAATCATAAAATGTAATGAATGATACTCTGAAGAAGAATAAGACGAAAATTGTGCTTTTTAGCTGTTTCTTTAAAATAAGTTTGGGGGGACTGCTCTTTACCTTTAAGCATTTTCTTTTTAAATAAAAGTTGGCATAACCTTTCTCCGGAAGTAACATCCATCACTTCTTCTCACTCTTTTCAAAAGAAAAGGAAAACTGTGTTCGTTTTTAAAATTATATAAATGTCGTATAGTATCAAAATGTATTACAATTTTCCTTTCTTTATTGTCACTTCTTTATCTTCTTTGTTTTTGTCTATTGTTCCATGGTCACCAGCTTTGATAACCAATCATGGTTGTCCATCATATGTATGTGAGTTTTTAACTTTAATTTGTTGATGCAAATTGTACGTAAACTGACTTGAATTGGTATGTTTCTTTACTTTATTGTTGAGGATATAAAAAGCCCGTGCAAGTGCGTCAAGTTGTAATTACTCGCATACCTTTGTAAGGAATTCGTACCTGGTTGAACACTTCCACTACCCCCTTTGACGACAGCATGTAGGGAGTGGGGGACTCACAACCTCACTTTTCAAAGTGGCAAAAAGTTAAACTATAAAACTTGATGGGGATCTATTCTCCGATTTAGAAACGCCATTTTCAGATATTTCGCATAGTTACGAAATGAAACTTATTTGAATCTCTAACATTTTCCCATGCACGCTTCTTGCAAGATTCCCGTTCTGAAGCCATCTCTCTCAGTCTATCTTCAATGTCCCCCAAAAGTTTAAATTTTCTGTAAATTTTCACCACCAACTTAATGAACCGTAGTTTATTTAGATGAACCTTTATGTTCAGTTTATCCAGATGAAACTTTCAGTCCACCTTCAGTGAATAAATATTTCTTTTAACTAGGAACTGCAAGCAATTTTGCCAAACATGTTAGCTGCTTTAAGTAACATGTACTATTTCACTGTTAAAATCTCACTAATTCATCAAGTCAAGCCCATCCGCCCTCGTGTAATAAAAAGCCCCTGGGTGGCAATTCATACTGTAGTATAACCTGAACAGCAACTCAAAGGTATGCTGCACGTAGCTAGACAAGTTACTGATAGGGTGTAGCAAGATTTACAGGGAGAACAAATGTGTAAAATTTATTGAAGGACTGATCCTCCTAACCCAAACAGTTCCAATTCTCTCAACCTTCTTTCTGAACCCCCTCCGACGACTATTTAAAATTCATCCTCATCTAGACACAACCTTAGTTTATTGCTTCAGGGTGACGGAGTATTCAAAACCCCAATGTGTAATTAAAACACTCCGTGTACAGTATATGCATTGATGGAAGTAGCTGTCAATCAAAGAGCTGAGCCAACTGGGAATTTCTGTAAACCACTGTAAAAAAATTGTAGTTTGGGGTGAGCGGATTGGCAAATCGAAACTTGCTAATAGATGACGAAAATTTTCAAAACAAAATTTTCAAACGTTTCTTTCCCTTTCTTGAAACCTGGCACAAAGTCGATTCTGTGTGTGACGAGGGCCGTCGAAGGTGGGAAATGAAAAGGGATAACAGGCGTCGTCTGTTATTATGGTTTTAAAATTGCCATGAATTAGGTTTGAAGCTATGGATGCGGTAACTTGACTTGAGTTGTTGACTACAGCCATAGCCGGAGGCATATAAATGGCTGAATTGAGCCAAAAGCTGAACTGAGCCATGGATGGAAGTATAGCATTCTGATGTGCTGATCGGCGACATCAAACTGCATGTGAGAAGAACCTCGGGAGTATGCGCTGTTTACTTACATTGAGTGGTTATACTACCTTATTACTATGAAGGGAAGATTAGGCAAATTTTTACTTTACATAAAGAGGAACCAAATTTACACTGTGTGGTAAAATTCCATTCAAATTGGATATACATTTCTCAAGATATCAGGAGACGAATTCACTACATTTTTGTTCCAAAGTAAATTTGAGGGCAGCAGAGATTAAATCACTTTCTCACGTTGACAAGGAATGCTTTTTCCCCTTTCTTTTTCAGACTGTTATGTTGACCTTGAATGAACATGAAAAGAACCTTCCTATGGGGAATGTAAAGTTTGTTAAGTTCTGATGCCACTTATGCAATCACATTCTGATACATACGGGATTGTTGAAGGGAAAGCTAGCTGCCAAGTTTAAAGAAAAAAAGACTATCCATTAATGGGAGGATAAGATTTCATTTGTGCTTGCTTCAAGTTCACTTTTTGTTGAAAAGGTGACAACTTTACCTGACCATATATTGAAAATTACTCGGTGGATTTCAATGCAAATTTCCCCCCAAAACGAGTAAGTACCGGTACCCCTCTTATATATCAAAACTTTGCGTGACCTTACACCCTTCTTTTAATATTTAGTTATTTTACATTGAAAAATGATGACCATTGCAAGAAGTTTTTCAAGAAGGATATATTTTTGTTTGGTTATGGAGGCGTCCATATAATTTTCTTATACTGCACCTTAAGTACTGCATTTATGGAAAACAAACAAACAAACAAACTGCGTTATAGATATTCCATACATTGCTGGATTCTTTTGTAATTCAAACTACAGCCAAAGTACATTCTTGCTTACATAACAATAAGAGGTTTGTTGTATTTTCCATCGACGAATTTTAAGAATTAGTCTTCAGTAATTTCAGTAGCGTACCTTAATTGTCATGAATTATGCAATTAAATCTAAGCTTCATATATATATATATATATATATATATATATATATATATATATATATATATATATATATATATATATATATATATATATATATATATATATATATATATATATATATATATATATATATATATATATATATATATATATATATATATATATATATATATATATATATATATATATATATATATATATATATATATATATATACTGAACTGGTACATCAGGCAAATACGAAGAGTTGGTGGCTAAAGATTTTAAGCTCTTTGACTCCTGGAACTGTTAATCTCCCTCGGGTTTAGAAGATGTAACCAAAATTTTTTAACTGTAGATGAAATATATAATATTATCCATATTTCACCAAAAATATGCACTCTTAGCAAAAATGGTTCTTCAATTAATCCATTTCTTTTAAAATTATTTACAGCAATTACCTTAGAAAAAAGATTCATGTTCAAGTGATTAGAGCATCCGATTTGCAGCCGGGAGTTTGTATGTGAGCCACAACTGAAAAAAGTCATATGACCGGCCTGACTTTAACCAATTGGTTAAAAACTGAGCTCTAAAATTTCATGTTAGTAACTAACTTTGAAAAACAGATTCTGCCACTTAACCGCTTTATCACCTTCTTCCCTCCAGACAGAACCACAGAAATCATATTAAGAGTGTATAAGTTATCAAAAAAATCCAGTCTGAAGGAAAATTCGTGCAACAGAAAAGTCGCATGCCAAAATGCAAATACTTGAGACATGATTGATGGTAATTAGTGTTATGTAGCCTGTAATATGATTCGAGAGCAACAAACCGCGACCATATGGATCGTGGTGATGATTAAACCTGAAAATAAATAAAAGTTTGTTGGACCTGAAAAGGAACAAAACCCAATTGTTTCTTGTAATTATTTTAAAGCATGAAGTTTTGCACTAATGACCCGGTTAATCGCCGAATTGCTCAACGTCCTTAGGTCCATTGTCAATGGAATCAGAAACCACCTCCATGTGCAAACAGTACCATCTTTTACTTTTCTAAGAATCGGTTTCTCCTAATCGTGGTAATCAATGTTACCTATCATGATATATCGGTACTTTCCCTTCGGTCAGTCCAGAAAACAAGGGAATCCATTTGATAATCATCGGGAGTGTTTCATTCCATCTGGCGGTGATACTCCATTCAGTTTTTTTAGTTCTCGGAGATCACACGTTTGTATAATTCACCATTTTGGCCCAGTTTAGCCAGATAACATTCATGCGTATCGGTTTGTTACGTGGGGATTGATAATTCACATTATTTATCACCATATTTTAAACATTGAGACTGGATAGAAAATAGGACTCGGACAAATTATAGTTGTCAGTAACACGATATTTCTCTGTTGGAAATTATTTCAAAATTTCAAATTATGCAACAAGCTGTGGGGTACATAATTTGACTCATCTTGAAATTTAACAATATCAAATTATTTGACATATTCGAAGATGTACTGACTGCCGCGACGGATAGTCCACATGTACAGATGGCGGAAAATGCTGTTACGCTTAAACTATTCACCGTTTACGTAAGGACCAAGTTGATGGCTGGCTGCCGTTCAATTGAACATTGAACTCAAAAATTCATCACACACTTACGAAGTAAATTCCTTATGCTCGATTAAAGAATTCCATAAAGGTTCTTTCTTCATGTGAGTCACTTAGACAGTTTCCAACACTATGAAATGAACTGCACAAGCAAAATTACGAGGGAAACATCGTAGCCTGAACCTGATGTGAACGCGATTTTTAACTTGGCAGTATACTGTATTTTGTGAAAAATTGTGGAAAGTATTATTTGAGAATCTTTCATCATATACCTGGACAAACTTAATTCTTTCAAACTCGAAAACTGTTATGTTAATGTCCGTTTGAAAGCAGAGACATCGAAAAAATCCAGCAGGGAATCTACCATTTGGCTCAACACATTAATTAGGCTAATTACATTTCTGCTGCAAACGAATTGAGAACATTTTACCAAAAATGAGCTACTAGCCTATAGTCAGTACGTGTAACTAGAGCAACCAGGGAAATGAAATTAGGGCATCGAAATATCGAAACCTACTGGAGAGGTTTGATCAAACCTCATATCATGTTGTGACAAATTTTCAGGAAGTTGTTATTACTTTATGCCTCAAACTCTGTGGTCCCAGTCTCCAAAAATTGCTTGAAAACCAGCATTACACCTAAAATATATGCCAACTGATCCAGTGGAGTCCGCTGTACAATCTCTTTTGAGGGTTTGACTTGGCTCAAAATGGATGAGTACGATGATGTGTACAGTTATAACATTTCCACTAACGCCTCTTCCAACAAAGGGTGTGAGAATGTCTACACGTGCGTTTTCGCGTCATTAATTGTGTTCTTAACATCATTATTGGCGATAGTGGGAAATTCTTTAAATATTGTTGTTCTTACTACCCGACGTTTTGTAACAAAACCTCATGCATATTTTTTAATATCGTTGGCAATAGCTGATTTCTCGATAGGAATGATGAACTCGTTTTCTGTTTACTCGTCTATAACATTCATCTGGCCCTATGGGGAGTCATTTTGTTTATTAACGAATTATGCTCGAGAAGGTCTTCTTGAAATATCTCTGCTAATGATTCTTTGTTTAAATGTGGAACGATACATAGCTATTACTTATCCATTCCGCTCAAAAATTTGGCTGACAAAGAAAAGAAGCAAAATGTTTATATTATTTTGTTGGGTTGCGACTTCGGTATTCAAAACTTATTTATTTTTCGATGTAGTTTACATTGTTGAATACGATAAAGACATTTACGCGTGTACCGCTGAATATGACGATTTCAAAACTTTTGCCATTTTTTCCAGTGCAGTGATAGAGGTTCCGGCTTTGATTATTCTCACATTAACATCAGTCAAACTGATAGTAGCATTAAAGAAACTAAACAGCAGAAAACGTAGAGAAATGTTACATGGATCACTGCAGAGAATGAATTCAATAAATTCGAGAAATCTAAGGAAAAATCTACACGGTTTTAAAGTTCTGGTAGTCATAGCAACTGTATCTTACATTTCTTTGCTGCCCTCTTTAACCCTTCGTCTCATGTATATCAGTGACAATGACGAAGAAGATGGCGCTTTAATGAATCTGTCTTGGGCCTTGGAATTCTCCTTCTTTTGGCTAGCATCTTGTGGTAGTTTCGCCAATGTGTTTGTCTATTATTTCATGGACCGAAAATTTTCCAAATGTTTAAGAGATATGTTACAAGAATTAAAGAGGGCCATTAAAAAGAAGAGACCCACAGCCTTATCTCAAGGTAGTCCGTTGGAAGAAGAAAATGGTTCACCGACACCAACTTTATCAGTAATTTCGGACAACTGTTTGAATGCGGAAGCCTGTACAACCCTTTAGGGGAGAACATGTTAATAAACTAAACAGCTTTACAATAATTTCCGTGTCACCTGACAATGCAATGGACACCATCATTTTCAGGTAGGGTGCACGAAGAACAGCGCAAAAGAAAGCTTTAAAGCCTTGAAACTTGACGATGATTACAGCTGAGAATATTTCGAGGGATTGAGACAACACTTTCCACACTTTCGGTGTTTGAGTAGTCAACACAAATTTGTCTCAAGCACTTCCCTTCTAGGAATACGTTTATTGAATGCATTTTGCAATAAACTTTTATTTGAATTTTGATCCCTTCATAAAATGCAAACCCACTTTTCATACATTACTGCAAATAATGAACGAAGTATGCGAGTCATTTAATAAAAAAAAATCAATTTAATAGTACTCAACTAATCTCTTCTTTTATATTCATCTTTCTATGTCATTCTTACTGAAGTTGAAGCTTTGCAAGAAACAATACGAGCAAAACGTGCCCCCCCCCCACACCCCTTCCCCACCTCACGGCCGTTAACTCTTACTTCGGCGCAAATGTGGACAACGGTCGAGAAAATTTTACACAGGCGAATATGTAGTATCAGGATTCCATGCAATGCGACCCCCGCAATGCAGTTCCATGTTAATATCATACTAATACCTGGTCAAATTGTGAAGCAACCGGCACTTTAAGCGAATAAGTTATAATTAAACTACGTAAGACATTAAAAGGATAATTAAAAAACCTGACATAAACAAGGAAGGCATAAAAAATTTACATAATTCCTATGTGGGTCGATCAAAAGACAAAAAAAACATATTTCTTCAGTGAAAATTGAGACATATTATAGGGTAGCTGCGCACTGTTGATCAAAGTGTTTCTTGATTAGCTGTTGCCACTGTATTTCATCGATTGTATTCTTTGTTAGAGTTAGAGATAAGGTTAGGAATTAGGGCTATCGTTCCAGTAAGGAAATTTCTTTTTAAACAGTGCGCATTGCCCCCAAATTAAAGGTAAAGTTGTAGGATACAAGGAGGATACAGCTTTCTGGATGATATCAGTAACATTCGGAAAAACATTTTGTAAGCTGCTCTCGAAACCTTTACCTTAACATACTGTACCAATGGAAAAAGAAACAAATCTTCAATAAAAAAAAATCTTGCAATTGTGTAGGTAAGGTTTTTATCCAATTTTTTTTCTTCGCAGTGTCTTTCTTTCTTCACGCCCAAACTTACAGGATTTCAACAATAAAGAAGGACATTTCAAATTACTTGTCCAAGAGTAAATGGCAGTTTTAAAGAAGAAGACTTTATTATGATTCATAATCATATTAAAGTTAGAAATTACCTGTCGTCTCATGAAAATGCAATAAAAAATGCCGTATTCTGGATGACGTCACAAATGATGATGACGATGATGACGATGATGTGACATCATCGATAAGCCTGCAATATTCTGTGCAGTAATTGTTCTACCAAAACACTAAGTGGAGTGCCACCATTGGTTGGTGCGGAGTGTACAGAACATTTTGAATATTTGACCTCTGGAACATTTCCCAAGTTTGTAACTAGAAATGAAGCAGTTTCATGTTGAGCTTTCGTTTGCAATAATTGAAAAAAATCAGCAAATGATCAGAAAATTACCAGATAAAGTTTAGAGTATGCCACTTTCACTGGAAGAAATGGTAGTGTATCTATTCGAGGGAAAACTATACAACGCCGATTTAAAACATGGTTATAACAGGGGTTACCGGTCGTTTCGCCCCCTTGCCAGTTCGCCCCGTAGTGGAAGTCGTTTCGCCCCCAATGAGCAGGTCGTTTCGCCCCAAAATACTTATGAGTATGACATCGAATAAACTGACTTTTAAATGCAGTTTTTTGTAGTTGTCATAACAGAAATTTTAAAAAAGTTACGACAGTTGGCAAGAACGTGACAAAAACCAAGCCAAATAAGGGTAGGCGGTGCGTTATCTGACGCACCAACCAGTCACATGTTAAGTTGACCTGGTATTCTCTTACACGTCCAGAATTAAGTTTCACAAGCAAGTTTAGCGTTTTTTAAAACCATTTTCGATTTTTGCGCCATTTATTAGAAATTATAAACAGAACCAAACAAAACAACCACAAAATATGATGTGCGACCGTTTACACAAAGAAGCACACCAACGATGTAGCAACGATAACGCAGATAGAAAGCGTACATCAGTGCTATCAATCTAAATCAACAAATTAACACTCAACAATTGCGCACGAGCGGTAACGGTAACGTTATGAGTTAATACAAATGAACAACTTGTATCACCTTTAAAAATTGAACTCAATCTCATCCTGAAAGAGAATTAAATAAGAAACTTCACTTCGAAGACATCGTTTGTTCTAAAAATTTCACTTATTGTAAAGGGACCTGCTTCAGAAAGATGAGGGGGCGAACCGGTAGGTCTTTGTGGGCGAACTGACAGGTCTTAGGGGGCGAACTGGTTTATGCTTGGGGGCGAACTGGTATTTAGGGGGCGAACTGGCACGGGGGCGAAACGACCGGCTACCATAACAGGGTGTTGCAACTCCTTGGTTATAACATCTTTACTTCACATTACGAATACATCAGTTGCTTTGGAACTCTACAAACAACATACCCGGCGTATCAGGCAATTGGACGGGGATCATGGACTGGCATTAGTTACCGTACCAAATGCAGTTGAAAGTCACACAAGTATAAACAAAGAAAAGGAAATCAATTGTTTTGTTTTTTTTTTTGACATAGAGGAGGATTACTGGGGAATATTTTAGATTAATCACGGTTTGTGAACTTGAAAGCACTTGTCCGCTGCCCGAACTCCTGACTAAAGGATTTAAATTCTAACACCTTTCAAAAAATGTCAAGTTACAAGGTGGGGTTTAATGAATTTTCAGGCAGATTTATGGGAGACATTCTCACCTCGTATCATGTTGAAACTGAAAAAAAAAACAACCTACCAGATTTTCATACATGTGCTCAAATTTTCGGCTGTAGGGGTAGGATAGATGGTAAACTATTGGGGACTGCAACTGAACAACCTCCCGTCTGTCCTTGTAATTAATTTGGCAATTGAAAACATTCCAAAACATTTTTAACCTTTGCCCAAATATTTTTCTATTTCAGGCAAAGTTTTTGCAAGAATAGGCCTACAATATGAAGTGGGGCTGATAAAAACGTTTTCCATAAGGTCACTGATGGGTAGCAAACCATTATCATTTTTATTTTCATGTTAAGTTTCCTATGAAAATATCGTTTCTTGTTTTTCGGTCAAAGTTTCGAAAGGATTCAAACAATCTGCCATTACGGGCATTGTGTTTCGCAAAATTTAAAAACATGCCGAGGAATGGCTGTTTCTTTTAGGTGATAGCTCCCTAAATGTGTAGTATTAACTTTTTTCCTTTTTTTATTATTTGTACTGTATGTTACCCTGACTATGATATTTTTCTATTTTACGGACAAATGTTTGAAAATATTTCAATATTCGACCATTTCGTCTATTGTGTTTCAAAAGACTGTGATGTAAAGTTTACTAATAAAAGTTTTCTTTGCGCTACCCTAGCGCGTGGCGTTTTTTTGTTGTAATATTGTTAATTTTTCATGAAAATTTTACCTTGACTATAATGTTTTTCCCTTTTTGGGGCATATCGTTTCAAGATTTTCGGGCACTCTTATGAGTATTCTAAGTAATTATAACCATGCCAATGTTTAAAATTTATGTGGTTGTCAGATTTTTATTCAAAATTACTGTCCGAATATCAGATCTTGCGAAAATTTCGGGGAAATACGCCCCCTTCCCTCACGCCGCATTCCTGAAATAATGATTCCATGTTCTTCTCGTCATAAAAAAGTGTTCACATTACAAGCATCTTTCATAAACTCCATCTCTTATATTCCAATCAATTACCCATGGTACTGGTATTCACAGTAACATTTCCAATATCAGTTCTAAAGTCAGTTCCTATATGTTTTTAAAGTTTTCTTTGAGTTTGTCTATATGACCCCTTAAAAGTGGCATAGCTAGACCTTTATCTAAGGGGGGGGGGGGAGTACCCAAATTTTCTTTGTGTGTGTCAACACCATTGCAGTAGGGACATAATTTGCCGAAATATTTGTCCTTTTGAAAAAAAAAAAAACATTTGAGAATGTTCAGCTTTTATCGCTAAAAAAGTTTGGATTTACTGTTTCCTGGGAAATTTGAAAATGTGGGGGCCTACTGAAAAATATGCACTTGTATTGGCTATTCTGAACCTGCACGGCGACTTAAGATAGTGGCTGCTACAGATTGTTCTTTAAGGCCTAAAAATTTAGGCTCCCGGACAACATTTTAAACTCTGTTGTCTTTCTTAGACAAAATATTTCAACAGTAAAGAGCAAATATTGGAGAAAATTTGGAATTTTGTGAAAGACAATGTATGAAAATAGAACTGTCGTTTGCGAGTGTCACTTTACACTCTAAAAACACCGGGGTTAAATTTAACCAGGATCGGTGTTCTATTTACTCCAACACAATCCTGGTTAACTTTTAACACAAATCCTGATCAAACTTACACAACTTCTGGTTAAAATAACACAAATTCTGGTTAAAATAACTAGGATTTGAGTCAGTTTAACCAGGAGTTGCGTTGAAATTTAACCAGGATTATGTTGGAGTAAATAGAACACCGATCCTGGTTAAATTTAACCCCGGTGTGTTTAGAGTGTATAAACTGGTGTTACATATGGTACACTTCCAAGTTTGTCATTTCCAGAGGTCGGAAAACTTTTTGTGAGCGAGTTCCACCGTACTGGATTAGAGATTACAATTTGCTGCGTGCATAGTATAGCATAGCCGAAAATTTTGCGTGAAGCTTTTATTGGAGAGAATTCAGAATTTAATGAAAGAAGGGTAAGTAAATCACACTGTAAATGACTGGTGTCACGAATGGCAAATTTCAGAGTTTTTCATTTTCAGAGCCGTGGGCGATCCCCCTCTTCTCCCTGTAGCTATACGCCGCTTGATGTTGAAACTTAATGTGTTCATGACGACCTTCAAGCGCACTTCCTACACGTGGTTTGCCCAGTTGTGCCTAAGCTATGATGTAACATACCTTTTCAATACACAACACACAACATCTTGTCAGCAGGGAATCCTCTGTATTATTAACTTAAAATCATATTAACCGTGGGTGTGGTGGAGGTTCTAGTACATTAACGCAGCGCAACGTTTAAACAAATTTCACCTCATGTTGTAATCTTTTAGAAGTCTTAGTAAGAGTCTGCTTGCCAAACAAACTTATGAGCAGCACATGAACACAAACGTACAGGTAAACTCAGATTGGGGAAACGTTTACCTAACCAGGCTTCCATAGGCTGGTCGAACATTAGTAAAAAAAAAAAAAAAAAAAAAACTTCAAAGAACCATCCACCCCGGAAGGTGAAATCAACTCCCTGAAAAGACCTAATAGATTTTACGCATTGATGTCACAGGACGTCATTCTCCAGGGCAAACAGCGAATTGGCTCGCCGTTCCCACGGGATATACTTCCATAACGCATCGAAAAGAAGATTTACCCCCGTATTCTACCTCTATACACAAATCAACCGCTATGTTGGTGTAAATTTTAACCACAGATCATAATTTTTATCCTATTTCCCTACTGTATGGTAAATGGGACTTGCGATACACTGCAGGAACTCGTATTGTGTCAGTCAAAAATTGGCAGCAAAGTTCGAACAGGGATTAAGTTTAGTTTTGAATACGGTCCAACTATAAGGTTCAACTCATTGCTTCACCTCTTAGGCCAGGCGAGGAATAAAGAGAGCATGTTATACGGTCCCCTTCGAACCATATAAATGTTTAAAAAAAAAAATATTTTTGAATGATTTATTGTAAATAAAAGGGGATAGTGTTTGTTCACACCATATTTGAATATTGACTTAAACGAACGAAAAATGATACGTGATCACAGTCTGATGTCGTGACTGATTACAGTGTGGAAGGTGTCTAGTCTTGCATCTATGTGGAATTTTGTTACCCAACACATTTTCAGAAATTTTAATTCTACAGTAATTAACAAAATTGAATTAACGTTCCTTCTAATGTGAAAAAACCTCTTCAGTGTTTCTATTTTCTGGTTAACAATGAATGCAGAAGGGAAAACGAGGTGCTCTAACGAAAGCTTCTCCGTCAAAACAGTGATTCCACACAAACATACGCAATGGCCACTTGTTTGTTATTAGCCTATGTATTATAAAGGCCTGCACCTGTGACTTTGGGAAAATCAACATTCAGATAAATAGGCTTACGGAATCTTTAAAGTCCAGAGCTAAATCAGGCAAAAGAAATTTAAAATAATTTATCAAAAGTAACATTTGAACAGAAATTTATGAATGACGTGTATAATTGCTATGTAATTAATAATGGGGTTACCGGGTATTCAGAATGGACTTTGAACAATCAGCGAGTCCCTACTCGAATTCAATTGATTGACTACTTTCACGTTCTATTTTGTGGTGTTTAATGCTAAAACCAGCTGCATATGAGTGGTTGCACGCACTCGAACACTATCCAAACAATTTGGTTTACCTTTCAACATTTCAACTCACTTTTTCATCTCAACTGGAGCTACTCGGATCTCTTCCTAGGCACACGATTTATCTACTAATGTTGGGCCAGTAGAGTCGCAGCGACCGTAATCCGTCTTTCTTCCAAACCGAACGATTCCTCAAAGTTACCGAAGAAATCACATTCCATCTTTTTACAGTCTTTACAACGGAAAACATTTAAGAAAGATTCTCGTGAAAAGGGAGAAATATGCAACCTCATTAAAGCTTGTGTGGATGATTTTGGCGTGGATCACAGCTGGATTTTTATACCCGTATCAAAATCCAAAAAGGTCAATTGGTAAGGAAAGCGCACATGAGGAGATTAGTGAAACCAATTCGCTGCATATTTGGTCAATTGAGAATGTATCTATCTGTGAAACGATTCCTGTTTAGTTACATATCAGCTATGTACAATATAATGTCAAAAGCATACTGATGAGGGCGTCTTCATTTCTGTTCATTAACAGATTAAAGGGAAAGTATTTTCTCATTTAGGAACAAAACTTGTATGCATTAATCGGTATTTGTCTTGTGAAGAGTTAGGACTCGTTAAGTTAACCGACGGTTACTAAAAGGATCGATGTTTTAAATTTACATTCTAGTTATTTCACTTTCCTTTGGAACACATACTTGCTAACTCATATTTTCTTGTTGCCGCAGTAATTACTGTCTATCACTTATTCCATGTTAACGCCCTCGGAAATAGTTCGAAGATGTCGACTAATGAAATACCACATGGACGATGTCATCTCTTTTGCCAGTAAGTTGCTGTAAAAATGAGAGGAAAAATTAGACTTGGATGAAGTTTGAAGTTTGTAGAGAGGACGAAAGGACAAGAATCATTAATATGTCTAGTGTTTTGTGAAACTATACGGTGTAGGGAACGGACTTTAAAACGGACTATTTTTTAAATCTATTTAAGTTATGCGTTTCACTTCGATGTTCCTTGAAAAATCAGTCTTGTGTCAACCGCTGCAGAAAATTTTTCAGCCCGTGTGCACTCTTTAAGAATAATTCGTCAGTTACTGGAACTGTGAAAGAAATTACAAAGACGGCCATCTTTTGAGCGATAAGTCTACATGATGAAGAGAACCCTATTTTAAAATGAACACAAGTGAAGTTTATGATAACACATCTAAAGACCGTGGATATGTGAATACCTACGGGTGCGCGATAGCATCATGTGTCGTCGCACTTTTTTCTGTTTCAGCAATTGTTGGGAACTCTTTTACCATCATTGTTCTTTCAACAGGAAAGTTTCTGACAAAACCATATGTATACTTTCTGATTTCGTTAGCAGTAGCTGATCTGTTAACAGGTGTTATTAACTCATTTTCCATTCATCCATCGATTGCACACGTCTGGTCCTACGGGGAACCATTTTGTTTTTTTACAAACTACGGTAGAGAATGTATTCTTGAAATATCTCTTTTAATGATACTTTGCTTGAATCTGGAACGCTTCTTGGCAATTTCCTATCCTTTTCGCTCGAAAATTTGGGTGACGAGAAAGCGCGGGAAAGTAATTATCTTTCTCTGTTGGTTCTTGACTTTTTCACTCAAAACGTACTTATTATCCGATGCTGTGTTTGTTGTTGAGTATAATGAATACACATACACCTGCACCTCAGTATACAACAAGCACAGAGGTATCGCTATTACGTCCAGCACAATGGTGGAAGTACCGGGTCTGCTGATTTTAACCGTAACATCGGTAAAGTTGACCAGGACCTTAAGATGGATACACAGCAACAGGCGGAAGAAAATGCTAGGAATCCAAACTCCATATCGAAGAAGAAATTTGACGGATTCGCGGCAACTGAGGAAAAAGCTGCATGGTTATAAAGTTCTGGTAGTCATAGCGACAGTAGCCTACATTACTCTTCTACCCTCCTTAACGCTTCATCTTATGAACATATTTCGAGAGGATGAGGACGCACCTATTGAATGGACCATACAGTTCTCTTTCTTTTGGTTAGCGTCTTGTGGTAGTTTCGCCAATGTTTTCGTTTACTTTTTCATGGATCGGAAGTTTTCCAAATGTTTACGAGAAATTTTGAAGAAATCAAAAGATATCTTACAAAGGACACCAGCAGTTTTATCACGGGAGGGTTCGTCGGAGGAGCATGAGATACAAAGTAGACTCCATGCAATGAATTCTCATAACGTCATTACTGAGGAAAACAAGGACACACGTGGTACACATTCAAAAGACTTCGTCACGAAAGTGTAGTTCTACGCACAAATTCGATTAGTTGAAAAATCAGCTCTTTGCATTTGTGTTTGTTATGCGTAGGTCACACTACGGAGATTTCGAATCGGATTATGGTCCCATTTTTGAAAGATTTAATTAAAACGTTCATGTTTTTGCAAACATGTGTAACGTGTGTATATAAATGGTTCAGTGGTATTAGAAGACCACGAAAATAAAATTTTAAATAATTATTTTGTGTCGTCACATCTACAGAGAGGATTTATCGGACACCCGCACAAAAATCGGATCAGTTTTCGGACAAAAATATTCTTTTGATAGACACCAGTTACACAATGGTAGCATAGCAGTCTGTCAAAAGGAAAAAATACTTGCAATTCTCGATTTAGCGTAGAATTGTAAGAACAATATCTGAGCAAAAAACTATTGATTGGAGCCAAAAAGGTCGGATAGGATTTCTGATGAAGAATCGCTGTAGTGTGACGACTGACCGGTGATACGCGCATTCTTCCAAACGAGGGAGCATTTTCCGTTCTGCCTCGGACATCATATTCATAAAACTTACATAAAACCTTGTCAACCATTTCCCATAATTCGTTGAATTTTGAAGAAAGCATCTTGTAAGGATTTGATTTCACCCTTTAACTCGAAAAAGGAGTCGACGGGACTTAAAAAATAAGGTGAATTTACATGCAATCTGGTACAACTTATGCTACCTTTTGAAGTGAAATTAATGTTACTAAATAATGTACTTTGGATCTAAAAAATGACATCCGTGAAAGGGGCATAGTCCAATGTTCCCCTGCGTACGCAAGCCTGCTTGTCCTCTTTCATTTTTTTTTTTTTTTTGCGGACATCCATGTTTCTTTGTCATATGCCCATTGTACAAATCATGCAGATGCATATTTTATATTTTCATCGTTATTTTTCTTGACCGGTAGATAAATATTTGTTCTATTCAGTCAGCTTGCAATGCAGGGCACACATAATTAAATGTACAAATTTTGTCGTGTCAGTGTTCAGCCAAATTGTATTCGGAGAACTTGAACTCGTGCCAATATATAGCAATGTAACCACACTCCAAAATTTCATCTAGAACCACGTTCCACTGACAGCAAAAGAGAGAGGTTTGAGTCACTAAATCCACGCCCCCTCCATGAAAATGGGACAACGTCCGTGAGTTTAGTCCTTAGTTCGGTTTGGTATATATTGATTTGGTATATTTATATTTACTTTACTGTTTTTTGTTGAATGTTCTGCTATCACGAAGGCAATTTTCCATTTTATTTGTATAATAAAGTGTTTCTTATCTTATGTTCCTATCTTATTTGACTAATCTCGTAAAATCTCGTAATACATAATACATAATTAACACATAATTAAATGTACAATTTTTGTCGTGTGTTCTCCCAAATTATTGTATTTGGAGAAGTCGTGCCAATATATAGCAATGTAACCAAACTCCTAAATTTCATCTCTAATCACGTTGACCCAGTTGAATTTGTCTCTAACAAATATTGAGCCCCCTTGGGTAGGTTTTGACTGATATTCTTTAGTCCATTATTACGAAATTAGCCAGATATCATCACAAATTCTAGTCAAGTATGATTGACTAACTTGGTTAGTCAATTCAGACACCACTTGACTAATTTGTGTTTACATATGTCACACAAAATTCGCATGCGTTGCATATACGTTTTAGTAACTTTTTCAGCATCCTTCCGTAGCTGCGCCAACACGCATTCCTGTCCGAAAGGGTGCGTCAATTTCGATGCGTCTCCTCGCATTGCAGTGTGCAGTGTCCAATTACAATGCATGTTGGTTGACGAGAAAAGTGTGTTAAGGTCATAGAAAATTCACTGTACACCAGATACAACCACCGTTCCTTACGATGTTGAATATGGTTAATGCTACTCCTTGATGTCATGAAAATGTCACACTATAGTCCATGATGATTTATTTTACCTTCTTACGAACCGCGATTTGTTCTCGTTTCCAGACTCTACCCCTCATCGCCACCTCACCAATGAATAAAACTGTTTTACCTCTATCAAAATAGATAATTTTCACAGGATGGTGAGTATCAAAAGAATCATAAACTTATACATTCCCAGTTTTGAATGCAAAAATTAAGTTTTTCTATCCATTTTACAGGCAAATATTCTACATTTGAGCTCAATATAATTAGAATGAAAGAAACATTTGAGGAAATAACTCATGACAATTGTAAACATAAAAAGGCATCTGGGCTTTGCCTTCTAGAGGTGTTATATAATTATGACGTCCTTGGATCGAGTAGACCTGGCATAAACCTATACTTCCTTCCTTTTTAAAGTCCGTTTTTCTTCAGGCGAGGATGACTTCCTCCACTTTCAATATTGTTAATTTAGTTTTTTCATGTAACTTGGCAAAACGGCTATCCAGCTATCTCGGTATGAAGCCAGATTCGAAGGTCATTCCGTTGCATCCCTCCCGTCAAACGTCCTCCTATTCCGAAACACCCCCGTTTCAAATGTAACCAGAGGCCAAGGCATCTCCAAAGGAGGGTTGCTGATGGGGGGGTCTCCTGGGAAGCCTCGTTTCCCCGTGTGCCCCCAAATGAGACCTAGGAATTTCAAAAAACCATTTGTCTTCTGTAGACAGACTGTGCCTTTTTAGAAAAACGGACACGGCCAGACGGCGAAACGATGTCATATGGCCGAAAACCCTAAGACTGAATACCAAAATTACCCTTATAAACGGAAACCTGTGACTACCACATTTCCTGTAATTTGATTAGCTTTTGGACAAGAAAAGGCAGTTATTTCTATATTCTTCAAATGAAATATTTCCCAAAACACTCGGCCTGGGAAATGCAATTTCTAAGGGTTTGTCTAAGGGTTTGCGTTTTTAAAATTTTCTGTACGTTATAAGGTAATTGAAGCCCCCTACGTTGGGGATGGTCGGCAGTTTCGTCGGAGAAGTTTAAAAATAATAAAGTTTTAATAAAAAAACCTACAAGGACTAAAGTTACTGGATGGGTGATCTTTAACAATTTTTTTTGTTTTGAAATGCTATTTTAATACATGCATATCGAATTGATTTTCAATCGCTTTTCCTAAACTCCGTTATACTTCATTCCATGTATCTTGTCCTATCTCCTCCCCTGTCTGAGAAGGACGGCAACTCCCTTCTGGGAGGCTTAAAAATGAACGTAAAGGACTGAAGTTACTGCATTGGTAATCATGAACTTTTTTTTCTTTATAAACTATTTTTTCTCTTGTAACGCTATTTCAATGCATATCTGAATCTGTTTTAATCACTTCTTTCTACTTAGCTATCCCTCATCCCATCTTCAGTCCACAAGGTCATGCCTCCGTCGGGGAAGGCTACCCTCCTCCTGTTGTTGAGAAAATCCAATTTCGTCGTGGAACCTTCATCTACATGCCCTCGATAAACTGATAAAAGATGCGGGACTGGTAAACTACAGTCACTGGGACGATTTTCTTGATTTTGTTTACTAGATGACCATATTCTTCAAGGAAACTCGCAATTCAGAATTTTCCTTATAAAAACGGACGAGAGGTTGTTCATGTGCATGCAGTGCCCAAAGGTCTGCCATCTAGACTGCCCCGACAGCCAAATTCCAGCAAATGAAAATCGGCCAGGCCGTTCCAGCTACACATAATGATAAAAAGTAGTGTGAGAATGTCAGGCAGTAAGTCTGACTAACAATTCATTTGAAGCCACCATGTAACGTGACATACTTTCAAATACGTTGGAAGTAAAATCATTTACAATCTAGGCAGTCACGTAGAAAATCTCATCTATTTATAGCGGATCTTGCAATTGAATGCAACGAAGATTCTTAATAGAGACAAAAAACACTTGTATGTTTTCATTTCCGTCGCATAGTTTTCCCCCGAAAAGAGACAAGAATATTACATCTAATTGCAGCAGTACGTTTTACCTGGTAATTTTCTGATCACTTAGCAAGCTTGCGTTTTTTCTATTGGAGTGAAACTTTCATTTCAAAGGAAAGCTCAAATTAACGACAGCTTCATTTCTAGTTACAAGTCTGGGAAATGCCATTTCCGGCTGTCTGCGGGATTAAATTTTTTAACAATTTTCTGTAAGCTCCGCGCCAACTGATGGAGGCGCTCAGCTTACATAGTGTAAGCTGAGCGTATTCTTCGTTTTGGGGCAATATATGAAGTGAAAATTTATCGCGGAAGAAAATTCAAAATTAATGACTGCTTTGTTTTTAGTTACGAGCCCGGGAAATGCCATTTCCTGCGCTCTGGTGGTTCTCAATTTTTCAAAAATTTATGGGCTCCGCACTTTGATAGTCTTCCGGGCAGGATTACATTTTTCGGGACAAAAAAGACAATTCCCTCATTCCCAAACTGAAACGCTCCCGTAAGTCTATGTCAATATGTAAAATATAAAACTTGAAATATATGGGAAGCAAAACTTTTTCCACCGGAAAATTTTCCAATGTGGTCTAAGAGCTTTAATCTGCATGATGATATTAGGTAACCCAACAAAACTACACCCATTACTTGAATATCCTTATGAGAAGATCATTAATTACCACTTTTCTCCAATATACCAGTAAGCTTTAGATTGTTTAAAGTGGCAAAAAAATCGAATTTCGGAGAATACTCCGTAAAATAAATAACCAAAACCACCTCTGTTAATCACCCCAACATTCTACCTAATTTTGCTCTTGAAAGCCACATCACGTAATAAAAAAAACCCAAATTGTTCGTTACAACCGTACTAAAAACCAGATTTTCTTCCATTAAATTCCAAAATTTCTCCAATAAAATAAGCTCTTAATTTTCAAATCTTCGTTCAAAAAGGAAAAAAACTTTTCGGGCAAACTTCTAGTGTCATGTTGAAGTCTTAGTTCGTAGGCCTAGTACGATTAAATACGTAAGCCCAAAAGATTTAACTTTCAACGTTTTTGATTTTTTGCCCATATGAAGGTCAGATTCTTCAATAAACACCCCAACTTTTTAATGGTCCTCACAAAAGCCCAATTTCTTTCAAAAAATTTATATTTTGTCTTCAAACTGAACTGTCTCAAGATTTTGAAGAATTTGTTGAAAAGAAAGCCAAAAATTTCGCGCCCTACGCGCGCCTCAAAATCTGCTCAGTTACGTCAAGCCGGGACTAATGCAAAGCCTTTGTCGGGGCCTTGAAATGCTGCCCCCCTTCCTGTAGGGGAGCTTGGTCCTCATGTCAGCGAAATCCTGGCGCCACCCCTGAATTGACGGTGGACCCTCAGCTCCATCAGGAAGCCTTTCAAGCAAGATTAAATGATTTCTTAAGAGAATCAGATTTAACTGCCCGTAATTAGTACAGCTTCCCCTGCCCCCTTTTCAAAACGCCTCTCTGGTAATGGTTTTGTTATCAACAAAATCTCCGGTACTTAATGTAACCGAACGTATTTTTATACCAGTTTTAGTCAATAGAATTACCCTTAAAAGAAGAATTTAACACCTCAAAAACACCCCAAAACCCAAGACGACCACCCGGGTTTTGACTCCACCAGGAACCCTTGACCCCTCGCGCTTCGCGCCAGCTGTGTCTGGCTGTACCCCCTGCGCAATCCTTGTGCTGTCAGTTTCCCCAAGAATCTGGCAACGCCACTTCCCCAGGATCATTTACGTCACGCTACGTCAATTTTGAGGACAAAGAATGAAGAACTCTGCACGCACGACGTAGGCCTATGCAGCCGCGCACAGAAGAATACGCACGTATCTCACTCGGGTTGTCTAAGGTCCATGATACGTGTTGACCTCTATTGGAAGGCGTGTTTTCTGTACTGCGATGTCAGGGTCATAAGGTCTATTCCTCACATTCTTTTTAAGTCCAGCAATTTGGCAAAATATTATGCAAATGACTTTACAAAACAGGAACTATTTTTCAAATATAATTTATTAAAAAGGCCGTATAAATGGCTCTGAAAAAGTAAAAATGAAATTACTAGAATAATAAAAACAATTAATCAACTTATTAAGCGCTTAAACCTCTTTGAAAAGAAAAAGCAATTTTGGCAAAAATGGTTATAAAATTTTGAAATTTTTTTCAAGGTCTCAGGAGTAAAGGTATATTACGCTAATCATGAAGCTGCAACACTTCAGACAATATTTTACTGTTTTTATGATGATGTTCTCTTAGCAGCTTAGCTTCACTCTGCTAAAACTGAAGACGTCATTCTTACGGTGTAAAAAATCGCTGTAAATTTACGGAACAAGTTACAGGTAAAGAACAATCACCCAAAATTATTTTGAAGGAAAAGCTAAATAGCACAATTTTCGTCCTATTTCTCTTCAAAGTATATTTCATTACATTTAATGGTTTAACGATTGCCTATTCATGGTAAACTAAGCAGTTATTTCTAGTACAATTTGAAGAGAAAAAACGTCACATGACTCCCAACTCCCAACAGCCAATAATGAAAGAGAATAGACTACTAATCTACTTCAATTTGGGATGACTGCTCTTTCTGATAAATATTTGCCAGAATTTTCCTGTAACCTTTATGTATCACTTAATGACATTATCAACGTAAGTTTGGATGGAAGGCTGAAGTTCGGAAAATTCACTCTCAGGATCGACGTCGAAGCCTTATTTTGGCTTCCAATGCAACACTATAGTTTTGCAAAAAAAGGTTTTTCTCTGGGAAGAGATTCATCTAAGCACATTCGAATCATTTAATAAAAAGCCTTGTTACTAACTAAGTTCAAAATTTGTTTTCTGGATGTAATTGTTTCATTTGCATGATTCTATGTTACCTTGACGACTGCTCAATAAATTTTCACAGCTGTCCGATATGATACCTGTAAATCTCATAAATGTAAAACTGCTCCGGTTGCCGGGTGATAATTTATCATTGCACACACTTTCTACTTAAATTTTTTCTTAACTCCCCTATTTGTATAGAAGCCAAATTATTAAAAATGAATTAATAATATTAGTATAGGCTGACGGGTTAATTTTTCACATTTGTGTTGTTTCTTTCCAAGTAAGACATATGCCATTTGTTGGATATAATTAACTAATAGGAAATCTAATTGATCCATGAACCGAGGACGCATTGAGGAGGTATGAGATTGGGATAGGAATGTGCTTGAAGATAGTTGGAATTGTACTCATTTTGGTAGTTAAAGATTTTAGATTCAGCATTAGTTTACTTACGATAAATGGTTGGTGCGTAGCCTGCGCAGCGCCTCTGTTGCTGCCGCCCCCTTAGACTGCCAGCCTTCATTGTAGCGATGGGTTGAACGAAAAAAGACTTCGGCCAGGATCTGCAAGCTAGTTGGACAGTTGAAGCTCTGATCATGTACTTCTCGTTTGGATGCCTTGTAAATTCCGTTATCTCTCAAAAGCAGTACCAGATTCAGAAAGGATACAAACAGTTCCCCTATTTATGCAGAATAAAGTCTTTTTAATGGTATTTCACACTCATGACTATTCAGCAAGGTCATCAGTCCAGCCCCCTCTTTCCTACAATGCTGGATCCGGTCTTGTAAAAGAATGAGAGTTGCGTTGGTTGTATTGGAAATTATCATAGTTATAAATTGATTAGCAGTGAAGGGCAGATACCTCACAGGACTAAAGGGGAAACGTTCTCAGCCTAATTAGTGTAACCTAAATTTGTGGAACGGCCAATATTACGCAAGAGATAAGAAAGGAATGTAGGTGGGGGCAATATATATAACTTGTCAATAACGTCAATGTTTACCCGCATCTGAAGGGGGGAGGGAACATGGTTACTGTCGTCAAAATTATCTGTGCAAAACACGTAAGTCAATGGGCATATTTCCCAAAGGTGTGGACGTCTACCCCGGACTTACACCCATACGTCCTGTTACATTCCCAAAACGGGGTTGAGGGAGTACAATGCATAATGAAGGGATGTCGGTTGCAGCATCCCCACTGGGGTGAAAAAAATGTACAATTATAAAGCAAACTTGCCTCAAATTTTGGCAAAAAGTTCCCTGTTCTGATGATTCCGTATGCTCGCCAAAAATGTATTAGACAGATTTCTTAATCAGTTTGGAATAAGATCTTGGTTTGGACTAGACAATTTGCGTTCAGTTTCATGTATTATCTACTTATATGTCTTCGCACTTCTGATCGTCACATAAATCCTCTCCCTTTTATTAAGCAGCTGACCCAGATATTTTTATCTTGTGATTTTTTTTTACATTTTGCACTGCTTCATTCATTGCAAAGGTTGGTCTTTTAGAACAATCGCCGCATATTCCTTTAAACAGAAAGATATAACTCAAAGAATGTAACATGGAAAGGTTCAGCTTGCAATAATCCTGTCATGAAATTAATAAAAGGACACCTTTCCATACACCTTAAGGGACATGAAAAATCCTGAGCACGTAGTATTATCCTTCTCACCTAACTTCTTCAATTAATTGACTGTTCGTATTTACGATTTCTTTGGTTTGCTAATTGCATCTTTTATGTCACCCGTCTTTATACTAACGTCCCTTCCGTTTATATGATACAGATATCGCTCGTTCCCTAACGATGCAGAACTCTTCAAATCGGCCCATGGGGGATCTGACATAACGCCTATACTCCAGAGAATGGTGTCTGTTGTTCAGCTCTCCTTAAGACTTTTGAAATACACTTATGTGGCAGGGGGTTGTAACAACTTCCTGTTATGAACAAGGAATATGCCGTTTGGTCCACTCCACATGGCAACGGGATGTTGCTTCCACCCAATCTGTCGTTCTAAATCCACAGGTAAATCGTGACAAGTGCAAATCTTACAATAAATGTGAGTGACATTCTCTATAGTGCAAATTAATACAGTATAGAGACCTACAATCGCCGCTAAAACAAATGAAACAAAAATCCTACGTAGCTGATGTTTCATTGCCTTTTATCCATCTCACATGGTAGCCGCTCTTCCCCTTTCCCCCACTTCAATATTGGTTGGGAAAAACTGACCAATCCTGAGTAAAACAACAGTGAAACGGGGGAAAGGGGTTTGTTTCATTTACTTTTGGCGGCGATTGTAGTTAGGCTAAAAGTACGTACATACGCCCGAAAGAAAAACTCATCTAACTCACTTAAGGCAAACTACCTAGACCGGAGGAGACGAACGTATTTCCTCCTAAGAAAATATGCCATATGAAATCAAACTGAAACTGCCTTGAACATTTACCAATTCCCAGCTTGCTCTGCTAAGTCATCTCGGCCCTTCATTAGTCTGTGTACGGTTGTGAACTCTAACAAAGTTACAAAACAATAATTAAACATTTTAATATCAACTATAAGAGTTGACACATATCAAGGTGACAGATTTAATTGTTTAAGGGAAAAAGCAGACTTCCCCCTCATTTAAATGGAGACCGCCCTTCATATTTATTCAGGAATTACTCTTTCCAGACATTCTAATTTGCATAATTCAGAGAGAGTAACTCCTTGCTTTACTTTTGTACATTGGTCTACCATACATGGCAGACAAATGATGTAAAAGGTCAGAGGGCCGAAAGGTTGGTCAGTTAAGTGATGTCCTTTAGTGGACGTAGCCTCCGTGGGAAGTAGTTTCACAGTTTGGTTTCGCTGAAAGGCTCTTGTCAAGAGAGTCGGGAGGTTAGTTAGATAATAGTTTTACGGCTTAGTTTCCAACCTACTGGCTCAAGTCTAGACGGTCACGACCTCTTTCCAGTTGTGGCTCACTGGCTTGTTTTCCCTACTCCATTGCTTATCCGGAGAATCACGGTTCCATCTTTAGAGTGTTTGGTATGACTCGACCTGGGAATAGAACCGGGACCTTCCGCGTGAGAGGTGGGTGCTCTACCGTTAGACCAAACACGTGGTCAGAGAGTCGAGAGGACTTGAAGAAGAGATACTTCAGCGACTCAACCAGTGGTTTTATGGGGAACCTTCTGCAGGTTCAGGATTTGTTAAAAGGTAGAGATCAATGTTTTCGGAAATCAATCCAAGCTAATAAATGGTTTGCTGAATGGTTTGTTGGTTTATGAATTAGACCTAACGGCACGATCGCTTTTACTGATTTCTTGCAATCACTTTGCAAGACTCCTCAACCACTGCGGCCCCAGGAGTGCTCGAAACCAGTTAGAATTTAATCCTAAGACCCAATTTTTAATCGTGATCCACTGTTTGGGAATCGTGAGAATAAAATTAGAATATTCAATTCTTATCCTCTAACAGTATGCCATGTGTTGTTCCCGTATGAGCCAACAATTTGCCTGCTACGTGTGTGTGAGCAGGGGCGTAGCAGGACATTTGTGCAGGTGGGCAAGCACCCAAATTTTCCGAACTTAATGTTTAAGTGTGAACACCTCTGATTAAGGACCGTATTTGCAGGGCGCAAACTGGAGGAAATTCGCTCTTTGAAGACAAATACAAGGCGACCAAAGATCTTTGTTGCTAAATAATGTTATGTAAGGCCTACGAATTGAGCCTCTCTGACGCCATTTTAAAAATCAAGAGCTAGTTTTGGAGAATATTTGGAATTTTATGAAAGAAAATTTATGAAAATAGCACTGTAATTGCCGGTGTCACTTGATGATCTCAAGACGCATATCACAAATTTCGGAATTTGATATTTCCAAAGCTCGGAAAAGTTTACCAAAGTAATTTATGAGCGAGTAATACCAGACTAGACTTGCAACTTGCAACTCGCGAAGCGAGCTGAAAATTTTGCTTTTTTAAACAAGTAATTACAAATATGGAGCTTCTATTGGAGAAAAGTCAGAATTTCATGCATGAAAGAGAGGTCTGGAAAACCTCATTGTTGTTGACACGTTGTGACGCATATCGCAAATTTTCGATTTTGTTATGTCCAGAGGTCGTAATTAAAAGCTTACCAAACTGATTTATGAGAGAGTAGTTCTCCATTAGGAGTTGCAAGTTTAGGCGCGTGAAGCGCGCTGAAAAGTTTGCTTTTTTGAAACAAACCATTACAAATATGGAACTTCTATTGGAGAAGATTTGGAATTTCATGTAAGAAGAGTCGGGACAACCACATTGTAATTGACTGGTAGCACAAATGGCAAATATCAGAAATTTTTCAGAGCCAGGGGGCAATTGTCCCCTGCTCCCCCTCTAGCCTGCGCCACTGTGTGTTAGGGTGTGGGGGAGAGGGGAAGGGTACTGAGACCTAGAATTTGCTTATTACTTACTAATGCAGCAAATTTTGGTCTAATGTTGTTATCTTCATTAATCAACTGGGTTATGAATTTATAAAAGTTTTAATAAGAAATATTGAATCCTTCCAGAATTTCAAGTAATGCATTTCAAGATTTTATTTTTGTTTCAGTATTTCAATCTTTCCAGGTATTGTTTCTCAAACGCACACTCACTAGGCCTATACACATAATGTTAAGAACACGTATTCGAATAGGGAGCTTAACTTCTTTTACAGCTCAATACAACAAATATATTTCGCTATGTGATTTAGAGGAGCTAAGGACTTGAATATGTCTAATTACAGTGTACATATTGAAATTTGAGTGGCTATACCTTGTCATTGTAACATTATTTTGGTTTAAAACTATTTTCCGTACTTTTCATATTATAATTTTGCTGAAAGAAATTTACACTATTAATATTACTCTCAGGTTCTAATGCGTGAATGAGTGCAGAAACATGTACACGATCCATTTTTAAAGGGCAACAGGAAGTCGCCCCAAACCTATTTTGGATCAACGGCTAAATCTAACTGATATCTCGTATTTTCTCTTATCTGTGCCTCTCTTTATATTGCAAGACTCTCATACTGCATTTTCAAGGTAAAACAATAAGTTAAAACTCAAAATTTTAATAAGAAAATATTGTCACATGATTATGAAGAGCCATACTATAGACAAATCCGATCAGCGCTTGTGCTTAGTGGCTGTATGCGACCATTAGTGGGGTCCATCAGCCTTGAATCGTCTTCATTTATTGTCTAAATGAATTTCAAAGCCTCATATTCAGTGACATTGAGGGAATCAAGATATAATTCAGAGTACAATCAACCATGATACAGGTTAGCAACGAAATTGAAAAATGAAAGGTCATGGACCCCAGTTATGTCCAACTAAAATCAGACCATCACTTGCTGTCCGGTCCGGATTCGTCTATACGGCAATCGTGCCATGCTGTTTCCCTTTAACCGTACAGTATCACTCAGTAAAAACACTCATTAACGAAACAGACGCAAAGATGGTGAACAAGATGTCAGAGCCATACGGGTTCTAGAACACTAAACTTATGCTTGGTAATAAATAACACTTTAAAATACAGAAAAATGACATTTTCCTTAATAATTTATAACTGAGTACTCAAATGCAAGACAGTATATAATGTCTTGATCGAGTTACTTCACTTTTTATGATATTCTGCTTAGTGGAGCCATATAAGCCGTTGAACTATTGAAACTTGGTTCATAATCTTAGTCATAGTTCAGAATTGATCAAACCATCTGTAGCAATAAATTTGGTGATATTCAGATAACGGTTGCGATCATGTACTTGTTCACTCGGGATGGAATCTGTGGTTAAATTTTAATTCTCATGGTTTAGCCGTTCGATAGTCTAAATTTTGCGGATAATTCATGCCTGTGTTGTAATTAATTTTACTTAAACTTTTGAACGTGGTATGAAGATCATCTGTTTTAAAGGCTTTGTGTGGAGAATGTTCACATGATTTATCGCAGGGTTCAAATTAAGATCACGAAAGAAATGGAAGTACATAAATCAAATGCCGCCGACGAAAAGATTAAATCGACAGGAAAATATTTTAAAGATTAAGAACGATAATGCCTAGATTAAAGTTTATCTTTTAAGCAACCGTTGTGAAATTGGCGATGGCTAGTTTGTAAAGCGAGATGTATCGGTTCATTTCATTGGTAAACTTTTTCGTGCTCCTGACCTGTACTGCGACAACTTAAAAGATTTTAAAGAATTTTGGCCTTCTCTCAGTCTGTTGAAGGAAATGTGTTGAAAAAAACCTTATGGGATATGCCGTCGTATTTGTACTGTAAAGGTTGCATAGAAATGAGTCAATACTAATTACTACATTGGCTGAAAGAATTATGTTAATTAAAAACCATTTTCGCCCTTTTACTTCTTTAATAAACCGATGACTTTTTGTAAAAACGAGTTGTGAAATTCCCTTTCATA
Source organism: Holothuria scabra (assembly GCA_037179385.1). NCBI lineage: Eukaryota > Metazoa > Echinodermata > Holothuroidea > Aspidochirotida > Holothuriidae > Holothuria > Holothuria scabra. The sequence goes on from CM074201.1 coordinate 5,992,490, forward strand.
GAGGCAGCGAACTGTGACTTGATTTGGAGAAGTCAGACCACACGAAAATTTCATTAGATTTCACATGAATTATTTGAAAGTCAAGTTGAAGACGTTTGGAAACCTTTTACCTTGATCTTGTAACAGAAAATAATTTTAAACAAAGCGGACTTACATCTGGATACCAACACGTACCGAGTTATTAAGTATTCGATTTTGATACATCATGCGCATTAAACTTAACCAGCCTACCAAGAAAGTGTGTGCAATGTGACTACCTCTGCATCACAAATCTGTCTTGATAATGACTGAGACTCCATGCAATAAAACTTTGACGCAAGGTACGTGAAGATAGGACGGGAACGAAGTTTTTTAGGTAACTAATGAAGAGAAGTTGTTAAAAGCGTCTTGCCTTGCGTTTACGCCATCTCATCTTCAACTGTATGATAACTAGCCTACGTCAAAATGGACGAAAATCAAGATTACGATAATGACACTAATTCGAGTGGTGAATGCTTAAATAGGTATGGATGTGCCATTGCATCGAGCATAGTAACTCTGTTTTCTGTTTTGGCAGTAGTAGGAAACTGTTTTAACATTATAGTTCTAACTAAGGGAAAATTTCTGACGAAACCTCACGTATACTTTTTAATTTCGCTAGCTGTAGCTGATCTGTTGACAGGTGTTATTAACTCATTTTCAATTTACCCATCGATTGCACACAACTGGCCGTACGGGGAACCATTTTGCTTTTTCACGAACTACGCTAGAGAATCTCTCCTTGAAATATCTCTTTTGATGATACTTTGCTTGAATCTGGAACGTTACATAGCTATATCCTATCCTCTTCGCTCGAAAATTTGGGTGACGAGGAGGCGCAGCAAAATGGTGATTTTTCTTGGTTGGTTTGTGGTTTTTTCACTTAAAGTGTACTTATTATTTGATGTTGTTTTTGTTGTGGAATACGATGACGACATTTATGCTTGCACTCCAGAATACGACAGGTTTAGAGGCATAGCTCTTACGTCCAGTACAATGATGGAAGTACCGGGTCTGATAATATTGACCATCACGTCTGTTAAGTTAATGATGACCTTAAACGGGATTGACAGCAGAAGGCGAAGAAGAATGTTGGGAGACCAAACATCATTCCGGAGGAGAAATTCAACGAACTCGCGAAATCTAAGGAAGAAGTTGCATGGTTTTAAAGTTCTTGCAGTCATAGCGACGGTATCCTACATTACTCTCCTTCCTTCTTTTACGCTTCATGTTATCTACATCTTTCGGGAAGACGAGGGTGAGGGTACCTCTATGTTCTGGGCGGTGGAATTTTCATTTTTTTGGCTTGCATCTTGTGCTAGTTTCGCTAATGTTTTAATCTACTTTTGCATGGATCGTAACTTTAAGAAATGTTTGCGTGATATAATGTGGGAAAAATCAAAGAGTGTCTTTCAAAGGAAACCATCAGTATTTCCGAGAAGTGGGACCTCCGAGGAAGATAGTTTACCAATGAATGAAGATCTATCAGTAATTTCTAGCAATTTAGCAAATGTTTAATTTCTCAAGATAACAATATAGATGAAGGGTTGTCAGGTTGTGAGCATCCTGCCTGTAAGGTATAATATAACTCCATACATTCATTTTTTTGGAGCAATCATAGTCGGTGCCGCAAGCAATCTTTAATAGAACGAATGGTTTCCGGGTTTTCAAAATATTCAAATTTGTTTCAAAATGACGTTTTGGGCTGGTATTAGGGTTAGGGTTACGTGCGGTCATGGATATTTGACCTGATCTGTCATAATCCGGTGCCAGAATCGAAAATGGTTGAAAAGCTGTCATTTTGGAATTAAGATTGTGGACCGACTGTTTTAATGAAGGTGATCCATTGGCCGGATTTACTCTCATTCGTCCTGGAACAAAAACTAGGCGCGTCGCAGGGGTTGGTATTTGAGTGGGTTCCACAATATCGTTATGCCACCTCATGAAACAACAAACTTCTGCATGAGTTCTGCTTTTTGACACTCTACGTTTGTTTGCGCAAGTGGGCATCTTTCCCATTTGTCACATTCGCTAAAATTGGGGGAGGGGTTCAAGCAACTTCACGGGGAGGGATGTTCCCTCACCTTTGAGAGAAAAATTGTAACGTGCAGATGGCTTAGATGCAGGATGGTGCTACGTTTGGAAAAATTAAAGTGTATTATTACTTTAATGTTTATGGTCAAGAGACGGAGAGCGAATTTCGCGAAATCCCTATCCATATCATTTCCTTGATAAAAATCTCTCTTTGGCTCAACATCAAAACACGCTCAGTGTTAGTTACCTGAAGATTTTTTACGTAAAGTTAAACAATTACTGCTTGCCCCCCCCCCCCTGGAAAAATGCATGTCAAGTTTCATTTTCATCCTCATGAACCACCACGATTCAACTTTTAACACTGTTCCTGTCAAATTCGAAAATCTTGCACCATTTTGCATCTAGGCTCCTTGAAAACGTCAAAAAAAAAAAAAATCCGGAAACCCCTCCCCTTAGACCATACTGCATGCCCCCCCCCCTTCAGAGAAATCCTGCTTAACGCCACGCCACTGCGTTAGTACATACAAGTTAACCTTATAATGTTGACCAAAATAATATACTAAAAGTTGTTGTTTCCAATTGCTCTATTTTATACTTTAAGATTAAAATGCAGGTGATATTACATAATGACATGGTAATGTTGTTATACTTGTAAATTTGCATATTTTATATGAAATACATACACATTGACCGGGAAAAGTATTGGGGAAATTTCATACCTTTGCCCCCCCCCCCCCCTGGAAAAAATCCTAGCTACTCCACTGGTAAGAACAACTGACTTGGAAGATCTGACAGTAAAGAGAGGCCTTCAGTAGGACAAAAGTCATCGCCCTCCCTGAGAAAACATGGAAGGCGATGGGAACATTTTCGGCCATGCAAATTGATCACGGTAATTGGGGGAGAGGAGGACTATCCCCCTAATATTTGAGAAATTTTTTATTGAGTTTTTCATGTGGTACGTTTTAAAAAGGAAGTTATGTATCCCCTAATATTGAGATCAAATCGCCGCCCTCTTCTGACTGAAGCGTCACCGTATGTAGGCCTATTCTAATGTGTTATGAAGCGTTTTGTTGGCCTCTTCTCTACCCTGTGAGTGTGTACGGGTTGCGGTGGGGGGAATTCCTGCATGTGCACTTTCAAAGATAGGGAATTAACTTTTTTTTATACGAAATCGGCCTACCTTAGGATCTAGCTTGTACCTGTACGTACATTCAAGTATGGTGGCACAATGGTTACTACGGTGATATCGTTTACTAACACAGGGATCTATTATTTAGAAGGAAATTGTTCTCTCTGTACTGAGAATTTGAAACGTCAGAGTCTCACAGTTATCTCTCTCTCTCTCTCTCTTTCTCTCTTGTTTCTCTTTTGTGTCTTCTACAAGACCTACAATGGATGAACTGATGAAGAAATTTATACAATATCGATCTATCACCTACTACAACTATCGTCAGGCTGAAACATTTCGCTTCTGCCATAGAATTTGCAGTCATTAAAATACAAATAAATATTGCGTCTAGTATCTTCCGGTTTCTTGGGTCAGAGTGAGTCTCTGATATTGCATGTACCTGGTCAACTCCGAATTGAAATGACAAAGATTGCCGACGTCAAGCTCATTTGTTCCTTCTTTAGGAAGTGACAAGCCAAATTGGCTTATTTTAGCCAAGTCCTTTCTAGTTTTAGCACCCTCTTCTAAATTAGTTGCGGTGTCAGCCTACCTATCAAAACATTCTTTTCATTTTTTTTCTTTCGATAAACCCAGTTGTGATAGTAGAACGAGACGTGGAACATGTTGCTAGCGTATTGACTTGAAACAGCAAACTACAGATGAAACTAAGGAATTTTCTTAGTCGAATAAGTAGCTTGCCAAAGATAATCGGCTATTAGAGCATTAGTATGAATTAAAACTTTCCGTTTAATCGCCTTCCAAATAACAGCCCACTGACTATCAGATTATCAACTTGTATATATATATATATATATATATATATATATATATATATATATATATATATATATATATATATATATATATATATATATATATATATATATATATATATATATATATATATATATATATATATATATATATATATATATATATATATATATATATATATATATATATATATATATATATATATATATATATATATATTAGGAACTGTCAGAAACCAGTGAAATTTGTATTTATATTGTAGATTCAAGTATTTCTTTCTACAAATAATTTTTAATATTTGGTTGTGGATCCACCAAGAAAATGTTGCAGCCGGGATCATGTTTGTTGATTAAGCTTCCGGTGTAATAACATTTATCGTAAAAGCAATAGTTAAGAACAAAATTTATGTTTGATATTTTTCAGAGGAACATATTCCAATCATTCTGGTGAAAGTTTCATTCATTTTCCGTGTTCGGTTCTCACGATATTGTCTATTGAAGTTGACATATTTTCTATAAGAAGTAAACTTGAAACAAGCACGTGTAATATCATGGATTCAAATTGTTGGCCAGTGTTTTCTTTTTTCTTCATTTAAAATCCCTATTTGCCTGACCTTGAATTAAAAAGGGGTGCTACCTTGCCCATACGGCATAAAAAGTTGTTAAAATTCCATTGCGCAGGATGTAGTTATGGCATCAATATATCAGAGTATATTAGCATAAAACTGATGGTATATTTTGAAGGAAAACAAAAATTTGGACACCAAGGTGAATCCGGGGTTAGTTCTGGTCTTGTATTCTTAGTCATTACCTTTCCCTTTAGTTTACTGAATTTTCTGTCCTTTTTTCTTTTTCTTTATGCTTATTTGTGTTTGCTACACAGCTATTCTAGGTAACTTGCTTTTGTTGTTTTGGGGAGTAGAACTCTCGACAAGCCCCTCAGGGTTTTTTAGTTTTACTTCCATCTACTTCAGTGTTATGTCTAGTAAGCAAGAAGAAATGAAACTTTCCATGACTTCTTACCTAATTAACACGGCATGTTGCCACATCATTTTCAGTCAATAAAAGAGGAGCAACTATTGTTTTTGTAAGTTTTCTTCAAATTAAATGTACATTCTCGATTTATTTATTAAATCTTATTCTGTCACCGCTGAGTGCCACGACACTCCTCTCGGGCCCAGTGTTCTCAAGCGTCATTCTTGACCTAGGATAGACACTACGCCAACCCAAATGGGGCTGACTTTATTTTCGTCTAATCAGTTTATGTATCATTGGCAAATTGAAGAAAAATCACGAAAACAAAATAATTCTACCAAATTGAGTCAAGGTGGCATTATAGAAACTGCCTGCCAACACCATTGCAATGGTAAAATTGGGCGAAGCAATTGTAAGTTGGGGGAGCTTTATTTCGTGTTTCAATTGGATCGACTGGAATATTTATTGGGCAACTGGATGGAGAATTTGCTCATTGATAGCTTGATTAAAGGGCAGGAGCAGTCATCCCAAATTTAAGAAGTGTAGTAGACTGTTCAGTTTTATGATTGGCCGTTGGGAGTCATGTGACAATGTTTTTTCTCTTCAAATGTGAAATTTACCAGAAAAAACTGCTTGGTTTACCTTGAATAAGCAATAGTTAAGTCAATAAACATAATGAAAGATACTTTGAAGAGAAATAAGATGAAAACTGTGTTATTTAGCTTTTTCTTCAAAATAAGTTTTGGGGGACTGCTCTTTACCTTTAAGTTCTGACTTTAGTTAAAGCAGGTTTTTTTTTATGACTTCAACAGACGCACACCATCGGCTTCTATTTTTAATTCAATAACTTATTTCAGGTATTATGTCCCCTTTAATTTAGAGGAAATAAGTTCAAACATCCTGTAAATTGATCTTGGATTAAAAAGAAGCTTTACTTGTGATCCAATGGAGTTGGACCTGCAAGTGATTCCCATGCAGGATCCAGAGGTATCGAAAGGAGGGGAGGACTTAACTTCCAAAACACTTTCCAAGGTGAGTGTCGCATTGACGCGGAGTGTACTTAAAAATTTGAAAAATCGTCATCCGAGACAGTCGGAAATAGCGTTTTAAATGAAATTTTAATTTGTATTTTAAGAATAGTCCAAACACTCATTAGTTTGACCAATCTTGTGATAACATATACTTTCATAAAAACGAACATATTGCAGAATGATCGGGAAACTAACAGATAAAATGAAAAAAAAAAATAGATAAAATGGGAGTGTGAACCACTGAAGATTGATCAATAGAAAAAATAGCTTTCATTCCTGTTCTAAAAAATGAACTTTCTTGCTTGCAACATGAGATTTTGGATGATTTTGTATAAATGTTAGACATCGAACAATTTCAGTAATTTCCGGCTAAAATATTGTCTCAACTTAGGATGGCAATCGGGCAACCAGGCAATGCATTGTACCGACTTAAATAGTATTAACGGTAAAAGAACGTCAGCTTTAGTTAGCTTATGTCGCTATGTTTGTATAAACTAGAGAGCAAGGACAGAAGAGATGGGTGTTGGAAGAATCTAGACCAGTTATTTGTATGGACGGAAGTGTAACGTACATTCACAGCAGGTCACTCGATAATTTCAGACAAGACGCCATCGTAACTAATCCCAAGGGCTTTCAGTGGCGTCTTGAAGATGACATAAGCTCCCTCAAAAAAGGCAAAAAACAAAACTACAATGATATGTTTGCCTCATAAGTCAGGCGCGGACTGAAAACTTTTGGCGTTTTCAAGGAGCCTAGATGCAAAAATGTGCAATATTTTCGACTTTGACGGTGGTTGATGAGGATAAAACTGAAACTTCTGTGTCTTTGGATGCAGTAATTCCATTTACGCTACCTTTTGAAGTAAACTTGTCACTAAATTTGCTTACTTTTAGGAGTCAAAATAAAAGTGCATCGATCGGTATATGCGAACGAGAGCATTTTAGTTTGCGGTCTTTTCTTGGCCACAAACCGTTTTTCTGCCATAAAGATTATCTAAGCGGAGCGTCATAATTGGTTGGCGCTGAGCGTAGAGAAAATTTTGAAAAATCAAACCCTCATATGGCCGGAAATAGCATTTTCCAGACTCATACGAAGAATCTAACTAGTCTCTATCTTCGCTTTATAAAATGCTCACATCAAAATGAGTTCGTGAACTGCAAAGTGATTAGAAAGATATTAAAAAGATACTTTGACCCTAAAATTTTGCCCGAAAGACTATCTAAGAGAGCCACCATTTGTTGGTGCGGAACGTAAAGAAAAATTTGAAAATGATCGCGACTCCTCAGATGTCCGAAAATTGCGTTTTCATGCTTGTAAAGAGTATCTAAACATGCAGTCTATAAGTTAAACTTTTGTTTGCAAAAAGAATAAAACAGGAACATGCTAAGTGATCAGAAAATTACTACCACTATTATATTAAATGGTCTTGATTCTTTTTGAGGAAACTAAGCAACGCAATTGAAAATATTTTAATGCTTCTCTATTGTGACTCTTGGCTCAATTAAAGATCTGCTGAATTGATGTAATTGTCTGTGCCTGCTCGAACTCATGTCTGTTAATTATTTTCCCGCCTAACATCTCTTGCGTGATAAATGGCAAACACTTTCTCACGGCAACTGAACACCCTCCACTCCATGTCCCTGTCTCGTACGTCTATGCCGACAGGGGAAGGAGTCTAAGGGATGGGCCCCTCCCTTTTGACTATTCACCCGGACTTAATATCATACGAGGTTCGTTTATTTGGATTTGTGTTGTGAGGGAAAAGATGGGCCTGAAATAGCCCCCTTGAATATTCTCGTAGATAAGCATTATGCTTATTTTAGTGTATTTTGGAAAAAAAAGGGGGGATGAGACCGTACCCCCTCCCCTTGGATCCGCGTCTGTCTTAAATCCATCCAATTAAGTGACTAACACCTTTTACGAGTACGGTACGTCAATTGCAAACCAGTTCTTAAATCTGCCGCAGTAGTCATTCTGTGTTTATCTGCAGCATGTTATTTAATGGTTTACCACGTACAGTGTAAACCAGAAGACAGTAGGTTATCGAAAGGTCGATGAATTTGAAGTAAAAGCTGTTCAATATATAACTACAGTTTACTTTAATCCATGAATGTCAAAGTGTTCTGTCGACACGTTTCTTGTTTCCTTGGCAACAGGTAAGTATGTGTTCTCAGCTGTCCGACTGTTCGATATAAGATTGATAATTTACCCTTTTTACATACTTCATTCTGTAACATAACTTCTCGATTCTTAAAAAAAAAACCTTTCTTAGGTTTATTAATGTTTTGGAAAATTTATTGATCTGTTAGATAAGTGTGATGATCAAACGTGACTTCAGAAATACCAGCATGCATTTTCATGTTAATGTTTTACTTGGCATTTTTGTACCGGTTTCATCTCCAGCTGAACGCATCGCGACTTGGTCTTCCTGAAGAAAAAAGAACTGTTAAGCACTACTACAATAGTCGTTAAGTATAAATATGAAAAATGCAGTGAGGGAGGGTTCTGTACAGGAATTTGTTCTTTAGCAAAGTTTAGCGTATTAAATATTCTTTGTGAAGGGACGTTGATCTTACCACTTTGCATAATTCAATATCAGATGGAATTTTGGCATGCAGGTCACAGGCTTGAATTACCAAAATATCTTTTTCTGGAAATATCACCATTTCTGCGAATGGTGATATTTCTGACAAAATTTTTAATGGATTATTTAAGTGAATTTTTATTTTCGGCTGGGTATAAGCAGAGGCGGGGCCACAGGGAGGCAGGTTCGACCGACGGTCCTCCCAGGCTGTAGAATTTATAAAAGAGAGGGAAAGAAAAGGAAGAGGAAAAAGGATGAAAGTGAAAGAAAGGAAGAAACATTAGAGAAAGGGGAAGAAGAAACGAGAAGGGACGTGAGTATATCGTACCATATAGGCTATCTAGTTTATGAAAGTCAGAGCGTTCTTTAACTGAACTTAGACTATTTGATACCAATTAACGATCGAATTGGACCAAGAACGAATCTCTCTTGATCTTTCACACCAACAGGCATATTACGAAAATTTCAACGCTTTTGCTCGAAAACACGAACACAAATTATAGATCTACTTGACTTTTCCCTGTTTTGAATTGTTGCAAGGCTGTGTTCCTCTTGTCATCCCTAAGGATATGCACGAGCAGTCGCTCCGCAATCCGATTCGGATAACTAGTGCGAAAAAGTTGAGGACGCTATTGGTAGTATGCAAAGACATGCGGTGTTACTAAATGCGGACGAAAATTTTGATACTTTCATAAAGTGTAACGGGCGATAGATTAGAAATTACCCCTCTCAATAGAAAACACACCGCGTCCTGACCACTTAAATTGAAAGCAGTTGAGCACTTTTTAAAAATGTTCGACAATTTTCAAAAATCAATGGTGGCAATGTCCCACCATGGATTCGTGTTGGGTCCCATGACGAATTGTGAGGGATAGCTGGTACCTGGCCCAGACTTGTACAAGGTTTAAAAAGGCCACTTAATTTTTCCGAATTAGAGAGTAAGCCTAAGTGAAAGGAAGAGTTATTAGGGATACGACTGAAGTTTGGATGATAACATTAATCGAAGAAATTGGCTAAGAAGTACCGGTATTGATTTATGTTTATACAAATTTAGCACCTTACCTTTGGTGGGCTACGGTATACCATGTTTGGAATCCGCGTCTTGCCATGCAACTGTGGTCACAGCTCACCAAGCTTTCATATGGTCTGTTTTGGCTTTGTTGCAGAGTATGACGTACCCACGTAGATTGTTACCACCGTCTGAATAAAAAAGGCCCACCAAGATGGCTGTCGTGAAGCTACAGTTTGTGTGATTTGACGACAACTCTCTGAACAAGAGTTGAACTGATGGGGAGCAATACAGTATTCCTGAAATACATTTCGTGATTTTTACCTTACCTTGTATTATTTCAAAAATATTTCAACTTTCTTGCAAAATCTGTTGCTTTTAACTACTTGAGCAAGTCCAAAGTTTCACACACAAAACCATAGCAGACAGCCATCGTGCCACGCCTTTACCCATACTCCATGCAGTAGGTTCTGTCCATGTATAGGAGGTCCGTGAACGTAACCCTTTTAAGAGTCACTTTAAACATGCTTTTGTAGTTTTTTAATTAGTTATTCCATTTTATTCAAGACTCGCTTTAGCGGTGTCCTGTTAAATTCTTCGTTTCGTGCTGTTTGTCAGTCTGGTTTTGGTTGTCGTCCGGTGCGGACGCACTATGCTATACGTTAACGTTTGAATATTAATGAACTTGGAGCAATGTAGGCTAATAACTGGCCTCTCGTCAGAAGCATTTCTCTTCCGTCTTAGTCTTTCTTCTTCCATCCTCCAGCTCACATACCTTAGAGGACCTACAAGGCATATTAAGACTCTTCCACACTCCCACCCTAAACTACAATTTCTGTAGAAGTCCAAAGAAATTCTCAATTGGCAAAGCTCTTTGATTGACATCAAGTTCAAAGTATGCAGAGTACTTTAGTTCATATTACACAGCATGTACTGTACTCTTGAGAGAGTGTTTGATTACACATTGGGGTCTTGTATACTCACTTTGAAGGAATTAACTGAAATTGTGTCTGGATGAGGATGATGTTTAGGCATTTGTGGGAGGTGTTTCGGTGAGAAGATTCTGCGGCATTTGAGAGGTTTTATAGGACACCTACATTCTGCGCGTCAGCTCGGATAAAATTACCAAATTGCATTTCACTCCCTCCCTCTTAAATAAGACCAACAATCACTGCTCTTCCATGAATGTGTCGTTTCCCTTACCGAATCCATACCCACACGTGAATAAAGGGCGATACGCGCACACATGGTTTTAATGATGCTAGGAATAAAGCTAAAGACTACCGTTTTCTAGAACAGGTAGTTGCTAAATCTGAACATTTACTGCATTGGATGAAACTAATTTAAAAACATTAGTCAGGGAATGATAGGGCCTATCGCCGAGAAAGACTTTGCAAAGTCTATTCCACACCCCAAACAGCCAAACTACCGTTTTATAGGGAGTGTACTAAAATTCTAAAATGGCATAGCTTTTTGACTGAAATCAAATTGAAAACATGCAGAGTGGCTTATTTTATGCAGCATGCACCAAGACTGTTCTGAAATCAGGTCCATATGCTCATCAAGGTATGTCAAGCAGTAAATTAGGATAGTACCTAGCTTAGGATGAATTTTAGGCAGCTGTAGGAGCTAGATGTAGTTAGGTTGTCAACATTGGAATTGTCCGGGATGATGAACCTTTAATAAAAAAGTTTGAATAGTAACAACGAAGAGAGTCTCTAAGTCTATACAAGTAACTAAGTAATGCAAACATCACGTTCTTTAACTGACAATTAGACGGTACAGTCCCGTCTCTCAATTTCAGAAATATTAATACAGAAGTCAAACCATGTATAAAAACTTATATTTACTCTGGCAAATACAAAGATAAAATATAGCATAGGCTCTCTCAGTGTGAAGAATTTCGGGGAAAAAATAGCGCATGATGCACCAATTCTCCTTCTGCTGTTGGTGGGAGTGCTGTAGCAGCTCTTCAAATTACCAAAACACGCGTCTGGTGGTTGTATACTCACTGATTGCGGATACACGTCTTTTGGAAACGTATACCAGCTGACATCTTAATATGTAATGCATACAGATGTTTTGTCGACCACTACAGATTACGTTAAGGTATGGAGCTTTGAATCGATATATTGATCTTTCAGGTAAGTTTCATTGGGAACGCTCATGTATCTACAATCTGACTTCATTTTTCTCAAGGGCTTTTGTATGCAAGTAATCTCTACTATACATTCCTCAAGTTCCAAAATTTTGCACCTATAGGCATTTTAAACTAATTTAATTGCAAGTAATGTGCATGCAGCTTTCTTGGAGTATATAAAATTGACTGATGTATTACTAATCCTTTCTTTATTGAATTTTTAGTTGAACTTGAGACACATTAGACCTACTTGTAAAACATTTTCTAACCACAAGTGAAATATCGTCAGTGGGAAAAAATATGTTTACACGGTCTGACGGTGTTATTCAAGCCGACCTAGGCCTATTTTGTTAAAACCATTCTGTTGCGAAAACAACGCAAATATAAGCTATAGTGTGATCACAATTTGTTAGTATAGGAGCATGAACAATATGTTATACTAGGTTTAGTTCCAAGTTGACCAGATTTGTTTAAAAAAAGAACCACTTCGGCTAATTTTGAGGAAAATGTGGTGAGATTTTATTAAATGAGATTCAGATTTCGAATGATTGCTTTTCAGAGAGTATAAGAATAACAATGATGCAGAAAGTTACGTCCAGACGACTGAAATATTGTTTACATACGTAATCTAAAGAAACACTTTCATATTTGTATAGGATAGCTTTAGCAAACGGATTAGGCATGCAGAAATCAAGAGGTCGACAGCACACGGTTCCAAAAGATTATTTCAGGAGAAAAGATAACATCATAAGGCCTTTGTATATTCAGTGAAAAATTATGTTTGACAATTTGATAAACGTTCGTGCCGAAAAACTCTCATTCTATATCTTATAAGATTTTGGGGGTATACCTGTATTTGTAACTACACGGCTGAGATACCTAAAGTTGATTCTCACTGAACAGTTGTCATTAAAACATTACACAGATGCCATTTCAGTTAGTTATTTAGATGGACGTTTACGGCCCAGTTTCCAACCTATTGGTTCAAGTCGAGTCGGCCACGGCCTTTTCCTAGTTGTGGCTCACTGGCTTGTTTTCCCTACTCCATTGTTTATGCCGAGCATCACGCACAACGGCAGAAGGTCCCATTTTTGCATGAGGAATTTCTTGCCCTACTAGATATTTCACCTGAGTCCCCACCAAAAGAGAGGTTTGGTGGGGTAATCAAATTTTACCTGACTTCCTGCTTAACTCATTCAAGCAAGCTCCAAGAAACCACAAGCTTGATAAGAGGCAGCTAGAGGAAGATGTGAACAAAGGCTGAATAATACCAGCTAGATGTGCCACTGTTTGCGAGGTGTGAAAGACAAGCAGTAGAGCAATTTCTTATCTGGTTTTTGTTGACCTTAGTTCACTGAAGCAACAAGGTGTGGACAGGGTTTTTATAGGCAGGGAAATTCAACATGTGAGTCTTTGGTATGCAGTGGCGTAGCTAGGATATTTCCCAGGGGGCAAAGCTCGAAATTTCCCCAAAACTTTTCAGTTTTAGTTTCAGTATATTTTCAGTTTCAGTATATTTTCAAGGTCAAGGTGCCCGTATAATATACAAAATACGTAAATTCATGACGTCATGTAATGTAACCTAAGTTAATACATGGCCTACAAGATCCTGAAGCTGCCTACTATATACATAGGATTAAGATAATGTTATCATGGGCCCGTTGTCACCCCTATCCCCAGTGATTAACTAGATCAATTTTCAGAACAGATTAAATAGATTAATTTTCCCAACCAATCCTTAAAAATAAGGTAAACATCGTACGTTTTTCGAGGTTTGCAGGGTTATTATGTCTGGACAACGGTAAGCTATTGTTTTAGCTCCATCCATGGTTAAACACAGAGTAAGATCAGTCTATAACCTGCCCGGTTCTAGCTTGTAGGATGAGAGGCCATTAATGCATAAACTTCATGCCAAGACGTTCCCACAGAATCAACGGTCATTGGATTGGCAATGGAATGGGTATTTGTGGCAATGAAGGTCCAATGAGAAATTGATACCTTACGGTTGACTGCAACTGAAGACATTTAACAATCCACTTTTCTATATAAATTTGCTGTTTTTTTTTAGTTTAGTTTTGTTAGAAATATTTTGTCTGGAGAATTTACCTACGATTTCATATAATTTTCTGCCACAAAGGTTGTAAAAAACGTTCTAAAAAACTTGAAAATTTGTGAGACCATGGTTCACACAGATTTCAGGTGGTTATTTTGTCATTTAGACTTACACCACCTGAGCTTCTACACAAAAACGTAACCTAGGAAACCCAACACAGTAAGCTCTTTGTTTTATACCAACTACAAAGCCCAGTACTGCCGCGCTTGGATCTAGGATTACGTAACCTGCTCTGGAAATTGATAAGATTCACGAATGAGTGATTCTGTGACTAATTCGTACTGGCAATGATCGTTGTCAAAATGGTAAAGAAATAGAATTACGAATGAGTGATTCTGTGGCTAATTCGTACTGGCAATGAGCGTTGTCAAAATGGTAAAGAAATAGAATTACGAATCAGTGTTTCTGTGGCTAATTCGAGTTCGCATTGGAGTGGTAGTGGCTACAGTACAGCACAAAGTAGACAGAAAGGAAGTTGTGGAAGTCGTTCCACAGTGATTCTGTGGAACGACTTGTCATGTTAACCCAGGGCGCTGTCAACCAATAGGTTGGAAACTGGGCTGTTAAACCTCGCCTAACCTAACCTAACCCAGGGCGTTGAGAGTGATACGCAGAGCGCGACCATCGGTTCGCGCGGAGCGTCCCGCCAGGGGAAATTTCGCTAAAAACAGTCCTAGATTGCAGGAAATTACACTCCCTGTGCCTAAATACTGCATGCTTAGAATGTCATATTTTTCTTGTCCTGAAAACTTTTAAGGAGACAATTTGTTCACTATATATATATAAAAAGGAAAAATTGGAAACTCTAAAGCCTACCGGTATGTATTGCTGACAGCCTTAAACCGAATATAAATATAATGGTTGTGGAACGAAAGCAAATGGAAATTGTGATAATTAAATGAGGGAATATTTCGTTATATTATTATGTTATTATTTATTGGCAACGTATTATCCAATAGTGCATCAAGTTGATAAACATAACATAAGCTCAACAATACGTAGGGAACTAGCTCAATGATGGTATCCTATGCTCCGGTCTTATAGCCTGTCAGTATTGCGCAGTATGCGCTGAACTGATCAAAATACCCTGTATGTGTACCAGAGAACATTCAAGCTGCTGCAGAGAGGGCATTTCTGCGGAATGCGAGTCAAACCCGCTTCATGCTGCAGTGACACAGATGAGGTCTGGGGAAATACGTTGCATGGAAATTCGAGTTACGCATGAGAAATTTTTCACTATTACTTATAGTGAGGAAAATTTAAAGATAAAGAAAAAAAAGAAAAATAGAAAATAGGAAAAGGAAGTATTATTTCGTCAACTTGAAATTTCCCCAAATTCCACAAATTTCCCCAAAATATTTTCCAGGGCGGCAACGGTGGCAGCTGAAAGATCCGTTGTTAAAACTGCGGTAGTTTGTGGTCTTAGATATAACTTCCGAGCTTTGTATTTGACACCGTGACCCATTCTGGAAAATTCATGTAATTTTTAAAGAAGTTTCGTCTCATTATGACGATTCTTTTGCCCTACCCCTGGCGCTTCCTTCGATTACCGGTATTTTTGTGACAGACAGTTGCAGCTCTTGATTGTCAACTTCTCTGATGTCACAGTCAAACCTTTAACCATCAATGTATTCTGAATGGTTAATTCTGAATGGCCAACAAAGTGAATTTTAAAAGCCTACTTCAAAATTTAGCCGTGAGGGAAATACGACCAGAAATTCCCGTGGGCTACTCAGGCTACAGGGAAAATCATAAAACTAAGTGTAGTTAATGGGCCAAAAGGACAATTGACTTAACTAGATGACGCCGAAGACAAATGCGCAAAACGTCATATTGTTAGCCTTGTAAGCAGTTTACCGCAGTGCACATCTAAAAACATTGGGAAGTGAATGTAGCCTATTTAAAGAATATATTTATAAATTATATGTAAGAAAATGAGACACTGTTGTTGTTGCTTTTTTTAATTGCATATCACCCCATTGAGTTGAACACTAGCTCTTCATAGTACCAAAAGACAACAAGTCATTAATCATGCTAGTATGAAATTTGATCCACGGTATGGGTATTGTTCTTACACGATGACGTCTATACTGCTATATCTGTTTTCAGTCATTACATGAACGTAATATACAGGGAAGGTATAAGCGTTGAGTTGTCCGCCCGCTTTCAATAATTTTTGACTCATATATTGGCTGCACTTGACATAGTCATTGTATTAAAATGAGGTACCTACCCGACAACCCCTACGAAGACAGGTTTGTCGCTTTTATTTGATATTTCTCTTGCGGAACTGATTTAATTCGCTTCGGACCTGTATAAATCATGATTGCGTACTTGCGAATTGCATTCGAAATATTAAAACGGTTTCAGCAGCTCAATAGTTTTGTCCACAAATTGAAATCACGTTTAGATCTTACCCATTTTTATCATTAAAACACAAAACCGGATTTTTAGAAATCTGGAACTGCATGATAATTATATTTTTAAACCGAGTTGACAAGGTGGACTGGATACTGTGAAAAATGTTTTCAGTACCTCTTATAATTGCAAGTACGATGTAGAAAAAAAATTGTGAGGGTTTGGACGTTTTTGACAGGTGCGGGGAATTAATTGTAACAAAACAACCGATACCAAATCAGTTTATTCCACACTGTTTTGTAATTTCAATTTTGAAAAAGGATTTTATGCCTAATCACTTTTAAGCCGAATACTACATGAAACACATTAGTGGGCATGTAGAGAAGTTATTTGATACATTTTATGGGTCCATTTTCTACATCCTTTACAGTCCATCTAGATCTTTTTAAATTTAGTGGGGGTAAAGAGAGCCTCTGCCACTCTAAAGTTAAACAATTCACTTTCTATAAGAAGGGAAAAATTTCTGTTTGATCGTGGAGGCGGTAGTTGGTAAAAATTCGTTGAAAAAATTATGCACACCTTCTTCAAACAATTAGTAAAAACCACTTGCAACGTTACTATCAATGCAACGCTATACTATCTATGATCAAACTGTCTTATCGCTGTGAACGACTGGCGACTAACTCATGCTACCTAGTTTTAAGAGCAAGGTGTCCACTAGCCAGGGTCACCCTGACGTCGAGGGTATGGATAACTCTGCCTTTCATACCCCGACGTCAGGGAGCAGATAGCTCTTATTTTGACTTCAAATGAGGGTGGAGCATCCAGTCTACACACAGCCGTGGTATCGTTGGTCATCCTAATCAGTGTTTTTTTTTCTTAACTCTTTACGTCTCTCTGACAAAGAGCCGTTATAAACGGCTTCCCAAAGAAGCTATACATCCACTGAAGGACGAGAAGAGATCCCCATTGGTTTTTTAAATTACATCTATATATATATCCCCGCACTTTGCGACTTGTCTGAATACTGACGGAGCTGAAGAACTTGTGTACTATTGCGAAAGACAGTGACGTAGCCACGGAGGTGGTTTGGGGGTTGAACCCCCCCCCCCGTGACCCAACCGCGAAATGCAAGAAAAAAAAACCTGGAAAGCTGCTTTTCTCTCTCCCCTTAGACCTTTCCCTCCTGGCATGTCGTGATCCAGCCCCCTTCCTTTCCATGACACAATCCTACGCTACTGGCCAAAGATACAACTATTGGCTGCAAAAATATTTCACAAACTTTCATAAAAAGTCTAATTTAAAGTTATCTCTTAAAATTAAAACGAACAAAAAAGTTTTTTCATTCTCAGCTACCTTCTTCAGCTACTCCAGATCGAAAAGTTTCGATCATAAACCTCCCAAATGCGTTACAGTGTGCGGGCGCATTTTGCATTTTTAGGTTTTTCGCTTTATGTAGTATTCGGGGTTGTGTTTTAAGGTCTGGCTAAACTGGATTTGTGATGTCCATACTATTGCACATCTAGTGAATGTTTTTTGGACTGGGAACTCCCCTTACTTTTGTCGTTAATCATTAATTTATGGGATTTGATGTCTATGGGCGAAAAGCGTTTTTTATCCCAACTTTAAATGATTTAAAGGATTAACACTTCTAGCCACAAATATATTGACACGGCTAAACTCGTTTCTGGGAGCTGCATGTCGCAGGTAACGGTTTCATTTGGATCTATATTTTTGTCGTAAAACGCGTGTAGTAAAGGCATAAAATGGCCCATTATTTGAGGGAAATCCCCCAAATTATGACGTCACAAATTTTTGAAAACGTCAAATATCATGTATTTCGAATGAAAATCGGCATTTCATGAGTCCCTCTCACCTTGACAAATCATTTCAAGGCATAATCGATCAAGCTTACCTTAATTAGAGCATTAAAACAATTTTGATATAGGAAGAGCAAATGATCGTTTTTGTACAAAACTTTTCGATATGCCTCTTTTAGAGAGGATTGAAAGTACCAAACTTCTGTGTGTTTATTTGATGCTAATCTCTCCTGGCGAAATCATATTGTCACCTTTCAAATCAAATTTTTGAAAGCATGGAAATTTTTTCAAAATTAATGCACATATGTCATAACCCAGAAAATTATGAGATCAATCTTATCCTTGTATTTCCCGATCTCTCATACTTTTCATCGTTTTGGTCTGGTACAATCAAGACAAACCTTAATAAATTGAGAGCAGAGCTGTTAGAAACATTACTTGTGCGTTACCACGCAGTAGTCAGGGAGTACAAATGACTTATTTCGTTCTCTAAATTTACTTACGTTAAACGATCTCAAAAAAAAAAAAAAAACTGAAAAAATCTGTTTTTATAAAACAATAAATTGGTAATGAATTTCATAGATATGGAACGGTACCTGAGACTAAGTGTACTTTAATTTTTATGATACAAGCTATTGCGAAGTTTTTAACGGGTGACGTGATTGTGAACAAAGTGATTACATGCATAAAAAGAGAAAAGTGAGCCAGGAGGGAGATCATTTAGAAAAACAATAAAACAGTAAAATTAGCTACATTAAAGATATGAGATCGTTTAACTTAACTGCTTAAGTAACTTTAGAGAACGAAATAAGTCATTTGTACTCCCTGAATACTGCGTGGTAACGCACAAGTAATGTTTCTAACAGCTCTGCTCTCAATTTATTAAGGTTTGCCTTAATTGATTGTATCGTTAACTCAAAAATTACAATCAAATTATGCAGATAGTTAGTTAGATAGAGTTTTACGGCCCAGTTTCCAACAAATTGGTTCAAGTTGGGCGGTCATTTTTCCAGTTGTAGCTACCTGACTTGTTTTTCTTGCTCCAAAGGATGCAATTTCAGATGGGCGGTTAAGGGGAGGGTTGCGAATAAATGAAGCTAGTGGAAGGGTATTTTGTGTTCTTATGCAATCTTCGTCAACATGCAAGTAAGGTTTTGTTTTTAAATGAGGTGATCTTCGTTGTTAAGCGCATAAGGGTTTAAAGTCCACTTCCATCCACAGTTATCCTTTATATATCTGTATTTCTGTATTGTCATTTTGAAAATGTGGAAAAAACAAACAAATGGATGAATGATCAGATAACAGTTCAAAAATAAATTAATACTAATCAGTTTTGAGAAAAGTATATTAAAATGTTTAAATAGATTAACAGTTCAGTGTCTCTTTGATAAGATCTGTCAATTTCAAGAGGCATTTTCTGAGAGTGTCACGTCAGGGAGGTGTTATTAGATGGAGATCCTTCGGAATTTTTTTTTCTTTCTAGTAAGTTGTAACACCTCCCTGATTTGAAACTGGAAGCAATCAACTACAATGGGTAATGAAAAATAGCCTTACAGTAAAAATAGATTTTGACCCAACCATTGTGAGGTCCCGTAAGGGCGCTTTCTTCACGGGCCCTTTCATGTATGATAAAATATGATATGCTGTTATTGCCAACAAAGTGAGCAAAGCAAAAAAAAAAAAAAGAAAAGAAAACCAACCCAGACTCATAGCCTAATATTCATGAAGTTAAGAAGGCAGACTTGCTACAAATCTCCTTATCGCACAATGAAGAATGTTTAAAAATTATCCGTCTCTACACCAGCAAACCTTATGAGTTACTCTCTTCTCACCGATTACATATCGCAAACTGTTTTTTACATGATCATTCCGGCTAAAACTTCACCTCGATATATGAACCTTTAGATACAAGGGTAGATTTTTCTCAAAAAGTTTTCCATACAAGCTGTAAGGGGTTAATGTGGCAACTTATCATATACCAGTACATACGAACGTGCCCAGAAAGTCGTTAAATTTATGACGGGGGTAAATTTCTCCGTATCTTACTGATTCGCTCTTCCTAGGTTTTTCCCTATGTGTTCAGCGTGTAGTTTTACAGGCTACAACAATCGAACGTTGTCATCACTCACAATGATAAAAGAGCTCGCCTCATGCCAAATGAATACAGTGTATGAGGTAGTGACCTAAAAATTTATTGGAAGGTGAAGGTGCGTTTGTTGTTTTTCATAGAGGTAAGATTTGACTTGTTTCATTTATGGTAATCTAAAATTATACATACATAAGTAAATAATTACGACTAAAATGTTATAGATTTTAAGTGTGAGTTGAAAGCTGAGTGATTTTTACAAGCACCTATCTGCTGTTTACACTTTTATGTAAGTCAATTTTCATGGAGGCGCAAATATTGGGCGGAAGTGTGAATTTGACATGTGTATTGACTTATAGTAAAAACACGAAAAAACGCTACATCAAATACACCTCTGTTTGTGGTAACGTCCAATGAAGGTACTTGAAAATGGGAACTCGTGCACACGCAATTGATGCCATAATTCAAACGTCTAAAAGTGACAATATATAATGAGGCTAACTGTCAGAGAAATTTATTCAACCATGTGGAAATAATTCATAGATTGCCCTCTTGCAGAACGTTTTCAGCGGTCGGACTGTTTTTAAAACGATCTGATCGGGATGAGCATCCCCGGTCTCGACATTTTCTCTCCTACACAAAAATTCAGATAGCTTTGTTCATTTTAAGAATGATTTGTTCCTTTATTGTTTTGTTACATATTACAGTGGTCAACCTCTTAATGTTTTATATTGTCATTTGTAAAAGACAAAAGCGGTTTAATTTCATACAATACTATGTTCCTTATTTGTTGTTCTACAGAATTGCAGGTCCTGTAAACAACAGTCTCCTCGATGAGAGCTTTATAAACCATCAAATCAGGTAAATATATAACTGGAAATGAGCAGGAAAATTGAATATGGAGGGAATCCTTTATGACGTGACATTTACTTCTATCCCAAGTGGTGAGACAACTCCCTCTAGTGCGAATATTTCATCAGAAAGTTCAAATGTTTACTGTACGGAAACCGGATGCATTTTGGAAAGTATTTTCTTGACACTTCTCTCTGTTATTATAACTTTTGGAAACGGTTTTAACATAGCCGTCATTCGGTCGACAAGTTACTTGCAAGATACTCATGGATGTCTTCTGATATCGTTATCCGTCGCCGATATTGGTCTTGGTCCGATAACCGCAATTGCAGCATCGTCTGCTATCATGCAAAGAATGTGGTATGGGACATTTTTTTGTCAAAGTGTCGCGTACCTTGGGGAAGTATTCAGGAATGTTTCACTGGCTATGTTGACAGCTCTAAGCGTCAATAAATACATCGCGATATTACATCCATTCCTGTATTCGGTAATTGCCACCAAACGTCGGACTGTAAGCGTTATACTTTGTCTGTGGATTCTTTTACTACTGTTCTACTTTTTAATTCCGTGTCTTACAAGTTCGCAGTTGATGACATTCAATAACTATGAAGAGGATTTATATATTTGTGCACCCTCATACAAAGGCGACAAATTATTTCTTAGAATCACGCTCACCGTCGGCCTTCTTGCTCCGAGTTTCTTCATTATGCCGTTTACGTGTATTCGTCTTATGATCAAAATCTTAAAGAGCAGCAAAAGAAGGCGTCGACTGTTTGCAAATAATTCGAAGAGAAAGACTTCTAAATTTGGCAGGCTCCTTCCACTTTACATTCGACAGAACGTGAAGGCGTTCCGCATTCTAATAGTGATTGCTGGTATGTTCTACATTACATGGCTACCATTCACGGTCAGGGCCATTCTCTCACTTGTGGGAGGAGACGAATACATGACGTCACACGCGTGTGAATTCATCACATTTTGGTTAACTGTTGCTAACAGTTGTTGTAATATCGTCGTATATTACATCATGGACGATAAATACAGGACAACATTAAAACAACTTCTTAGGAAAATGTTTACAAAGAAACAAAGCTATCATTTTCCAGTTGACAATATGACGGTTATGGCTAAAATAAAATTGACACGTCAACCACTGAAGGTACCACGCCGCTCTTCTTATTACTACGTAGGAATACGTAATGAGGATGGGTCAGTTACAGCAACCGATGTTCAAGTCCCTGGTCCGCCAATTTTTCGTAAGGGAAGGTCTTTCAGTCAGTCCTTTTTTGATGATGTTAATATTCGTAAACAAAATTTCAGGCCAACATTACTTCCTTTTTATAGCGTTCCAAACGGTGTTCCTTTTTTCTAAGTCCCCACGATTCTCTGGCGAAGAGCCAAGAGGCGAAAACCAAACGATTACTCCCGGAGGAGTTCTGCTCCCTGAAGGAGCTTAACGTTCCAAACGGTGTTCCTCTTAACTTTTCAGAACATTGAAACTGGCATTTGTCAAGTTCAGACGCTTGAACAAAGATATTATAAACGGTTATAACATCTTTGCGCCTGAATGGCAAGAGCGCCACCAACTTTTCAAAATATTTAGTTAAAGGGAAATATTGCGTTTGTTTACCAAGCACAATTAATCCTTTCAAAACTATATTTATTGACAAGGGTGATATATTATCAAAAATAATTTACTATGGGAGATTTCTTTTCAAGAAATAAGTTTTCCACCGACAGAAATTCAGTTTTTGTTGCTCAAGAATAATTTGTTCCCCCAAACTTTCAATATTTCAATTGATGCAACGTCCATGGCTCTTCTTGTGCATAGTATTTTGGAGAAAGGTAGCTATTGCTGGGGTTTATGTTTAAGACTGAATTGACTAGTGTCTGAGCCACTTTCTTTGTAATCTTTGTTGGAGCATTTTAAACACAGTATTTCCCTTTAACTTTTCGGTGTTTACCAAAGTGAAAATGGATAACATTAACTACTATGTATTAGTGAGTGTTGTGTTATTCGTAATAATGATAATAAATTAAAAGTGTTTCTTCCCACTCTCCCACATAGCAGTACAATTCACAGAGTCATGAGAATTCACATTTCAATCAAATATGTGAGAGTTTTGAACAGGCATTGGCGGATACATGGTACATCCAACAAATAGATGGGGGGAAACTCTAAAAACGGATGTGTCCCAAATGTGGATCAGGAGGGAACCGACCAATGTCTTTTTTCAAGCAATGATCAAAATCAGGAGAAAATTAATCCAGAAAGGATTTGAATTTCCTTACAGGAAACCTTAAATCTAAGCTGTTTTCTGCATTACAAGCACTATATTTACAAATGTGTAGTAAGAACCAGGAGCGCGCCGGAAATTACGTTCCTATAACAGTCACACTTAAGAAAAAAAATCAGATATTTTTAGGTAAAAAAATTGTTCTTGCTCGAAGAAAGAGCTTAAAAATTAGCATCAAAATGTATCTTTTTCTCAGTGGGGTAGGGTGAGGTGCTTGATCCCAAACCGCCCCCTCCACTTTTTTTTTTTTTTGCTTCCTACGCCACTGTGATAAAGGGTGCCCTTATTGGGGCAATATTTGCTCTTGCCCTCCCCACGAAAATTATCCCCGTACGCCTATGATTTTGGTACTTGTATTACTTAATTGTAACACAAGTCAGACAAGTTAAACAAGTTTATGTGGTTTTTGGAATTGTGCTCAATATTAATAAAAAGAATTAATCATGCCTAAAGGGTAATTGTTTCACGACAGATGTGTGAGAAGTACATGATTTTTAAAGGGAGATATTGCATTTGTTTTAAAATGAAATTTCATTTTCTTAAAACAGTATGTATTGACAAAGAGTGATAAATAATTAAAAATAAGGCAGTATGGTAACCTTCTTTTCACGAAATAAGTGAAATTCAGTTGCTTGTTGCTGAAGAAAAATTTGCTCACCCAAACTTTCAACATTTCAAAAGATGCAACTCTTCTCTCTACAACTCTTCTTATTCAAAATATATTGAAATATTGAAGCTATTGTTGGGGTTTATTGTTGAGACCAAATGATTTGATAATGACTGGAGCTATGTTCTTTTAATGCTATGTTGAAGCATTTTAAACCCAACATTTCCCTTTAAATAAAAACTCTTTCAGTTGTCCAATCTCATAATAATGACGATATTTCTACCACCAGAACCTTGTAAGAAGATGCAGTGTGAACTTAAAGTATACCTCAAGTCAAAAAATTAAAAATGTATATTAAACAGCATGAAAAATTTAAAAAAAATTTAAAAAAAAATTAAAAAATCTTCATAGGACATTTTTGAGCCGAGATAAAAACGTTGAAATTTATTCACTTAAAACAAATACATCAATTGCGCTAATGCGAAATAATTTTTGACTTTCTTGTTTTGCAACTCACATTACATGCTTTATTTCCCTTTAAAAATTAAAAATGTTTCTATGACCTTGAACACTTTCTCTTTGCTTGCATAGAACTTTACAAGGTGTAGTTACTTTCAGAAAAATCAAGATTGTAATTTGAGTAGTACAACAATGGTATCACAAATTATTTTGCAAAGTACCATTTTAATTTGAGTGAATAAAATTCAACATTTACTGTCTCGGCTCAGGAATGTCCTATAACATGGAAATTAAACTGTTAGAATTCATTTTGTGAGGGTTTTTTTTTCAAATATATTTTTGAATTTTTGACTTGAGGTAAATTTTAAGAACAATTCCTTCCTTTATTTATAGAAAACGCTTTGACTGCTTCTCTTCTGTCGGTCAAACTCGTTAAGCAAATTTAATATTGTGTTAATTTTTTGTTATAAACAGATAAAAATAGCTGTCAGTCCAAAGCCGTTAACACACAAACACAGAAGAAGGCACACTTCAATGCAAAAATAAGCAGATGAAAAATATAACAGCCTAATGTCAGTGATAATGCAGTAGTATTAGATGTAAAGGAAATTGGGAAAGACCTAGTCTTGCTCATGACGGTATTATTAGTACCACAGTAGTTGTACACTCGATACGTCTGTACAAGAGGAGTTGTGAACATGTCCTCTACATGTCCTCAAAATATATTACTATAATTGAAATTGATACTCGAGTACGCACAGTCTAGTTGACAAGCGGCTCCATTTTGGATCCAGAGTTGAAAAAGTTTGGAAAACAAGTACTATACTAACGTGTTGACCAAGACTAGGAAAGACCCTGTTCAGTAACCAAAACAAGAAATGGAGAAAATGGTGACTCTCAATTTCAAGAGAGAATAGCCTAGGAGTCCGAATAATTAATATTATTTTAATACAATCTTTTATTTGAACTAAAGCCTATGATTGTCTTTTATTTCACTTAATATTACTTTACCCAATGAAATGGTGCGTTTAAAATGAGAAAAAGAAAGAGAAAAGAGGGAGGGTATACTTGTTTTCAAAGATCTGACTTTTCCTTATTATGACCCAAGATTTAGAATATTTACATACTTAAAGGGTCTACATGTCCCTTTCAAACCCCTCCCTTAATTTAAATGGACATGTAACCTGAACTTCACCGTACGTAGTCTAGGAACGAGGGTTTAAATTTATGGGTGCAGGCATCAGTCCGACAAGTTTTCAGTCCGACACGTCTTTAGTCCGAAAATGAAAAACAAAGTTTTCAATACGAAAATGAAAAGCACCCTTTTCACTCACTCCGAAAATAAATTTAAGTAGTTCATCGATTTGTAGTCTGCGACACTCAACATCAATATGAAATTTTTCGCATGCCCTGGCATTAGTAACTAAAAAACAAAACATATTGCAAGTTTAGTATTGCGCGGGGTTTCGCTGGTCATAGCAGGGCGGTCTAATAACACCTAGCTGGTCATAGTGTAACACCACGGAGGTGTTATCTAATAACACCTTCCTGGTTGTACTTGGTCATTTCAGGAGATCCAGGAAAACTCGGAATTGAAATGACAAAAGCTAGATTCCTGCTTCTGTAGCTCATTTGCATACGGTTCATTTTTAGGAAGGGACAAACCCAATTTGCCGTCATCTCAGTCAACCACTCGTTTTTAGTTTTGTAGCACCTGCTTCTAAATTGGTGGCCGTGTCAACCTACCAATTAAAACATTTTGTTAGAAGTCATATAATAATAGGATCACGTGACTTGAATGATGTTACTAGAGTACTGTGATTAAATAACAGACAACGGATAATGGAATCCTTTCAGCCGAATAAGTAGCTTATCAAGGAGAATCCCGCTACTGGGTTTCAAGTTCTTTATAATTTACCACTAATTTTATGCAACTAAAGTACTAAACTATAATATATTGATACCACAGGAGCATCCTGGGCAATGGCATTTTAAAAAATCTAAATGCCCTAAGAGCAAGATAGCATCGCTGAAGGGGCAGCACTTTGCTGCTCGAACCAGGGAGTTGCTCGAACAGCTCACATACCCCGAACAAGCAAGCATTCCCAGTGGCGTGTTTAAAGAGCGGGAGGGGGAAGTCCCCCACCTCCGAAGTCAGTCGGGGGAAATCACTTAGTCAGGGAGATTTACGGTTTCGAGGAAGAGGAAAAATTTGAAGAGACACATATTGAGCATGCAAACCTCAACCACACACCAGCCCCACAAGCTACAAAGGTAGAAAAATGGTTGTCAAAGTTAAAAAAAAACAGTTTTGTAGAAAATGTGTCAATTTCGGTTATTATAATATGTCGAGAACCGAATTGGGAAATGAATGAAACTCTCACCAGAATGCTTAGAATAGTATGTTCCTCTATAAATCAAACACAAATTTGGCTCTGGACTATTAAGTGGCTTAGCCAGAATGAGATTTTTTTTTTTTTTGGGGGGGGGGGGGGGCTAGGTAACAAGTGGGGGGCATGGTACCTCCGAACGTCAGGCACGGCAAGACTTTCTAAGCGGAGCGCCACCATCAGTTGGCGTGGAGCCTACAAGAAAATTTTGGGCTTTAAAACCCTCCCGATGACCGGAAACGGCACTTCCTATGTGTTTTAAACTGGATGTACCCAGCCTTAAAATACGAATCTCATGTCTGCGACTTCTCAAATAATGAGAATAAAAAAATCAATCTATGAAAAATGGTAATACATACACGTTTAGGGACCCCCAAACTGGGCACATCTGATCTGTGGCCTGGGGGATGAGACTACAGGGAACCTGTATCTCCCTCCTTGGGAAACAT
Organism: Holothuria scabra; assembly: GCA_037179385.1. Taxonomy (NCBI): domain Eukaryota; kingdom Metazoa; phylum Echinodermata; class Holothuroidea; order Aspidochirotida; family Holothuriidae; genus Holothuria; species Holothuria scabra. The sequence continues at coordinate 6,019,653 of CM074201.1, forward strand.
TGTTAATTTCAGAAGGACGTAGATCGCAAATGCGGCAATATTTGAATCTAAGCGGAGCACCACCATCAGTTGGCGCGGAGCGTACAAGAAAATTTTGGGCTTAAAACCCCCTCCGCAAGACCGGAAACCTCAAAATGGTGCTATGTTTGGCAAAACTTTAAACTGATTATAGGCCTAAGTTTTAGGATTTTCCCTTTTTGGGGAGCATGAAAAATATCAAAATATTTTTAGTTTTTGTAGAGCTTTTACAAGAGACTTACATACTACCAAAGAAACAATGTGCAAAATGGTGCAGTATTTGTCCATCGGTACATTACGTCGTCAAAATTAATATACTACGAATAAATCTCTCAAAATAATTGAACCGCAAAGCAGAAGTATGGATCATGTGGGAAACACATGAAATCAGGACCTTGTGGACATTTTACAAATCCCCTGGACGCTGGTGCCAACTAGTAAAAAGAAGACTTGTCGAAAAAATCGTCCTACAAAGTACACTTTGTCGGTACCAAAGTACATAACTGTCGGAACATAGGGACGTCGAAACATAGAGATGTCGGAGCGTAGAATGACCCCAGACCTACTACATCATCCATACTTTTAGTAATTAATTTGATGAACTCTTTACATTACCTGCTAATAAGTACCGTAGGTTGTACCATTCACGTGATGTAAGTAAACAAACAGCAGACGAGACAGAACCTAAAACACTGCCCTGCACGCTCACTGAATTCATCTTCATTAACAATAACCTTTTGAATGCCTTCCTTCAAAAATCTTTAATCCATTTTCCTATGATCAGATGATTTGGGTACTATTTAAACTTAAAAGCCATCTTAAATTCAAATTTTCTCATTACTTTTCGACGTGGAACTTTACTCAGGCACATGGAGCAGCGTACCCAAGATTGAATTTTAGGGGAGGGGGGGAGGGCGCTAGGTTACAATTGGGTGGGGGGGGGTGGTACCTCCGAGGATCAGGCGCGTCAAGACTATATTAGCGGAGCGCCACCATCAGTTGGCGCGGAGCGAGGAGACTTTTGGGATTTACAAACCCTCCAGATGGCCGGAAACGGCACTTCCCACGTGTTTTAAGCTGCATGTACCCAGCCTTGAAATACGAATCTCATTACTGCCACTTCTCAAATAATGAGAAAAAAATCAATCTTTGAAAAATGGTTATACAAACACTTTTAGGGACCTCAAAACTGGGCATTTCTGATCCGTGGCCTGGGGGATGAGACTAAAGCGAACCGGGTATCTCCCTTTCCCTTGGGAAAATTGTAAATTTCAGGAGGACGTAGCGGCAATATTTGAATGGACTTTAGCTTTAATAAGAAAACCCAAAGCAGTTGTGTTCCCCTCTGGGAAACGTTCTTTGCATGAGATTTCCTATGTGCAAAACGGTGATATGTTTGGCAAAACTTTGAACTGATTATAGGCCTACGATTTGGGGATTTCCTTTTTAGGGAGTTCCAAAATACTCATTTCAAGTCTTTGTAGAGATTTTACAAGTGACATACATACTGCCAAAGAAAGAACCTTTTCCGGTTTTCAATGATGTCTAGATGCCAAAATAGTGCAGTATTTGTTTAGTCATCGGTACATTACTTAGCAAAATTTAAAATACTGCAGTACGAGCAAATCTTCCAAAAAATTTTAACCGCAAAGCAGAAGTATGGATCATGGGAAAAACATGAAATCTGGACCTTGAAGACATTTAACAAATCCGCCCGGATGCCAGTGTCAACTATTAGAAAGTGGACTTGTCGTAAAAAGTGTTCTACAGTGGCACTTGTCATGGGCAGGAGTGAGGTACAAGATAGGGCTACTTTTTAAAGGCATATTTTCATCATCCCAAACAGTTCCAATTCTCCCAACCTACTAACTTCTAGCCCCTCCCACATTTATCTAAAACTCATCTTTATCCAGACACAATCTTAGTTTATTGCTTCATGGCTTGTCCCAGTGGCCATACAAGTCCATAATGTGTAGTCAAGACACTCTCAGTGCCCATGCTGTGTAATTTAGCTATGATGCATTGTTTGAATGTGATGCCAATCACAGAGCTGTACCAATTGGGAGTTTTGATATATACATACTGAAACTGTAGTTTAGGGTGACGAATGACTGCCTTTAAGGATGGAAGGGAAGAATTACTCGAAGGCTGTGCCTTACCCTTACGACATATTTTGTGTATGATAAAGTATGGGGAAGGTCGTTTAAGAATGGTCTCCAGTGCTTGCCTTGTTTTCAGTAAATCAACCAGTCATCGGAAAGGCGGAAAGGGTCTTAACCTAACAAAGTCACATTCGAGTTTGTCGTCGAGATGTTCGTTTCATCTTCGAAGTGAAATGCAATAAACGAAAGTGCAGATTATATACGGTATCTAATGTAGTGAAGTAGGCATTTTGAAGTTATTACTTGATTTCATACGTTCGCACCCTTTGTGTTTGATACACATTCATGCATGTTTTCTTTGTTGTTGCACATTTTATATATTTACTGTTTTTGAAGGAACTATTCCAAAGTTTATTTCCGTTCAAACATTTTATTTTTTCTCAATTACTTTATCAGGACGCAAAAAATCTGGGGGGCGGGGGAGGGGAGAAAATCTGGGGGTGGACCTAGGCCCCCAGCCCCCCCCCCCGTGTCTACGCCACTGCCCAGGCACCACTTTTATAAACACCAAACTCAACACCACCACTTTGGTCAAATTTTGTGCACATATAGCAATTACTTTACTGCAGTGTTGTTGAAATTAGAAGAAATTACTTATACACCTTTGACATTCTCTACCAACAACTCCGCAACAGTCATACTACCATTTCTGAATCTGTTTTCTAAAATAATGAAGAAACCATGGAGACTCGGAGGTGTCATTTCCGGCAACCTACTTGCACTTCGCTTAGATAGTGCTGTTGCTGCTTGCAACAACAGCTGAAAACTTTGCCTTCTCAGCCTCTCCCCATGAAAAAGTCTGGTTACGCCACATCACATGACAAGATAACTGACAAGTTTGCCACTCCGCAAAGTAGGACCTATACTACACAAGCAATTGAAGATTGATGTAAACAAGACCACCCACGGCTTCCCTGTTTATCCGTCATTTCTCTCAAATTCTCCAAAACTGAACCCTTTGGTTCTTTATCAAGTACAATTTTATACAAGACAGTCAGTAAAATTTCTTAGTGTTAGTGGATTCTTTACTCTTTGTTTTTCTTTCCTTTTTATAAAGCATATAGCAAAAAAATGTTTTTTTTTTTTGCAAAAGGGCCTGGCAAATCGAACCCGCTGAAAGTTCAGTGAATTGTAGTGGTTAATGGGGATTATACTAATTTTTTTAACAAGTTAGTGTCTTTAAATGAAATCTGGTGCCAAATATGCTACCATTTGCAGTAAAATTTGTTTTTAAATTCGCGTATTTTAGCTGCCGACTGGCATATTCGTATACGGGAGCATTTCAGTTCAAGACAGAAGATTTTTTGCCCTTCTGATGGCTTATCATTCCAAGTTCATCTTTTAGCAGATGAGATAACTTAGCAAACTGCAAAGTGATCAGAAGGTTCTTAAAAAATTACTTTGTTCAGAAAATGTAACTGTGTCCAACTTGAACACTATCTAAGCGGGTTGTATAATAATTTTGAAAAAAAGGCGACCCGGCCTATAATAATCGGAAATGGCATTTTCATGTTTGTGAGTAGGATTGAAGCAGTTCCCACCAAATTTCTGCAACCTTCGCCCGAATATACCATTTTGGGTTCAGAATTTGCAAGACTACATATGTCTTTGTATTAAATGGGACTAAGAAAAAATCAACAAGCTGCCCGAATGTGAACGCAAGTCTTTGTTATCACTATTTTCCCTAAAAAAAATTCTTTGAATATCATTTGTTTTCCGGTTTTTTCGGGTAATGATTTTGAACGTATTCAGCTAATTAATCATTTCGGGCATTGCTTGGGGCCCATGAGGTGATATAATTACAATAACTTGACATTATAGCAAGCAAGAATCATGCAAGGAAAAGTCCCTACTTTTCAAATTTGGTACCCTCCATACAGTGGCGGAGCTACCATATAGTCAGAGGGGCGGTCGCCCCCCTTGACGGACTCAGATTGCATGTCAGCGCCCTTTTTACACCCTTTTTACCATATTGAGGCATATATATTTACCATAAAAAGCGCCCCTACAGCCAATTTTTGCCCACTCTGGCCAAATATTCTTGCCCTAAAAAACTTTGAAGGGCCCCTACAGGCCATTCTTGCCCCTTCTGACTGAATTCCCTTCCTCCGCCACTGCCTCCATAGCAGGCACATGGCAGGAAAGATGGATTAAGTCAATTTCAATGGAGTATTGTGTGCGTGCATTGATCCATGAAGCTACTCAGGAAATGTCCAGTGAACAGCACAACAGAGGCATTGTCATTGTATTCTTCTATGACACTGAACGCAAAAGCAGTGATGGCTCACAGGATTTATCTTTTTTTTTGTGCTTGGGTACTTCAATTTTTTCAAATGAGCAAAGGGGAGTTTGCTCTCTTGATTGACGACGGACTGATCACCCCAAGGCCAAAAGAAGGGATTATTTCCCCCCCTTTTTTGTTCACATTTTATTCTATTTTTTTCTTTTTTAGTGGCTTCCGCAATTTAATGGGGGCTGCCCATGACCAAATACCTGCGTACGCTCATGGTTAATTTTATAAACTAGGGCGCTTGCCAACTAGACTTTAATATGAATCTCGGAATGGTGAACCAGGCGCGTAGCCAGGATTGTGTCATGTGGGGGGGGGGGGGGGTTGGGGGCAAGATATGAGGGAAAGTGTAAGGACAGAGAGAAAAACCGCCATTTCAGATGTTTTTTGCAAGGTTGGGCCATAGAAGGGAGGGGGTTCTAACCAAAACCCTCCCCGCGCCTACGCCACCGTGGTGAACAGTATCAGATAATAATTAAAAAGAGGGAGTGATGTCACGTAAAAGTAGAACAACTGGGATACAACTGTGAGGATGCTCTCCAACCCCAGACTGACTTTACTGGCCTTTTGAACTGCTGAAGAATGAAGATCAATATTAATCCAACCATTGTCTGCTCGAGGAGAAAACGGGAGGTATAATCAGGGAGCTGTCCCGGCGGTGTAATGCAACTTAGTAAAATCACAAAAATCGAGTCGCCTGTAAATTCTTTGCTTGCCACTCACCCTGGCATTGGGATCTTCGAAAAAGTTAATTGATTAGGGCCTGGACTTCAGGGCATCTTATGGGGCTTTGGCCCTCCTTTGCCCTTCAACCTGTTATGTTATGTTATGTTATGTTATTTCAGCGTTGTGACCACCTCAAAAGATGTACTCACCTGCGCGGAGCGATCCAAAGAAGACAGAAATAATGAATACATTGATTTTCTATATTACCCTTATAAATTTCCGGTCTGACCTCGACCATCATCAGAATAGACCTATTTCCAAATCGCAATTACAATGAATTGTGGGGATATAGTTTTGGATGTGCGTCATTTTTGTCAATAACATTTTACTGTGGTTAAAATTGCGAAGACAACCACAGAGGTGCTACGCAGGCTAAAGGTTTTTAACGTGTCATCAGTTTGCATCAGCCTACGTATTTGTAATGTAAACAAGACCGTACGTATACCTTAGACAAGTAGAGGTACGTACGTACAACACACAGGTTATTCAAGCGTCTCACGACTAACAAGCTTTTGCAAATAATTGCTCAGAATCCTACCGTTGGTTAGCGAAAAGATGGCTTCAGGTGACGGCAAGCCAGAGTTGAAGGCAGGACATCCACCAGCAGGTTAGACTTCCAGATTTGGCTGACGTGGTTTCCACAGTGTGGCACAAGTTGAATGCCACCCTGCAATTTTGTCACATACTATTACTATTATTACTAACGTGAGGCCTAGGCTAAGCCTAAGTTAGCATAGCCTAGCCCTTGAACAGGACCCAGCATTACGTTCCTATGCTATACACTTCATTTCTGGGCCCTTGCCCGGTATACACAAAAACACAGCTCATTTGCCTACTCACGCGTGAGTAGGCATCCCTCACGCCCCCAAAAAGATACCTTTTCTCATCAAACTTTCCACAGATGATCTTTGTCATCACATTCACCTTCCCCACAAGTCTGTTAACGAAATAAGACCTTTAAAAGGGAAATTTTGGCAGGATAATTCTGCGAGTAACGTTAAGCCTGTGCAGAGTAATTTTTCAGTCGAAGAAGCCAGTGTTTGTCATGTGATCTCATATAAAATGGGGAAACCTACGCAGTGACTGTACAAGTTCGTAATGTACAGAGAGCTTACTATATGACGTACAAGTATTGACTAGCCGCGCTTACTAATTGGTCTTCGATAGCTTGTCGAGCGGAAGTCCTTCCCATCATGCAACACAGTTACAGACGATCAAGATGTCGATTTTACTGGGAAGGATGGCACCACATTTTTCCTGCCTTTTGTTATGAATTCGCTGGTATTAAACATTCCAGAAGATATAAGTGGTATTTAAGAATGCTCAAAATCAGTATGATGTTAACTCAAATCTGTTCCATGAACCATACCATCGTAATTAGAGCTCAGTTTGTTGTTTTGGCTTAAAACGTCGTTACCTTTGTACATGTAGGCCAGTGACCGTAGTAAGGAGTGACTACAAGGAATGGATTATACGGTCACGTTCAGTGACTAGCATAGCCTAGGCCTAAGTTCCAGTTCTTAGCCATTGGCGTCGTAAATTTAAACTGCCTTGCAAGTTTGTATAATGCAACAAAGGCTAGTTAAGACTTCTTGCAGTGTGTGCATCTTTGGTCGTTCAGTACCCAGTACCGTCCATGAATTGGTCACTGTGTGCTAAACCGAAGCAGTCCAAGTCGTCCCCAAACCAACTCGTCCCAGACCAACTCGTCCCCAAGCCAAGTCGTCCCCAAGCCAATTCGCCCCCAATATGAAAAATGGTGTGATTTTTATGGCGCGAGAAAGGGGGAATATATATTACTGACCAACCAAACATTATCAAAACTGAAATATTTATGTGACAAAACACGAAATTTATTTAGTATCATCAAACATTAGGCCTATATTTGTAAAACGGTACTAATTTAGTTTCCGTACCCGGAAGTAGACATAATTTTACAGACTTCACAACTTCAAAAGAGGGCGCTGAAACTTTTAAAGGTTTTCCTTCTTTTTTTTCCCTTTTTTAAGTAAAAAACCCTTTTCTTTTTTTCCTCACTGAGCAAACAGCGCTATGAGTGTGTGCTGTGGAAAGAAATGAACGGTTAGTGCTGTGGAAGAAAGAAAAGCATTGTTAGTACTGGGACCCGAACCCTCGACCCTAGCGGTATAGCGATTGTAGCATGAAGACCAGCGCGCTTGCCTACTGCGCTACGAGCGCCGTTGCCAGTGGATGGGTTAAAAATAAAAAAAGTACTGTCCTATAATACTATCTATTACATATAGCTATAGGTATACGTATACGTATACCTAAAGCTAAGTATGTGTGTACTTGAGAGTGTGTACATATGTACAGTATGGGATACATATACAGCCCTACATATACAGTTCCTATGCATGCGTACACCTGCATATCGCCCACCCTAACCCTATACCTATGCGTACGTAACCCTATTACTATGCGTACATAACCCTAACCTTATTACTATGCGTACGTAACCCTAACCCTATTACTATGCATACGTAACCCCTAACCCTACAGCTATGACGCAAGTTCCGGGTACGGAAACTAAATTAGAGCCTGTAAAACAAATTTGCAATAAAAATTAAATTGTAGAAAGAGTTTGTTCTTAACAAGATTTATTTGCAATTAAATATATTCCCAACAAAAATATATGTTTGCTCTAAAATATATAGGGTAGATTAGGGGGTTTTAGACCACTTAAGGGTATTTGGTTTTTAAAATAAAATCAAGCAAGGTAATTGAACCAACTTACATTTGGTCAACATCTCCAATGCCTGTACTTACAATTTATGTTTGTCCTTGATTTTATTAGTTTCCTCCTATAGGGTTATGAAATGTTAACAAAAGAGGTCGAAAATTGGCTATTTTCAATCTACCTTAGGGTATTTTCAACCTCCTAATTGAAAACCATGCAAATTTATGGTAAAATTAACTTTATGAGGGTCATAAGAGGTAATCATCTAAATGTTGTGATAAAAGTTACCAATGAAGCTAACTCTTTTACATCTGGTAAATGACCATAAATTATGCCTCTTAAAATAAAAATTGATCAAATTCCTGTAATTATGTGAGATGTATTTATAGTGTTACTTAACACAGTTAAGAATTACAATGTTTCTTTATGATTTAGTATTGCACTTTATTGTTTTATGCTACTTGCACAGTTAGCTGAAGGTCAACCTCAAGGTCATGATCGTCTGACTGTGACGTCATAGTAGAGTTGTTATTGTTTTTGAGATGGAACGCATAGAATCCGTGTGCAAATACTGCGTGATCTCATGTTTGATCTAGCCATTCACAGGATGTTATTATGATTTATGCAGATAACTTACTATATTGGCCAATTAGTTTAACGCACCGTCTGCGCGGTCTTCTGTGATGTTTGTTGTTCTAAGTTCAAAGCATTATTTGAAATTAGTTTGATCCAGCCCGTCAACTCATCAACACCTATAATAAGGGCTCTCTCGTAATATTGATTCCCGATCTAATTCAACTGTAATTCTGTTCGTGATTGCTTACCAAGAGGACTAATAAATTGTTGTGAACCGTTAAAGAACTTGTCTTCCCATTAATCTGGATTATTATTATCGATATATTTACCGCTCGGACTTTTATAAACTTTGTGTGAGGCTGCCGCACGCTACGCAACCGAAAGAAGGCTTTACAATTTCAATGATTTTATGAAGGTTTAAAACTAGGTGGTCGAAAATAGCCTTAAACATTGAAAAGTTTTGGGTGGTTTTCAACCTCCCCACTAAATGAAAGCACACACAATTTAGGGGCAAGTTCTCTGTGTGACAACATCCCTCCAACTTATTTTTATTTAGTTTATCAAGTCTGACCATTTAATAATAAAATTTGTTAGGGGTGCACCGGATATCCGGTCCGGCCGGATTATCCGGCCGGATAGTGAAAAAATATTCGGTTCCGGTTCCGGCCGGATTTTTTTTAAATCCGGCCGGATTTTTCTGTACACTTGGGTAGCATTATGTACATGATCTGAGTTGAAAAAAAACATGAAGACTGCAGTAACTGTCACAGAATTAATTTAAAGTTCATAAATGATAGCTTATCAGTGCATGTTATGCAACATTTGAACACCTTTATTTAGCCCTTAAAAATGACTGAACCAAACAGGCAACAAAGTTAAAAAAGTAACTGATTTACATGTACAATCATGTAACAAATATGATTTTAAATTCCTCCAGCTGTGTGAAATAAACTGAATGGATGAAAAGACCTTTCATGCAATATAAATAAGTCTACTGCAGTGCACAGTAGTAGAGTACAAACTGGAAAATCCATATTACAGTTGTACATGAGTCACATCATTCAAGGCAGTGTTTCAGTTTGGTTGCATTGGGTTGTCTACAAATACACACTTAAACACTTCACTTTACTTTTCTTTACTTTTTAACACATACTTGCCCATTAAAGGGCCAAACCTCTCACCCCAAACTACAATTTTGACACAGACACAGACAGACACACACTTTGCGTATTAATATGTTTGATAACATCATATTGTGTATACTTAAATGTCAGAACGTGTGATATATCTCTGCCAAAAAAATTATTGATGACAAATGTGCTTCGGTTTTTAGATATCATGGCATGTTTAAATGCTAGAAATGGTGTATAAAACAATGGTGCTGTGCATAGTTAAAAACCTGAACCCAAGAGTCTTTCCACAGTATGTATGAGCAGTCCATTCAGTAATCACTACCCAAGGACTCTCTTTGCCAAGTATTACTGGTCTACATAATTTGTACAATTTTTTTGAACAAGTGGTGATGTACTGTACTGTAGTTCAAAAAGAACATTGAACTCACATGCAAAACAGCTTTCAAGATTTCCTCAGGAGTTTTCTCTACAAATACTGTACTCACTTAGGGAGGGAAAATACAGTACAAAGAGCTCTTACTTGCCCCCCTTTGCTACAGTTTTGCTCTACTTCTGCAGGAACGAACACAGTTTTTCATGCCTTTTTTCTATTATACTGCAATTTTTGGTTAAAAAATTAGGTAAATAAACTTGTACAACACTTGAAGACAAATTTATAGACATTCCCCATTAGTTCTTCACTAACATTATGTTACAAAGCAGTAAACTCCTATCCCAGTGTTTCTCTGCTTTTCTGAATTTCACTTTATTCATCTGCATTGCAAAAATCCGGTTCCGGCCGGAAAAAATCCGGCCGGATTTCAAGTTGGTTCCGGCAAAATCCGGTTCTGGCCGGATCCAAAATTTTGGATCCGGTGCATCCCTAAAATTTGTGGGCATAAAGATATTTGGAAATAAGCATCATGGCTTACGGACCATTGTAAGAAAACATGATTTGTAACCAAGTTCATCTGCATTTGGCTTTTGAGTTCAGATTTTTTGTTTTAAATGATTAGTTCAGGTCAAAAGGTGGGTGATTTTTAACTGCCATTAGTTAAAATTACTTGTTGATAAAGTCTTCAGAACTGTTGTTTTTTCAAGATATTTACAATTTACAGAAAAGGCTTAGGCGGTCGGAAATACCCTGTAGGTTGAAAACCCCCTAGTTTACCCTATTTAGAAAAATATTTTTTTCCAACAGTATTGGCAAGAAAATATAACTTTCTTGAAAAAGTTACCATGTTCGCCACAAAATTATATTTGCAACAAAAATATTCTTCCAACCAGAAATATATTTTCAAGAAAAAGAAATAAGTTTTCAATATAAATGTATCTGCAAAGAACATTATTTTTGCCAAAACGTTTATTTGCAAGACTAATTATATTTGCCAAACTAAAAATATGTCCCCATCAGTTGTGTTTTATATATATATGTTATCAAACTCCAAAAATTTATATGTTATTGGTTATGATGGGTAGACAAATTGCGACAATAAAGTTATCATGCTATATTTTAAACCACTTGTCATTCTCTATATATGCATAAATCACACCTTCAAAAATTAAAAAATTTATGTGTCACGAAATCTCCCTTTTAACTAGCAAAAGGGAGGAAAAAATAATGAACAAACCATAAACAAGTGCAAAGTCGGTGTTAGCTGGTCTCTTGAAATGAGATAATTTTATTTCCCACTAATTTCTCATATTGGGGCCGACTTGCTTGGGGACGACTTGGCTTGGGGACGAGTTGGTTTGGGGACGAGTTGGCTTGGGGACGACTAGGCTTGGGGAGGAGTTGGCTTGGGGACGAGTTGGTTGGGGACGACTTGGCCCGAAAGCTGCTAAACATATGACACTTAATCATTTGAATAAAGACATTAGGCCTACAACTTTTTTAAGTCAACTGACCCATGGTAGCACAGTGGTAGACTATTACTTATTAGCCTAGGTTAGGCTAATAAAAAGAAAAATGGTAAAAATTTGCATCCCTGAGGTTAGGACTAGGAGCCCACAGGGGTAAAGCTCATTGTTCATTCATGCTGCACAGTATTTATAGTTATAAGAAAGACAAACTTGGTCGCAATGCTGTTTGCAACTACAACTGTATCAATAATGCTGTTTGAGGTTTTAGAAATTAGATGAAAAATTTTAGCTTAAATGCCTGAGGTACATGTAGGGCCTATTCCACATCATCTGTAAAGTGACCTACTACTACATACCTCCCAAGTGACCTGCATTTCGTGTATTTGAACCGCATTTTAACACCAAAACCCGGTGACCTGCCAAGCCATCTGAAAAACCAGCATTTCAAATCTCTGAAGTTTCCTTAGTTGGAGAACCACGCAGATTAAGGAATTATTCAGCTTACCAATAACTACAAAGTCATTTAATCATATCTCAGCACATTCAACTGTTCTCGCTGCTATAAAATGCATAGGCCTTGGTCAGTAGGTATTTACGGACCTATGTGCTATTGGCTAACCTTCGCAGCAGGTCTGAAATATATTCCTGTCACTGTATAAATAGTGTAATAATGTTGTGCAATGCCACGTTCAATAGCAAAAATGAATACCCACTTTGTGGGTTAGAGGCAGGGCTTGTTTCAATTTTCCATCAAACCAATGTTCTGGGCTGCCTTGACAGTTCTTGACTTTCCTGACTGTGTTTTCATGGCTAGAACACCATGTGAGATGTACGAAGATACAAAGAGGAAATCACTTGCAGCATGGAATGATAGGCAGGTGACATATCGAGTTGAAGTTTGCAAACTGTACTGCTACTGCACCAAAATTTAAGGCAACAAGAAGGAGTGAATTAGGAGAGGTTTTATTTTTCTAGGTTACTGAAAAAAATTCAGTACCGCATCGAACTTTTTTTGCGGTAACTTAGCGTAATTGTGTTGACTGATATGCCAAAAAAGTGCCTCCATTTTGTGTGTGGACACTTCTAAAATGCAAAAATTTTCGAAAAAGGGGAGTGGGTAACCCCTCCCCTAACGGATATCTCAGACACTCCTAAATCTCCACATTTCATCATGGATTTGATAAGAAATGAAATAGTGAACAATGCATGTTGCTCTGAAATCCCTTGACTTTTTTCAGAACAATGAAAATGCATCCAAAAGTCTGAAAGAGATCACAGTTCAGGTCCTTCTAATGTTTCATAATTTTTTGTTAAACCATATTGACCTCAATGCAGCCTGAAAAAGGGATGGGAAGATTGTTAGCACCTTTTAGTCTTAGCCATTTTAATGGCCCAGAGGAGCTCAGTTGGTCTGCTAGGTATCCATGAAAGTAACTCTCAGATATGGTGGTCACTTGTGACCCAGTATCAATAATGCATGAAGTTGCATGACCCTCAATTGAAATGTCAATTACCATGTAATCTCCCACAACCTTTCCTCTAAATTTTTGGGTGGGTTCAGTTTGACCAATTAGGCATCACCTTCCACAACTTGGCCCTGAACTATGAAATAGACTCCTTTGGGATAGCCGGAATACTCAGGTATTCTGCAGAAACTCAAAGTGAGGGGGACATTGCCAAACCCCAAGTCCAAATTGATGTTGCCCTTGGCCAAACTTACAGGAAGTTTCAGGGAACAAATGCTTGCTTTAAGGCCCCTGTTAGGTGCAGTCTGAATTCTGATTCATATTAGTTTGAACATTGCTGCAAAGGTGCCCTTTTCTGGAATGAGAAACACAGGTACTGATATTTTTTATTTTGATGGATTTGAAAAAAGAAGGGGGAACCGGTTACCCTTTCTCCTGGAAAAGGGAAGAAAATCCCACTGCCTCCTACCATGATGGAAACACTGTTACACAGTAGCAATTGATACATGTGGGTACCTTCTGTGGCATTTTTATCTTACTGTGTGTATTTATTCACTCCAATACAGTATGGGAAAAGTGCACCTGTGTATAAACATCCACAGTTATCACCTGTTAGTAAAGAAAGGTGTAAAGATGCTTGTGTCCTATCATCAGCTTGCACTGAAGTGAACTGTGCTGAACTGACACTCTGCTTATTTCTGCTTATTTAATATGAACGAAGAGATGAAATGCATAAAGAAGCCCACCTCTTGCTGGTTATGTTCCCATAGATTATTTCCTCAGAATAATATGATCAATTGTTTTTCCTTGCAACTGGATTCCCCTGTTAAAGCAAGTGAACTGTGTCAACTGTGATACAGTACAGGTAAATTCCTCATATTTTTCAGTCACTTCCTAATATTCCCTTTGATCTAGCAACTACTTTTTTTGCCCTGCTCGAGTTAAAGTTGAAAGAGAACCTCAAAATCTCCTGAGCACACAGAGGTTAGTGAGTATAGGTTTTATTTTTTTTGTTTACAGCATAATCCACACTTACAGCTGAGGTTTTGATCAGTTCCTAAATCATATGAAATAAAGCAAATCTCTGTGCCAGAATGAGAATATTTAGGGATGGTGTACTCTGTCTTGTTTGTCGGCTATCAAATTTTCATTCTAGAAAGTGCTCATGAATGTGTTAATGATATGTTTTGTGGTATGTTTATTTCAACAGTGAAAGCTGGTGGGATGAGAATTACTCAGCCCAACAAACCTCAGCATGAAACGCCAGAAAAAATGACACCAGAGGAAATTGAGGAATATGGACCCCCTCAGAGGTTAGTAGTACTGCAAATATAAATGGTAGCTTGTTAAATGATCTTTTTGCTTCCCAAAAGAATAATCTGATGTGTTATGAGACCATTATCCTTGCAAAGTGAGGTGACTTGGTTTTGGCCCTAACACATTTGAATGGAAAGGGTTGGGGGAGGGGAAACCTTTCAAATTTTTCATTTAGAGGGATTTGCAAAGTGAAGGGGAGATTTTCAATTCTAATTCCATGTGTGGTGGACATGTAGCATGGGTCATTTGTTATTGCACCCTCCTTTCTGCATGTCCACCTTGTGCATACTGTATAATGCCTTCTAAATTGATATTGGCAGGTGCACATGAACTGGGATTGACTCTGTCCACTTCAGGACCAATCATATGGTTGGTCACTTTGTGTAATTATAAACTACAAAGAGGGATATTTCACCCTTGCATTTTGTTTATGGGACTGTATTATGAGAACAGCTGCAAGAATGCCACAATCCAGCACCTTAATACAAACACTGTTACCTGTACATAGCACAAATATATGAACTGTCACTGGCAGCTGTGTTTAGCAAAGCATTCATCATACAAGTAGGAAAAGAGGATGCAGGAGCAATATCCTCAACAGATCTTCGATTTAAAAGTTTTGATCTCTTGTTATCAGTTGTTCAGCCTCTGAGATGGTTAAATCTCCCCAAGGTAATCCCAAAAATTTTATTTCTTTGGAAATATTGGAGCACACAGGTTCGTGTACTCTGGCTGGAAATCATTTATGCTACTTGCTCTACAGAAGGTCTTTTCTTTCGAAGTAACTTCTTCGGTTATTAGGAAAACATTGTCTTTTTTCTGGTTCCTAACCCCAGTTTTCAAATCAAGAAACTAAGGTACAGTACCAGAAGCCTTTAACTCAACTTTCTGTTAAACTCTTCCAAGTGCCTTCCTCTGCATTAGAATGTGTAACCTCTGTTAAATCAAGCCTGTTGCCATCATGTCCTATTCACAAATGCTGGCAGTGTTTTCACACTAGCCATTGTATGTTAGAGAGAGAGAAGGTCTTTTCTTTCGAAGTAACTTCTTCGGTTATTAGGAAAACATTGTCTTTTTTCTGGTTCCTAACCCCAGTTTTCAAATCAAGAAACTAAGGTACAGTACCAGAAGCCTTTAACTCAACTTTCTGTTAAACTCTTCCAAGTGCCTTCCTCTGCATTAGAATGTGTGACCTCTGTTAAATCAAGCCTGTTGCCATCATGTCCTATTCACAAATGCTGGCAGTGTTTTCACACTAGCCATTGTATGGTAGAGAGAAAATCCGAGGTGAATGTTTCTTGAGATGGTATGTTCAGTAAAGATGAGGGGCATGTGTGGATCCAGACATTCCAAAAGGGGGAAGGGGGCTGACCTAAGAGAGAGCAGGGCTGTAAGGGAGTTGCACTGCTAATTTTCCATATGGTTTACTGTTGATGTGGGGAAAAAGGGAGGGCTGAAGCGGTAAAACCTCCCACCCCGATCTGCGCCAGAGGGGGGGGGGAGGAAGAGGTGGGACTTAAACTGGTATAAAGGTATAAACAAAGTATGACTTGTACAATGAACAAAAAGCTTTCCTGATGTGATTTTCCATGACCAAATACATACTAGGTGGCTCATCGCAACATCAGAATGCTTTGACCATGTGGATATTATGCACTGTCATTACTGTTTGAAAGTCACTGGAGCACAGATGGAAGGTTAGAATTTCAGAGGTATAGTACATCAATGTTTTCGTACCAGGTCATCCAGGCCTTTAAATGTACAGGTTTCCGTTCTAAGTTGAATTCAGTCTAAATGGAAACCACCCTTGCATGAGATGTTGTATTTAGGAACCTTTAGTAAATTTTCTGCCTTCATGTTCATGTACTTAATTTTTCAGATGGAATTTCCTGAAATGTGAACTGTGGAATTGTGAAAGTGTGTAACTGATGTGACATTAAGGTCAACCCAGCCAACATACCCAGTTGGGCCCCAAGTGGGCTTCTGCTGGGCCACTTGCAGGACCCCTGCTGGGACTCATTTGTGTTTGTGAGATGTTCCCACACAGGGCCCAGCTGGGCTAACCCTTACCAGTTGAAGCCCAGCTGGAGCTCAGTTGGGTTTCAGCTGTTACAAACATGACCAGGTCCCAGCTAGGGCCCACGAAGTAATCCAGCAGGAGCCCATTTGGGACCCATCTGGACATTTTGGCTGGGAATATCCTCCAGAGCTTCATCTTTCATTGCACTGTGTGGTAGCTGCAAATTCTGGTCTTGTGTAGTCAAGTCACCTTTGGTGAAGGAGAAATTATTCTACATTTTATCTTTTAATTTTGAAGTTCCTCCAAATCAGATGTACAACTGCTGGTATCTGGTGCCCCAGCGAGGGGCAATAAAGACTTTCCACCGGAAGCTATTCAGTCTTTTCACGAAAAACCTCAACCAACTCATCAGAAACATCGAGACAATCGGCCAAAACATGTGGTGCAGCAACCGGCTAAAAAAATGTAAACTGTGCTGAGTCATTTGCAAAGAAAAACCAGAAAATTCTAGAAGCAGAATTGGACCAGGCATGAGCGTTAAAAGTAAAATGGCCAAAAAGAAAGAGTTAAATACGAATTAAAAGACTCAAGCAAGTTACAAGATTGACGGTAAAGTAAATCACACTCCTTGCATTCTCTGGCATTATGTCAGTGGTCAAAGGACAGTGGGTTTTTGTTGTTAATACCACATTTCACCTTTTTAATTGTTAATTAAATGCCAGCAAAATGGTAGTTTTATTAACAAGTGCAACTGCACATCAAGCCACATGGCTGCATGATAAAGGCAAAAGTTCATTTTACATTGAAACTTAAATGCTGTTGCACTGTTAAATACACTCCATGTAAACATTCCATGTTGTGTGTTAGTAATACATAAAGCAGATTATTTTTATTGGCTGTCCTACTTTTTAAATGCTAATTCATACTTCAGGAGAGCAAGTACTATAAAACAGTGAAAATTGAATCCCGTTGGACTCTGAGCTATATCTGTATCGTTGGAAAAGCCAGGGATGACTTTTTGTGTAAAGCTTCGTAACCTGTGAAAAATTGGAAGTTTGAGATACAGTCTTACATCTATGGTGGTACAAGTTGCTTTGAGTGAGTTTTAATTGAATTAATTCTCATATCGTTTTGCAAATTCCAATTTCAAGTATCACTGAAGGTAAATAAATAAGTATACAGTATTTTTAGGTTTCCTAAAGATTGCAAATCTTGATATCTCCTTACCATGCACTCTAACTCCAGAGCAAGTCACACCCTTTTTTTTTTTTTTTTTTTCTGGTACTGTGTCTACAAGAATTATGTGAGCTTGATCAAGGCAATACTGTAAGGAACAAGTTAAAAATTTTCCTACATGGAATATAAAGAAAGGCCCCAACATTACTGCAAGTGCCACTCTATTGTCTAAAAAATCTGATGCACTTTTTGCCTTCTATTGTAAAATGAATGCAGTCCAATGCAACTCAAGAGATGTTTTCTTAACTAAGCTTGCAGGATTTAGACTGTATTTGGTATTTTTTAATAGCATATAACACAGTTAAACAGTGCTTTATAAATGTAGTAAATCTGACATTTTTTTAAAGTACAGGGTATGCATTTTTGAGGGAGAAGGAATCCAGAAGAAAATTCTAAGTTGCTTAGAATCAGTTGTAACTTTTTAGAAGGCACAATAGTAATGAAGAAGTAATGCAATGCTAAATCCTTACTTGGGAAGTAAGATTCATTTGTGTGTCAATCAAAATTAAGCTGTGATAGGTTTGTGTTTATTAGAAACAAACAAATTCAGCAGTGTCAAATTCATTTGAAAACTTTTCATCCCCAAATTTGTAATTTATAAAACAACATTTGTAATGTTAAAATGGTACATATATGAATTTGGCTTTGTTTATCAAATTTAAATCTCTCATTAAGTAGTAGATGAATGATTTACATATGGTACATGAGTTTTGTCCTAAGGTTTTGGTTTACATGAGAATTTGCAGCTAATTCATGGTTCTTGAAGGGTGGGGGGGGGGGTTGAGGTACTGAAGGGGGTACTGTCATGATAAAAAATATTAATCCATAGGCAAGTGAAGTTTTGGGGCTCATTTGTTTTGGAATGAAACAAAAACATTTGCTAATTTTGAGCAGTCATAAAATTGACTATAAAGAGGAACAAAGTTCCTCCAAAAATTTAAAAAGAAAATATGATAAGCTTTTATTGTCTCTATATTTGAAAATTGCTAAAACTTAAGAAGTTTGCAGTTTTGGTAGGTTAAATCACCAAAAAAAAGTGTTCTGGAACATCCTGGTATCAACTTGCCAAAGACCAGAAGGTCATAAAAGTGATAGTTTATATTCAAACCTGGATGCCACATTCATGAATTTTATTTTTTATTCCTAAAAGAAGTAGCCAGCATGACACCTTTTGTCATCAAAAGTTGGCAGCTAGTAGGTCCTTTTTGAAACTCCTTTACAATAAATAACCTGATATCTTTAAAGTTTGCTCAAGTCAAGTGACAAGGTTGGGTTGTAGCTGCATTGGTTTGTTGGTTGATAATTGTTATTTGTGATTTTGTCTAAGGTATTAATTGTAATTCATATTCAAAGGAAGTAATTCTGTAATTATGGTGCCTCGGCCATTGCTGTACAAAGTGACACTGAATGCAAGCTGTCAGATCAGCTCAGAAAGTGATGGGACTATCTCACAGAAATTGTGTTTGCCAAAGTGTATTGACCATTGCCACACAGACTATTTGACATGACTAACTTTGAACCATCTTAGTGGTTTGAGAGATCCGTATCTGATGGGGTAGGATATGGACCTTCCCTGCGCCAGTCACTAGTAACTGACAATAATATAAATCTAATTGGTAGGCTGAGATAATCATATTTTGTGCTACACTGTACCATGTCATGGTATGGTCCTTAATCTGTTAAGGTATGGTCCTCAGTTTGTCAAGATATTGTTCCCAAGCTGTCAAGGTATGGTCCTCAAGCTGTCAAACTCATAGAATTATCAATCAGAATAACAGTATTAATGTCAAGTGAAGCTTTGGACAAACTTTCACATTGGATTAATATAAGTACTGTACTATTGCCACAGTGTCTTCAATAATTCAATGGTTTCCTCTCTGCCCTGCTGTCTTACCAGTGCTTGTCAAAACTTCTTTCATTTTGTAAATTCTTTCAAATTAAACCTGAAAATAATGTAACTAATATGTGTTTTATTTTCCCTTAGATTCTGTGATGTTTTTTTCTTCTCACAATTTAGTGTTAATGTATTGTGTTTGGAGGGTGGTTCATGTATGATGTTTTGATGTTAATTGGGCTAACATGAAAGTTGGCCAGTTCAGTGCTCAATCAGTGGAACTGATATTCCTGCTGTTGATATCAAGGACTCCAAGGCTGCTAGCAGTTAATGTGTGTTTTAGGGGCACATATTTCTCCCTCAGTTAGATTTGCACCAAATGCTGTTGTGGCTAGAGAAAGTTTTGCAGTGCCCACGTACAAAATGGTTTGATTGATTCATTTCTGATTTATCCTTTACAAAGAATTTAAAGCAATGGGAACTGGTG
Organism: Holothuria scabra; assembly: GCA_037179385.1. Taxonomy (NCBI): domain Eukaryota; kingdom Metazoa; phylum Echinodermata; class Holothuroidea; order Aspidochirotida; family Holothuriidae; genus Holothuria; species Holothuria scabra. Next base: position 6,039,458 of record CM074201.1, read on the forward strand.
TGATTTCGGATGTGTTCTTTTTCAGCAGAATGCCCTCAGTCTGGTGCTTTTTGATGCCAAATATTGATTCGACCTTTCTGAAGGTTAACAGTGCTGTAATAAAAAAATCTTCCATTTCGTATATCTTTTATGATATTATCATGTGTGAAAAAACACAGCAGGGAATACTATAAGAGGTACTCTCCAGCCAAAAATGTAGAAGACCATTTATACTCACATACAGCACAGCTTATTTGATCAGCTCACACATACAACCTGTAGCATCCTGGGCTTGGATTGGACTCATCTCTGTGAGCTATGTTAGTGAGCTGCAGTGACTTGAATTGGTCTGGGGGTTTTGTCTTTTTGTGGAATGGAAAGATAGGAACTTGTTCCATTTATAAACTGTTTATAAGTGCTAGGTTTTACTTCCCTCTTTCATTGTTTCAGTCAATACATGTTCTACCCTTTGTCTGTACATACCCATAAAATGACATCCTTTGTGTGGGCATACCAATAAATGTATCCTTTGTCTGGGCGTAACCATGAACTTTCCTTTTGTGAAATTGTTTTATCTCAAGAATATGCAATGTAAGGCATTGAAAGTTTTTTGCAATGTTGAAAGTATAATAAGGACATGACTGTTTAACATTCAAGAAACATATCTTGAAGGCTGTTCTTGCTCAATGAATGGCAGAAGTAAATTACTTGATGATTTGTTTACCTAACACTGAACACCTCACATTTGTTTGTGATCTAACCTAATTGATTTGTTGCCAGTCTTTGGACCAGAAAATGACCCAGAGGAAGTGGAAGGAAGTTTATGGTAAGACAGATGAAATACATAAATAGTTGAAAAGAAACTCCCCACAACCATGGGTCATTTTTCACTGATTGATTAAATTACAAATCCTGATCTCTCTCTGTTCCCAGACGGAGGTGTAATGCTTGATTCTTCCGTAAGCTTACATCATTTCTACAAATCAGAGAGCTACCTCTATCAATTGCTCTGTTATTTTTTAAGAAGGCTAGGTGATGGAAAGAGTATTTTAAAATAAAGACTTCTTGTTTTTCTGGAGGGAAATATAATAAATGAGTAAATTTGCTGGAAGGTGACTGTGAATTTGTGTTTTGTTGTGCATTGTCTAAGTCTTTTTATACATGAAGTAATCCTCTTCATTTAAAGGTCAATGCCAGGTAGGACTTAAGTATTTCCCAGAGGATGAGAAAGCTCGAAACTTGAAATGTTGAACGGCTACATGCTGGGGTGGTGAATTAAGGATTTTCTCAAAGTTGTTTGAGATTAATGACAAATATGGTCAAGTATAAGCTGTCAGAAGCATTTCAAGTGTCCTTGGCCAGAAGAAAGATAAATCAGATGAGAGAGAGGGCATTGCCAGCTCATCATCTAACCAGACCCCCCTCCTTAAGTGGTCATAGCTGGCCTAAAGCTGACCATGATTTTGGCTCAAGTTAGGGGTATTTTGACTTATCGAGGCAACAGAACATGACATCTCACAAGTAGGTAAGGAAAAGGGGTTGAAGGGAGGTGGTACCTCCGTCCCTCACCTCACGCCCCCCTCCCCCCTCCTGGAAATAATTTCATGCTCGCAGAACAACACTTCATAGTGGTACCTGTCATAGCCAATTATTGGGCTAAACATTAAAAAGAAACGTAACAAATGACAACAAAATAGATGAATTCATGGAGCATATTTATATAATCTCTTCTTGTCGTTACCAATCAATTATTCTCAGGTCACAAGTGCTGTATAAGGAGAAATTTTCATTGATTACAGGATTGATTTGGTCAGTTAATAATTGTTACACTAAAGTATGCATGTTGAGGATAAAAGCTCGCAACAATCATGTCTTTCTAAGACCGGCTGCAATGTACGCACGAAAACACCGATTGAAGTTTCCGCGTAATGTCCTCGACGGTATTTTCTGGGAACCGATTCTTTTCCAGTATTCGATGTTTTCTTTGCGTTTCTTCTCTGCTGTCTCTCGATAATATTCTCGTGTGGCGGCTTGAATCTTTGGGTGAAAACATTGAAATTGTTCACAATAAGACAACGCTGAATTCACAATTCTGGGGCGGCTGCCAGAATTTTTTTTTATAAAATTTTCGCTTTCTGAAGGGGAATGAGATGCAAAATGGTGCCATATTTGAAGCGTTTTGAAGAAGTATTTTAACTTGTATTATGGTCCACAAGGGGCGTGCGCCTGTTGCTAGGTAAGGGTCGGATGGACTGCTTTCCCCAACTAGATGATTTTACTTCCGACTACTTCCATGCAGAGACCACGGGTCCTCCCCCATTGCGCACGCACTGTGTTCATGTAAGAAGCATGCGCACCACATCGTATAGGGGCATTGGAGTAATAGGGTATGGATCTATATAGGCATAGGCGGCGGAAGCGGGGGCCAGGGGGCGGTGACCCCCAATAATTTTTTATGAGATTTTTTTGGGGCATGGCCCCCAGTAACTAAACGTCGCAAAATAAATTTTTCAAAACTAATTGAACAAAATTAAGTAGCTTTTATTACTTTTCGGCTATTCTTTGGCTCAATTATTACTTCTAGAGTGCAAAAGTTGCAAAGCTTCCGGGGGCTTCACCCCCTGGACCCCCACATGAACAATAACCTGTAGGAGAGTTTGTTTTCCCGCTTCAAACAATTGAAACAAAACCTTTTGCAAGCTATCTTTCTTTTCTATATTTTAATTTTAACAAGTTGAACGTAATGTACCGATGACTGAACAAATACTGAACCATTTTGCATCTAGACACCACTGAAAACCGGAAAACATTGTTTTTTGGCAGTAGGTTTGTAACTTGTGAAATCCCTACAAAGACTATAAAAATGAACATTTTGAAATTTCCCATGCTCCCGAAAGGGAAAAGCCTAAAACGTAGGCCTATAATCAGGTCAAAGTTTTGCCATTTTGCATCTAGGAAATCTAATGCAAAGAAAGTTTCTCAGAGTGGGACACAACTACTTTTGGTTTTCCTATTAAAGCTGAAATCCATTTAAATATTGCCGCATTTGCGATCTACGTCCTCCTGAAGTTAAGAATTTTTTTCCCAAGGGAAAGGGAGAAACCGGTACCCTTTACTCCCAGGCCACTGATAAGAAATACCCTGTGGTGCGGTCCCTTAAAAGTGTATGTTTTACCATTTTTCATAGATTGATTTTTATCCTTATTATTTGAGAAGTGGCAGACATGAGATTCGTATTTCAAGGCTAGCTTAAAACACGTGAGAAGTGCCGTTTCTGGCCATCTGGAGGGTTTGTAAAGCCCACAATTTTTTTGTATGCTCCGCGCCAACTGATGGTGGCGCTTCGCTTAGATAGTCTTGCCGCGCCTGACCCTAGGAGGTACCTCACCCCCCTCCCCCCACATGTTACCTAGGCCCCCCTAAACGATCCATCCTGGCTACGCCACTGATTCATAATTTAGAATTCTTAATTTAAATATGGTTTTCGACCATTTTGAAGCCTCTAAAATCGCTGACCTTCCAGGGGCTTTGCCCCCTGGACCCAACCAGCTGCCCTTGAGCGGGCCCCTGGACCCCACGCCGATGGGGTTTTGCGCATCGTACAAAACCGGACGCCTTACGGCGTCACCATTATGTCCGCTACCTAAAACTTGTGGGCCCCCAAATAAAAAACATCTTCCGCCGCATATGCAAGGTATAATACCCCGCTTCAAATGATGATATTATGAGAGCATTGCAAATACTGAGCATTCTCACTCTATTTTCAGTACAGAGTGTAGGTCGCCCATTATAGGAAATGTCACGACAATCATTTCCCATCCCTTGAAGTGAAATGTCTCCCCCCCCCCCCCCCCCATCTCCGCCGTCCCCAACGACATAGGACAACATTGACTGACACATAGTCTGTCGTAAAGTTACTGTAACTAAGATGAAGTGAATGAGATGAAGGAAGTGGCCCTCAAATGCTCACCTCCCCAGTATCTTCCCGGCTCATTTCGGGTTCAGTTCTACCTAATGTTTTGTAAGCCTATAGCTATTTTACCCCTTTCACAGCCCACAACCCTGCATACTAAGACGGATTTTCTTTCTTGTGACGTACGGTTCTAAAATACAATGTCATCATTCTTATACCTTTTCTCTAATATAGGGTAGATCCTCTGTCGTCAATTCTTTGTTTTCCGTGGGAAGTTTCTTGGTCATGCTTTTAACGTGTGAGGTAGACCAAGCCAGCTTCGGTTTGAAGTCCACTGCTCGTGTTACTGGAATTTCACCCAAATGAGTCCGTCTCTTACCTGGTATCTGTCAATAAAAGCAAAATTTCACCGTATCATTTTGTTATCGCACTTGAATAAAACATTACATTTAACACCATGCGATCACCCAAAACGATTGAGATTTTGACCAGTATCCAACCCACGAAAGGCCACTAGTTATACCGACGAGGCGGTCGCGAGCGGGGTGTGGGGTTGTCTCACCCCTCCCCTTCCCCCCAAAAATCGTCAGAGCGAATTCAGTTGGAAAATCTGAAATTCCAGTTGAAATTTTCTCATCCTCGCTCCATCCTTTCTCCAACTGGGCCCATATCGACCGTTTCCAAGTAGATAAAATGCCCTAAACTAGTTTCTCCCTTAAATTAGCATCATTCAGCCCCATTTTTGCACATTCTTCGTAAGCTGCCCAAATTTTCTCGGTCTCCACGCGCTTCGAGTTTTATCGATTTTGTAATTTTCAGTAGCATCTCAATCATATCTAAATTATGCATCAGTCCAATAATGTGTGATTGTTCGTCTGGATATGGCCCTGGCTCCCTCGATTACCAGTTTTCCACCAGGGGCGTGTAGGCCTGAGCTATATTTCTGTAGAGGGAGAGTGAGATGGAGTAAGAGGGTGTTTTCGGCCAGGAATCACTTTTTAACATGTTCTCTCACAAATGGTTACCAAATTAACGAAATTTTTACGCGCTTAGCGAGCTTCAGATAATTAGAGGAGGTGTTGAAGCTCTGTTTCCAACGAATAAGTTGAAATCGGTCCTGCCCATGCCTGCGGACGCCCATGCAAATTAGTTTTGTAGTGGAATCCAACCGTCCATGAAGATTCTGAAACTGACAACTTTCTGTTATGGGTGCGCGAGCCTAGATGGGTGGCCACGCGTGTTTAAAATGCTGTCGAATGTAGAAAATTTTGCATTCCATCCCTTTTCCAAAAGCCAAAATGGGAAGTTGGTCCAAGGACAGTGTCCCCTTTGACCTTTCCCCTTGGAAGTGATCTGTCAGTCATTGCGTCCTCCTATTGAAACTTAATGCGTCAGGGATGGGGCAGGTGGGCGGAACACACACATCATCTTTCATTGGTCGTCTGACAGATTTTAAAGATGGGGTGTCGTCATGAAAAAAAAATTCTGAAAATGCAAGCCTTCGGTAGCCTTTTCACGTATTACGTCACGACCAGGTGACTTCATAATTAATACCTGAAACATTCAAATTTCAGATATTAATTATGAAGTCACGCGGTCGTGACGTAGTCCGTGAAAAGATTACCGAAGACTTGCGTTTTCAGAATTTTTTTTCATGACGACACCCCATCTTTAAGTATGTTAAGTCTGCCTGGGTGTTTAGGTATATTTGAGTACACGTTCTCAAGAACTAGTGTGGCCGGAGCAAGGCACTGCTTTACCATCCCACCCCGGCGTGTTTTTCTAGTTCCTTTCAATGTGCTAAATATGTAACACAAATTTTAATTTAAAGGTAGTTTATGATGCAAATCTTATATCAAGTCACACAAAAATTCAATAGGGAGGGTGAAAACACCTCCCCTTAATCCCTAAGCCCATGGAGCAGGTAGAAGACTGCCTCCCAGATTTTCGCATGATCTGAATTTCAGGCAGAGGTTTAAAAAATCCAACGGTATTGTTTAGAAAATAGTTGAGATGTTTGAAAAGAGAAGTTCATGAAAAGAATCTGGGAGACAGATAGCAGGAAGAAACAACAAGACGTGTGCACGGAAGGGGCCAGGAGAACCACCATGATAAACAGTCGTGAATTTTTGCAGCTACATTTATACGGTGCAAGTTAGTCACCAGGTTTTTGGAAGATTGCCTTCGACAGTGAAGCAAAACGTGCTAGGGTCGTGTGATCCACTGAATTTATGGGCCTATAAAAGAAGATATGGGCGTCCTGCAGAAGAGCACTTGTTTGAGCCGGTGATTGATTATATCAAACCGTAAGTTAGTAATTTGATTATTGTAGACCTACAGCTGGAGGATGTGATACTAGGAGAGAAGAGGAAAGGTGTAAGCAAGGTGAGCAGTAAACTGCTACCTGTGCTTTATAATGTGGAAGTATAAGGTGGTTAAAATTTTCAAAAAAATGTGTAAAATGTACAAAATGAAAGAGGAAAGTAATAAGAAATAGGGGCATATGAGCAGGGTCTGGTTCGTTGTAGTAGCCGAAAGTCATATGTCCGCTGACATTTGTTTAGGGTGACTCGGAATTATCTAGAATTCGTGGCTCTGATTGGGTTAACATACCCAAAGTAATGAGATTAGGTTACGTAGGCACGTTGTAAGCAAGGGAGTAGGGAAACGAGCCAGTGAGCCACAACTGGCCGGCTTGATTTGAACTTATAAGGTTGGTAACTTGGCCGTAAAACTCATCTAGCTAGTTACTTACGCGTAGTAATAGGGTTAGGGATAGGTATACATACACACACATACACGCATGTGCATACTTACTTATGCATAGGTATGCCACTTCCGGGACACGGAAACCCAATTAGTGCCCATGCATATACGTATGCATACGTAGGCATAAGAAGCTGGAGGGGGTAGGGCTTCGGGGGCGATAACCCCAGTAAAAATGAGGAGGAAGTATGCTTCCGCCCGGGGTCAGAAAGCCAACCACCCCCTTTTTCATTCTTGAGATATTTGCAACTCTTCTTTCTCATTGAATTCCGAGTTCTCTTCAATACAAGCGCCAATTTATAATTCATTGTTTTAAAAAAGCAAAATTTTCCGCAGGTTTCATGCGCCTCAACGTGCAATTCCTAATGCATAACTGCTGTCTCATAAATCAATTTGACAAATCCTTTCAAGCTCTGGAAATGACAAAATCAAAATTTGCCATTTGTGACACCAGATCATCAAGTGACACCGACAACTTCAGTGCTGTGTTGTAAATTTTCTTTCATGAAACTCCAAAGTTTCTACCGAATGTAAGCTCTTGACTTTGAAATAGTTTGTCAACAAAGACAACAAAGCTTCGGAAACTTTTGAAATTTTGTTGGAGAGCTTCAGTTCGGAGGCCTTGAAATAACATTACGGTAGCAACAACGACCTTCCGTAGATCACCGTGCAATCATACACAAATTTGCTAACAAATGGAAGAGCAGATTCTTCGATCAGTCGATCGATAATCTCCCAACTTTTAGTTCAAATTTCCCTATACAAGAAACCCACAATCCAAAAATTCTTGCAATACAAGCTCCATATTTTGGCGCAAACTACGTTCCTAATACAGTGGCGTTCATACCTCAAAGAATAGTCGGAAAATTTGGGTGCTCGCCTCTTTCCCCTGAAGAAGTCGTTTTACCTCACTGCTGCTTCGCTGCTTAGTTTACCAGCCCGAGAAGTGCCATTTTCGACACTCTGATGAGTCCGATTTTTCAAAATTTCCTCTAGGCTCTGCGCCAACTAACAGTGGCGCTCCGCTTAAAATAGGTTCTCTGGCAAAAAAATTTTCTCTGCGCTTCGCGCCAACTGACTGTGAGGTTTCATGAAATCGTATTTTTTGCGAGTTATCACTATAAACTTAACCCTAACTCTCAATATCAACTTGATTTTGATCTACATTTAAACGGCCAAACCTCTCACCCCAATCTGCAATTTTGGAACCCAGGTACCGAAATTCTCAATTGGCTCAGCTCTTTGATTGACAGCTAATTGAAACAATGCAGAGTACTAAAGCTTATATTACACAGCATGAATGGTACTCAGAGTGTTTTGATTATATAAATTGAGTTTGTCTATACTCACCTAGAAGCAATAAACTGAGATTGTATCTGGATGAGGATGAATTTCAGACAGTTGTGGGAGGGGCTTAAGTAAGAAGGTTAGGAGAATTGGTACTGTTTGGGGTAGGAGAACTGGTCCTTTAAGCAGTTAAATTTATTTTCAAAAGCCCAATGTGGGTGAAATTTTCACCAAAAATTAACCTAACCTTCACCAATAACCTTCACTTGTTGGCACTACTTCTAAATACAGAGCTCAAAAATTGTTTAACTTTGTAACGTCTGACGTCACATACCTTCCCTTGAGTTTGTGTCTTGCTAACACTCTCCGTTTCATTCAGACTTGGTATACAGATCTTTAATCTGATTTTACCGGTCCCGCCAGGCCGAGGAAACGATTTATTTCTGGCATGTACTTTGGTCTTGTTCTTTTTGTTGCTTTTTCTCGGAGTGAAGAAGACGTTGTATAGAGGTTGGGCGTATGGGTTGGTTGTGTTTCCTGAAGAAAGTAATTCAGTTTGAAATAGATAATTATTCTCAATTTCTAGAATAATATACCAACAAATAATGAAGTTCCACTTCTTATGTCACGTTGTCTTCTGTATTATAGTACTTTGCCCCTCCCCCACAAAATATAGGTCCTAGATAACTAGTCCTCATACACCCCCCCCCCCCTCCACCCCCGTCTGCAATGGCAAGATGAGACTTCTACAGCTATCTTGATAGCCGCTCTGGCTATCCTAACCAAGATTGTTTCAGGTTTTTCAGTATTCCACTTACAGAATGTCACGGTTTCACGGACGAAACTTTCCGTTGAAAAATAGAAAAAAAAGACATGTAGTCTAAAGGCATTGCCAGCTTTGCATTTATTTGTCGCATATTTGTTGATATGCTGAATATTTCGAAACATTGCATGTCTACCCGTTAACTCAATTGCAAAATTGGAACAAGTGCTGTAACCTCTACATGGGAATGGAATGCGCGTTAACGTCCAAGGGCAGGTTGGGGAGGCGGAAAGATGTCGTAGGCCCGCTACTTAGGGTTTCATATTGACTACACCCATGGGCGTCCGCAGAAATTTTTTGCAAGGAGGGGGGGGGGAGGTCATTCATGGATGATTGAATTTTGTACAATATCTAAGCGGAGCGCCACCATACGTTGGCGCGGAGCGAACAAGAAAATTTTGGGCCTTACAAACCCTTCAGATGGCCGAAAACGACACTTGACGAGTGTTATAAGCTGCATGTACCCAGCCCTGAAACAGGAATTTCATGTCTGTAATTTTTAGATTTTTAGAATTTTCAATGTAAAAAATTGTTCAAGGGAAATCTGCCTCTCGGTCACGGCCTAGCTTACAACTGTCAGACAGCCTATATATTCCTATATCCGTTACCCAATTATGAATCATCCCTCTCCCCCCCCCCCCCACACACATATTCACCTTGTATAACCCAGTTACACATCCGCGCGTCGCCACTTGAGATCAGCACGTGACCAAACCAAGACCAACGCATTCATCAATAGTCGGATGCCATATGCACACTACATACCTGGCAACTAGTACAATTTTTGCATAGTTTTTACTATTACTAATTTCCAATAGATATCACGAATGATGGTCCCCAAATTACGATTTCACTATTCAGCATACCATCTCCTCTTTTGCTATTCCTGGTCAAATGTCCGCATATTTCAGTAGAAACTGACCCTGTGAGTGAAGATATTTTGATGATTTATTTTTAATTTTTTTTAAAGTTTGATTTTCCAGGGTGGGGGTGGGGGCAACTGCCCCCTTTCCCCCCCTTTTCGGACGCCCATGACTACACCTTCCAAGATAATGTATCAATCAACATGGCGAGTCTGTATCTCATCAAAATGTCAGTACTCGTGACCTGTAAGTCTGATATAGATGGGAATTAAAGCAATATGAACCTGTATTCATCCCCTTAATCGTGAAAGTTCGTAAATCGAAATCCATTTTGGTTGAATAATGGAACACCGTCTACAGCAAGAAGACCTCCTGTTTGTCGAAAAAATGTGATAGAAGACTGAGTGAATTAGATCCATCTTTTATTCAAACGGCCCCCGACCACGGCCCATGCAGGGCCTCACAATGGTGAAGACCTTGTATTCAGCCTAGGTAAAAACTAAAGGGGAAGTTCAAGCACGGCCTAAATAGAGCGCCATAAACATGTATGAAGTAGGTGTATGTATGATTTGGACACTTAAATGTAGTTGGGGGATGGAAAGCTAAAAACAATGCTAAACCGTTTGGGTGCCTCTGAGTCCTTGTAAAAATCCAATAAGAAAAGCGTGCATACCAGAGTTGCTCATCTGAATTTTCTTAAGATGTTCGGTAAGTTGTTTTTCCGTAAGTCCGATCAAGCGTGCACCTGCAGCGTAATGCATGACTACGTGTGGTGCCTGGGCCTTCTTGTACTTGGTATTGTAGTATCTGTGTAAGAAAAAACAAAATGCAACATGTTAAACAGCCTGCTCTCACAAATGGCGACTCTTTTAGCAAATTCAAGACTATCCACTGAAACCGGGGTGAGAAAAAAAAACTGACTTGGAAGAGCAAATAAATACCGGTAAGGGGTTCCATCTAAAAGGCTATCATAAAAATGTTGTCATGCCGTGGCCTTAAATTACGCCAGGGAGGCTAACCACCTTACTTTGTGCAATGTTATTTGAAATAAAATGAAAGCTGAAGTTTCATGTCCTTATTTGTCCAGTGTTGGAAACATGACCGAATAAACGCCCCTCGCTTGAAAATTAATGTAGGTAAAAATTTCCACCGTGGTCCCGGCCACCAGCATCTGGAGAAATTAGCTCTTCGGAAATAATTCTTGAGCAATAATCACCCGGAGAATCCCCTTCCGGAAATTCCCATCCTGGACCATTCCCACTCGGGTCATTCACACCCGGGTTGATGTAGGAATTTTCTGGCAGACAAAATCGTTTAATTTTCAGGCGAAGGGCTTTTATTCGGTCATGTTTTCAACACTGGACAAATAAGGACATGAAACTTCAGTTTTCAATTTATTTCAAAGACAATTCCTACATCAACCCGGGTGTCAATGACCCGAGTGTGAATGGTCCAGGTTGGGAATTTCCGGAAGGGGGACTCTCCGGGTGATTATATTGTTCCAGAATTATTTCCGACGAGCTAATTTCTCCAGATGCTGGTGGACGGGACCACGGTGGGAATTTTGACCTACATTTTTAAACTGTTAAATACAATGATCATAAAAATGATCACATGTAGGCCTACCTGTGTTGAATATTTTTACCTTTGAAATTATGGCTTGGAAGCAAGTTGATACAGAATCCCTGCTATAAGACTTCATTTTGTTGTAATCATCTCGAAAGTGTTAAAACTTACATTGTTTTCTTATAATTTATTTTTTATATAAGCCGCCGACCCAATCTTTTCAAATCAACAGCTGAATCTCTCAAATTTCCTCTCTTTCCTCTTCCAAGTATAATCTTTCATGAGATATTATGATATAATATTTCATATTTAAAGTTCATATTTTAAGTAAAACAAGAATGTAATCCCAGCAAATTTCACAATTTAGTGAAAAAATCACCACATGATTCTTAAGAACCATTCATGAATTAGGATAGTCTACTACCATTTAATTTATTTGAAAAACAAGTGGAATATTATCAATTTACCCAACAATCTCATCCATTTGTTTCAATGCAGACGTTTTCATGAACTGTGTAAGAGCGTCGAAGAGAACCGTTTCCCTCCCTTCTGAAGTTTCATGTTCAACGCCTCCCTCTTCATGTTTGGCAGCTATCGTTTTAGTCGAAGAAAGACGGAAATATTTCTTCACAAATGATAAACTTAAAAATTAAAATTAAAAGAATAAATTAATGTTGAATGAGTGAGGATCCTCTAATTCAAAGAGGGTGGGGCGGAAACGGACACGATGTTATGGACTATTGTGGGTGGCGTTGGGGAGAGACCGGATTGAAAGTATTTTCAGAATGAATGTAAATCTTCACCCTATTAGCTTACGATTTGCTTCTTTTTTGATGGTGGGGATGGGCTAAGGCCTCTGAAACCCCGCCCATCGAACTGCGTCTTGGCGAAAAACCTTTCGTGGATCTAGTGAAGTAGGCTTTTGAGTTAAGTTTTTTGCAAAAGTCTTGGGAATTGCGTACATACCACAGGCGTGCTTGAAAATATTTATTGTTGAGCAAAAGATAAGCAAAAGGGCATATTTCTCACCTCGTTCGACAAATTGCTGACATATTTAAATACATGCACTTACATACATCAGACATATGGGCTGATAGTTACCAAAGCTTCGAACGGAAAGCCATACTGGTGGTCGGAATCATAGTTTTACAAATGTGGTTTCCCGCCATTTCCGGATGCGAATGTCTAAACGATGAACCCATGATTCATGTCTAATGAACATATCCATACGTTGGGAAAAGAAATAAATACCATTAAATCGAGCAAGGCAAAGAAAAAAAAAAGGGGGGGGGGAGTCGAAAATCTGTTACACAAAATTTCCGAAAAAATTTTGTGACATAAGAAAGCGGAGAAATTATATACCAAAGATTTCCAGGAATTTTTCCGTGTTCGTCATCATAGTCAGGAATTCATTGAAGTCGATTTCCCCGCTACCTGTAAGTATAAAAACGAACTTATAGAATACTTCTCAATTAGATTGGATCATTAGTATTGAATATTGCAGATATGCAGTCATAAAACTGTGGGATGTAATGGGTAGAATAAAGTAAGGTGGGTATAGAGGATTGGGGGTACAGGATTAAACGATGTTTTTAAAGGAAAATTTCCTTATCTTTTTCCTCTCGAAAAATCCAGGGGAGTTGTGGAAGAAAGATATTTCAAGTAGTGATAGCCACCCCTATATCCTTCGTGTGGGCAACGAACATACATAAATAACTGTGCTTATCTGGTCTCATCATGGGACTATTGACGGGATGTTCCCCATTCGAAATTTGACAAATAATCATTTTTCGTTTTTAGGTGAATCAAGAGACATTCATATGATTCAGTAGAATGTGCAAATCTTTGGTCAACCCAGAGTGTTATTTTTCAGGCTATCCCCAAGTAGCCTATTTGTTGTAGGCTAGTGTACAGGTGTTTATTTTAAAATTTATTAAGAAGTTTTGAATTTCAAAAATATGTTACGAAGCATATAAGCTGAATTCAAAAGGTCCAACCTTCCACTTTATTGGACATTTCTATGCTGAGATATGTATACATGTTACAGTTTATTCCCCCAATCAAAAATGGTACATACGTAATTACTGTGATGTCATTGTTGTTCAATTCAAATAAAAATCATTGTGTTCCTTTGTTTCTCCGAAAGCTATTGCGCATGTTATGCCAATAAGTGCCAGGAAAGTAATCTTACTGTTACTTGAGTTAACAAGCTCTTTTTGAAAAACATGATATACAAGAAGACATGAAGCTCAAGTCCATGTACACATTTGCAATTTTTTATGAAAAACAAAGCATGCAAATGGGAGTTGAAATCAATAAGGTTCATTTTGCAACCTAAAATCTACATTTTTCAAATTCTAGATATCAGTACACTCAAGTCTTGAGGTATATACTCAAGTCCCTTCCGTCCCTACCCACGTGACTACCGGATTTGAGATAGCTTTAGTTACCTATAATACGCCCTTGTAGGTCACAAGGTACATGATTAGACCTTAAAAAGTAGGCCTACTAAATGATCTAGTGCAATCGAAATGCACGACATGCGGATATTAGTAGGTTTTTTATTTTCCCGCTTCCAGATTTGTTTTTTATGTAAGTTGGAATTTGAAGAAAGATGTGTTAGAACATTCTTCCTGGAAATTGGGTGTGTGGGAGCTGACACAATAAAGTCGCCCAACGTGGGTAAATAGGTATATCGTTGACTATCTTACCATCTTTATCAATGGATTGCATAACATCGATGAGTTCATCCTTTGGTATATGGATATCCACAGAACGTAACGCTGCGTCTAGTTCATCAGCATCAATTGTACCGCCCCCATTACTGTCAAAGAGATCGAAGACCTCTTTGAAAGCTGTAAAGAATCAAAAGAAACTTATCAATGAAACAAGTAGATTCATTTTTGAAATATGTGGAGCTGTCTGTCATTTTTGGTGCAGAAAGGGGTCTAAAGGGACGGGGGTAAAATACCAATAAAAACATTGCTAGGCCGCAGGCAGAAATTTATCGGTGAAGTGAAAAGGCAGGGCGCCACATTTACATTTCGTTCTGGGTACATGCTAGCCCGCGGAGCGGACGATGTCTTCTAATCTAAGGGACGGTAGCCTAAGAGGGCTGCAGCCATAGAAGCGCCACGCAGGCTAGGTACATGCCTAAAAATTGTCCCTCAAGATGGCATTATTTAAACCATCCATCAGCTTTTTCAATAAATGTTTCAAGGGTCGATGTGATAAAATTTCTACTAAGATTCCTGAAATGGGTTGAGTTCTAAGTGCATTCCTCAAAGTTATGTCTTTCATGAATCAAAATAGCAGCCCGCTCACAATTTACATGCTTCATGGGAATCAAACACTCTTAATTAGTGCCTCATTTCTGTCCGTGAGGTATCTTATATATTTCAGAGGCACTTACACTAAAATCTGAATTTTTGTATTACCATGGGAACAAAAAGGCAATGCCACTGGATAGTTCTGAAAAATGAACTATAGAAGAAGACATCTTACTCATGTATGAACAGATGTGTGTTGAAAAGACAGTCAAAAGTTTACACAAGTTAAAAACGTTGAACGTCTCTCATATTTGTTAGAGAGCAGTCTATACGGTAGTTCGTTTGTAAATGAGTATCATTATATAAATCTATGATCATGTTTTTGAATAAATATCGTATCATATAATATCAACGGGCTTCACAACCTTATGAACAAGTGGCACAATTTAAAGGGCTGTGATGACTTTCTTCTGTCAGTCTGTTAACCCCAACGAAACGCAGATGGATATTGCCGGTTAACGAAATTCGTTGGAGTTCATTTTTATTGGGGGAAGAGGGCTAGGTAAATTATCTCTTGATTAATCATCAGATAGTTAACAGTTTGTTGCGTGATACGGACATTTTGAAATACAAATTATTAACTTTCAAATAAAACCCGAGGATAACTATGATTCAACTGTCCTTGACATGAATATACTGCAAACACAAAGAAGAGCATTTAGCCAGTTTTGGTCAGTCCCTCCCTCAACATCATAAATTTGCATTATGTTTGCACATGTTCATTTATGATGAAAGAGTGGCTAGCATTAACCATGTCAAACTTTTAAATCAAATATCCAGCTACAGTATATAAATCATAACCAGACTAGACCTGTAAACAGAGGAACACGTACAAGCATAAGCCGCTTTTGCCGAAAGCATGTAATAAAGAAATTTCATACACATTGGTAGGGATCCACCTTTGAGCATAATAAAATTGTCATGTTTCCATCGCGATCACGTTTTTGAGGCAGGATTCCAGTGCAACAAAGGATGATTGACCCAAAACCTCTGTCTATAAAGTTCGCCAAGAACTGGGCGGGGCAAAAAAAAATATAGCAAAGAGTCTTACAATCCGTGGCGACAGAGCTCTTGCGCTCCCCCATATTGAGAAAACATTACAGCACCCCAGCCGTCCTTTTAGCCTTCAGGCTAGTCTGCTAGTGGGGTACATGCTAGAATTTGACAGGCCCTACATGATTTTCATCTGGAAGACTGTAATCTAAACAAAATATACTCTGGTGTATTCAACGACTTGCGCCATATGGTGGATCCTCGGTTCAAAACTAATAACAGAATAAGGAGTTCAAACAGTTACCTTCTTTTTGCTGTTTGGTCAGCCCTGGCTCTGGGTCCTGTGTTTTTGGTTTGATGTTTGGATTCGACTGAGGTTTGATGCTGTAACGACGACTTTCTCTTGGAGAGGCCAGGAAGGGCGTTGTGTATGTAGCAGCAACACTGTGCCGCTTACTTCGTCGCTGGACGCCTTGTGAAAAAGTAGTACTTACCGGGAGATTAGGAAGTGTAGAAGGTCGTCTGGCAGAAGAACGCTGTAAGAGAGAAAACGCTTCATACAAATATGATTTTTAATGACAACCTTAGCATTTATGACAACGATCAGTTTCAATCAACATCGTCTGTTAATTTCTAGATTCAGTGGTGTGACATTGGGCCACTGGGCCGGGTCCGTTTTGGGTATAGTACTGGCCTACTAGTAGTGGCCTCACCCACGACAAACTTTAATCTACATAAAAGGCACACGATCTCAGTGCCCGCAGTTAGATAGTCATTGTAATTGTTTCTTAACAAACAGGGCAAGAGCCTATACATTTTGAGCTCTGCAGTTCGAAGGATCTTTATATTAAAATAAAATCAAGATTGTGTGTCCTATAAAATACACCAATATTCAAGTAGGAAGTTGTTATGATATTTTTACATATTCCAGATCTCCGACACTACCCTTAGGGTATGGCATCACCACCCACACCTCTCAACCTACACTTGTACTAAATATGTTTGATTACACTTCTCTGTTTTAAAGGTGTGCACAGACCGCCCAGAACCGCAAGACCGCCCGAAACCGAAGTCGGTTTCGGACGGTCTTACTGAGCTTGGACCAACAGTTGGGTGGTCTGAAACCGATTTGTCTTCTGTCCCGGGCGATCTGACTATTTTCAACCCAAACCGAGAAAACCGATAAAACCGACACCGATTCATGTGCAATTCCGTCCGACCCAAAGCTCAGTGGCAGAGCGAGTGTGCATGAGATGGCACAAGACATAATGTTGGAAAAGTCTGTGTGAGTGTTCCAAAGTCCAGTGTTTATGAGGTTAATTAATTTCGATTGCGACTTATATCCACCTCCAAGGAGCTTTTTCTTTTCAAGAAAGTGGACAATTTTTTTGTCGCTTCGCTGCATGACTGGCCGGATGAAGCCGGATACTAACGGCAGTTTACAAAACTTGTGATTGATTCAGTTTGCTTCATGACTAGTTCGGGAGATAACCTCTTTCGGGGGAAATCAATTTCCACCCGATCGGGGGGTTATTTTGCCATGGGTGGCGCCATTTTCAAATATTTCCCACTATGCATTGTGATCCTACCGCGCAAATTCAACGGAGATAACGTTCAAAACAGCCTTGCAATTTTTATGGAAGTTATGAAAGAGAAATTCCGGCATTTTAAAAAACTCTGTTGAAAGGGGAATAAAAAAAAAGCTTTGTCATGTTTGGTTTTTCACCACGCCGATTTTGAGAAATCGAGTAACTTTTCTACGTTCTTTGTCCTAAGCTTAATTTATAGACTCCATGCAGCCACAATCACTTAAGAGGTGTGCAAGCGGGTCGTGCCAACTAGACCAGGCGGAGAAGGGGGGAGGGTATCGTCACCCGAAAGCGAAATTTATGAGACCCGGTGGATTTGGTCAATTTTGGGTTGCTGATTCCGAAAATCGAGGGTATACGGGCCATATGCGGGCATTTGTGCGCCATTTTGACGTTTAAAGTTCAAAGGGCGCCCTCTATTTATCAAAAATCGCGTTTTCTCCATATATTTATGGTCCAATCATTAACTGATGTGAGATTTGGTTCTAATATTCTGAAAATATAATATCAACTGATAAACACGGGGAAATATTAGTATTCATATTAATATGCTAATTAGATATGGTTAAAGGTCAAGTTAAAGTGTTAGCAGAGAAATAGGCGTTGGGTTTGAGTCATGGGAAATTGGATCAAAATAAACCTGCCTTACAACCTACAAACACAATAGATACTCATTTTAGAGCAAGTGGCAGGGCTAGCGCTATCTGACGACCCCCTGCCTCCCCACCTAGGAACATTGAACCCCTTTTGAAGGATTTATCACTTGACATTATATTTTCAGAATATTAGAACCAAATCTCACATCAGTTAATGATTGGACCATAAATATATGGAGAAAACGCGATTTTTGATAAATTGAGGGAGCCCTTTGAACTTTAAACGTCAAAATGGCGCACAAATGCCCGGATATGGCCCGTATACCCTCGATTTTCGGAATCAGCAACCCAAAATTGACCAAATCCACCTGGTCTCATAAATTTCGCTTTCGGGTGACGATACCCCCCCCCCCCCCTTTTCCGCCTGGTCTAAACACATATGTTTGTAAATACGTAGTTGAAAGTCCATGATAATTTCGTTTTTTATGTCTAAACTATTACCTCACAATAAGATATACACACATTTATTAAACAATTAGACGACTGTGAAGAGGTAGACACTAAGTGCTCATAAATATTCATACCGTTGAGACAGGCAAAGTTTCCCCCGATCGGGGTAATACTCATTTTCTCCCGAAAGCGGTTATCTCCCGAACTGATGACACAAAATAGTACGTGTGTACTATACTCATTAATTTAAACATTGTCGGATTTTATTCGTATAGTTGGGTGGTAAGGTACTTGTTAATGCATAAATTAGCATTTTGGGTCTTATTTATTGTACTTTGACATCAGGTTCTAATGGGCCTAAATTTCGTAAGTTCCTAACTTCGTAAGTCATTTTATATTTCTTGAGCTCTGCTTCTATTGGTTGCACCTGTATACTTTGATCTCAGGTTGGACCCTGAAAGTTTTGCTCTTTCCGAGAGTCACTATGATCAATAGTTAAATTCCTTAATTAAATTTCCTTATTACCTTCCGTATCGATTGCATTATATTTGCCGATTCTTGGTAAGCTGTAAATTATGATCTTCAAGT
Organism: Holothuria scabra; assembly: GCA_037179385.1. NCBI lineage: Eukaryota > Metazoa > Echinodermata > Holothuroidea > Aspidochirotida > Holothuriidae > Holothuria > Holothuria scabra. The sequence continues at coordinate 6,058,200 of CM074201.1, forward strand.
GATAGAGTAATGAAGAAAATCGTGCAAATTATACGTTTTGTGGTAAAATATTGTTTCGGTTTTTCCGGTTGGTTTCGGGTGGTTTGATGTTAAAGCTTCATCGGTTTGGGCAGTTTGAGTGCTCACAACCGACGTCGGTTTGGTCTTGGGTGGTCTGAAAAGGAAACGTTTTCGGTCTCGACTGGTCTTGGTCAAGCCCTTACTGACGATTGGACAGTCCCGACAGCGAAAACCAGACCGAGGCACGCCTTTACTCTGTTACAACTTTTCCATGTTCCGAACTTCTGACACGTAGAACCAGTGAAACTCTCACCTATGTACCGAACTTTTTACCATCAACCCACAGACAGACTTGTTGTGATTCAAGAAAGTCAACATAAGAGTAAGAGGTTTGTTTCAAGTTCCCATTGATTAATCAAACAGATTATAAAAAGACGCGGTGCGTTCAATTTTTGCGCAAAGTACTAGAGAAGTCTCTTTTGTCAACCTCATCCTCAGACCAGCGGGTTGACCTGGACAGATGGAATGATGTTTAACACTCAAATCTTGCAAACATAGTGGCTTGAAAAGTCCTACTAACATCCTGTAAGGGGTAGGAATAAATCCATTACAGACCCATTGTTTTGAATCTGACCTACACTTTGTGACGATGGTTCAAGAAATCAGGAAACAAAGGTCATTGTTTACTTGTTGCTTTGAAGTGCTACCTCTTTGCCGACAATGACTCGGCGCTTCAATAAGAATTTTAAATGCAGGTATTCGCCATGCACTTCTAATTCTTCCAAACCTCTTACCTTTAGCCCCTCTATTTTCTTACTCATATTTAGACACAATCCTAATTGATTGCTTCAGGACATACCCTGATGAGCATACAATGCACTGCTGTGAAATCAGACCACTCTCAGTGCATGGTGTGTAATATGATCTACTCTCCATTTTTAATTGATGTTAAGCAAAGAACTGTCCCATTTGAGAATGCATAGGAAAAATTTTATTTTTGGGGTGACGGATGACTGCATGCCTGTAGGTAAACGATTGTTTATTGACGTTTAACAACTTTAGAGACTGGTGCAAGACGTTGTCTCCTTGACACATTATCCAAGTCGCCCCCCCCCCAAAAAAAAACAATATAGTTTTATTATTTTTTGTATCAAGGACAGGACTTGGGAAAAGGAAGGTATTTTTGTCAGGCAATTTACGTATTCCTATGTAACAGATGATCTAAAGCAATAGGAGGACAGATAAATGTTAGATCTCCTTTCCTCGAGATTCCTGGAATTACTAAACATCGTTTACGATACCTCCTTTATTTTGACTGCTTCAGATGGCTGGGTTGATTGTGCTCTCCGCGATTTGTCGCTGCCTGGGGTTCCTTTTGATCCCGAGGTCTTTAGAGAGTAACGGCTAGGCTGATTTTCCCCCAGTACTTCCTTTCTGTCGTGAGCGTGTAGGAACAGGGCACCTCGACGATTGCTTGAACTATCCATCGAGGTTTTTTTAGTGGATGGTTAGGTGTTCTTTGTGCTCATATTGGCATTTTTCTTAGTTCCACTTTTTTAAAACCTCAAGATCATGACACACTTCAAGATGTCTCCAACAACTAAAAGCGAAAGAAGCCTAGTGCATGATATGTTACTACGAACTCATTCCCACTATGACGTCATTGCGAACGTTTTGCGTAGCTAACGGTTTTACAACACGCGTCAACGGAGCGAAAAGTCAATACACTCTTTCATAATTTACAAACGAAAGGCGCCTCGGATGCTTGACAACAGAGTTGATTAGGTGCGCTTATATTTTCGTCAAAATGAATGCCGATTCTAAGATATGCGTACACGTTCGGTTATTCGCGTGCAGTGATCTCGCGATTGCACGCGGAATGTAAACGGAGTAGAATCTACATTTCATTGTGACGAACTGTACGCCTAACTCATCAACTCTGTTTCCAAGCAACTGTGACGTTATTTGTTTGTAAACCATAGAAATTCTAAGCTTAGGATTTCTCTGTTGTAAACATGAATAAATCTATAGACATTATGCACCGACGTCACCTCGTTGCGGATCTCTCTCTATCCAGCATACCAAATTGAACCCGGCTGACGTCACGTGCACAATCTCGTTACGTCTTTATTCTGCGTACAAGAGAATTCTGTGCTGCGTACCATCGCAAAACGCGCAAAACCTAGCATGCACACGCTTTTGTTCCTGCTCGTGCTCTGTGCCAATCAATGACGCAACCGTAATGAGTCTATGGGGTAATAGTCGACGGAGCGAAAATTATAAAAAGTACAGAAATGTATGACACCTTCTTTCTGAATTGGTTAAACATGGAAAAACTAACATGCTATAGACGAGTCCGGCTAGCAAGTGATGGTCTGATTTCAGTTGGCCATAAATCGGGTCTACCACCTTTTATCTTTCAGTTTCCTTGCTTACCTGTTTTATGCATGGTTGTTCACTGAATTGTATCTTGATTCCCTTAATTACACTGAATATGAGGGTTTGCAGTTCATGTTAACAATAAATGAAGACCGTGATTTAAGGCTGATGGACCCCAATGACTGCATGCCTACAGTCACTAAACACAAGCGCTGGTGGGATTCGTCAATAGAGATCATACATGTGACGTCAGTGCAGTGTTTCAATTTGACATACTGGATAGAACTGATCATGCGCAGTACGTGTGTTACCGACACCAATTGTTTTATAATGGACGCCTCGATACAAAGTAGAAATACGCGCGACGCAAGAGACTTCTATTAAACATTTTAAGCGGTTGTTGTTCGCGACATTTCACCTGGCATACCCATACGCATGAATACGCGGGTTAAAATGGCATGATGCCTGGCTTCTCAGCTAAGGCTGCATGAATAAAACGCGCGTTTATTGTGTAAAGCAATCATGTAGTACGCAGTATGAACGTATTGCTTGTAATATACCTTGTGGATATGATGTCACAAAGCGGAAAGTACGCCCTCCTTTGGATCCCTGATGGCCACGTCCAAATAAAACGCGCGGTTAAACATGTAAAAAATTATATCAACGCGGCTATCATGACTTTGGCAGGCGGAACATTTTCTTGGGGGTGGAAGCCGGTTGGTCGAGGATATGTTTGTCACCATGCGATTCCATGAACATGATCGTGGCTATTTCACTAAAAATATGATATAGCCTATACAACTGATGAATTAGGTAAAATGCAGAAAAATAAACACACTTCTTATCTTCGAACCCCATATCCTCACATTTTGTTTTGTATGGTTTTGCCCGAAGGGAAGTTACATTTGGAAACCCTGACAAAGGCTAAAGGTTCTCGGAGTGAAGTGACTGGCAGAATTTGCTATGCTCACAGAAATTTTTCCCTTCCTTTTTACAAATATTTTGGAATCCGGTGCTTACTTGAAAAAAATTTGGAAAGTTTTTGAAAGGATTGAAAAGATCGGGTTGTTTACTGAAAAATCTGCAATTCATATAAATAAAATAATTTTTTTTATATGAGCGATAGAAATTCGTTCAGAGTTACGCGTCCTACATAGGCCTATAAGCAGATAAGGCTCTCGGAAGAAACTGGAAATATGCCCGAAAACTTTCTACCTTTTTAAATAAAAAACTGAGAACTTATATTGGAGATTTTGGAATTTAATGAAAGAAATTTTAGTTAATGGTAAGATGAGGTTGGATTTTTTAAGAGCAAAATTTAGAAGAATGTCGGCTGGTCGTGGTGACTGAAGTTGACTTGGGCTTTTAATTGTAAGAAGTATCCATGGAAATTGAAAAATTTTCCGGAAACTTTTAACCATTTACAACAAATATTTGAAAATATGAAGCTTGTATATACCGTGGAGAAAACAAGTAATTTTATGACAGATTTGGGGGTGTTAATCGGACCTTCTCATGAGAAAAATCAAGTGGGTCGCTGGGAAGGCTTATAGTTTGTTGGGGTTACTGATTATCATCATGCATCTGCATGATCATGCAGATAAAGTCCCTCGGGCGATATTAGAAAATGTCCCGAAAAAGTTTGGCTTCCTTTAAACAAGTATTTGAAAATCAGGAGCTTACGCATCAAAGGATTGATGGCAGAAAAATTGAAAAAAAAAAGGTTTTAATTGTAAAGGAGAATTGAAATATTGGAGGTTTTATTGAAGATCAATCTTCCCCAAGTTCGTATGGGTTAAATCAGGACTGAAGTTGGTTGAGGTTTCATATTTGTTGAACGGTAAAAAAAGGCGAAATTTGCTGACTTTCCTTTCAAAATGTTTGAAAATGTGAAAATTACATTGGCCAATTATTTAAATTTTGAAGGCAAATTGGGAATTTTGAGAGTTTCTTTGAAGAAAATGGTCTTCTCGTAACGAAATCAAGAAGATAGTCGAGGGACTGAAATTGGATCTTCTCTTCGACGAGGCGCCAGCCTTCCAACCCCCACCACCTCCGCTATCGCCACCAGGTCCCTTGTAGTGCAAGCAACGACAACGGAATGGATGGTAACATTTTGGTGCACGCCTGACGACTTGAAGCTAAATGACCTCGATATTTAATATATTTTCAAACATTTTGATACTATTTACAACTGTGTTTTTGTAAGTATTTAAGCACATATGGCAAAAACACGTTGTATTTGTTAGTTTGAACACCGCCAAAATGGTCTTTTATTTTCACAGTTGCACGTTTGGCGATACTCATAAAATGTCAACTAATGATAATGTCTCAGAACTTTCGTATTGAGAAAACCTTTAAGTTACGCAAGAGAACCAACACATTTACACACAGAAAAAAAAGGACGTGACCAGCTCGACCTACACTGACCGTAAAATTCCATCTTACTACGTTATCCTACATTACATTTAAAAGTTAAATTGTCCCAAATTTATAGCCCCATTTGCCATGAAGACACCTTCCAGATCACCTGTTATATTAACAGTTTCGACTACAGTATACTACCCGAACTTGTCGCAAATATATTCCCCACATAAATTTTGATTGCAAAGTATCATTTTTTTTTGTTTTCGGGCAAAGTTTTGAAAAAAATCAGATTTCCTTCATTGCGTTTCCGAAGATTTAAAAGCACGGTGAGGTATGACTGTTTCTTTGAAGTAAGTAATAGCCTTGCCCAATATGTCGCGGTTTATTTTTTATCATTTTGATTTTTCCTACATGTTGCCCTGGCTACTTTTTCGAGGTATCACAGGAGTATTCTGATTTACTAAACCTATGCCAATTTTTAAAACTCAAGTGGCTGCCCCAAATTTCTCCAAATTCTTGTCCGAATCCTAGATCTTGGCAAAACTTTGGGGATCAGTGTGCCCCTTTCCCCGCCTCTTTCGCCTATGAAAAGCGCTATTAACAAATTAGCTAGTTGATTGATCTACATTGACCACAATCCATCGGATTCCAACAAATACCATGCAGTGGCGGATCCAGAATTTGAAAGTTCTAGCAGAATGCAAACGAAACTTTTTTTTTCTTTTTTTGGGGGGGGGGGGGTGAGGGGGCGGGTGAAGGGGAGTTACATGTAAAAGGGGCGTTTTTTGTTCGGTCTGGTCAAGCTGTGGAGAGGTGGTTGAGTGTCAGTAAGACTATCTTAGTGGAACGCCGCCATCAGTTGGCGATGGGTGTGCAAGAAAATTTTGTGCTTCTCAAACCCCAGATAACCGGAAACGGCATTTCTCTAAAGAAAAATGGCGTACTCTGTTGCGTCAGTACGTGTAATGACATAATTATAATGTTAAATTTTGAGACTATCACCTACAGTTGTCACTTAGTAGGCCAAAAGAAAAATGTCATTGTTTCACTTTTTCAAAGTTATGGTAAGAATTTCGTAACTTGGTTAAATTCTATGTATGTTAATCACCATCAGAGGGTACACACAGCCATCCTTCCTTTTTCAGGAAGTTCACTGCAATTCTAACGCTCCGCTTAGAGAACCCGTTTTATTGCGAGTTTCTCCATACAAGTTTATAATCAGGTTATTGCTAAATATTTCAGGCTTATAATATTGTTTCAGTTGCTTTTGGAGCAAGTCAAGTTTGTGCAGGTTAATCCACTCAAACAAGAGAAAAAGAGAGTCAATCTTCAAAGCTTCGAAAACCACTGTATGGAAGATGGGAGCATTTAGTTTTTTTTTTTTGGGTGGGGGGGAGGGGGAGCAGGAGCAGATGGCATTTACCTGAACGATGAAATTTCTGCCCGAAAGACTATTGGTTAGCGCGCAGAAAAATATCAAATTGCGACCCTTCAGATAGCCGGAAATTTTATTTCCCTTTGGCCTGTAAAAATAATCTAAGCAGTCGCTACTTTGAGCTTTCGTTTGCAACAAAATATTCACTTCAAATAAATTATCAAACTGAAAATAGAACACAAAGTTACTAGAAAAAATGTAGGCGTAGGCATTTTTGGTGTTGAGAGGGGTAAAATTAGTTGAAGGGTAAAGTTAGTCGTCTCCAATCTTAGCCAGAGCCAAGGGGGGGGGGGGGGGGGGAGAGGTACATTTTGCTGGCTCGAAGGGCTTGGACGCAAAATGGTATACTTTTCTTTTTGGTTGCTTCTTTTTCACTTGGTCCATGTTCTGGAAATTGTGACTTTTATGCTACTCGGATGAAAAGTTATTCGTGATTTTGAAAAAAAAACAGACAAACAAATATGATTCGCAAACCCGCAATGTTCTGTTCAGTAATCTGTTTGACCGAAACAAGTTTAAGGGAAAAGCTGCGATTGCTTTGCAGAACCGTTCATATTTTTTAAATTCAGTATTTATGATCACAGAATGATAGATGATTAAAAAATGAGACAGTAAGGTAGCCATATTTACCAGAAAAAAGCTTGTATGACACAGAGAAATTCTTTTGTTAACTGCTCAAATGTAATTTGTTCACCCAAATTTTAAAAATTCAAATGACGCAACTTCTGTTTTAATACAAAATAATCTAAAGGAGTGATATTGCTGCTGCTGCAGATTGAATGGTTCATAATGATTAAAGCTAATTTCCTTTGTATGCCAGGCTAATCCATTTTAAACGCAACGTTTCCCTTTCAAACGGAGAGTACACAAGGAGAAGAGTACACAAATTTTGAAAAATCGGCCCATCAGAAAGCTGGAAATGGCTTTCCCCGGTTTGTAACTAGAAATAAAATTGTAATTAATGATAAAATGTCAACAGCAAAAAAACAGTGTTTTTGTCCAAACTATAAACAAGGGAATTGAAAACAGGCTATGATGTGTCTTTATCTCATGCGACTCTTTGCAAGATCTGCTGAAATGATGAAATTGTGTGACTGCCTGAACTTTTGACTATACATGATTGCCTTTTGAAGCAATGTTAAGATACGAGGTGGGTTTAACTTTCAATGAACTTTTAGTAGACTTTTGGTAAGACATTCTCACAGTAAGAATTTGCGAGACTTAAGATGAAGTGGAGCCGAGGAAAAAGTATTTTCATAATCTGCCCGAATGTCTCAAATCTTTTTAAACATTTTTATTTCCCATGAAAATTTTACTTTGGATATAGCTTTTTTTATGAGCAAATTTTTAAAAGAATTCAGAAACCTAAGACATGGTGTTGCAAAAGTACATTTAAAGCTCTGGAGTAGTAGCTCATTTGCGTTGCCCGAATGAGTAGCGATTTTTCGTAATCATGTTAATTTTTCATGAAAACTTGTTTCCTCCTGCATGTAAAGCCTTAAACTCCTTCTTAAATGAGATACGACTCCATACAGTTTGTTAGATGGAATTATACTGCCTTGTTTCTAACCAATAACTTTAACTCAAGCCGGCCACGGCCTTCATGTTTGCATGGTTGTTTGCAACTTTTTGGTTTTTGATCTCTAGTGATCTACATGACCTCTGACTTTCACCACTGGCACTAATGTTCTCACCACAGTTTGTAAACCAAATATTAGAAATGTTGATCATTTCTGTCCGAAAATATTGTGTTCACAAGAACACAAAACTCCACAAAACATGATCATCTTGGTCTACTCATTATGGGCCATCCACATGTCAACTGTAGTTTCTCTCATACATATTTACCTTCACTTGAAACCATGTTTACAAAGTCACATATACCTACACTCAGATTACATCACCATCCTAAAGAATCTGACACTCTGTGGCCATGGGGTATTGCACTGTGTATGAACTTTAAAGATGTTAAATTTAACCTTACTATCTAGCTGACACTATAAAACACATTTTTGTTGGTGTGTCATAGATTCTGCCATCAGCAATGAATCGAAAATAATGCTGTCCAGGGCAAGATTCTCATCATATTGTTTTTTTTGTCAATCAGGGAACAATTCAGGATGAAGCCCTTCCACTGACCCCTCTCAAAATATCTTCCCATGTCCTAAACTTGTGACTTCCCAGCCTGTGATAAGTCAACTGCAGTATCTCTCACATACATATAACTTCACTCACAACCATGTTTACAAAGTCACACATACCTACACACAAACTGAATTACCATCTCAAAGAATCTGACCTCCTGTGGGCATGGCGTCTTGCACTGTGTACATACTTGAACGATGTTTAACTTTACAATCTAGCTGACACTATACAACACATTTTTGTTGGTGTGTCATAGATTCTGCCATCAGCAATGAATCGAAAATAATGCTATTCAGGGAAAAATACTTATTATATTGTTTTTTTTGTCAATCAGGGAACAACTCAGGATGGGGACCTTCCACTGACCTTCCTTTCAAAATATCTTATGACGTTCTAGACTTGTGGCTTCCCAGCCTGTGATAAGGTTCCCAAGTAATTTTGAAGTAGAGAAACAAAAGGGGCTTGTAATCTGCAGTAGAACAATTGATTTAAAAGCCTATCAAAAGCCTTTCCCTACATTAAATTACCTGCCTAGTGCCAAAATGTGGCCAAGGTGTTGCCTTCCTAACTCCAGCCCCACCTCCCATGCTATCAGACCAATTTGGCTGGAACAAAAATCCCAAAATTATTTAGCAGTAGCAGATGAATACCTTTGATATTCACTCCAAAAATATTATCATACACTGTAATTTTAGGCTGCAATCTTCCCTTAGACAAAAACCCCCCTACCTCACCTCCCACTACTCCATTCTCACAGACGAACTTCTCCAGTGTTTTAAAAATAACTCCCTCCTCCCTGCACCCATCCTGAATCTCCAGCCAGGCCTTTACACTATGTCTATTTTTCTCAAGTCCTCCCGACCCTCTGGCAAAGGGCTGTTCGGCGAAACCAAAACTTTCACTGCTTCTGAAAGAAGCTATTATGTTCACTGAAGGACAATACATGACAAACCTCACGGCCCTCAGGCCATTTACATTATTGGTCTGTCATGTATGGCTCCATTCTATACTGGATGAAAAGAACAGATACTACACATGATCTTAGCCGAGAAGCAAACTGAGTAAAAACACCTTTACACTATGTATCTTCTGTTTACCACACCTCCTTGTTACAAATTCTATCATCTTAATCCTTTATGCAATAACACAAGGGCTGCTTGACTAAAATAACACAAAATAAACACTAAAAGTTGGTTTTGTTTTGATTGCTTTTATTTGAGTTGGATTAAAATAAAATAATATGTTACATTTTTGTGCAACCTACTTGCTATATGAATTACATTTCTGCATAATGGACAAATAAGGTATTATTTCCAGACAATTTAATTCCCCGCCACATTATTACAAATAAACTTGAAGATAAAGTCAGGTTCTTCCTTTCACTCGGATTTGGTTTAACTGAGTGCAAATTTTCAGTGACATCAAGTCATTGTTTTTCATATTAGTAGGAAGACGTTATGAAGTAAACAGGCAAACGAATCACTGTGTAACCCATAAAACAATCAATTGATCGATCAATAGAATGAAGCCTAGGGCAATGGAACAAAAAATAAAAAATAAGAGTTATATAAACCATACATTGTACCATCAGTAAAGTAGCTTGTCCCGGTCATCTGGAAGGTTGCATAAATTATTCCTGAAAACCTTAAACGCATCACTTTTTGTGTACAATGTGAATCCATCAACTTGGGCAGATCATGATGTTTTCAGCCAAGAGAAATAATCCTTACAGTAAACATTACATTTCACAACCTTATTGAAGTGTAATTGGCACATTTCATTTTAGTTCCTAGACACAATGCTTACTGTACTAGGTAAGAAGGGGTCACCCTGTCTTGCAGCAAGCACTGTGAGTTGGAGGTACATCTAAAATAAATATTTTAATTTTCATTCACACACTTGAATTCATATCTACACAAACTAAAATTTCCTGCAAATAAAAGGTATTCTGCTAAGAGTCATGGCTAAAACATGTTGAAACATATAATTAATTTTTCTGATTCCCATATATTCATAAAGATGGTGTTTTAACAAAGAGTTAATAAAGCCTACACTGGCTGTTGAACAGATAAATGAACACTCTACTCTTGCACAGGTAACTCTGCTACACAAAAAAAAAAAAAAATTAAAAAAAACCATAAGTCATATTCTAATTTTCAAATATGAAAAAGCACTTCTGTGTCTCTTTTGTAAATTAAATACAGACATTGACTTATGGTAAGTTACTTGTAATTATTTCAAATAACGAGCATAATCTGGTGAAGCCTCTTAGAGTGAAATTCTAATTGCCTATAAGAATGAAATGAAATGGAATGAACTACTGAAGCATGGATTAAGCAATGAATATCATGACAAAAGAGTTTGAATTTACAAAATTTCTGCAGAGCTGTAAGGGTTTTAAAGGCACCCACAAAGATTCAAGTTTGTCTAAATGATGTATAGTATTAATCATGCATATAATAATTAGGGCTGGATTGCATAAATGTACATATTCTCCTAAAGCACAATGACGTGCCTGTCCAGCTTAACCCAAGTAGTTTCTCCACCATTGCAATACACCAGAGATGTTTTCCTACCCCTAAGGCCATTTCTTCATACTGTTATAACCAATTGTCAATATGAGGAAGGGGTCTGGGAGGGAAAAGTTTGCAGGATGAGAGCAAAGTGGTGATTTTTCAAATATGTGAAAAGATTCAAAGTAAGCAACAAACTGTGCCCAACCTTAGTCAATCCACCCATGATGGTGACAACAATGGCAAAATTTTCTGCCTTGGGATGGATTTCCTGATAATTGTGCTCAATTTCCTGAGATCTGGAAATTTCCTGAACTCCTGGTTTGGGTTAAGACCCTATGGCACACCCTGTTTGTTTTACCTTCGTTCCTTACAAAACTACTTTCTAGCAAAGAGAAAATTACAGCAGTATTAGCCATCTTTAAGGTCCTGCCTCTTATCATTACAGTTTGTGGTATTAACTCAAGGAAGGCAAAGAAGTGAGTCTTTCAAATTACCTCAACCACTAAGCTTTTAACTAACCATGCATCCTTCACTTCATAAAATAACAAAGTTGCAGTGATTGGGTAAGATTAAACCATGAGTTGTTCCACTTGGAAAATACCGTTTTGATACATGGTGTAATCCTAACCAAATAATAAATTAGGACGGGGTTAATAAATGAGTAGTTCACCTTGCCAAATGGTAAGTGCAGACAATTAACTTTATATTCATGCTAACGGGAGGCAAAAAGGAGCAAAAGGTATTGCTAGGTTTTGTAAAACCTCAACAAGATCATCTCATTTGATTTCATAGCTATGTATACTGCATGTGCATTGTGTGTGGTACATTCACCATCAATGAGAGCCCTGTATGTGATCAGAAAATCTAGCAGTCCGTTTCCCTGACATAGAGCTAGCTGCTTCCTGGTAAACTTGTTTTCCTATCAATGGCTATTTATACTGTATGTTTTTACTCTTTTCTGTGCACATTTTCTAAGCAATATGTAATATTCAAGATGAGAGCCATACCTCACAAAACTCAGCAGGTAACCCTACACTATATCCCACACAAAATCCAATTGATTATAAGACTGTAATTGACGGTCTTACAAAGTGTGTAGGGGATGGTGGATAAAAAAATTGCCTGTACTGATAATTTTTACTTTTACCCTTTCATATTATTCAACAGTGCAAATACCTCTCAACCCTAACCTGTTTAAATAGCTTTCACCTACTTCCTCTATACTTTTTCCCACCCCCCTCCCCCACCTAGTGAGCAACCAGGGTTCATACAAATTCTAAAGTGACAAAATTTCGAGACTTTTCCAAGACTCTAAAGGCTCATGATATTTCCTGGACTTTTAGGACCAGTAAGATCCAATATTTCCATCTGTAACAGAATAATGACCTGAACATTGAGAAAATTGGAAAACCAGCTCATTTTCCTTGACTTTCCAGGTCTTGAAATTAACAAATTGAATTCTACCTGACTTTCTAGGACCTGTATGAACCCTGCTGCTAACATGGAAAGATGTTCCTGAAAGCCCAGATTCCTGCCAACATACCCTGTGTTGCACTCTACTTTATATAAAAAGGTCTTTCCAAGCCTCATTTTCTTCTGCAATGGATATATTATCATTCAGTACGCAAATTAGCAGTCTTTAAAATTTCAAGAAGTACAAATTTGGGAGATGTTTTGCATTTGAACAAAAATGTCATAACCATTAAAAAAAAAATACTGTTCAATCATTGTTATATACACCATATACATATATTTATATATATTTTCTTTCAATAAATCATTAAAAATTGCTTTTTGAACAAATTTAAAACATTTTAAAACCAAACATAATGTGACCAGCTGATGGATCTCTTACTGCCTATTTAAGTCTAACAAATCTATACAGCAAATCAAAATATTTGTAGAAATTGCACTTTTTAACAAACTTGGCAGGCAACAGGTAATTAAAAACCCATGGCCTCTTAGACTGAAATCTTGTGTGCTTAAAAAATCAGCTCAGTTTTTTCTGTGTAAGTTCAATTAGTTTCCTTAACATGTACATACTGTATCTTTCAAGAAGACTTTTAGTGACTGGATGTACCTGTAGGGGCAGGGGTGGTGCCTGTGGCCTCTGCCTCCCTTGCTTTCTCCCCCCCCCACAGGGTCTGAGTGTGTTGCTGTCAGGTGATGGTTTGTGCTCTCTCTGTCTCTTACCATCTTGATGGTAGAATTAAAAATATCATGCAGAAAGACAAAATACATGTCACACTTTCAAATGTCTCCTGGATAAGCCAACAGCTACAACCACAGGGGCAAATATGTGAATTGGACTGGTGCAGCCCAACCTAATGTAAGACTCTATGTTAATACACAAATGGTTGTCTATATATAATTGAGCACAGTTCAAAATGAATGATGTTATAAAGAAGAGCCACTCACTATAAGTCTGGTCGTCTTGTTCTCTGTTACATGGTTACACAATGTAAGCTGGTATGTTGAAATAACCACGACTCAATTTTTGTGCTTCATGTAACTTGAGAAGGTGGCATGTTTCTATGCGTATAGGTGAATTCGTAAAGCTTCCTCTTTGGCAAGTACTGGACATGACATCAACCTCTTCTTGTCGATATTTCTCCATTGTCAAGGATACACTGCCACAGTTTTACACCAACAACAGTGACTGCTGCCCTCAAGTAGCAACAGCACCCTCTTTCTTTTCATTGAATAGCTTATTCAGCTTCTCAAAGTCAATTGTTGATTGTACTGTGGGTTGACTGATTTCAGACACAGCTCTACCAGGTCTGAAAAAAGAATAAAGAGCAGCTGATAAAATTTGTGTAGTAAATGACAACAAAATTTATCAAAATTAAAAACAAATTTTCACTAAATGCAACATAAGCTCTGAACTGGGTAAGGGTTAGGGGAACAGGGATTACCAGTAGTGTTTAGTGAAAGGTCAATTGTATACATAGTGAATTAGGAAAGACATCAACACCCTGGTACACCAAAATATCCACATTCTCCATTTTTCTGTGACAAAATTTGCATTTTTAAAGACTTATCCTTTCAATTTTCCTAATTTGAGGGATCTAGAGTTTTTGCCCACTGAATAGACAACATGAAACACTAGCATGATCCACCCTCCCCCACCTCCCTAAAGCCATTTATCCACCATACTTTTTCTAAAGTCCTCCCAACCCTTAGGCAAAGGGCTGTTTGGCAAAGCCAAACTTAAAACTGCTTCCTGAAGAAGCTATTACCTCCACTGAAGGACAACACTTCATGACCAAGCTCACAGCCTTCAGACCATTTACATCATTTATCCAACATATCACACAACACAATGCTACCAGCAACAAGTGTAGGTTATTTTCACCGTAATTGTGTAGACCATTATGCATTGTGTACTATCATGAAAATATTTTAATGAACTATGTACGAAAGTCTCATCACCCTAACCCCTAATCCTAACGCTTAAACCTACGGAGAGAAAACTGGTTGACAAGTATGCAGAAAAATTGCCACTTTCAGAAGAAAACTGTATCTCAATAGCAATAGCATTTCAAAGAAACTAAGTTACAAAAAAATGGATTTTTTTTTGAGTTTAGTGCATTATGGGAAATCTGTGATGTCATCAGGGCACATTAATTTGACATTGCATCCAATTCATTTATAATTTTGATGCCGTTGCAGGGAATATTAGGCGACATTGTTTGCTGTCCTCTTTATACAATGTAGAGCAATGCTAGATCTACAGGAAAAGATATTCAAACATTCTTAGAGTCAAATTTCAAGCACAAACATGACATTCAGTTGTGAAGAAATACAAAAGGACACAATGTGTGCACATTACATAACTTTCTGTGGCTTTGTTGAAAAGTAAAGGTATTATCTTTAAAGTGAGATATCTTGAGTTAACAAAAGTAACCCATCTTTAAGGTGAGATGTCTTGAGTTAAAAAATGGGAAGGCCTTTTGTTACAGTGTTTGGAGGACATGGTTTGGAATTTTTTTTTGCCTTTCTGACAAGATCTGAGTCAAAAGCCATTGGAATATGCCTTTAACCCTAACCCTTAGTCCTCTATACAATAACAAAAACCAATGGTTCTTCAAAACTTTGTATCTACAGAGCCCTTCCTTACCTCCTATTTACATACGTAACCCTCACTTACCTGCAGTTATTCCCAGCAAATGAAAGATAGCCTACCAGTAGTGAGCCCTCAAGAAGAGGGACTACTCATTCTTTCACTTGGTATGTGTCAACCAGGGAGTTTTGTGGAAAACACAAACCCTACATAGACCAAGGTAAAGATGTAGTGTTTAATTTACTGTTGAAATAAAATCACATCCAATTTTGAATTTCCTTACAAAATTCAATGATTACACAGTTGCAGTGTGGAAACCATCTTTTACATGGCAAATCAAAACCACCTCTTTAGCTAACATCACTTCCCCAAAAATTAGTTACTGAGTTTTACCAGCAGATCATATCCCAAGTTTGAGAAAAGATTAAATGAAATTCAAAAAAACGTAATTTGTGTTTTACGAAGATATTAATTTCTAAATGGAACGATTTCAAATAAAGAATGTTTAGAAGCAAATTTCAGGGCCTTGGTACTGCAAATTTAACAAATCTAAGTACCTGTAAGAGAGATTGGTGACAAGAAATTTATTAGCATGGAGTAAGCTATGGTTAGCCCATCTTAGATAATGTCACAATTTTATGAACAGGTCAAATCTGGGTCATTAAATGAAAGGTTTAGGTTGCTATGACTATGAGAATGCTAACATGTTTGTAGGTGGCACATAGGAGAAAGTTTGAAGACTTGGAACAATTTTTGAGTGATTAAGAACATTTCTGGTAAGTACCACTCAGCACCACCCACTTCATCTACAGAGAGACAGGGAGGGGAGGGAGGATACCCACTAGACAGACTTGATTGATACAAGATTCAGTAGACCTAATATCTCCTCAAATTAAAATTATATTGGTAAAGAACTCCAGTGAGATCTCACACCAGATCAAGGTTTAGGATTAGGATTACCTTTGGTGGGACTTTGATTTGAGTAAGGATTATCATTAGGGTTAAGGTTAGGATTAAGTTTAAAACACTACTATATACAGTCTATTAAACCGCCGATTGAGCAAACTGTTGATCTAGAGTGCTCACAAGATGTCTCTCTGAGAGAAAGGTGTTCGACATGTGTCATGGGAAAGTTGGGAATGGAGTGAAGGTAGGAATCATGGACTTCCTGCACATGGACAGAGCATACTGCACTCTAGATTGTTGCTACCCTACGTGTGAAAAAAGCGCACTAAGATGGCCATCTACTATGGTTTTGTGTGAAAGTTTGGACTTGCTCAAATAAATTCCCAGATTTTTCAAGAAAGTTGATATATTTTTGAAAGAATACAAGGTAAGGTCAAAATCACTTCACATATTGCAGGAATATGATATTCTTTCCCATTCAAGTTTAACTCTTGTTTAAAATATAACAGTCCTCGTCAAATCAGATGATTTATAGGTTCACGGCGGCCATCTAGGTGCGCCTTTTTTGTCCCAGTGGGTTGCGACCATCTACGGATAAGACGTACACGTTACATGCTCTGTCCATGTATTTACGTCCGTGGTAGGAATGTTATGTCCTCATGTCAAGGTGACACAAAAAGGTGGGACAAAAAGCAGTCACAAGCTTATATAAACACTAATAATTATTTTCTTACTGTAATTTGATACCATTTTCAGGGACAACCACGATGCTGCTCCTCGTCCATTCTAAATTTATGTAGCAACATGAGTGGTACTTGCAACTAGAATTATTCCTCAACAAAAATTGTGAGGAAACATTTGGGATCCAGGATGCATCTCCCACAATACCTCTCCCTGTGAGGGACATTGTAGAAATGACAGAATCAGTTAATGTATAAAAACTGCAAGAAAAAATTTGCATGGGAAACTGCAAGTTTATGTTTTAGAATGGGTGAAAGGTTGGATTGGGGGTAGAGGAGGGGTAAGGGGAGAGGGCATTCTAAAGTTTTCTAGCCCCAAGAAACTTTGTGATCACTATTTAATTTCATCTTTATAGCATCTCTTCCCCCCAAATATTTTCCCACATCACAAGCTTTCTCTCCTCCCATTCAGAACATCATCAGGGGCTCGTTCCACAAAGAGTTACGCATAATCTTAAGTATGATTTACTGTTGACTTAAGTATAGGGAATCAAACTTAAGATTGTGCGTAAGTCTTTGTGGAATGGGCCCCAGGTGTTCTTTTTGAAGGTCTACTGCTTTAAGTATTCTTTCTGTAATGTAAAAAGACTGTGACACTAAAATATGGTGCTAGTGGGGTAAGTGTTTATATACGCTATTCTCTTGTCTACTCATTTATGTGCTCATCTGACTTTGATGGTGGCACACACATAAAAGTCTTTTATTGCTAACAGATGTAAAGATCAAATCTCACTCTCTGTATGCTGACCTAACTTCTTCATCCCCTTCTCTTGCTTTATTCAACAGTTTGCAAATTGATGCTGTGGTGGTCATTTCTTCTGGCAACCTGCCGTCCAAGGTCCGCAAGTTCAGATTGATTCTCTCAGTACTCTGGATGAAAAAAAGAAAACATTAAACTGGATCACTGTCACCTAGAATTTGATGAGAAATAGTAATGTTCCAAACTTTGATAACAAATAAAAGAATATCACCAATAACTGTGTCATGAATTAACTTCATTCAAGGTCTTTTCGGTGGAAAAGTGACCTGGGGCCCGTTCCACAAAGAGTTACGCACGATCTTAAGTATGATTTACTGTTGGCTTAAGTATGGTGAATCAAACTTAAGATTGTGCGTAACTCTTTGTGGAACGGCCCCCAGGAATGTAGCCAGAATTGTGTCATGAGAGGGTCTTCAATGAAGTGTGAAGTGGGGAGGTCTGTCCACCTCCTTCTTTGTGAATTGAACAGCTTAATGGCACAAGTTTGTTGTGCTTTAAAGTTATAGTGATCACCATTTTTGCTTCCTTTTTTTGTTTTAAAGTGTGAGCCATTGAACATAGAGGGTTTCAATCTCCCTTCCTTGCACCTGACAGGAACTATACCCGATACTTGTACAACACCACTGCACCTTCAAGAAGCTAATGAAAATGACAGCTAACAAGAGCATTGATTCTTCAAAATGTGACAGTTCATTAGTTCCACAGTAAATAACATTTATAGTGTGAACTATGTAACTATGTATTAATGCTATGGAATAGTACTGAATGAACTGTCATACCCATGATTGACTTTTGGCTGTAACACATGCAGGCCTGTGGTCAAAGAAGGGAGGTAGGTACGGCCAGAAATGTTTACCCACCTTTAAATATCATTATTTACCACTATCTCTATGCATTTTACTACATTTCATTATTCTGAAAAATATTTGTCCCACTGAAGAACTTTCTTCCCACCTTATTGGCTAAACTTTTGTGGTAATTGACCTGCTGTAATGACAGGTTCATTCAGTCATGATATTGGATGTCCAATAATATAGAACCAGAAAGCCAAAAGGCTTAGTGATTCCTTGCCATCAAATACCGTACCTGCTTTCAAATTGACAGTGCTTGATAGATTTTTCTTTACATTTTAGGCACAGAATTTTCACAATTTTACCCCTGGTGACCTCAAATGACCTTTGACCTCTACCAAAAACAATAGGCTTCTTTCTCTCAACATGACAAATCTATATACCAAATATGAAAAGTATCTGTTACTCTTATCTGGAGATATCGTGTTTACAAGCCATTTTCGAAGTTTTGGCAATTTTACCGCTGGTGACCTCAAATGACCTTTGACCTCTACCAAAAGCAATAGGCTTCTTTCTCTCAACATGAAAAATCTATACACCAAGTATGAAAATTGTCGGGCAATCCTATCTGAAGATATCATGTTTACAAGCCATTTTCGGTGTTTTCACATTTTTACCGCTGATGACCTCAAATGACCTTTGACCTCAGCCAAAAACAATAGACTTCTTCCTCTCAACATGAAAAACCTATATACCAAGCATGAGAAGTGTCAGTCACTCCTATCTGAAGAAATCATGTTTAAAAGCCATTTTCGGGATTTTCCCAATTTTACCGCTGGTGACCTCAAATGAACTTTGAATTCTACCAAAAGCACAAGGCTTCTTTCTCTCGACATGACAAATCTATATACCAAATATGAAGAGTATCTGTCACTCCTTTTTGAAGATATCGTGTTTACAAGCCATTTTCAGTGTTTTTGCAATTTTATCGCTGGTGACCTCAAATGACCCTTGACCTCTACCAAAAACAATAGGGTTCTTCTTCTCAACATGACGAATCTATATACCAAGTATGAAAAGTGTCGGTCACTCCTATCTGAAGATATCGTGTTTACAAGCCATTTTCGAAGTTTTCGCAATTTTACTGCTATTGACCTCAAATGACCTTTGATCTCTACCAAAAACAATAGGCTTCTCTCTCTCAACATGAAAAATCTATATACCAAATATGAAGGGTGTTGGTCTCTCCTAACTGAAGATATCATGTTTACAAGCCATTTTCAGTGTTTTTGCAATTTTACCGCTGGTGACCTCAAATGACCTTTGACCTCTGCCAAAAACAATAGCGTTCTTCCTCTCAACATGACAAATCTATATACCAAGTATGAAAATTGTCAGGCAATCCTATCTGAAGATTTCATGTTTACAAGCCATTTTCGGCGTTTTCGCAATTTTACCGCTGGTGACCTCAAATGACCTTTGACCTCTACCAAAAACAATAGGGGGGTTCTTCTCAACATGACAAATCTATATACCAGGTATGAAAAGTGTCGGTCACTCCTATCTGAAGATATCGTGTTTACAAGCTATTTTTGAAATTGTCGCAATTTTACCGCTGGTGACCTCAAATGACCTTTGACCTCTACCAAAAACAATAGGGTTCTTCCTCTCAACATGATAAATCTATATACCAAATATGAAAAGTGTCGGACATTCCTATCTTAAGATATCGTGTTTACAAGCAAGTGTCACAAACACACACACACACATACACACACACACACGCACATACACACACACACACATACACACACACACACGACATCACCATCGCATAGATTCCTTGCCTGCCTATGGCAAGGAATCAAAAATCCAGTGGTCTGGAAGTCACAGAGCTACTATTGACAGGTAAAAGCTAAAAATATCTTAAATCTTAAAAGAAGGGTTTAAGGTCACAACAGGATTTGGTGTGTTAGAGGGGAACTTATTCTGAGCATTTCGGTGAAATTTGCATTGAAATCCGATGCGTGGCTCCCAAGATATGAGCACATAAATTTTTCACATTTTCAAGAAAATGTGAACTTGAAGTAGGCACATATGACATCACATCCCCACATTAATGGGACAGTCTTTTGTTTTTCTTTAAAATTTACACTGGATTTTCTCCTCAACGATCCCATATTATTAAAGATTGCATAAGTGGCATGAAAATTTTACAAACTTTCTTTCCCCCAGAGGGGGGTCATAATCCTTTTATTAGAGGGGAACTTATTCTGAGCATTTCGGTGAAATTTGCATTGAAATCCAATGCGTGGCTCCCAAGATATCAGCACATAAAGTTTTCACATTTTCAACAAAATGTGAACTTGAAGTAAGCACATACGACATCACATCCCCACATTCATGGGACAGTCTTTTGTTTTTCTTTAAAATTTACACTGGATTTTCTCCTCAACGATCCCATATTATTAAAGATTGCATAAGTGGCATGAAAATTTTACAAACTTTCTTTCCCCTAGAGGGGGGTCATAATCCTTTTATTAGAGGGGAACTTATTCTGAGCATTTCGGTGAAATTTACATTGAAATCCGATGCGTGGCTCCCAAGATATGAGCACATAAAGTTTTCACATTTTCAACAAAATGTGAACTTGAAGTAAGCACATATGACATCAAATCCCCACATTAACGGGACAGTCTTTTGTTTTTCTTTAAAATTTACACTGGATTTTCTCCTCAATGATCCCATATTATTAAAGATTGCAGAAGTGGCATGAAAATTTTACAAACTTTCTTTCCCCTAGAGGGGGGGTCATAATCCTTTTATTAACTTCAGGGTCAAAATAACAGTCTGATAAAACAAAGGGTAAAAAAATTATTCCTTGTCAATGTGAGGAAGTGATAAAGGTCTGCTGCCCTCAAACTCACTTTTGAACACAAATCTACTGACTTCATTTACTGATATCTCAAGAAATACATATTCGATTTGAATGGAACTTTCACCACACTGTGTAGATCTTGTCCCTTTTTCACATATGAAAATGAAATTTTTGCTTAAACTTCCCCTTTAAAGGGTGGGAGGGAAGGGAGTTTTTTGACCAAATGCACACATCTTGCAAAATTGTCCTTTCAAGAATTGTCAGAGGGGGAAGGAACAAAAAAGTTCAAGTGTGGTGGCTTCCTCTCCCCTGTAGTATTTACATCTGACAGGTACTTATAGACAAATCTGTCACTGTTTGTTGATTCCTTGCCGAAGGCAATATCTCAATTTAGGAATGACCGACACTTTTCGTATTTTGTATATGGATTTGCAATGTTGAGAAGAAGAACCTATTGTTTTTGGTGGATGTTCAAGGTCATATGAGGTCACCAGCGGTAAATCTGCGAAAACCTCTTAAATTGCTTGTAATCGCAATATCTATGATGAACACTGTAGGGGTGCTATCACCATAGCAAGATGGAGCCTAGATCAAATTAAGAGGTTTTTTTGGCAAGGAATCACTAAGCCTTTGGTTTGGTTGTTTAGTAACTGTAGGTATCCATTAGTGGGGTCCATCAGCCTTAAACCGTCTTCATTTATTGTCTATGTGAACTTCAAACCCTCATACCCTGTGATATAGAAGGAATCAAGATACAATTTTGTGTACAATAACCATCCATGATACAGGTAAGCATGGAAATTGAAAGTAAAAGGTGATAAACCCCGGCTATGGCTGCCTGATATAAGACCATCACTTGCTGTACGGAGATGTTTATAGCAGGGTTCTATATGACGGTGAGCTTAGTCAAGAGATACACACAAGGAGGACTATATAAATGCACAAATATATAGTAATTTTTATGATGGTGGCGGTAGGAGCCATGAAGACAGTAACACTAACAAAACCACAATGACCACTATGACCAATATGATTATTATTGTTATTATTATGTACAGGAACCTAGTTACTAAATGATCTTGAGATTTGTTGGCCATTTATGGGGTCCATCTTCTCATTTCTTTCATCTACCAGTACCATGAATAGTTGTATTCAATACCTGAACTTAATCTGTTTATTAAGAGGTGTAACTTGTTTGCAGTCATCTTTGTATTGGTTATCATAATTATTGCTAATATTAAAGGTAAAGAGCAGTCCCCCAAAACTTATTTTGAAGAAAAAGCTTAATAGCACAATTTTCATCTTATTTCTCTTCAAAGTATCTTTCGCTACATTTTATGACTTTACTATTGCATATTCAAGGTAAACCAAGCAGTTATTCCTAATAAAGTTCACATTTGAAGAGAAAAAATATTGTCACATGATTCCCAACAGCCAATCATGAAACTGGACAGTCTACTACACTTCTTCAATTTGGGATGACTGCTCCTGCCCTTTAAGGCCAATACTGCCGCATTTTTATCGATAGTTTTGGCTTTATATTTGGCCACTATTTGGTTTCTCTGTCTAGCACCTTGAATTAATTCCAAAACTGGGATACCAACAAACACCACAGGCAGTACCTGAGAAGCATCTAAGATAATTTGAAGAAAACAGGCAAATTTTAGGAATGGGAGACAAATTAGGGACAGTGAGTCCAAAAGCTGTGGAAACTACCAACATGACTGTCAACATGGGAGGCTTACCAGTAACTTCTTCACAATCTGCTTTCTCTCCAGCTGACATGCTAGGTGGAGTGCAGTATAGCCATCTCTGTCTTGAAGGTTCACAATTTCTGGGTCTTTTTTCAAAAGCATTGCCAGGATTGTGTGTCCTGCTCTTTTGTCTGTGCACTCGACTGCCCGGTGTATTGGAGAGCGACCATCGTATGGATTAATGGCACAGAGATGGTTAATGACATTGCCTGAAAATATTAAAATTACTGAATGTTAGTGGTAGGTAAAAGATGGTAACAAATACTTCATTACATCATGGCTTGGATCATAAAATGTCCAATATAATCCTAGGTAACATTTTTGCATGAAATGGTTCAACCCCTTTTCTACCTTAAAGGTCAAGAGCAGTCCCCCCCAACTTATTTTGAAGCAACAGTGATAAAATATCACAAATTTCTTCTTATTTTCTCTTCAAAGTTTCTTTTGTCATATTAGGATGTGAATAGTGCATATTCAAGAAAACCAAGCAGTAATTCCTTGAAAATTTCACATTTGAAAAGAAAAAATACTGTCACATGACTCTCAACAACCAATCATAAAACAGGACAAGTCTACTTCACGAATTCTTATGCCCTTTAAATATCTTATGGGAAAGGCGTGAAATATGGCGATGATGAAAGCTCGAAAAGAATAACAGAATAGGCAACAAAATTTGGATTTTTTTGGAAAATGAGGGAGTTGGTAAGAGTTTGACAGGCAAGAAAGTAAATTGGAAATGACAACGATTTAAAAAGTGAGAAATTCAACAACAAGGTCGATATGTTACTTTTGCTTGTTTGAAGAAAAGTGTTCCTTACAATCCAATCTTCTCTCAGAGTTAGACAACTAAGTAACATTGAGGCCTTTTCTATGCAGAAAGTACAGCTCTGAAATGAACACTAAATCTGTTTAATTGAGCAATATTCATCAACAATATCCTCAACAAAGCTCTGCAGTAAACCTTAATACTCTGTAAAATAAGTTGAAAAACGTATTTGGCTCAATATAGAATGAGTCAATCAGTGTTGTGGCATTCTCCTTCATAATTTTGTGAGGAGCGCCCTCATTCATCAGCGACGCCATTTTGATTTCGATTCTCTCCGTGAATAAACCACGAGGTCTAAAGATCAAGTAGGTTTTTCTGCTTTATGCACTTTATCTTGACAATTTTACAAGTAAAAATTGGTAAGTTTCATATTTTCAGCCATTTATTTGAATGTCACATTCATTATTTGCTCAAAAGATGTTAAATTTTCCACAAATCCGTATAAATCATGCTGGGTTAATGTACCACTTTGTTTGTCATAGTGTGGTCTATCCTAATATATTCATATTTAAGAATGGTAGGCTGGAATGTTGAACACTTGCACATATATACACATGTATAGAAAACTTGGGATACTAGTACTAACTACTAAGCAGTTTTCCAATGATCATTATGAAGGTAAAGTTCTGTTTTGAACTAACACGTACTAGGTCTTTTATTCTGACATTGATCAGTTGAAGAAATGGTCCTACATTGTACATGTAGGGTTTACTTTTTAAATGCACCTTTTTTGTGAAAAATTTTTGCTCCTCTGCCCTGTTCCCCACTTAGAGAGTCCGCTCTATAGTCACCCGTCTCATTGGTCTCCCGTCTCATTGGTCTCCCGTCTCATTGGTCTCCCGTCTCATTTAGAGTAATTTGTCTCATTAGTCCCACATCTCATTGGTCCCCCTCTTATTATTTCGTCTCATTGGTCCCCCGACTCATAAGTCCCCTGCATAAGGGTTAGGGTTTAGGGTAAGGGTTAGGATTTAGGGACCAATGAGACAAGGGACCAATGAGACAGAGGACCAATGAGACGGGGAACCAATGACATGGGGGGTTTGGCTGGCCCTTTAAAAGCTTTGTTCCCTTGAAGCTTTTGCAACCCCTTCAGTATATTTTCTGGCTGTCTACAAATAATGAATAAATAAATGATATATACAACTGTCATTCTCAATTTTAATGAGCAACAAAAGCATCTTCAATAAGGAAATTTGTGAATGCTGCACTCAAGTTCAAAGGTTACAGTGAACTGCCAGAAAGAGTCAGTTCATTAAACATAAATTATGACTGATTTTTATAATGCCTTAGAAGTGAAATCCACATCTAAGGGGCATGGGCGTCTGCAGAAAAAAAGTCAGGAGGGGGGGGGAGGAAATTTCTAGGGAGGGGCAAAACCTCCAAGTCACCATAAATTGACACAAAGGATGCAAAAATTCAGCCCAAAATGCCTCCCAGATCACCGGAAATGGCATTTCTAAAGCCTATTTTTCCAATAGAAATTTGGAAAACTCGTTTCGCTCAGGTTTTTGCTTTGATTTTTATACGTTTTTTTCAAATTTTTGATTTTCCGGGGGGGGGGGCAAGTGCCCCCCCTTGCCCATACCTGCTGACACCCATGCTAAGGGGGCTATTTTTTTTAATGTTCTCAGGGTCATTTTGCTTCTAGGCACATAAACATTTGTGGGATAATTTAGACCCTGGGAATAAAGAATCTTGTAATCATCTCAATTATGTTTGAAATAAAAGAAAAACAGGGAACGTAGAACCTCGAGATCATTCAATCCAGGGAGCATGGCACAGACCCATTAAAGGACTTTATGATCCCAATTTACAAACTTACATAAGAGAGAAATGTAGCACAGAAACTGACAGCAACAATATAGTGCAGAAGTAATGTTGATGTTTCCTGTTCATCTTGATACCAATACATGACAAAATGATGAATAATTTGCTGATATAGTGACATTGAAATGTGGCAAATCAAATAAATTAAAGTGACATTGAAATGTGGCAAATCAAATAATATTGAACTGGTACTGTAATTGAAAAACTGGTATTCAAAATCCTCACAAATATTCTGGTCCCCCCCCCCCCCAATGAAGGGGAAATATTTACCACTGCCTGAATATCCTTTAGTTTAACTTTTTGGTCACCCCTGGAAGACATTCACAGCCACACTGTAAGTACAGTATCTTCAACCTTGTCTTCCAACGGGCCTAAGCAATTGCCCTGAGTTTTCACTACAACAGCAACAGCTCATGTTATATTGCCACACTTACCAGGGGGAAGTTCTTTTGAGGAGGGGGACAGGTCATATTATATTTTCCAACCTACCAGAGGGAAGTTCTTTTGAGGAGGGGGACAATGAGTCTTGGCAATGTCAAATTTTTCCTTCTCTCCAAAATCAGGCATTACTTCATACAGGCTAGTAGCTGTGAACACAGCTATGCAATGGAGAAAAAAAAAACAAAAAGAAAAACATAGTACAGCACCACCAGAAATAGAAAATAGAAAATACATGTCGGCCACTACCCTGCTCTTTAAAATAAATCAATTGTGCATAGGAGTATGTGCTATAGTGTCACAGACAACTAAGTGCTTCCCTTAAAAGGGAGAACCCCATATACACAAGCACCAGGGCGAGAGGATCGGGCAAGGCGAAAATCCTCGATACTTAAGCTAAGAGCAAAAAACCCCGAAAAAAAAAGGCCTGAAAGAAAAAGGATACTCATGGTTTCGGTAGAAGGCGTCAAGGAGCAGTCCACGGCGTAGACAAAAAGGATTGGTCAGAATCACGAAGATTGTACGTAAAAAATAGTGGAATTTTACCAGACGATTTTCCCACACATGTAAACACGATAAGGCAAAAACGAAGAAGGAAGTAGCTAGGGTATAGCGCGCCCTCATTAGGTAGGGGTTACCACGGTGTTATTAGGTTTTTGCCAGACGGTTATTGCAGGCAATAACGATATACATAGGTCAATAGGAGGTAGGGAGGAGCGAAATAGACCCCCATATACACAAGCACCAGGGCATTTCTTCTGCAACCTTGATATGGAGATGATGGCAACTTACTTTTGACCAAGTGATCTAAAATGAATCTATTCTTGGAAGAACTGCCCTAGAAATTGACTTTAGCCAAACTCCAGGGGTGAGGGGGGAACAGTAGATGATAATGTCTATGGTCCGCTGTCTAAATGGTCCCTAACTCACTGATGGCCCAAGTGATAAGATTCATCTCTTGGTACCCCCAGGTTTTCAGGAGATTGTGTCCCCTAACCTTAACCTCTAAATGTAACTTTATCCAGGCCTTCTCTCTAACCCTATCCCCCTAACACACAACCCTGACCAGTAATCCCAATGAGTTGGGAAATTGATGAGGCAGGGATAAATAAAGCTATCTGAGTGGCCAATGAGGGAGACCGATGACAAGGGTGACTGTTGGGTAAACCCTGCATGGCTGCAGGGGGGGTTGTCAATTTCTTACTTCTATGCTTAACCAATGTTCACAAAGTACCTTGAAACAGTAGTGGTCCATCTGCTGTGAAATGGCTGACATAGAGTTGGCTGACATCAGTCTCCTCCTCGTCTGCTTCCACCAGGGCAGCCACATAGCCACTGTAACCAATAGCATTTGATGCCAAGGGTAGTCCTCCATTTTGAGTCTGGGAATGAGGATTAAGAACATTCGGACCATCCACATCATCTATAAAACAGCAACAAAATTAAAGAGAAAATGAAGTAAGATGGGTGGGTTGCCATTTACATGGATTGCAGTAATGTGTGGGACATGGGAGAGAGGTAAAACCAGCTCACAATTTTGACAGAGAATTGTGTCTCCACCTTACTTTTTCTACAACTGTAATAAAAATAGCAGTTTGAATCAAAAATTGCAATAAGATGCTGATTTAATCAAGCTCAAAACTTTCACATTCACTGGGAATTTGAAGGCACTGCAGGACCAGAGACATACTGCTAATCTACCCAACTTCATTCTTGACTTGCTCTGACTCCTTTTGGTTTTGAGATATATATTTGATATGTACATTATTTCACTAGTGCTTAAGTTGTTAGCGATAATGGATAGATGTATGTACTTGTTAATTTTGCCATGGAGTTACTCCAGAAATATCATGTGGTAAATTGGACTTGCATTCAGTTTTACATGTTTCCATATAATACCATGTAAAACATGGAGAGCTGTTTCTTTGGTCCTTATAAGGACGAACTTGATCCTATAAGGTCCAGTACTCTCAACATGTCACTTTTTTTCCTTATGATACTTTGGCTAAATCCCAATATATAGAAATATATACACTTCTTATAATAAATTAAAGAACACAGCTCAGAATGAAACATCTGGCAACACTACTGTATGGTGCCAAATTATGACTTGTCAATGAATTTCTTAAGCATGACTTTTTTTTTATTTCAACCTCCAAACACATATAAGCATACTTATATTTACAAGTATTTACATTGATTAATTAAACTAAACACTCCATTATACAATAGGTGTAATTTGCATACACACCACGGCACTAACAAGAAATGATCATTTTATCATTTTATCTGGCAAAGGAAACCTTTCTTTTTAATGAGCATTGAAACAGACATGGGACGGAACAAAACTCAAAACAAAACCATAATAATTAGGTCAAAAATACAGAGTAAGATTACATTACAGACTAAAGATTAAATTGTCATTATAACAATTAACAAAGGATTTTCCTTTTAACCAGAGCTTGCAAAACTTTTTACGTGAACCAGAATGCAAAAATGCATTGAGGTTTCGATGATACAAACATGCTCTTTTCAATGAAATGCTACATTTCTTGTAACGACTTGTGACCCAAAGTGACCTTTGACTCCACCTGTTAGTAACTGGTTTTTCTTTTAACCAGAACATTTCTACAAATTTCATACTGTGCCATAAGATATTCCGCAAACAAGCTGCTTACATCATAACGCATCAACATATCAAGTTTGAAATGAATCCAAGTTTCCTACCTTGAGATATAGTGTAAACAAGTATTCTGAGTTTGACCCCCTATGACCCCAAATGAACTTTGACCTCTACCATCATAATACATCAACATATCAAGTCTGAAATGAATCCAACTTTCCTACAATGATGTATCATGTAAACAAGGATTTCAGGGTTTGGACACCATGTGACCCCAAATGACCTTTGACCTCCACCAAAATTTCTTGGGTTTTTTCCTTACATCATAATGCATCAACATATCAAGTTTGAAATGGATCAGTTTCCTACCTTCAGATATAGTGTAAACCATGATTTCCGGGGTTTGACCCCATGTGACCCCAAATGACCTTTGACCTCCACCAAAATTGGTCGGGTTCTTTCTTACATCATAACGCATCAACATATGAAGTTTGAAATTAATCCAAGTTTCCTACCATAAGATATCGGGTAAACAAGGATTTCGGGGTTTGACCCGTGTGACCCCAAATGACCTTTGACCTCCACCAAAATTGGTCGGGTTCTTTCTTACATCATAACGCATCAACCTATCAAGATTGAAATGAATCCAACTTTCCTACCGTGATGCATCATGTATACAAGGATTTCTGGGTTTGACCCTCCTGCGTGACCCCAAATGACCTTTGACCTCCACCAAAATACATTGGGTTCTTCCTCACATCATAACGCATCAACATATGAAGTTTGAAATGAATCAAAGTTTCCTACCTTGAGATATAGTGTAAGCAAGGATTTCAGGGTTTGACCCCATGTGACCCCAAATGACCTTTGACCTCCACGAAAATATATCCGGTTCTTTCTTTCATCTTAACGCATCAACATATCAAGTTTGAAATGAATCAAAGTTTCCGACCATGAGATATCGTGTAAACAAGGATTTCGGGGTTTGACCCCACATGACCCCAAATGACCTTTGAACTCCACCAAAATCAATAGGGTTCTTCCTTACATCATAACGCATCTACATATCAAGTTTGAAATTAATCCAAGTTTTCTACCTTGAGATATTGTGTAAACAAAGATTTCGGTTTTTGACCCCCTGTGACCCCAGATGACCTTTGACCTCAACCAAAATAAATAGAGTTCTTCCTCTCAGTAAGGGGTATCTGTGTACCAAGTTTGAAAACTGTCAGATCTTCCCTTCTCAAGATATCGTGTAAACAAGCAAAGTGTCACAAACACACACACATACACATACACACATACACACGCACACACACACATACATACACACACACACCATCATGAATGCATAGGTTTCTCTTTTCATCGAAACCAAAAATGACATCGATCTGCCAATACCCGATCTTTAATTTCTTTTACAATTATTGAGCACATAACATTGGCAGATTGGTTCTTATGTTGGAAAACATAAATGCATCTTGATTTCCAAATTACAAATTTTGTGATACAGAAAAAAAACCAATGTCGGTCAAAAACAGTATCTGGTACATCAATACTAGGATATCCGTAAAGAAACAAGTTATCACTAAAAGCGTAATTATTTCCAATTACACTGAAAAAAACCCTTCTGACCCAACCCAGAATAGGGTTAATTCTCGAACAATACCAGAAAAGGTGAGCGGAAGATTCCACCTCGTTACAATGCGGGAAAGGACACCTACCATCGCTTAAACCATATTTAAAAATTCTCTCAACAGTGTTTAATAACTCCATGTGCCAGACGCCACTGAAAGTCACATAATTTATTATACATAATTTATTATAAAGTATATTAGCAAAAACCCGTTGCCAAATAGTGCCCCAAGGACGGGATGGGTGCTTCTTGACCGAATGAATTTCAATATTGACAAGAGAAAGCATTTTAACAATATCTCTGGTTTTCTTACAAGAAAAGAAAAAGTTCCTATCAGACTGGCACGACTAACCGTGTTGGTACATATACTACTGTCTCGAGTTGGACCATAAATCAGGGTAGACACTACGCAGACTACTAGCTATGAAGTAACGGGAGAGAAATAAATGAGTAGGTGGATCTGGATCACTTAACAAAGGAAAAAGAGGCTTGATGAGTAGTGCATCTAGTTTCAACCTGAAGTTGTCCAACCCCAAACCCCCATCATTTCTCTCCAGAGACAACACTTCACGAGTGACCAGTTCAGGTTTGTTTTCTCTCCACAAGAAAGTGTAAACTGCCCTTTTAAAATCTTTTTCACAATCACTGGGGATTGGAAAGACAGGAGCAATGAAATAAAACAAAGTATAAATGGCAGTATTAATAACGACAACCTTACCTTACTGAGTAAGGTGCCTATTTTTCCACAAACGAAGGTTCGAGATTGCTTTCTGAAGTTGCTCTTGATAGCTTTGTCAGAACCATACATTATACCAGTAATTTTAATTTCTTCGTTGCTCCACAAAATATCAACTGGGATGTCTTGAAACTTTCCCAGTTTTAATCCAAAGGATTTGTTCATATTAATGGAAGCACCAGTAGCTTTGTGGAACATATTGAAAACCTGGAAGAAGTGGTTAATCTCATCTACAGAGGTAGCCACACATGTGGCATCATCTGCGTATTGCAGGAACTTAACATTACATCTTTCCCTACTTGGAATACGGAAACCGCTAATCTGGTTACATTGCTCAATATACCTAGCTATTGGCTCAATAAAAAGAACATACAAGGAAGGGGGAAGGGGGCAGCGCCCTGTCAGACACCCCTTGAAATACAGATACGATTAGAAAGCCTACCACGAATAAGTAACCTGCTGCTAAAACTGCTGTATAAAATAGAAATCCACTCTCTAAAATTAATACCAAAGTTAAGTTTTTCTAAGATATTTATAAGAAAACAGTTTATCGAAAGCTTTGTGCTGGTCAATTGAAATAAGCATGACTTTTTTCATATGAAACATGTCCCACAGACGTCTCTTACAAAAAGATATGCCTGTATACCTTTTCTCAGCATTACAATGAAGGCATCTCCTTCCGTCCCTACCCATGTTCTGCCTTACCCTTCTCGTGTCTGAAAAAAAATGTCACATGACTTGATACGGATGGGGTTCGAACCCATGCGGACATTTTGTCCATTGGAACTTAAGTCCAACGCCTTAACCACTCGGCCACCATATCCAACTATTAGACTTTGCCAAAGGAAAATCATTTGTAGGTAAACCCTGTGGTATTGCACCATTCAACAGGATCTGAATATGTATAAAGGCCCAACCATACAGTAGTAACACTTCCTTGGCAACATCCCACACAGGATTTTCTTCTAACAGAAAAGGTCATTATAGTGAATATTTGGTACAAACTTCTCTATTGTGATGACGACTACATGCACATGGGGGTAGGCCTACTATAAACAGTTGCCATTGAATGGTTCAACAACCACTTCACCATTTTAACAGATCACAACAAGTTGACTGAACTACTGTACCGTGACCATAAAACCACCACTGACACCCTACACTCTATTGGATTCATGACAAACTTTGGCTACAGTACCTTCAAGTTAAAACATGTCCTGTTCAAAGAATGCTGAACCTGGCTAGCCCATTGCACATTTTTTATGCTCTGTTTTGTAATTCACAAACTCTACAGGAAAACAATTGAGAGGAAACTAAAATCGTCATCACTTCCTACACAAATGTGATTTGGGATCTTCCCTGATTTCCTTTAACTGTGACCTTTAGACTGAACCAAAAGAAGCTATACAGCTAAACTTACATCTGTGCACAAACAAACACAACCACTAAAAGGATGGTTAAATTATCCATGATTTGTGCTTCAACACTTATGTACAGTGGAAATGATGAGCACAGAGAAAACACAATGTGTGCCATCATTATGGGTACAGTGGTGCAGGCCAATTATAGCCAGGCACAATACCCATAGTCATTCATTGCCTCCACTGAGACAGGCCAATAGCCATGCAGTTTCCTAAAGTGTGGGTACTTTTGGGTGGGGGGATTCCACAAAACATGTATCAACAGATGTCCCAATTACTTGCCCAAATACTAATAAGCATATTTTATAAATGTCTCTGGAGAATCTTATGATTTTTTGTTAAGCCTAGTTCATGTCATATAATGTTTTCTTGTTTTAATTGCCTAGCATACATAAAATATACATTAAACATCATTAAAGAGGCACTTATTTGTGCCATTAGACTGTACACTTCAAAGTGCTTGAAAACACTATTTAAATTTGCTCAAGACCCGCATTTCAATTACATTCAATGGACTATACTGCTATACCTTTTCTGGCATTCTTATGGTATATATTTGTCTTTTTCTCCTTCTCCGTCCTTCATTTTTGTCATTTTTCACCTTTTCCTTCACTTCTCTAGTCAACATTTTTCAATTTTTCCTTCATTTCTCTTTAACTTTTTATCACTCACTTCCTTTAACTTTTTCCACTTTCACAGAGGGGAACTTTTGAGTAATTAGCAAGGTAGTTGAAGAGTACTACCACATGACAAGACCTACTATTAGCACATTCCAGTTTCAAATGCAATAATTGTCCAAAATTAAAAAAAATTTAAATTTCTTGTACACTGTGTTTGTAACAGTTATGTGCACGATTAAAAGTTTCTAGTATTATGATTATTTAAAACCTACTGAATTATTTAAAGCTAACTCATGAAATACTTGTACCGATCATGTGGGTGGGGGATGTCTACCTTTGACAATTTGCCATGTACAACTATGTTAAGAAAATTATGCAGGTTTTGAAAAAATGGTGCCTGTATTACCCACAACTGATGGCATATTGACAAAGTAAGTACCAGGGGGTCAGAGGAAATAAAAATGTAGTGGGGCAGAGGTATCACTTCTCTATACCCCACCTTTGAAGGACAAATTAGCAATCATGACACACTTATTTTTTAAGCAGCTCATTGAGTTGGTTCATGAAAATCCACAAATTTTTCCAAACCCATTAAGTTTTCTTCACATACCAATGACAAATGGTCAATCTTAGACAATCGCCACATCCTACATACAAATAACTGTTTTAAGAGTGAGTAGTTAAAGTTTCAATTGGGTTTTCAAAAATTCGTGACCAGACACTTTTTCACAAAAACATTACAAGTCAGGACAATTCAAAATTTTAGCTTTACCCGTAACTATTTGATATGAAACTTGACTTATTATGCTATCTATAAGCATTGCCATGTTGTAGTGACCCTTCAACACTCTCATTCAGTTATCCATATTAACTCAATGAGCCCTTTAAAAAACAGCTAAATTTCTCCAGTTCTTCCAGTATCTGAACAATATTTTAGAACTCAAATATTGTATTTTCAAAGTAAACTGAGTAGTGTGATTCCTACTATTAAATTTCACAACTGAGGAAGTTGGGATTCATCACATTTTAATTTTACGTTAACAAAAAAATCTTTAGTTTCCTTCATAACTTTTGTCAGTTTTCCTTTAAATTTGCCAACTAGATTATTTCACAAACTTTCTCCTCAGCCCAATCCTTAATTTTTCCAACTCTCCCTCAAAAGAGCAAAAAAAATTGAGCCTTACTCCTAATTTCCAACAGCCTCCTATCCTAAAGGTGGCATGCATTGCTTAGAGGCCCAATTTTCTCATCCCAAACAACAGCTAAATTTCTCCAGTTCTTCCAGTATCTGAACAATATTTTAGAACTCAAATATTGTATTTTCAAAGTAAACTGAGTAGTGTGATTCCTACTATTAAATTTCACAACTGAGGAAGCTGGGATTCATCACATTTTAATTTTACGTTAACAAAAAAATCTTTAGTTTCCTTCATAACTTTTGTCAGTTTTCCTTTAAATTTGCCAACTAGATTATTTCACAAACTTTCTCCTCAGCCCAATCCTTAATTTTTCCAACTCTCCCTCAAAAGAGCAAAAAAAATTGAGCCTTACTCCTAATTTCCAACAGCCTCCTATCCTAAAGGTGGCATGCATTGCTTAGAGGCCCAATTTTCTCATCCCAAACAGTACCAATTCTCCTAACCTTCTTAATTAAGCCCCTCCCACAGTTGTCTGAAATTCACCCTCCTCCAGACTTATCCATTAAAGAGCTTCATGGTTTTTACAAAAAAAAAAAGAAGAAGAAAAGTAGACTGAAAGAGATGAATCACCATCACCCAATGGATATATGGTGTTTTTCCCAGCTGTCCAATATTGAACTCTAGTGATTTCATGAACATAGGACATTGTTCTATACACTAAAACTGAGCAATAATATAACAAATTTTGAGGAAAATGAATATAAACTTTTGACAATTGTTTTCACAAAGGGATAAAAAAAGGGTTTTAGCTCCAAATCACGGAGGCAGTTCTGGTATATATGCTTACACATAACCCACAACATTTATGACAAGGGGGTGGGAGGGGGGGATTATCTTACTATGCCACCAAGAATTCCCTCACTAGATACAGAACTGTGTTCATTTAACATTTGAGACCAGTCATGTTTGACAAAAATTCTTCAGTTTGCTGTCTGGTGACCTCAAGTGACATGGCAGGTTGAAGAAGCTTTAATCCTGTTTGTTTTTGTTTCATTTTTTCTTTGGAACCCAGTCCACATGAATGTCCTCAAAGCTCAACTCTCATGATGGGGATGCTGTAAGACTTCTGCAGGACAACACATCTCTCACTCTGTTAAATATCTTTGCATTCAAATCTTTTTAGCCAGAACAGTTTAAAGGTAAAGAGCAGTCCCCCAAAATTATTTTGAAGAAAAAGCTAAATAGCACAATTTTCGTCTCATTTCTCTTCAAAGTATCTTTCATTACATTTTATGAATTTACTCTTGCATATTCAAGGTAAACCAAGCAGTTATTTCTAGTAAATTTCACATTTGAAGAGAAAAAACATTGTCACATGACTTCCAACAGCCAATCATAAAACTGGACAGTCTACTACACTACTTCAATTTGGGATGACTGCTCCTGCCCTTTAACCAAGCAACTACAAAATATGTTTTCCAACCAGAATGCAAAAATGCATTGGGGTTTCGAAGATACATAAATGCTATTTTCAATAAAATGCTACATTTCTTGTAACAACTGGTGACCCAAAGTGACCTTTGACTCCACCTGTAAGTAACTGTTTTTTTTTTAACCAAAACATTTCTATATTCAAAAAGCCAAATTTCATACTGTGCCTTAAGATATTCTGCAAACAAGGTTTTCAGAGTTTGATGCCAGGTGGTACCAGATGACCATTGACCTCCACCAAAAACAACAGGTACAGTACTTTCAACTCACCATAACACATCCACATACTAATTAGGAAATTCATCCAAGTTTCCTACCTTGAGATATCCCATTTTTGACAAGTTTTTCAAAGTTTGACCAATCATGACCCCAGATGTCCTTTCACCTCCACAAAAAACCTTATACAGACCATCTTCTCACCATAACTCATCCACATACTAATTATGAAATCCATCCACGTTTTGTACCTTGAGCTATCCTAAACAAGGTTTTCTGAGTTTGACCCCGTATGACCTCAAATGACCTTTGACCTCTACCAAAATCAATAGGGTTCTTCCTTACATCATAATGCATCAACATATCAAGTTTGAAATCAATCCAAGCTTCCTACCTTGAGATATTGTGTTAAAGAGGTTTTCAGGATTTGTCCCCTTCTGAACCCAAATGCCCTTTGACCTCCAACAAAATAAATAGGATTCTTCTTTACATCATAACGCATCAACATATCAAGTTTGAAATGAATCCAAGTTTTCTACCTTGAGATATAGTGTAAATAAGGATTTCAGGGTTTGACCCCATGTCCCCAAATGACCTTTGACCTCTACGAAAATAAAACTGTTTTTTTTCTTACATCATAACGCATCAACATATCAAGATTGAAATTAATCCAAGTTTCCTACAGTACCATGAGATATCGTGTAAACAAGGATTTCGGGGTTTGACCCCACGTGACCCCAAATGACCCTTGAACTCCACCAAAATAAATAGGATTCTTCTATACATCATAAGGCATCAACATATCAAGTTTGAAATGAATCCAAGTTCCCTACCATGATGTATCATGTAAACAAGGATTTCAGGGTTTGACCCCACGTGACCCCAAATGACCTTTGACCTCCACCAAAATCAATAGGGTTCTTCCTCACATCATAACACATCAACATATCAAGTTTGAAATGAATCCAAATGACCTTTAAATTAATTGGGCTCTTTCTTACATAATAATGCATCAACACATCAAGTTTGAAATTAATCCCAAGTTTCCTACCATGAGATATGGTGTAAACAAGGATTTGGGGGTTTGACCCCACGTGACCCCAAATGACATTTGACCTCCACCAAAATCAAAAGGGTTCTCTCTTTACATCATAATGCATCAACATATCAAGTTTGAAATTAATCCAAGTTTCCTAACTTGAGATATTGTGTAGACAAGGATTTCGGTGTTTTGACTCCCTGTGACCCCAGATGACCTTTGACCTCAACCAAAATAAATAGGGTTCTTCCTCTTAGTAAGGGGTATCTGTGTACCAAGTTTGAGAACTGTCAGATCTTCCCTTCTGAAGATATCGTGTAAACAAGCAAAGTGTCACAAACACACACACACACATACACACACATATATACACACATACACACGCACATACACACGCACGCCATCATGAATGCATAGGTTTCTCTTTTCATCGAAACCAAAAAGGGTTACAGAAGTTCAAAGAACATACCTTTTTCCAACAGGGATAAAATGAGGCGCAAAGCCCCCCCCCCCAGAACTGATCCTTAATATGTACTGCCAAGCATGGAGGACAGACTGCTAGCTCTACAAAATGCAACCAGATTAAAGGTCAAGAGCAGCCCCCCACCCACAGTGTTTTAAAGCAACTGCTAAATCTCAAAATTTTCCTCATATTTCTCTTCAAGGTATCTTAAGTAATATTTTATGCCTTCAATATTGAATACAAGGTAAAAGCAAGCAGTTATTCCATTTAAATTTCACATGACTTTCAAGAGGAAGGCATGAAACATCAGGACACTTCACAACACAGCAAGAGACTGGAACATGAAAAATGAAATTTAAAGTTGAAAAAATGTGGTTCAATTTTTTTTTTAGTTTTTCCAATCAATGTCATGGAATGGAAATAAATATATCTTATGTCCTCCCCAAAATCAGGTAGGCTACTCACAATTTTACAATCAATTCACATTGTATGATGCAACTGCCACTTATTAAAATTACAACCACACTCTAATGAAGGTAATAAACAAACAGAAAAAGACCCAACTAAAAATTAAAAAAAAAAAAAAAAAAAAAAAAAAATAAAAAAAAATAATAAAAAAAAAAAAAAAAAAAAAAATTAACCTTAGTACGAGTGGGGTTCGAACCCACGCGGGCATTTCGCCCATTGGAACTTAAGTCCAACGCCTTAACCACTCGGCCATCGTACTACCAACCTTATTAACAGGCTTAAATAACTATAAATAAGCACTTACTTGTAAAAGTAAGACTGTTCTCTCTTTAACTTTTGGCCATTAGATTCTTTTCTCCAAGTAGAACAAATTCGTTACACGCGAAAAATACTTTCTCACTCGGTTTCAGAACGCTAATTTGCGCAATATAACGACTGACTGGCAGAATGGAGCGTTCCCTCCGTTAGATAGCATGTATCCGATGGTGCAATATTTTGTGGGTTTTAATATCGTTAAGCCCTTATTTGCATATAACCTTGTTTCTTCGCGAGGAAAATAACTTTATAAATGCCTTTACCATTTTTTATGCAATGCCTTTTCCCCGTTTTGTTTTATAACATGAGAAATTACACTGTTCTGGTCATACTATGTTGTGTTTGTGTAAAACCAAAGTGGAATAGTCACCACGTTACCACAGTGCCAATATAAAAGATACAAAGTCTACAAAACTAAGACCCTACCAACTACAAAACTAAGACCCCACAACTACAAAACTAAGACCCCACCAACTACAAAACTAAGACCCCACCAACTACAAAACTAAGACCCCACCAACTACAAAACTAAGACCCCACCAACTACAAAACTAAGACCCTACCAACTACAAAACTAAGACCCCACCATCTACAAAACTAAGACCCACCAACTACAAAACTAAGACCCCACCAACTACAAAACTAAGACCCCACCAACTACAAAACTTAGACCCTACCAACATCAAAACTAAGACCCCACCAACTACAAAACTAACCCAGCTAAAAATGTACCGTGGTAAACCATGGTTTACCATGGAAATACTACAGATTTTTCATGGTTTACCATGGTAAACCATGGTAAAGCATGGTACATTTTTAGCTGGGAAGACCCCACCAACTACAAAACTAAGACCCCACCAACACGAATTTCAAACTAAGACCCCACCAAGTCAAGTACAAAAGCACTGTGAAGAGGGCTCTGTTTATACCCTGTCGTTAAATTCCTCATGTCAGTGTGTCTTTTCCATTCACCCTGGCTTCAGTTGTTCCTTTTCACCCACTGGGAAAATATTCCCATCTTTGATTGCTTTAATTATTCTCTTTTGATCTTACACTTTCTGTCTCTGCTTCTGTGTCTGCGGTGGCATTATCTGATACTACGTATGCAGTCCCCTGTTTCAAGTTTTGAATTTTATGCATTTTTAATGGATATTCTGTCTTGTAATTAGACAGGTAGCATCTTTGTGCTGTGGGGTGCGGTGCGGTTAAAGACGGCAGATACTTTGAAGTACTGCTCTGTAAGGTTTCTAAAACCTTCAAGTCAAACTTAATTTCTTTAATTTGATTCACTGCACCCATACGCCTATGACTGTTCACACCAGGCTCTGACATCGACATACACAGAAAGTAGAGCAGCTATGCTGCAGAATCTCAGTATTTTCTTGCATGATCAATGGTTATCATGAAGTAATGGAATGATGTGTTTATACTACAGAAAAGTGCAAACACCCTTTTGATGATCAGGTACAGTATCATGCACAGTAAGATGCATAAAAATGAAATATGAAACAAACTTCCACCACTGAAAAGTTTTTGAAGCTCCTCCCCGTTTTGATCGAGGAAACCCACTTGGTAAACTGAGCTCACTACAGAGATGACAAAAGCTATAAAAGCCAAGGATCATGCATGTGTCCTTGGCTCACCCTGAGGCCAACCAGCTAATTACCAAACTACATCTCCTTTGCTTGTCCTTGGTTGCCCTGCAGTTCACAACTGTGTGTCTGGTCAGGG
The DNA here is from genome assembly GCA_037179385.1 of Holothuria scabra. Classification (NCBI taxonomy): domain Eukaryota; kingdom Metazoa; phylum Echinodermata; class Holothuroidea; order Aspidochirotida; family Holothuriidae; genus Holothuria; species Holothuria scabra. The sequence continues at coordinate 6,097,926 of CM074201.1, forward strand.
AGTTTTCATTCATGTTATTTGAAACCCAAATCAAAACATTTCTGTCTGCCTAATAACCTTCTCTTCAGCAGTGGTCAGCAATGACTGTTGTAAAATCAGTGCTATATTATGAGAAACCAGTGTAAAAGTATTGTGTGCTTGTTTATACCAAAGAGGTGCCGCTCACGCAACCGTTACTGTATGCACACTGTGTAATGCTGCGTATTCATAACTCGTCACTATATAAAGCGCTGAGAAGGGATGGTAACTCTCTGTTTATATTTAGAAGAGTGTCTGGAATACAACAAAACAAGCTCCATATTCACAAATATTTGTTTGGAAGAACACAAATTTTTGGCACCCTCCGCTCGACGCAAATTACTTTCTTAATAAAATTGTGTTCACATTTTATGAAAAATCGGAAAATTTTGGTGCTTGCCCTGCTGGAAAAAAAGTCTAGTTACGTTGGGCGTGTGACAGTGAAGAAGGGGTTTTGAATAGTTTTTATACGTGGGGATTGGTAATATCGCAGCACACTTGTCAGGAGATGCGAAATTTGCTTACCCAAGCTCAATTACGGAATTGATAAGCAGGAAGTACTGGTCCTTATCCAGAATACTTTTGTAGCAATAGGCTGGGGACAACTGGCCGACCCCGGTCATAGTGGTTGGCAAAGACGTACAAGGCGGGGAAGCCGAGCACTGATGGGGCAGGCTAGCCTCAGAAATTTAGCAAAGGATCTAAAAGTCGGACATGGGTATGGAAAAAGTCGGCTCGCACATTTCAATCTCAAAAATCTGGCATGCACTCCAAAAATGTGTTTAATCACTCCCCTTTTCCCCACTTTGTAAACACCTTTTAACTCTAAACATGTTTAGCAATTAAACACTAAACGTTTAGCAATTAAATGTGTTTAAAACGGACTCGGAAATGTCTTGGAATTAAACTTGACGGGTGTGTGTAGCATCTAAACGTGTAAATAAAGCGGAAAAAACCGTGTGGAGAACGGCTAATTTCTGAACACATTTTTAAGTGTGTGTTTTCACAATACAGTAAACTCGTAACTTCGCCCGCATTCTCTAAAAAATTTGCCTGACAAAAGAGCCGTCATAGTCACGCTGATTTTTTTTTTTATGGAAACTAAAGAATACAATAATTTGTGACATAATTGAACAGGTCAAATAAAAGTCATCATTCTCTTTTCCACGTTGTCCCCAGCATTTTTCGGAAGTGGCTGAATAGCCTAGCTCCGAATTCTTTTCATAATTTACCCGGAAATAACAAAGAAACACAGTCAAGAAAAGAGTTTCACGAAAAATCGAAAAGGTTACAAAAATTCGCAACATATTGGGGAAGCTTATAAAAAAGTAATTCCACAGACTCTAGTCTTGCGCACGATTTTCCGGAGTTTGGAAACCGAATAAACAAATCCTTTAATATATTTGGCAGTGAAACAAGAAGCATCATAATGCAAGCATGGCAATTTTTAGGAAGAATAAAAAAGATTTTAAAAATTATAGACACAAGTGGTCAGATTATTTCTTCAGCCAGGCTTATAGATTCCTGCTCAACAACTCACCTGAAATGGCAGAATCTCGGGCGAATGTTTTCCATTGCCAGAGTCCATTCACAGACGGGAACGTGCCCAAAATTTTCCCTAAAGATCAATCACAGGCAATCGTGAGACGTGTAATATAATTGAATGACAATACGTATAGTCACAAGAAGGCTGAGAGTGACAGGGTGTTTGGGCAGAATGTGGTCAGTTGGGTGGGCTGTTGCAGTTTCAATCTGAAGATTGGATCAAAAGTGCCAAAATAGCTTACAGTGCTGTGGACCCGCAACGGACCCTTTCATCGGTTTAAACTGAGCCCCTTCTGAGTCTCCTTGGCAAAAAATTGGACCTTGAATTTGGATTGCAGCGTCGCATACACAAACATATATTTCAATTCCGTCATAGTTTTCTCATGAGATGATACATGACCATTTCACCCAGTGGCGTAGGAAGCAATATGAAAGTGGGGCCGGGGGGGGGGGTCAGGGCGGAACAATTTTAGGCCATGCACCTCACCCAACCTCATTGACCAAAAGGTACATTTATATGCTAAATTTTTTCGCTTTTTCTACGAGCAAGAACATTTTTTTTTAAATAAAAAAAAATCTAATTTTTTCTTAAGTGTGAACACTACAGTGTTAGGAACGTAATTTGCGGTGCGCAGAGCGTGCTGAAAATTTGGTTCTTTTACACATTTGTAAATATGGAGCTTGTAATCAGGGTTTCCTGTAAGGAAATTTGAATATTTGGGGGACTATGGAAGAAAATTTTAGGGAAACGGCACTGCAGGGCCTGCACGGAACAGTTTACCACTGCCTACTTTATGAGCGACTACTTTCTGCATTCAGGCTTGCAAGTTAGGGCGCTAAGCGCCGCAGAAAATTGCGCCTTTTTAAAACTAATGATTACAAATATGGAGCTTTTATAAGGAAGAATTTGGAATTTTATGAAGGAAAAGTTGGGAAAACCGCACTGTATTTGACTGATGTCTCAAATGGCAAATTTCCGAATTTTTCACTTTCTCGGCCCATGCCTCCTGCAGCTACGTCACTGCTCTGCAACGTTGAACATTGATAACATTTTGACACTTCAATAACTAAAGAATCCATCTACACAGACTACTCAACTGACAGGGTTGAAAGGTATCTGATGATAGGGGTATACTGAGAGCATTTGAGTAGGCCAATGGTTCCCTGCCTGGAATATGAAGTCTTGCTCAATACACTCTCTTCAATTGGCGCGGAGCTCCACCCCTCAGACAGCCGGAAATGGCATGTCTCGGGCTTGCAAGTCGTAGCTAAGCTACTGTAACACCACTGTACCAGGGACGTATTGCGGGGCACGAAGCGCGCCGAAAGTTTTGCCTCTATTAAACAAATATATGTAAATATGGAGCTTGTATTGCAGGAAGCTTTGGATTCTGGGTTTCCTGTAAGGAAATTTAAAGCGTCGGGGATTACTGAAGAATCTGCACTTCCTTCATCTTCATATATTGGTGGCAAATCTGAGAATGATTGCTTTTTCTAAAGTCCTCCCGACTCTCTGCATGGCCGTTCAGCGAAACCAAACTATATACAGCTTCCCGAAGGAGCTAGATTGCACTATGACTGAATCGTTTTTGCTACATAATGTTATCTAAGGCCTACAAACTGACACTGTCCGATGACATTTCAAGTTTCTCAAACTTTGTTGTCCTTTTTAGACAATATATTTCAAAATCGAGAGCTTTCATTGCAGAAAGTTTGGAATTCTATGAAAGACAGTTTACAAAATAGCAATATAGCTGCTGGTGTTTCTTGATTATGTGGTGTCACATATGGTAATTATCCGATTTTGCCATTTCCAGAGCCCGGAAAAGTATACCAAACTGATTTATGAGCCAGAACTAATGCCTTTTATATTGCATTCTGCAGCGCGTTTCGCGCGCCGGAAATTTGGCTTTTTTGAGATCTGGAAAAATTAAAAAGGGTTTTTTCTGACCCGGGAAGTGGGGGCGGTAATGGTAGTAATAAAATTTTAATCTGCCGTACAGTAGGACTGACACCCCTTTTTTTCATTTGAGTTCGCTAGACACTAATATAGTGTTGTATGCACATACTGACGAAATAAGGCAACGATGTATGCTACCGGTATGTGCTGAGCTCAGTTTGCTGGTCCCATGCTGTTTCCGTAATTCCGTGCGGCAATGAATTAATCACCAAACTCGCCAATTGTGGAACACTTGGTCCACGGGTATTATCTTAAATTTGTGACATCAAGAACTGAAATCTATGACATAACAGAACAATGTAGGTTTTCACGTTTTTTTTTTCTTTAAAATGGGGAATAACTTTTCACTGACAGAGGGACTGATCCGGACATTTTCAGCATAAGGATTGAGCATAAAAAGAAACAAAATGTAGCACCATTTAGCATCTAAGTCCTTAGAGACAGCTAGCAATTTCAAACAGGGTAGAGCAAACATCCCTCTTTATACCCACTCGAAGGGCGGTGAAGAATTGTGACAATACATCAACCAAATCTTTACATTATATTGAGAAAATTGTCATCACTCTTTTTGTCAGTAAGAAACAGACTAAAATTCAAGTAAGTATATATATGAGCAATGCGTCACCAACAAGCAATGCAATGAGCAATCCTAGGTGGCCTAAAATGTGGTCAGCGTCATGCATTAAAATTCACTACGTGTAAACCATGACCTTGATAAAATTACAAAAAAAATGAGTGTAGTAGAAAAAGTGCAAACATGATCAATGTATTGAAAATCTGCAAGGAACCGTTACGTAGACCACCCTTACGTGTAGTATATCATAGAACAACCCGCAATGGGCTTTTCTGTGCAAGAAGGCGTCCATGCAGGGCATGTTCAACAAACAAACTTGCATTTAATTACCGGACCAATACAATATTGAGTTCACGAATGAGGGATTCAGACAGCTAGACGTAAATATTCACTCATTTTGTCTCCTAGTTTACTTTTAGCATGGTACTGCCAGTGGTGGAGCTGCCATATGGCCGGGGGGGGGGGATCGCCCCCCTCCCGACGGACCAAAATCGTCTGTCGGAGCCCTTTTTAGGTTTTTAGAACACTTTACTCTTGCACCATTATATTTTTTAGTATGAATTCCGTATCTAGAGAGCCAAGCAGACCATTTGTGTTGGCTATTTCTTGCAATGTACTTAATTAATGGCTATTTCAGAGTGGTCACATGATGTAAATTACGTCAATTAATGTTCCTTCTTGTACGTATCTTGATTTCCAGATTCCAAAAATGTACACCTAATGGTGATTTACTTCCATAACCTTTTCCCCTGTAAGATTGCTTGCTATTTGGCTCTGACAGGTTTAATCTTCATCTCCACAAAGTAGCTCATTATTACATTAGAATCTTTAATCGAGACCTGACAATACTACAAAATATAATGACCGACTTCATACTAGAATGTGAAAGAAAGCAATAGAAACATGGGCGTCCACAGGTGGGGGGGGGGGGGACTTGCCTTTCCCTGAAAAAAAAAACCTGAAAAAACAAAAAAGACATAAAGAAAAAGATGAAGAAAAAAACATCAACATTTTTTAACAGTTCACTCAGTGTTTTCCCTATCAATATTCGGTAAAGAAGCTTTAGAAATGCCATTTCCAGCGATCTAAGAGGAACTGTGGGCCAAAATTTCCCTGCGCACCGAGCCAACTCATGGTGGCGCGGAGCTTTTCCCCCTAAAAGAATTTTGCCAAAAAAATTTGTCCCCCTCCCTCGAATTTTCTTCTGCGGAAGCCATGGATAGAAAATTTAAACATGTTTTAATAGAAAAATTTTGGGAGGAGAAATGGCAAACTAGTCTTCTACCAGGTGCGGAAAATCAAATGGAAAGTCTGAAAAGCCGTGGCTTCGATCGTGCTGAGGCTCAGTGTATTTACTCCTTTGAAGCGCCCTGCAGACCATTTTCGCCCCCTCTGACTGAAATCCCTAGCTCCGCAACTGGGTACTTCAGCCTACTTCATCGATCATGCCATCATGTAAGTAGACCCATAGTCTAGGGGCCAGGGCAAGAGAAAGGGAGTGGACTCATCCCATCGTTTTCAAGTGCATTTACCCGCGAAAATTTTGGGTGAAATCATATCGTTCCCTTCCAGTCCGACAAAATAGCCTAGTATGCGGCAGATTAAAAAAAGGAAATTCTCAAACGCTAAGTTTGCATAGAAGAACTCATGAAATTTGGAGAGTTTTGAGTCGAAGCAGGTAGAACCCATATGACCACTAGATGTCACTTTGTAACTACGACTAGAAATACTAAATGAGCAAAAATAGCACGCGGACTTCGCAAAAACAGTACTACGAGAAATATAAGTAAGCCAATTGCAAACAACCCCTTGGCATTGTTAACAGAAATATCTCTTCTAGGCACCAACAAACTGGGTCAACCCTTTTGAAAATTTCTGGAAACGATCCGTTTCCAACGAATAATCGCTGCCCATGTAGTCGTTCCCGCACACCTAATGCATCACATTAACATAAACACGGATTACCTTCATTCCCCAGAAAATTCACATTTTTTTACACAAAATCTGAGTTGCAATAAATAAGCTTAGTCTTGATGTGTGGTGATGCAGTAACTTGTCCAAGGGAGGGGGGTGGGGAGGATAAACCATCCCCACCTCTAAAGTATTCACAGATATCCACCATTTTGGGAAATCAACTTGGAAGCAAAGTAACCATGACCTTTTGATTGTATACTGCAAGTAAAAATGTGCTTACGAATGCTTCAAATTTAGCACCATTTTGCATTTCAACCCTTTAAACCAGAATGTACAAATGCATTGAAGTTTCTATGATCAATACATATTCTATTCCAAAAAATACCATGATGGCTCACATCTTCTCTTTCAAATGATAAAGTAACATGAAGGGAAGAAATAATTTTGTGTGACCCCAAATGACCTTTGACGTTCACCAAAAAAGAAAGAGACTATCCCCGCACCGTATATCCATGTACCAAATATGAAATATATCCAAGTTTCTTACCTTGAGATAATGTTTTAAAAAGGATATCTGAATTTTTATCCAAGACTTGTTACAGTACCTACCTTGAGATATCGTGTCAACAAATTCTTTACGACTTTGACCCCTGGTGGCCTGTTATGAACTTCGACATCCACTAAAAATTACGATAGGGACCATTTTCCCACCATACCGTAACACATCCACATACAAGGTATGAAATCTTTCCAAACTTCATACCTTGGGATTAATGTTATCAAAGTTTTCAGACTCTGACCCCTGGTGATCCCAGATGGACCTCCAACAAAAACAAAAGTGGCCATCTTCTCACCATAATACATCAACACACCAAGTATGAAATCTATTCAAGTCCCCTGCCTTGAAATATTGTGTTGACAATTATTTCAGATCTGTTATGTTTCTTGTGATGTTTATCTCAGATAACCTTTGACCTCCACCATAAACATTGGAGTAATTCTTCCTCATAATATGGGGCATCTATGAACCAAGTTTGAAAACTATCAGATGTTTCTATCTGGAGAAAACGTGTTAAAAGAATAGTCCACAGCCCAATTTATTTTTGATATGTTAGAGACGAACATATCCTAAGCATCCTGGTCAAATTTTTATTCATTTTCCATGTTCATGCAGTTCTCAAGATATTAGCTGTTGAATGAGTCAACATTTCTACACAAGGGACATGATGTCATGGATTCACATCGTTGGTCAATGTTTTTTTAGTTATAATTTACCACTTATTTTATGCAACTAAACTGTGATATATTGACACAGTACCATAGGTGCATCCTGAGCAATGGAATTTTAAAAACTTTATATGCCGAAGGGGCAAGATAGCATTCCTAATCAGCTCAAGGTCAAACAAATATGATGAAAAATAAAGAAAAACAAAACACTGGACAACAAGGTGAATCCATGACGTCACACCTGCTTGCTTCAAGTTCACTTTTTAGTTGCGGTGCCTGCCTTGCAGGCAGCACCGCAACTATTGCAGTTACTATCGCGATGTCAATTTCTGACTTTTCCGGCACTTTATTTCTATCTCCTTCTAGATGCTTTGTGGTATCGAAATACGGTTTAGTGCAATTTGTAGGGATGGTACTTCTCTTTCGTGTTTTTAAGTTTTGGTGAAAATATGACTTTCGTGAGAGTGTAAAATTGGGGTTTTTTCATGTAAAATTTGGAAACGTGTTCTATTTTTAGTAACAATCTTGCGGAAAAACCAGGTCCGTATGTACTCGGGGGAAAAGGTTGTTTGTTAATTTAACACAGCGCCATCATTTTGGTTGTTTTTTTTTTTAATTCATTACAGATTGGTGTTTGGTGAATTTTGAGTATTTATATGAGGATTTCTTTGTAGGGATTTATTCTTTTCAAGTGGCATGGTCGGGGTTGCGGTGAAGTAAAAAGTTTAACAGTTTAGAGGAGTTTTGTTCACTGTTTTTGTGACTTTAAAGGGCTGAATTTCTCACACTAACGATAATATTCACAAAGTAAGTTTCTGTTGGAGGGAAACATTGTTATTGGTCAGTTGGCAGGTAAATATTATTTGCATGACTTGGCGAGTATTAATATTTGTGTTATATCAAGGTGTCTGGTTATGGTAAATTTGTTATTTTAAAGTTTAAAATTATGTGGAGAATATTACAATGCCTAAGAAAGGCCGTTCAAAGATTTTTAATTTAGAAATGAAAGGTTGGTAACAAAGAAAAAGAAAGTATGGGGGTGAATTTCAAGATAAAAGTTATGAAGAGGAGAAAAATGATGATATCAGAGTTGGGAACAAACCAAAAAAAAGTTCTAGTGAATGTGAAAAAAGTCAGAGGTGTGATGATGGGGAAAGTAGGGAACATGACTATCGTGAGGTTTTATTTATACGTTCCGAAAGATCTACATGTACATTTTATTTTTTCGTTGTTGATACCTGCTGGAGAGAAAAAATGTTTAGGAAGCTTGTGTAGATAGTTTTAAACATGGTTTTGTGAAAACCAGGGGGTTTGATTTGCCGTCTATTGAAATAGGAAAATGTGTTTCGGTTGAGAGTAGGCCGATTCGTGTGAGAAAAGTACGTGGGGATGGTAATTGTTTTTTCGGCGTTTGGCATTACTGGTTACAGGGGTATAGATAATCATTTTTATTTAAGACAAGTCATTGTAAGTTCATTGTGTAGTTAATCGGGAAAAACGTGACATTTATTTAGTCAATACAGGTGGAGTACATTATGACGTAGTGTTGGAAATAGAAGATATCTGGACATGAGAGCAGCGTTATAGAGAATTGGTTGAAGAGGGGTTGTGTTAATGAACATAGTGAAGAATTTTTCGGTGTTAAATGTAACATATTGAAAATAGGAGACATTTTATTTGAAGAGGAGCGTAATCAAATGTCAATGCAAAGTTATGTGAAGAGAGCAGATGTTTGTTTAAATGAGGGGAGTAATCATATATTAGTGAAAGGGTCTATGGGAGTGACTGAAGATAGGTATAAATGTTGGGAAAATAAAGGTTTTGTGATAAAACGTAGTGTGGGTATTGCAAGTGATAGTACTAAAATGATGCTTAGAGAACAAATACGTAAGCGTCAATTTAGAAAAGAAGAGGAGAGTCCAATTAGAGAATTGCGACATCGCTTTTGGAATAAAATTATGGCGGGGCCTACATATGTTTGCTTTTATTGTGAGCAGTTATGGTATAAAGAATTTGCACTGTGGGTGAATTTAGTTAGATTTAGTGGAAATACTAATATTTGTAAGCAGGAAGAAGGTACAGATAAAGGATGGGTCTGTAAAACCTGTTTAAAATATATAAAACAAGGTAGAGTTCCGTTATTAAGTCGAGATAATAATATGAAAATATATGAGATACCAGAAGAATTGAAATTACATCGTCTTGAAGAAAGGTTGGTCGCTTTGCGAACACCTTTTATGCAGTTGCGTGAGCTTCCTCGAGGAGGGCAATTTAGTATTAAGGAAAATGTTGTTAATGTCCCGTCTGATGTGGTGACAACAATTATAACTTTACCTATAAGACTTGAAGAGAGCCAAGTAATTCCTGTCAAATTTAAGAGGAAATTAAGTTATAAAACGGCTGTTTTTTCTGAAAATGTTAGGCCTAGAAGTGTTGTTCTTGCTGCTCGTTGGCTGATAGAAAATAAGGATATCAAGACACACAACAATGACTTAGGAAAGGAAGACACGTTTTGAAAAGGATAAACATCTTCTGGTAAGTGGGTCTGCTGCCCCTCTTTTACTAACACCACCATTATTTGCCTACACGATGTTGACTTCGTGCTAGGAGGGCCTGTATAATAGAGTAGTCAGGTTCCTGTCTTTTGACTCATTCAAAATGCCGTTTTGCATCGCGGAAGGATATATTGCAAAAAATGCCTGAAATAACTTCAATTTTCTTTGAATTATTACTTCGACTACTTTCCTACCACACAGAGATCACAAATTGAACACATCTCTTCACTAACATGGTCTAATCTCCCTCCCCCCCCCCAAAAAAAAAGTTTTTCTAGGGTGTTAAATTCGTAGGGTAACCTCCTTCGGTGGGACCCCCTTTAATTGGTGGTGTGCTACCTTTTGTCTTCACTGCAAAGTCATACATATCACTCATCCGTGTCCGTGAAAAACCATTGGGGTCGTCCCATGGTTGCATTGACAGAAGAACTATATTAAAAAAACTCATAGCATGGAGCTGCCTTTAGTAGCAGCTCCCCGGTATTAGTCCCGTTCATATACGTCACTAGTATCCCTTCCCCAATTATTTCTAAGTTCAGCATTTAATCAAACTTGAACGATATTGTCTTACACAAATCATAGTGTCGAACCATCCAGTAATCAATCATAAAGATACATTGCATCATTTTTACGTCCTATAATGAAACGTGAATACCAAAATGTCGATGTTTATAATTTATAGCTATTAGCTGCGATTCGTCTGTCATAACGTATTAACCAGACACGTTTCTTATTACATTCTATAGCAAGGACTTTTTGTCGCTTCTTTCCTTTTACTACGGAAGAAAATATTGTCATTGTAGTAAGTTTATGTATGGCCATGACTCGCCATTGATGAAACGATTACCTAATGAAAGCAATAAGTAAGACAGTTCTATGAATACGAATAAACTGTCGAGTAAAAGATTCCGTAGAAGACGAATTTCATCATTCCAACAATCCGTCTGCAAATATTGTAGTTTGGGGTGAAAAGTTTGGCCCTTTAATACGGGAAGTTGCAACTTTCTGCTTACTATAAGTTGACCCTTATCAGCTTATGTTATGTGACGTAGACACTAAATTTAGACCGTGCACAGAGGGTCAAATTGTTGGTTTTCGGACGAAGATTTGAACATTTCAAGACATTTCGCAACTGTAAATTTCTAGCTAAGTGGCTCGTTCGTTTCATCTCTTTGCCCTTTTCGGAAATGGAAAGTTCGCAAGATATTTATGAGCTAATTATTCTCTAGTTTGTTATAATTATGTCAGGGAGTTGTGGTGTTATCAGGAAAACGTTTAACTTATTCATCATAAAATCCATTTTTTCTCTTTCAAGTGATTTGTTCAACTATTGCCAAATACGGGCAATGGTTATGAGAATCGGGTAATCTGATTTTCGATAATTTAATGATGTAGGGTGAGAATGTCTTCCCGTAAGTCTGCTTGAAAATTCATTCCAACACACCGTGTAACGTGACAATTCTGTCAATAAGTGTTACTAATAGAAGAAAAATCATCTACTTCATTTCATCCAATGGTAGTGGTACATTTTATCTGATTCTTCTGATCAAAATAGCGACTGCTATAAGATCCCCATAGGCCTTAATTTTTTCAAAAGTAAAATCATATATAGCAGGAAGTTGGGGCACACATTTTTTTCAATATATATTGAATTTAGCCAGGAGTCGCAATAGAGTAAAATTCATTAGCATGTTTTCAATTCCGGTTTGTAGTTTCCCCGAAATGATGCGGGATTCATCGATTGGCAGTCATTTTATCTGGTAATTTTCTGATCAAATAGCGACTGCTTAGATCCCCCTATAAGTCTGGGAAATGTCATTTTCGGCTGTCTCAGGGGTCCGATTTTTCAAAATTTTCTGTTCGCTTCGCGCCAACCAACGGTGAAGTTCCGCGCAGACAGTCTTCCTAGCAGCATTTTAGTTTCAAGTGAACAATTTTTGTGCAAACAGATCCTCGAATTAGTGACTTCTAAGACCCCCTATAAGCAAAGGTTTTGCCTATCTGAAGTGGTCAGGTTTTTCAAAATTTCCTGCACGCTTCGTCCCAACTTATGGTGGTGCTCCACTTACACCGCTTCATAGCAGAATCTAAGTTTCAAGTGATCATTTTTTACAAAAGGAAACTGAAAATAGCGAATGCTTAGATCCCCATATAAGCCCGGGAAATGCCATTTTCAACTGTCTGAGCGGTCGGATATTTGAAAATGTTTTGTACGCTTCGCGCCAACTAATGGTGGCGCTCCGCTTAGTCTTTCTGGTTGAATTTTAGTTTGGAACGAACGTGCGTTTATCTGCAATTGAAACTTAAAAAAGCGACTGCTTGGATCCCCTTTTCAAGCCTGGGCAATGTCATTTTTACTGTCTGAGGGGGACGGATTTTCAAATTTTCTGGACGCTCCGCGCCAACTAGTGGTGGCGCTCCGCTTTGACTGTCCTACAGGCAGAATTACATTTCTTGGGCAAAAATCTTGTGCCCCAAAAGTGAAATGCTCCCCTACGCCCCTGGAAATACTTCACTCAGGCGTGCACTGGAACAGCTGCTTGCAACATTCAGCAGGATTCCGGATTTGCGATCCTAGGATACATAGTTCAGTGGAGTAATGAACTGAGCTAATCAGTATCTCAAAAGGGTGTTTGAATCATAGAAAATAAAAGATTTTCTCACCAGAATCAGAGACAAATAAACCTGGCAAATGCCATTTCTAGCCATCTGGGAGGTTTTAAAATCCAAAATTTTCTTTGTACCCTCCGCGCCAACTGATGGTGGCGCTACGCTTAGATAGTAAACTCCAGCCACCCCCCTACAAAAGTATCCAGCCCTCCATGGACCCCTACCAGGGCTTTGTCCCCTGAACCCCATCAGGGGCCATTAAAGAGGCCCCCTGGACCCCAGGCTGATTGGGCCAACAGTCTAAACCCTGCATAAACATGGGCCGATTTTCCTAAATTTTTAGCCAAATCGTTCGTTCATTTCATCTCTTTGCCTCGAATTGACCATTGATTTAATTCACTATGCACCGACCTAAACAATGGTCAGACCATTGACCTCCCACTTTGGTAAAAATTTACTAATTTATGGTCAGATCTAACGATTGATTGGTCAATTTTTGACCATACTATTGAGTCGGTGCATAGTTGACCATTAGAGTGCACTCTGTGGTATTAAGGTTGGATTCAACCTCTCTGAAAGAAGGATGATTATTCTAAACAGAGCATCACCATAGGTTGGCGCGAATTGTACAGAAAACGAAGTAGCCCATGAAGGGAAACCTCCTTGAATATCCTGTTTAAAAAGGCAAATATACTTCTTTGTTACAGTAGTAGAGTCCATGCTCAAAGTCCAAAAGCTATAAGTAGCTAACAGTCGTCAAATCACCTTAAAAGTATAAGACGGCTTGGTTTGTCTGCACCGCAACTCGTCTAGACGTTCGTCTTGTTATAGCAAATGTGCCAACTTCACCCATGTTCAAGAGGAACATATCCTAAGCATCCTTAGGATATGTTCCTCTTAGCATTGCTACAGTAATGTGCACTCATTCAAATATATTTAGCAGAGATGTATAATATCCTGGAACTGTACATTTTATGCTGAAAAATTGAAATGGTTATCAAATATTAAAACAAAAAACTCAATAACGATACTGTTACACTAAAAATAATTATTGTAAAGCGTGGAAACTACAAAGCACGAGCAATTAAACAGCTAGATGCATGGAGATCAGTCTTATAACAAAAATGTTTCTAACCAGTCCCAACAAAACCAGTTTTCCTGCCTACTACTTTCCTACCTAGTTTTCCTAACATCAACCTCCCATCTCTTATTATCTCATTGAAACCTGTTGGTGAAGAGCACAACTTTTGAAGGCTGAGATCCATTCTCTAAAATCCTGTTTAGAAAATTAACTGTGAATAAACTCTGTCACAAGACAATGGATGAGCAAACATCTTGGTCAGCCCAGACAAGATCATCTTCATAGTTATTTTCAGCTTGATTTGGCAGAGGCTTGAAGCCAAAGACAAAATAGCAAACTGAATACACAATTGCATTATGGGGAAAAAAGGAGTATATATGGGTTGAAATGACACTTTTCTTTTGTACAACTTTTTGACTTCTTTAACTAAGTTATTAGCCTATCCGGTTAGCAAGTTAAAATTCTGACTGCTTGAATAATTATACAATATGGTATAAACTACAAGATATGATACAAATGTAAAACCTACCAAACATGGCCATGTTGAAAAAGGATTTCAGCTACAGCTACAGTATCAACTAGCTAGTGTGATAATATCCCAACACATGTTATGTATTGAGATAATTACTAATGGCAAAATTCTCAATATAAATTTGATGATCTGTGTCACATTAATATGTGATAGACTTCAGGGACATTTTTGCCTTTAAATCTAAGTGACAGTTGAAAAAGCTAGTCTCAAAATGTGCCATTTTTATTTAGCCATTGCATCTACAAAACAAAAAAATTGTACCATGTTTCATTTTTTCTTTCGACAAGTGCCGTTTCCGACCATCTGGAGACTGCAGTGTGTAAATCAAGACAATTTTCCTGTACACTCCATGCCAACTAATTATGGCACTCCACTTAGATAGTTCTGCTGTAACTCAACCCCCATGTTTTTCATTATGCCACAAACTGACCAGGGCCCCCTTCTGGAAAATCTTGAATCTGCCACTGGCTAGAAAGTAGGTTTCCTGTCCTTTATTTCTTTTCTTTTGTTACAAGGAAATTTGGGAAAAGATGTCTTTTAAGTCTGAATATCGCAGAACTGCTCGACCTCCTGTTTCAGTAGAGGCCGAAAATAACCAAACCTACAAGTGTGGTGACTCAAAAGTATAGGGGCATGAGTGCTGACCACTGTTCAATCATTTTCAAAGTCAAATTAATCAATCATTTTTAGTAATGTAAAAACTTGTTATTTTGAATCATTTTAAATCTAAGAAGTATCATTCATCAATAATTTAACATACATGGAGCAGCATTTGCTTCAAGTGGAGCTGTAAGTGTAAGCCTGCTCCCATATGCCTATGGATGCCCACAGATCACCGCCCTTGACTGCAAAAGGTATCCGATTACATTCAGTCATACATAATTGTTGGAGAGAATGTCAATCAAAGCATGGTGGGGTCTTAGTTTTGTAGTTGGTGGGGTCTTAGTTTTGTAGTTGGTAGGGTCTTAGTTTTGTAGTTGGTAGGGTTTTAGTTTTGTAGTTGGTAGGGTCTTAGTTTTGTAGTTGGTAGGGTCTTAGTTTTGTAGTTGGTAGGGTCTTAGTTTTGTAGTTGGTAGGGTCTTAGTTTTGTAGTTGGTAGGGTCTTAGTTTTGTAGTTGGTAGGGTCTTAGTTTTGTAGTTGGTAGGGTCTTAGTTTTGTAGTTGGTAGGGTCTTAGTTTTGTAGTTGGTAGGGTCTTAGTTTTGTAGTTGCTGGGGTCTTAGTTTTGTAGGGTCTTAGGTCTTAGATCTTAGGTCTTAGTTTTGTAGACACCCAAGTGTAAAGGTATAACATAACATAACATAACATAACATAACAGGTTGAAGGGCAAAGGAGGGCCAAGGCCCCAGAAGATGCCCTGAAGTCCAAGCCCTAATCAAAAGTCAAACCACCAAAGCTTGACAACAGCCCCAAACAATCAGATTCTACCACAGCCATGGAAAAACCTGTCAATGTTAACCTTAAAGCAGTGAACTGAGGGGGAGTTAACTACCCAATCTGGTAGACAATTCCACTCGTTGACAACTCTATGGGAGAAACTAAACTTCCTAATGTCAAGCCTTGCAAAAGGCTTTTCAAGCTTTTTACAATGCCCACGCACCCGAGAATTACCTTGAACCCTTAAATAACTACAAGTCAGAAGGGGATTCCTTTCACAAAGGAACTTGAAAACCTGGAGCATGTCTCCCCTAATCCTTCTCAGCTCCAAGGTGGTAAGCCCAAGATGTTTAAGCCTAGAATGAGGCAAATTTCTCACCTCAGGAATGAGGCGAGTGGCTCTCCTCTGAACCTGTTCTAAAAGAAACTTGTCCTTTTCGTAGAAGGGACTCCAAGCCTGAGCTGCATAGTCAAGATGGGGTCTTACCAACTGCTTATACAAATTAAGCACAATATCCTTACTAGTTGATGAAATTCCTCTATGGAAATTCCTCTATTCCTATATGGAGCTTGTGTCCCCCCCTCCCCCCCCACAAAATCCCCCACAATTTACCTGGTCTGGGATCTAACCGCCCGTGTACTTACCTCACCGATAAGGAGCCACTTAGATTTTTCGAATCTATAAATGCTGAAAATGTGCTTAAATAACATAACATAACATAACATAACAAGTTAAGGCAAAGGAGGATAAAAACCCCACCAGATGCCCTAGAACTGACCCAAACCAACACCTAATCCAAACAAAAACTAAACAAACCCAATACAATCAGATCCTAGCTGCCACTGTCACGGTAATACTTGTCGATGTTAATCTTGAAGCAATTGACTGAAGTGGAATTAACAACCCACACAGGGCTACTGTTCCACTCACTGACAACCCTATGAGAGATCGCAGCTGAACTTTCTGATGTCAAGTCTAGAGAAACATTTTACCAGCTTCTTATTATGGCCACGAACTCGGGAATCAGCACAAACCTCTAAGTAGTAACAGTTAGACAGAGAATCATTACCAGAAATTAAGGAAATTGAAAACTTGCAGCATATCTCCCCTAACCCTTCTTAACTCGAGAGAAGTGAGTCCTAGAAAATTGAGCCTATCAAATGCCGGAACTTACATGACTCACAGCCTTAGTGTAATTTCTTAGAAGTATATGCTCTAGGCCCAAAAACAGGAGCGGCACCAGAATATTCTGATAGTGAGGTACGTGAGTTGAGTGATCCTTTCTTCACTTTTCCGTTCTCTTTCAGCCTTTTCTAGCACTGGCAAATATATGACGAATCCGGACAGCAAAGTGACGGGCTGATTGATTTCAGTTCGGCCATATGCTGGGGTCTATCGCACCTTTTAATTTTCAATTTCCTTGCCTACGTGTCTCATGGATGGTTTTACACTGGATTGTATCGAAACCTTATCAATTTCACTGAATAAGGAGGTTTAAAATTCACGTAAACAATAAATGAAGACGATTTAAGGCTCATGGACCCAACTAAATACAAACGCTGATCGCAAAGAAAGGGAAAGGGAAAGGGAAAGGGAAAGGGAAAAAGGATCTATCTTGAGATATCGTGCAAAAAAGGATTTTGATGTTTGACCCCATGTGACCCCAAACGACCTCTGACCTCCACCAAAATAGATAGGGTTCTTCCTCACTTCATAACGCATCAACATATCAAGTTTGAAATAAATCCAGCTTTCCTGCCAAGAGATATTGTGTAAACAAGGATTTCGGAATTTGACCCCATGTGACTCCAAATGACCTCTGACCGCCATCAGAATTAATAGGGTTCTTCCTTACATTATAACACATCAACATGTAAAGTTTGAAATTAATCCAAGTTTCCTATCCTGAGATATCGTGTAAACAAGGATTTGGGGGTTTGACCCCACGTGACAACAAATGATCTTTGACCTCCACCAAAATCGATAGGATTCTTCCTTACATCATAAAGCATCAACATATCAAGTTTGAAATTAATCCAAGTTTCCTCAGGAAAGATAGGCTATCTTGAGATATCATGTAAACAAGGATTTCGGGGTTTGACCCCCTGTGACCCCAGATGAGCTTTGACCTCCACCAAAATCAACAGGATTCTTCCTGTCAGTATGGGGTATCTGTGTACCAAGTTTGAAAAATTGTCAGATCTTCCCTTCTCAAAATATCGTGTAAACAAGAAAAGTCACAAACACACACTCATACACACATGCACGCCATCATGAATGCATGGCTTTCTCTTTTCATCGAAACCAAAAACCACTGATTCAACTACCAAGAGCTTATCTACTCAATATGACCAACCTACACATTGAATATGAGCAAAGTCACATGTACCTTTCTTGAGATATTGTGTTTAAGACATTTTGACCATTTGACCTCTCATGACCCCAAATGACCTTTGACCTCCACCAAAAACAATAGGGATCATCTACGTAATATGGCCAACCCACACATCAAATATGAGATAAGTCATACTTGCTCTTCTTGAGAAATCGTGTAAACAAGCCATCACTAAGGAATTTACCATTTGACCTCTCGTGACCCCAAATGACCTTTGACCTCCACAAAAATTGATAGGGATCATCTACTCAATACGACCAACCTACACATTGAATATGAGCATAGTCACATGTACAGTTCTAGAGATATCATTTTTACAATATTTTGACCTTTTGACATCTCATGACCTCAAATGACCTTTGACCTTCACCAAAAACAATAGGGATCATCTACGCAATATTGCCAACCCACACATCAAATATGAGATTTGTCACACTTACCCTTCTTGAGATATCGTGTAAACAAGCTATCACTAAGGAATTTACCATTTGAGCTCCACGAATATGGATTATCTACTTAAAATGAACAATCTATACACCAAATATGAGCATTGTCACATTTACAGTTCTTGAGATATCATGTTTACAATATTTTGATCTTTTGACCTCTCGTGACCCCAAATGACCTTTGACCTCCACCAAAAACAATAGGGATCATTTACGCAATATGGCCAACCCACACACCAAATATGAGATATCTCACACTAACCCTTCACACACACACACGAACACACGACATCACCAACGCATAGATTCCTTGCCTGCCTTCGGCAAGGAATCAAGATGATGATCTGTAAAGAAACCAGAATGCAAAAATGCATTGAGGTTTCAATGATACATAAATGTTCCGTTTCAAAGAGGCCATCATGCACCATTATCTTCTCATTCAAATGTTATACTAGCATGTTCAAAAAATAATTTTGCCATTCCAGATGACCTTTTGACATCCATAAAAGCCATACATAGCTAGAATGACAAACAACAGACAGACAAATGGACAATTAGCTATCTTGAGAGATCACGTTTAAAAAGGTTTCCAGGCTTTGACCTCTGGAGACCCCAGATGACCTTTCATCTCTGCCAAAAACTATGGGGACCATCTTCTGACCGCAACGCATCCACATACACAAATATGAAATCTATCCAAGTTTCCTATCTTGAGATATTGCATAAGCAGAATTTTCAGACTTGGACCATCAGTGACCCCATATGACCTTTGACCTCCATCAAAAACATTATGTACCATTTCCTGACCATAACCCATCCACATAACAAATATGAAATCTATCAAAGCTAGGAAACCTGAGATATCACATAAACCAGGTTTTCAGACTTTGGACCCCTGGTGACCCCAGGTGACCTTTGACCTCCACCAAAAACAATAGGGTTCTTCCTCTCAATATGGCACATCTATGTACCAAGTTTGAAAACTGTCACACATTCCTATTTTGAGATATCGTGTTAGCAAGCAAAGTGTCACAAACTACACACACACACGCACACACACACACACATACATACATACATACATACACACGTACGCCATCATGATTGCATTGGTTTCTCTTATCATCGAAACCAAAAAGTTGATGAGCACTTCAATGTGAGTTTTGGTGGGGTCCAGGGGGCGAAGCCCCCGGAAGCTCCTGGGTTTTAGCGTGTTTTTGAGGTGTTAAAGACGTTATTTAAGGGTAACTTTATTGACTTAACACTGGTCTAAAAATTACCTCCGGGCTAACTTCAAGTAAGACTTTCGGTAAAAACCACTGATTCAACTGCCAAGCGCGGATCTGGCTGACACTTTGAAAAAGGGGTAGATGATCTATAGAAAGAAAGTTGATGGGCACTTCATTGTTAGTGTTAGTGGGGGTCCAGGGGGCAAAGTCCCTGGAAGCTCCTGGATCTTAAGCGTGTTTGTAAGGTTTTAAAGCTGTCTTTTAAGGGTTGTTTTTACACTGTCCTAAAAATTACTTACAGGGCAATTTCGAGTAGGATTTTATTTTTGGTAACAACACAAACGTTAGTGAAATTACTCTCAAGAGCGTATCAGGCTGACAATTTGAGGAATAAGCTGCACTAGAAAGAGAAAGAAAGGCAGTTGATGGGCAATTAGATGTGATCCTCTGAAGGAAAAATATAGGCCTAATCCTGCTTGAAGGGTTACCAGAGCTGTGCGCCACCTCCAATTGACATAGTCGGAAGTGTGAAGAAAATTTTGAAAAAACGTAACCCCTCAGACAGCCGGAAATGGCATTTCCAAGGTTTTTTGTGATATTTTCATTTGGAAAACATGAAAATTTACTGCATTTTCTTTTCAACAGAGGAATCGAATCCTAAACTAGAACAGCAATGCTGTTGTAGCTCACACATTCTCTCTTGTCTGTAAAAAATAGCAACTCAACAACCAACTTTTATTACTTCTTCATCTGTTTCCACAAAACCTCCTTACCTTAACAATGGTAAATAACAGGTACAAAATGACCAAAGAACTCAAAACCCTACTGCAAAATCACAAGGTATGCTAAAAGTCCCCCTCCCTCTTTTAAAAAGTGCAAACTTTTACATCAGAAAGAAAACAACCTAATTGACAGATCTACAAATACTACTGCGAAAGTTTGTAAAATTAAGGAAACCTGTTGGGCTAAACAAACTTAATTAGGAGCATTTTGGAAAAAAATCTAAATATGTAGAAGGTATCAAGCATATTTTAAAGTACTGCAAAGTACATTTAGTTTCTCCTATAACTCCATAAGAAACACTGTGTGAATTTGCACTGGTAAAATAAAAACATGCATCGCTCCTCAAATGGCTCTCCTACTGCACTTGAACTCAAAGAATTATCACAATTACCTGCCTTGACCAACTTGATTGATCTAGAAACAGAACGGATGTCCCCACCACATTAAGCCTATTTCCTTTCATGTAGGCTACACTTGACCACAGAATTGCTTCCAATTTTGTGTGTCAAGCATCCCTAGCTGCTCAGTCCATGAAGCTCTCTTCACAATACAGTGCTATTATCCCAAGACACTGTGATTTCAGAAACCACTGATCCGTGTCCACAGGTGAGTCAGACATCAAACAACAGTCTGCTTGCAAGGCATTTGCAAGACAGCAATTGAACACACAACCAAGTAGCTGCAGTCAGCACAATGAATAAACAGCTAACTGTTAAGCAGGCACAATGAACTCTGCTCTACATAAATAGCTAAAAAATTATGCTTAACACTCCTACATTGGAATGAAAGTAGGTGGGTTATAATGCTGTACTGACAAACAATCATATACCAAAATTTCAGAACCAAATCTCCACAAATGGAAAGGGAGCATGCTTTTGTTAAAAAGTTGACGCCATCTGGCCCATTTTATAACCTCACACATGTACTGTGTACAGGTGTGAGCTAAAAATTCATAGTCACACTCTGACTACAGAAGACATTTTTTTTGAAGATCTTAAATCTCAAATGGGGGGGGGGGCACATGATTTTTCAGGGGGGGGAGGAGTGTGCCCCCTGCCCCCCCCCCCTTGGCGACGCCACTGCATGACTCACATCCCTTATAGTTGATGGCTGCACAATTTCATTCTTCATTTTTCATGACTCAAAAGACATTTGATCTTCTTCCAAAGGGCAATTTTATTGGACCCCATGCCGTAAGGGGGTGGTCTTTGAGTTCCAACGGCGCCTCCGACATCGTTCGATCCAAATGTTTGAGAAGAATTCAATTATGGTATTTTTAGATTACGTGATAAATTTAATCATTGTAAAGAATATTGAAACTACCAAAAAAAGAAAAAAATAATGGTTTCACATGTTTTTACAGTTTGAAAACCTCCCACCTGTCTCTAACCTATACATCACAACTTTCAAATCGTAAAACAACGGTATTTCCGTCTTAAAGTCCTTCATATTTATGAATCACTCACGCACTTTGTCCTGGCACCAAAAAAGTATAACCTAGGCTATTACAAATGTCGACAGTATATATTCGCCCTTTCTTTTCTTTTTTTTGGGAAGGAAGAAATTTATTCATTGTAAACATATAAATATATGAATAGATGTACAGGGTTTTTCGTCATGAAGAACACAAAACAACCCCCCACCCCCCACAAAAGAAAAACTCACGAGAAAAAGGTACAAAATTTATAGTACGAGTGGGGTTCGAACCCACGCGGACATCTGTCCATTGGAACTTAAGTCCAACGCCTTAACCACTCGGCCATCGTACTCAATTAGGTAAAACATGACACCTTCTTGATATATAAACAAAATTCATAACCGACACCGCAGCCGACTATTAAATCAAGTTTATATTGTGGTCTATTTAGGAAATTCACGAAAGCTCCAAATTTCGGAGGTTCTAATATCGGCAGACGCTGTTTTTATGCTGTTAACGCCACTGTTTCCCCACATCATAGCCTAGGTACGAGTCTGTAATGTGAGTGCTAGGCCTAGGCCTAACGAGTAACGTTTATCTCGTTGCGACTGCTCTTTGTCTACCCAATCGGTCTGGCTGGGACACCGTAGCGGCAAAACCAACTATTTGTGCAAACATAATATTGTTTCAAACGTGTTCATTAACAGTATATAACTCTAAATCTCGAAATATATACTGAAATATCATTCGAATTATTCCTACAGTTGAGGCCACTATGTAAAAACCAAGACTCTTTTAGCGCCGACGGAGCAAGATGGACCACTCACGCCCAAACGCCTGAAATATGTAAAACGTCAAGAAGCTGTTTTCCGCCATTTTGGTATTCATATTCCACCACTGAGTAGTCAATCTTGCACCTTCGGCAATTCACCATCTTTGGTACAAACCATTGTGTGTAAAATTCAGCTTATTTGAAGTTACGAATGATTGGACCAACACATTAACAAATTTAAGGAACAGATTTATGTTTTTCTTCTTGAATTGAGGCATTCGATGTTGTCCCACACCAACGCCTCCTTCTTAAACTACGCAGTTATGGGGTAACTGAGAAAACCAAGCTTGAATCAATGGATTTCTTACAGGCATGTCTCAAGAAGTTGTTCTTAATGCATGGGACCAGGGAGGCGTTAGGGTGGAGACACAACAGCCCTATCTGTCACACAAATAGGTATAATGGTTGGTTCAAAGTTCGAACAGGTTCTAAATTCGAACACCTAATAAAAATCATTCATATATCAGCCATAAGACAGTATTTTCTTCAATTACTTAAAACACCATTAAGAAATAATTATGGCTCTATATGGTATGGTAAAACTGACAAATATTTTGCATTGATCAGTGAATAAATATTCCATTTGGTGTTTGAATTAAGAACCTGTTCGAACTTAGAACCAACCCTATACTTCAAAAATAGCAATTCCTATTAAAGCATCAAACTTTGATCGACGGTCTCTTTGTTCCTATTGTTAAGCCTTGTTGCCTCTTTCACACCCAATTAATCCTGAAACAATTGTCTTTGTTAAAAGATGCTTCAATCTGATGTTTGTTACCAACAGGTTTCAAACTCTAATCAAAAGTTTTAGCTAAATGACTGTCAATGAAATTTAAAATAGTTTACTCTCTTAATCTTGCAACGAATTTGATGAGTTGTCTACTAGCTATAAGCATTGTTAAGGGCTACATCATTTTATATAATTTTCGCAACTTTCTGTTTAACTCCTAAACACACTCGAAATATATTTAACGTTAAAATTCTCCAAAGAAATACATAGAAATTACATTTATTGCAACGAATAACAATGAGAGTGTATTAAATTTCATAAGTTTTCATGACGGCTGGCAAGGAAAAGTTAACGAGATTCAACGTAAGGGCCCTGTCACTAGAATTTTGACAATGTATCACTGATCCTAGTTGGTCTAGGTATTGAAATAAAATATTTGGGATGAAAAGGAAGACTATTCTCCGCGCAACAAACATTGCCTCAAGGAGTCAATAGAATGTTGTGTTTCCACCCTAACACCTCCCTGATGGGATACATTGAATTTCATTCTACCCTTACTTAGGCCAGTCACGTCAGGAGTGCGCCAAGGTACTAACCTGAGCCCACGCTTGTTCCTCATCTATAGGCTATAAATGATATTGAAAAAAAAAACCCTACAACTCTATCCGTCTTTTTGCTGATGAAAGTGCACTTTATACAAGGCTAATATTACATTCTTGGAGGATGCAGTTTTACTTTAGGACAGTAGCAAGTTTAAAGAGCAGGAGCAGTCATCCCAAATTGAAAAAGTGTGGTAGACTGCATGTCCAGTTTCATGATTGGCTGTTGGGAGTCATGTGACAATTTTTTTCTCTTCAAATGTGAAATTTACCAGAAGTAACTGCTTGGTTTACCTTATAGCAATAATCATAAAATGTAATCAATGATACTTTGAAGAGAAATAAGACAAAAATTGTGCTATGTAGCTGTTTCTTCAAAATAAATTTGGGGGGACATGCTCTTTACCTTTAAAGTGTGGGAGGGCACAGGTCCCCCCACCTCCGAAGTCAGTCGGGGGAAAATCACTCAGTCAGGGTTTGTAGTTCAGAGGAATACACTGAGCATTCAAACCTTAAACACCAGAAAAATGGCCAAAAAAAAAAAAGTCGAACTCAGATAGCACAAGTATGCCGCCGTGAGTCAGTGGCCAACAACCAAAGTGCAGAAAAGCAACAATAAAATTTAAAAAAAGGTTATCAAAGTCCACCCCAGTCATGCCCCCCCCCCTCCCACCTTTGAAATCCTGCATACGCCATACTGTTTCAGGAAGACCTATTTATGTTACAAAACTGGTTCTATCACTTGGCTAATTGGCATTTGATGTTTCCATGCAAGTGTAGGTTGAATCATACCAAAGACTCTGAAAAGGAACCTTCTGCCCTTGTGCGTGATGCTCTGCATAAGCAACGGAGTAGGGAAAACAAGCCAGTGAACCACAACAGGGAAAAAAGTCTGTGGCCAGCTCGACTTGAACCAATAGGTTGGAAACTGGGCCGTTAAACCACATCTAAATAACTAACCTAGACTGGCTACATTCATATGGGTTGTTGCTGCAAATTTTGAGTAAATTGCCACTATATTATTTCAAATTTAATGTTGATCTGTCACTATGGAGCCCTATCTGACGGAGTAATGGGAGCATATAGCCTGCCTAGATACACAGGGAGCTGCCACTGGCCTACATGTGCATGACATGATATGTGCATGTGGATCAATCCACTTGGCTATTACCTTTGTGGTTCTGGTTTGTGCAGCTGGCCTAAATGTTATACAAACCCATTTTAGCAACATTCCTGGAATGGCCCTCATAAACCTATTGCATGGGCAATGACAACTTGGGACAACTGAAATCTGCCTCAAATATTACCTCTTTTAGTTTCTATGCATGTACCAATCTAAATTTTCAAAAAAGGGGATAGGGTTCCCCGCCCCCTTAGACCACCCCCATATTTGTCTTCAATACAGATCTGTCCCATATCCCCCTATAACAGAAATATTGTTTGGTTACCCTAACAGAGATGGTGGCGTTGCTATCAAGGAGGGGAAGGGAGGTGGGAAGGGGAAACCAGTCTTTTTTTTTTTCAAATTGACAGTGCTTCATAAAGTATCCACATAGTATACATAAAAGGCATCAATTAAGCGTACTACATTGAGATACCAGGATAATGTCTATAAAGTCCCCCGTGTCAATAGTCCCCTGTCTCATTGGTCCCCTGTGCCATTGGTCCCTTAACCCTAACACTAACCTTAAACCCTAACACTAACCTTAAACCCTAACACTAACCCAGGGGACTAATGAGACGAGGACCAATGAGAGGAAATAATAAGTTGGGGGGGGGGGGACCAATGAGACGGGGGCTTATAGAGCGGACCCTCAAGATACCATGTAAATCGCGTTTAGAGATTTGGCCGTTGCGACACCCAAGATGACCTTTGACCAACTTGAACTATATGTAGGTTCTGCTCACTATATCGCATCCACAGAATACGTAACACAGAATACGTAAGACATTTGCAGCACATAATGTGTGTGACATTTGCAGTATCCAAGACTCTAACCATAAGAAATTGTGTAAACATGCTAATATTGAGGCTTAATTTGACCCCTTGTGACCTACGGCCATTGTGCACGATGCTCTGCATAAGCAATGGAGTAAGGAAAACAAGCCAGTGAGACACAACTGGAAACAAGAGCCCAAGGGCACTATGGTTCCTTGCATTTAAGTTACTGTACATGGTGAGCCTTCTGGCGGACTTCTGGTACGCGGAAAGGCTCACTCTGTATGCGTGTGGAAGAGACAATAATAACATGATGATCTTACGTTTTTACATGTACAACGTGTGTTTTTAGATGTGCAACGTGTGATTTTACATGTACATCGTAACATTTAACATGATGAACTTATGGTTTTAGTACATGATGGTGTAAATTTACATCATGATTGTATGAAGTTAGTACATCATCGTATATTTTTGGTACATGAATGTGTAATTTTAGTACATGAACGTGTATTTTTAGAACATCATCATATTTGGTGAGCCTTTTGGCGTGCCATTGTACCCTTCTCAAGATATTGGTTTTACAAGGTTTTGACATTTCGACACCCCATGACCACATATGATACTGTGTTTACAAGCAAAAGGGTCACACACACGCACACACACAATGTACATCACCATTGCAGAGAATCTTGCCCTCCTCCAGCAAAGAATCAAAAAGGCTGTGGTCAGCTTGACCAAACCCATATCAGTTAGAATATGGATCATTAAACTCCATCCAAATAACTATTGGAGAGCTGGAAAATCTAGCTGAGGTGAACATCATACAACCAGAGTGCATTGTATATGTACACAAGATTTGAATCCCTAATGATCGACCCAAGATGACCTTTGACTTCCAATTGGTTCTGCCAAACCAGAAAGCAAACATATTCCAAGTTTCAGTGATACAATATAACTTGTAACCCTAGTAGATGACCTTAAACTTCTGTACTGTAAACCATAATGAATATACAAAGATGAAATCTACCAGAGCTTCCTACCTTGCAATATTGTATAAATTAAAGTTTCAGACCTTGGGTTTGGGTGACCCGGTCATGCACTTTTACCTTCACCAAAACCCATAGGGATCATTCCTCCACAATTATGCATTTACATACAAAGAATTAAATCTACCTAAGCTTCCTACCTAGATATGTTGTGTTAACAAAGTGCTCAGGGTTTGACCCTGGGTGATCCGAATGACCTCTAACCTACACTAAAAGCAATAATGACCATGCACTTTCTAACCATAATGCATTCACATATTAAATTTGAAGTCCACCTAAGTTTCTCACCTTCGACACAGAATCATGTTATTGAGGTTTTCAGGTTTCGACCTTGGGTGACCCTGAGTCTAGTGACCTTTGACCTCTACACAAAAAATGTGGGGCGCCATTGATCTTCACACCACAACACATCAACAAACCAAATATGAAAACTGTCCACTTTCTGATCTTGAGATATCGTGTTCACAAGGTTCTTAGAACTTGACCCCTGGTGACTGTAGATGGTCTTTGACCTCCACCAAAAATGATAGGGACCATTGTCTTACTATAATGCATCCACATACAATATATGAAACCTATCCATTTTTTCCTATCTTCAGATTTAGTTAACAAGATTTTCAGAGTTTGACCCCTGGTGAGCCCAGATGACCTTTGACCTCCAACATAAACAATAGGGACTATCAGCTCACCATAATGCATCCACCTGCCATGTATGAAATCTATCCAAGTTTCCTATCTTGATATCATGTTAACAAGGTTTTCAGAGTTTGACCCCTGGTAACCCCATATGACCTTTGATA
This sequence comes from Holothuria scabra, assembly GCA_037179385.1. NCBI lineage: Eukaryota > Metazoa > Echinodermata > Holothuroidea > Aspidochirotida > Holothuriidae > Holothuria > Holothuria scabra. The sequence goes on from CM074201.1 coordinate 6,125,538, forward strand.
TCCACTACAATCAATATAGAGACCATTCTCTAACCATCATGCATCCAAATACTAATTATGAAATGTGTCAAACTTTCCTATCTTTATATCTTGTTAACATGGTTTTCAGAGTTTGACCTCTGGTGACCCCAGATAAAGTTTGACCTCCACCAAAATCGAAAGAGTTCTTTTTCTCAATACGGGACATCTATGTAACAAGTTTGAAAACTAAAAATATTATTAATGAGCAAAGTGTCACAAACATCACACACACATAAACATGCACACACATGCCATTATGAATGCATAGGTTTCTCTTATCAGCAAAACCAAAACTACAGAAATTTGCCATATACGACACCAGAGAATCAACTGGCACTGATCAACCATGATGCTGTTTCTCTAAATTTTCTTTCATAAAATTCAAGAACTTTTCTCCACTACAAGCTTTTAAATTTCAAGTATGCTGTATCTCTAAAAGAGTCCCCCAAAAAATTGGAAACCTTTTTGAGTTTTGTTCAAGAGCTTCAATCCGCAGGACTACTATAACATACTGTAACATTTTATAACAAAAATGTATATATTTAAGTAAAGAGTTGCTGTGCAATCTCAGATTCCCCAATAGAAAGGGCACTTTCTTCAATGCACTTCAAGCTCTCAACTTTCCTCACAGGAAACCCATGCAGGTTCTAAAATTTTTTGTAATACAAGCTCAATGTTTTCATACACTTTTAAAAAAGGGAATAATTTCCACCTGTACCAATAACTACTTTCCTAATACAGCAATTTCACACTTTAAAAAAATTGGAAATTTTAGTCCTACCCCCACAAAAATCATAATTTTGGTCCTACCCCCACAAAAATCATAATTGGTGAAAATATTGGTATTTTACAAAGCTGCCAAAAAGCTAGAGTGCCATATCTTACTCACTTCTTCCATAAATGTGGTCATACTGTTATGCCAGTGCTTTCATGCAGAAAATCACATTATCACTTTTCAACACCTTAAAGGCCTAATTCCCTAACCCCAAACAGTTCCAATTCTCCTAACTCACTTACTTAGACCCCTCCCATAACCTTCTAAAATTCATCTTCATTCAGACACAACCTCTCGGTTTATTGCTTCAGGGTGAGTATACAAGACCCCAATGTGTGACCAAAACAACCTCAGCACGATATGCTGTGTAATAAGAGCTTTTGAACTCTTCATTTTTTAAAATAGCCATCAATCAAAGAGGGTGAGAGGACTAGCCCTCTAAAAACAGCTCCTATTTTGTCCTGAGAAAAGCTTCCCTTACCACTAAAATACTTACAGTTTCATACAATGATCTTTTCTTGAAAATTGAGACTTTTGAGTCCAATCCACAAAAATTTTCCATCAACAGACATCTGTAGCACATCTTTTGTGCATGGGCCCATCAACCATTGCATAATTTTCCTTTTTGGATTAATCACAATAAACATATTCAAGACAGAATGCTCACAGAAGGAATTCAACCTTCTAGAGAAAGCATGATGACATAACATGTATCCTGCTAACATTGACCTTCTTGCAAAGACAATGCTACTAGAAGGTTTCCAACATAGGAAGGGTGCAGGGAACATTGGTAAACCTTTGGTTAACCTTTCAAACTCCAAGTTTTGGCAAGTTTTTTCACACAATCACCTTTAATCTGAACCTGAAAGAAGCAAATTTTCCCCAACCCTAGTTCCATCAGCACTGATACCATCCTCACACTCAATGCCACATTTTCATTGATGGATGTAGAATGAAAACTGTTAAAGTAGCCCTTCTTGATACATCTTTGACATGAAAAACATACACACAAATAATTATAATAAAAAACAAAGGAGACATTTCATGCATTAAAGTTACACCCTATGTACTTGAAACTCACAATGACTTATTTTCCTATAAATATGGTACAGTATGTATCTAAAATCATCAAGGCCAAGGGTGACATTGAGAGCATCAATTGATAGACCTGGGGATTTTTATTCAATTTTATTCATTTTGTCTGGTATAGACCTACACCTGATCCTTTCACAGATAAAGTCCCCTGGAAAAAAGGTTTAAACCATTTTGTCTGGTATAGGCCTACACCTGATCCTTTCACAGATAAAGTCCCCTGGAAAAAAGGTTTAAAAGGAAACTCCTGATGAAGGGGAGGGATCAATCTTGTTGCAGGACAGCATTATATTACAATGAACAAACAATGCACACTTGGCTTGCTACCATGAACTATGTGTTTGTTCCTGTGGTAGCTAGAATACCCACTTCTCACACTGGATATAGGCCCAGATTTCATTCCCAGGCCAATTCATACCACAGACATTTACAACTGTCATTGTCGGTGATGTTCTGCATTATACTGTAGCAATGGAGTGGTGCAAACAATCCAGTGCCCTGCAACAGGGTCCGCTCTATAGTCCTCCGTCTCATTAGTCCCCGTACGGGGTAGGGGACCAATGAGACGGGGGACCAATGAGACAGGGGACTATTGACATTATCCCCCTGTAACTGGAAAAGGCTGTGGACTGGGGGCCACATAGTTAAACCAGAAGGTGTTAAGGTTAGGTATAAAACCTAGCTGTACAACTAAACAACTTCACATACTTATGACAAATAGTCAAACTTGAACCATCCCCATGTATCCTACATACAAATAACTATATCATGAGTATTTATACCAGTTCAATCCAGTTTTCAAAACTTTGTGACCAGACACTTTTTGCCAAATTATGCACAAAACCAGTACAAGTCAAGACACCACAAAATTAACAAGCCTCTAACATCTGAAAGTGTTACAACAAAATGTAAACATTCTCAGTTAGTAGGTATCTGTGCCTAACAATCAAAGTGCTGTGTGTGGAGGAATGACACCTTCCTTGGAGCAAGTTTCCTGTGATCCTTTTCTGCACAATTTTTTGCAGTAAAAATACAGAAATAACGGTTTGGGCCATCCACCATGGAACCTATATATGAGACCTTTGGTAGAAGACCAACTGCTAAAATTTTTCTGCCCCATCAATATGTTCAAAGCTAGGGTATAAATATTTGGGGGAATACCACACTGTAGTTTTTAAAAAGAAAAACTTGAAATATGTTTTTTTTTTTCAACAGGAAATGTACATAATGAATAAACTGAACCGTCTGAGGACTGGATTCATGTTCTTTAACGCAAAAAACGATTAGTACAGATGGGGTTCGAACCCATGCGGACATCACGTCCATTGGAACTTAAGTCCAACGCCTTAACCACTCGGCCACTGTACTGAACAAATTCCATGTGAATATTTCACTACTAGTTCAATCTCAAGTCTTCAAAATGCCCTTCAAATTGAACAAAAAGTGATGCACTGGTTGGCAATATTGGGTAAATCAACTGACAGATGGTTTTTTTTCAGAAAACAAATTCTTGGAGAAAGAAATTAGCAGAAGAAGGAGGTCTATCTTAAAATTATTTTGTTCAAATGATCCAATCACAATATACCTACAACAACTCCCCACTATTAGTAGACTTCCTTGAAGCTGTTGCAATAGCTATTTTAAAACTGAGACTGCACTTCAACATTACTCTCGACCTAATGAATAAACATGATCCCAACAGCACAAATACTGTATGTCATTACTAACAAAACAGAAATAAAAAAGAACAGGTCTTTGTCATCAAAATTGGCAAGAATTTGTGTCATATTATGTTAACACCACCTGGTGAGTGTTTTTTTTTTCATTTTTTAACAGTCATACAGAACAACATCAACTGCGTCCAAATCTTTTGAGTTAATCTTTTCATTTCAAAATGTGGTAAATGATAAAAGAATATGTTGTTACATTTGTAATGTCAACAAATTATTCTTCATTGCTGAGAATTATTATTTTGAGCTTTTTCCCTAATTACTTGGATAACAACTTAGTCAAAATTGATGCACTTAAGTTTTGTGAAAATGGCTACAAATGGCCTAATTTCACATTGCAGATCAGGGGAAAGTACATGTTAACTCTGCATTTGAAGGAGACACATCATACCATGTATTTATACCTAACTTCACTGCAAAAACATCACTTCTAAGTTTGTTTCTTTCAATCAAAGAAATGGATAACTCTTCATCTTGTTTTCATCATGCATTTGCCAACAGAATCAAACTGAGTTTTAAACAGGAAAAAAAAACCCTTGTCACTTTACAGCAACACCCAGTGACACCTATGCATGGAAGGTATTCACACACACTCTAAAAACTTTGTGGCAAGACAAAGCAATACACATGACATCAGTATATGAGTATATAGTGGTGTGTATACTGAATGTAAATGCTGCAGGTTGATTTATTCTAACAATTCTGTCTACTGATTTAAATAAACTGCAAACAAACCAGCTTTTTTGGCGGGAAACACCCTAAACTATATTCATTCATTGACAATCAGCATGCTTTTACTGTTGTTGTAATGGACTATTGCACCATCCTGTTGCAATATATTACTTCAGAGCAGCTGTTTATGTTGAGACACTACAACCACAGGTATCAGCATCATGAACTGTAAAGAGGACTTCATACAATTAAATATATATCCCCCACCATAGAAAAAGGTTAGAATTTTCATCTATGATAAAAAGATACAAGAATGTTTCCAGCAACCACAAAGGATAAAGGAATATTATTTTATTTCCATGTTTCATGCATCATCCCTTCAAACAAATGGAATTCATTTGCTGATCACCCATTGGCTTATCCTTCAAAAATTTAAAAACTGGACTGTTCTATTCTCTGCTGAAGGGGTTTTTACACTTCGAAACAACATCATGTCTTTTTACACATGCTAAGTTTAATAGGTGAAAATAATACAATTAGGGTTAGATTCATACATCCCCTGCATGCTGTTACCTTATATTGAATAGAAAAGATGTGGACAGAATTCTTTAGAAGATACTATCAAAGTGAAAACTTCAGAAGGTATAAAACTAAATAACAAGAGCTGTAAAACCACTGACTCAAATTACCTGTTATGGTAGAACCAAATTACATACTGTGAAAACATTAGCAAATTTTTTTAGTGTATTTGAGTTGAACTCATATCAATTTTCAAGAGCCCATGTGTCCCATGCATTTCCTTGTTATTAACATAACATAAACATAACAAAACTAAAAACCCGCCAAAATTTGACTGCCTGCGCTAGCTTTATTCACCCTGAATATTCATTTCAATCATATCATTCCTGCTGAAGCAAATTTATCGTCAGGTAGTTCTATTGAATCCTCTGCTAATGGGAAGTTCCTTTGGACTGCTTTTCATCATATGGGTAAGTGACTATACTAACAACTGTTCAAATGGTCTACCAAAATTTCTCTTCAACATCCCTGGTCAATACATTTGGCTGAAGGACTTCTATGTTGCACAATATATGATGTGAATGTATAGTTTGCTTTGCTTTAAATTAAACATGATTACATGGAAAGTTTGCCTGAAGAGGTTATATTATAACATGTTTGACTTGGGAAGTCTATTGTTTCAGGCTGATTTAGCAAAAATATAATATGTTGGGTGCAGGGTTTAGGACTAGGAGCATGCAGTAAGGACTAGGAGCATGCAGTATTTGCATAAGGGGGCATGCAAATAGAAGCATATCAAGCTGAGAAGAAATGGCATTTCATGATTGTACTTGGAAGTAATGACTAACCTCATCTGAAGTTGCTGTTTGACATTGCATAATCCCCCCAGATTTAAGAAAGACCATGACATACATAACTTGTTGTTAATACGCTTTGCCAGTTAGACAGACATACACGAAGCACATAGTACAAATAAAAAGAGGTGCATACAGTGCACCTTTGCCTCATTGCATACTACAAGGAAGCCAAACATCATTGCAAAAATTTAAATACACATGCTTTTTATGCATTTGAGGAGCATTTAGCAGATTTATTTCTAGAAAAAGACATAAAACAAGAGCCCAATGGGCACTGTGGTTCCTTGCTGGATATTATAAGAACTGTACAGCCAGTCTGTGAAACAGAGCTAAGCAAAAGTTCATACTCAATGTTTGTAACATCTTCACAAGGGGTATTTTAGTACTAATTTTACATGAAATCAAAGATTAAATTTCTGTGGCCTTACTGACATTCAACTTTTGTAATGCTTGCTGATCCTTCATAAACACTACCTCATTTCCATATGTATTTATGCTTGTAACCAAATTTGATATTATCACCAATAAATGATACACAATGTGGTCAGAGAGAGAAAAACACCCCTTGTATTTCTCTCACGAGTTATTTTTACCTGCTCTCAAATAAAGCTTGCTGTTACTTTAAAACAATCTACCACTTGTCCCGTTTGCTACCTCTACACAGAAAACAGGGTTTATTCAGCAGTCAAGCAGAAAGTAAGTGATTAATGAAGTGTGACATAATAGAATGAGGATAAGGTTACCCCACAGAGCACAGCAGTATTAAAGAGACATATTGTAGAATCCATGCATTGCTTCCACTGGCAGAGAGACCAGTTTAATGCAGAGTGACCTGTGCTCAGTGAAATCTACAGATTTCAGTTATTGCCCTCTTAAAACTTTGAATGATCCAAAACATGTGTACAACCCGAAGGAATCATTACTGAACGAACATAAAGGACAAATTTCTAAGGTGTTTGGGTGCGTAAGCATGCAAAACCAGGTGAGATAAAAAATCTATTGAAACTATCTTTATCTAGCTTACAAGATTTTCTAAATAACATTTACAGCAGTTGACCTCCAGTGACCTTGATGATCTTTGACCTTAACCAAACACAGATTGATTTGAAATCTGTCCTTTCTACCTTAAAATACTGTGTTAAAACGTTTTTCAGTGTTTGACCCCTGGTGACCTCAGATGACCCCTTGACCTTCACCGAACATATCCAATTTCATCCTTACACTATAACACATCCACACACCAAGTATGACATCTATCCAAGTTTCCTAACTAGAAATATCCTGTTGAGAAGGTTTTTAGTTTTTGACCTCTGGTGACCCCAAATGACCTTTGACCTCCACCAAAAACGATAGGGCACACCTTCTCCCTATGACGAATCTATGTACCAAATCCAAGTTCCATCCAACCTTCCCTTGTTGAGTTAGAGCGTACCGAAGCAAGTGTCACACACACACACACACACACACACACCAACCTGACTACATAGGTTCCTTTGCTACCGCAAGGAACCAAAAACTAGCCTTTTTCTATCAATTTCAAGTCACACCTTTCGTTTAGTACATGTTTGGTAGAGAGCGAAATCACATAAACTTGTGTGAAATTCCATAGGAAGTAGGTACATATAATCAGCCTATTTCTTGTTTGACCATTGAGAAGGTGTTGCTAACCCAAAGTCATCCTGCAGTCAGTTTGTTTACTTTTGTCAGAAAATGTTAAAGGGCAAGAGCAGTCACCCCAAACTTGATTGGAAGCAACAGCTAAATCTAACAATTTTCCTCTTATTTCTCTTTAAAGTATCTTTTATAATATTTTCGAACTTCGATATTGCATATTCAAGGTAAACCAAGCAGTTTCTCCTTGTAAATTTCACATCTGAAGAGGAAAAATATTGTCATGTGACTCTCAACAGCCAATCATGAAACAGGACAGTCTATTACACTGCTTCAAGTTGGGGGGACTGCTCTTGCCCTTTAAGATGTGCCAGCTAGAATGTAACATTCTTCAAGTCTTGATTTGGGTTCACTTTGTCATGAGGGTATTGGTTTGACCATGAAATGCCAACTTTTCCCAATAGGGTGCGCACTCAAGATTTTAAATTTATTGGATTGTAGTTCACATGAGTACATAATCACACCATTCTGTGGCCTAGATGTGAAAGCAGAAGCAACTATATACTCAAGATGCTAACCAGCTATAGCACAATTACAATAACCAGTTCTGTTGCCAGGCAAGGCACTGGAAGAGGATAAATGTTTTTCTTGAAGGAAAGGGGGACGAGTTTATTGGGGCCGGGGCCAAAGGAGTAAAAGTCAATGAAAATACTGGCAATATATCCCTCTTTATCATACAAAAACAAATTTGACTCTAGGCTATTCATTTAATAAGCAGTTCAGAGTTGTAACTGTGCATGTCAGGTCATAGGTCATAGGGGTATAGCAAAGTAAACATGTTGTTTGAAGCAATGCATGTTCATTGCCATGGTGAAGAAGCAAATTGGCTTCACTTCAGCAAAAAATATTGCTGAGGAGATAAAAGTATGGGTCGCAGGGTTCTAGCTGGAACAGTACAGCAAGGCCTACTGACTAGTCTTACGCGAGCTTAGTCGGTTACAAAAATTGACTATGCAATACAAGCCTTTCAGCTGTTCAGTCCCCTCCCTTAAATAAGTTACAATTGTGACATCTTAAAATCACCCTCATCAACCATTTTTTTGTTCGTTTTCTTCATGACAAGAAACAACCTGATTTTAAAAGTTACAGAATCGACAAAAAATGCCAGGACACAGGTGGTGTGATCCTCATGCAAACTCAATGGTGACTTCAATGCCAGTATATACTGTATTGACTGTTATGACTGGCTAGTCATGCACAGGTAGTTCTGCACTGGCCGGGGTACATATTTTAGTAAATCTGTCACTTAAGTTTGGCCACTGCATGCCAAAATATTTAGGATTTCTCTGTATGTTGACCTGTTAGACTTTGATGCAACTCTGAACTGGCTTATTGGAGCAGTTTGTACATCTCATGGTAACCAAATCCCACCTCCCTCCCTTTTTCCCTTTTTCAAATCTTAACAGCAGAAAGTCTAGTGCAAAAATCTGAGAACAAAATTTCACAAAACCGCCTTTTTGACTTGAAAAATGGTAGGTTCCTTCTATTACTTCCATTATAAATGAGCAACAAAAATGTTTAACATACTGTATGTATCCTAACTTGATTCAAAAGCTGCTTAATGGGGTACTGTCTATGGGAGACCAATGAGATGCATCTCATATGGCCCATCTCAAATATCCCCCCAAATATAAAATGCAAGGGAGTAAGGCTGTTACTTTAGTAAGTCAATTTACTTTTGCTCAGTTCCACACAAAACTTGGCTCAATACAAAACAAACTCTACAAAGTGACAATTCATGTACTTGATCTCCTAATGGAAAAAGCAAAAATTTCATCCAATTACAATATTACAGCTCTAATGCATCTGCCAAGGCATCACACTGAACAGGTAACATGATGAAAGATACATGCATTGTGCACAAAACTGAAATTAGGAAATTCCCTTGATTCATATACATAACCATATACATGAAGGGGAAAACTTTCCCCAGATTCAGTTTCTCTTGTGAGACTCATGCTTCCTACATAGTGAATTTCATGTTTATCTGGCTTTTACCATGTATTTACACTATAATTATAGGGCAAGAGCAGTCGCCCCAAACTTATTTTGAAGCAACCACAACATTTCAAAATTTTCTTCTTATTTCGCTTCAAGCTATTCTTTCATAATACTTTAGGACTTCAAAATTACATATTTGAGATAAACCAAGCAGTTACTACTCGTAAATTTCACATTTGAGAAGAAAAAATATTGTCACATGACTCTCAACAGCCAATCATGAAACAGTACTGTCTACTTCAATACTTCAAGTTGGGGTGACTGTGGCTATTGCCCTTTGAGGGACATTTGATTTTTGTTGATAAAGATATTTTCACCTTCTTTGACATGTACCTGTTAAATCTTTATCATACTGTAGCTAGGGTGAACATTTCTGTAGAGTATGAGACATAGTCTCTCCCCAACTAAAAGATAATTTTGGGTACGGCAGATGAGCCAATTTTTTGCCTGATTTAATAGTCTTTTCAAGACCGTAACATTCAAGACTGGAATTTACTGCCTAGCAGCATAGGTCGGGACAGAGTGTGTCCATCAATTCACAGGCAGAAACTTGATGATGAGCACAGGAGGCTCAGATTGAGCCAATTAGATAACCCCAGGTTTTTCAATGAAATCCCAGGAAGACGGCTCTCAATTTGCTAACGGGAATGTACACACCACATCAGGCCTGCAAATTGTGAAAGGTATTGAGTATCAAAGGAATTTAGAATGCACTCATATAGAAGCAGGAAGAGAGCTTGCCAAAGAAATGCATGTATGCAATATGGGGAAGAAATCTCCTGAGCAGTTATTTACTCAACCCTTTGGGATACACTCCACATTCCAAATTTGATTTTACTGAGAAGAAGGGAGGAGGGAATCTTCCATTTCATTATACATTATATATTAATCCAGCATATTTTCATTCAGTTTTCTTCAATTTTCAGCCATATTCCTGGCAGGACAAGAGATTTGTGTGAGGCATCTAACATATATGAGAGGAACATAATCATGTTTTCATGATCACATGCGGAAAGATACACACTGAATGGGGGAAATCTAACTGTGTTAACTACACTATGTGGTTAAACTTTTGTTCAATAGCATTTCTGAGAAAGAAGGATACAACCAAATCAGAAAATTTATGCATGGTTTATTTCCTTCTTGTACATGTAGCTGTATATGTAACAAAGTGCATGATACAAAGCTTCAACCAGTTTGTAAAGTGAGGCACAAGGAATGCAGAATGTGTTTATTGCTGAGGTATTTACCTGCTTGGTTGTATCAATTGTGTAATACTTTTTAAGCAACAATTTACATTTCATTGAAGCCAGTTATAAGTACTGTGGGGTCTTGCTTATACTGTGTACTAATGATTGTTTCTTCGAGGTGCAGCAATTCAGGTTCAAAAGTAGAATGACCTGCAGGACTTTTCTAAATAAAGTGCATTATATTGTTCTGTCTCTTGTGGAATACCCCTTTTTTTTGGAAATATTGGACTAATTGTTTACAAAAAGTACAGTCTACTGTTTGTAAGTAAACACCTCATTCACATTGTTATACCACCTTCACTTATTTTGCCTCTTTCCATGTCCCTCATTCAATACTTTCCATTTACTTGCAGTGGCCATTTTTTTCTCTCACTTCCTGACCCCACATAAAAAAAATTTCCCTGTCAATAGCACACCTCATCAGAGGAATAGCCATGCATGTATTTGGCACCATAGGTATTGTCACACAGTGTCCGCTTGACAAGAGTTCCTGCACTTTCTTGGGACTTTTCCATGACTTTTCCATGACCACATAATGAATTTCCATGACATCATTCTTGACCTCTTAGCCAGCTTTTAATTAAAACAGCTAAATTTGAGATGAAGATAACCAGAAAGCCAAAGTCAAAGGCAACTCTCTGCCTAAAGGAAAATTTGCTTTTTTTTACCTCTGCAGGTGACCTGCAGATTATATCTTGGCAGTTATTTGGAAATCCATCTTTTTGATAGCTGGTGAAACCACATTTTTTCTGACCTATCCAAAACAAAATTCATACTCTTCTTAACCATGCTGCCACATACTAAATACAGAAATTCTTCCAAATTTCCTTATTGAAGACCTCTGTTTAATAAGTGTACCTCAAGTCAAAAAATTCAGAAACATATAAAAATGAATTCTAACAGTCCAACTCCCGTCTTCATCTTCCCATGCTCAAGGTCATAAAAACATTTTTAATTTTAAAGGGAAACAGAGCAGGTAATGTGAGTTGTACAAGAAGAAAGTCACAGATTTTTGTGCAATGGCCTTATTTGTATTCATTGAATAAATTTCAGCACTTAATATCTGAACAATGATTGATATGAACAAGCTTTGAAAATGGGATTTGGATGAAATAGATTCATTTTGTTACCTCAGAAGTTCAGAACTATATATTTTTAAAATTCTACACTTGAGGTACACTTTAATAAAGTTTCACATTTAACCCCTGGGATCTCAGATAACATTTGACATCTGATGACCTGGCGTAACCTGCTGTCAACTGAAACAAAGTTCCTCTTTTCACTGTTTTTAACCAGAGAGTGGCAACTCTCTGGTTTAACCAGGTTTTCCCAGTTTGACTTCTGATGACCTAAAATGACCTATCTTCAATTGAGATATCATATATACAAGCAAATTTCCAGGTGTTAACATTTGAGCAAACATTGACCTTGAATGACCTTTGCCTTCCACCAAAAACAAGAGGGCTATCCCTCTCAGCATTCAGAAAATCTAAAACCAAACATTAAATGTGTGCATTATTGCTATCTTAAGATATTGTGTTATCAAGTGATTCAGCTCACTTATCTATGCAAGGTGAGGCTGAAATCTTTTCAGGAGGTAAACTGAGCATGTAAGCATGTAAAAAGCAAACTTCAAATCTTTAGGGGGAAAAAGTGAAAATTGAAGACATGCAATTAGACATTTTTGGCAGCTTCAACTCTGGTGACCTCAAATGACCTTTGAACCCAACCAAAAACAATAAGGATCTTTTTCGACATATACCATAGAAGTTCTGCCTTGGAGGTAGTACTTCTATGCACACACCAAATATAAGGTGTTGGTCATTGCTACAGCATCTTGAGATTTGGCAAGGAATCAGAAATACATATTTAGAGATTTTTATATTACAGGTGAGAATGACTTTTCTAAAACTAACTGATACAGTTTTCCTGAATTTCAAGATTTTCTGGACTCTTGAATTCACTTTTGCCCAGTCATACAGTACAGTATGTCCCTTTAAGTTTTTTCCATATTTGCCTTTTTAGTTATTTTCACCCTACAATTACACAGTTTTTTTTTTCTCTTTCTTTTCTTTTTGCTACCTGACATTACATGGCACATAAAATGGTAGTGTGCCATTAAACCCCATCAAACTAACTTAAATACAACAAGGAAGTACAGTAATGGACTGGAGCAATTACTCTGTCATTCTGTCACATCTTGAAAATATTTCAATGAATAAAAATCATTGAATGCCATGCAACTTTATAAAGTTGATCAAGTTCAGTTTAGAACATTTAAAGGTACATTTACTAACAATAGAGCCAAAATCTGCTGCCCTTTATGAGCAAAACATTAGACATGGACAATTTTGAGGAATGTCCATTGATATTAAATTTCACACTTTGCCATAGGAAAAAATTCTAAATCCTGCCTGCAAAATGCAATAGACTTCACCTTCCAGGTGTGAGTGCACCCTTTACTAACTAAATATCAGTTTGTTGAAATTATTTTTTTTTTTGAAACATGAAGACAATAAATATTTAAGTAACAAAAAAAGATATGTGGTCAAAATTGCAGTGTAAATGGCTATTCACACTTTTCTTTTCAAACTGGGACACAGCTAAAGTCTGATAAAAGATATGCTATTCTGACTCAAGAGGGATGAACTTTTACAGTGCTGATAAAATAGCATTAGACTTAGGGAAAACGTGTTACACAGAGGCACCACTGAATACACTGCTAGAGTTCCTGTCTTAAAGCAGGTAAAAGTTTATGTCATTCAAAATATCAAAGCTGACTAAACTTGATGATTATACAGTCTACACTGATAGTCTTGGGAACTGAGAAGACCGGTCACAATACAGTGTAGTCCTGCTAACACAACTCCAATGATCCAGAAAGCAATTAAGACATATAATACAGCACCATCAACTATGCAGCCACTATCAGAATGATAATTACTGAAGCTGAAGGATAGCTTCAATGCTATAACAAGGCTGATATCAGTATTGCAACTATGAGTGCATTAAGTTCAATGTAGGGATAACAGGAAGTAAGTTTGAACTACACAGCCACAATGTTGTGGATAAGATTGACAAGTTAGGGCTGTGATTGTGATACACACTGCATTGTGTAAGTTGTACCATGGTGTTAGGTGTACCATAAAAATACTGGTTGCACCAAGTAAGTTTGTATGGTCATACGGAATGTTCCACTTTGCCAGACAGGGTGATCATTAGGCATTTGCACAGCAGTCAAGAAAAGAACAAACTTGTTCAAACAGTATTAACAGTCTACTATCATCTTAGCCAGCATTTTCTCAATTAAACTATGTCCTATAAAAGGGAGCTGCTAAAGACTCCCTTGCCGCAGCCTTACACAAAAACGCCTTACACAAAAACAGAAATCAGCAAAACACAACCTGCACTGCCTGGTGTATTTGAAATTCTGGATCAAGTCAAAAATTTCCTTGAAAGATAATGGGAGTTAAAATACATACAGTGTACATTAAATGGCCACAAATATGGGGAAAAAAGGACACATAGAGCTACGAACTGATTGCAACTGCTTTTGGAAGAGTTCTTGAAAAGAAGAAAATTTGTAAATTATATTAAGTTTAAGTTAATTGCATTTAATATAGTGCTCAGAACTACTCAATAAAGCATTCACTGGCGCTTTATAACAAGAACAAACACAAGTATAGAACAAAACCACAAACTAACAAAAGAAAGTTCAGTCAATTGAAAGTTCTAGTAAACAGCCTGCGTTTTAAGTTTAGATTTGAAAGAGTCGATAGATGAACAGTCCCTCACATTCTCCGGGAGGCTGTTCCATAATTTTGGACCGGTGACACTGAAAGATCTGTCACGAAAAGTTGAAGCTTTCGTGAAGGGCACATGAAGTAGACAACCACTAGAAGAGGAATGTGTAGAATAATGGCATTTGCTTCGCTGAATTAAATTCGACAGATAATCAGCTGCTAGGTTATGGAGACATTTGAAAACGAGAACTAAAAGTTTGAACTCGGCACGGACATGTATGGGAAGAATGTGAAGTTGCTTGAGAGCATGTGTGGAGCTAGAAAACTTTGATCTCCCTAAAATGATTTTTGCAGTTTGATTCTGTATACGCTGTAATGGCCATGATAACGATGAATTAGGTAATTAGTGAAAGTCATGCAGCATTTGTTTTTAAAAATGAAGTTGAAACTGAAGATTCTACTGTGGAGATAAAAGTTTTGAATATGTTGTTTTTAAAGATCCTGGGCCTTCTCAATGATTTGCTTTGTTTATCCACAGAGCTGAACTTCCTGGTGAAGATTGTTGACAAAATGTGGAATTTCTTACGAACCATTAAGGTCTTTGCTAAATGATAAACTCAGTTGGGTGTAAGAATTGTGGAAACAACTACATATAGTTATGACATTGCTAAATTGCCAATCCCTAACACATTTCCAACAAATTCCAACCCATAAACTTCTATACACCTACCCCCAATGAGACTTATTGCTAGTTATAGCATTATCCCCATTTATTCAATTACTTTGAAACATGTCAATAAATTTAATAGGCATATAACTCCCATTACAGGACACACTTTGAGTGTAACCTCATGGTGCGGAACTCCTATTCACTCTGAGGGGGAAAATCCAAGGACTCTCAAGCTTTGAAGGTAAGGGACGCAGCAAGGTATGAAGGGCGCGGGGGGGGGGGGGGAGACAGGGCACAGGTCCCCACCTCAGAAGTCAGTCGGGAGAAAAATCACTCAGTCGGGGGATTTACGGGTTAGTGGAATATGAAGTTTGAAGTGCAAGCATACTCCTACTATCATCAACTTTGCCCATTTAGTCTCCTTAACCAGCTTCCAAATTTTATGTAAAACTGTGTAGGTTAAATGCTATTAACTTTTGTTTTCATTTATCATCTTACCAACCATCTTAACTTTCCTCCTGACCCTAAACATACAGTCCTGTCTGATGTGTGATGCACACTGTAGTGTACTATAAAGTATATTCCACTCATGCAAAGAAAACAGAGGTGATTAACTAAAAGTTGAAAGAAAATGAGTAGCTGAAATCAAGTGATCGACTTTTCACTTTTCTTCATTAATCCTATGTAAAGGTCTTATCATTCCATATGACTTATTTCTAAGGTCTGGATAGGGTAACACGTGTTATGTTTGCTCCTAAATTTCGAAATGAATAAAAACATCCCGTTAATAAAATGAGTTGGGAGAATTTGGGATCATGCCCCATCTGAAATCATGCACGCACCTCTGCTATAAGCTACAAGATTTATTTATAGAGTGGCCTAACTTCTTTTCTTTTTTTTCTTTTTTTTTTTTTTACAGGCAAAAGTAATTTATTCTGCCTCATGCATTTATGCCCTGTGCAGTCTTTGAACCATAACCCAGCCTTAACCTCACACTAAGTGTTTTTCTTATGATATTGATTAGTTTATTTGCATCTGAAATAGTCCTTTTCAAATACAGTATTTTGAAAATAGCACACATGTAAATTACCCTACCTTATATTCACCTTTGACAAGAAAACCATCCATTAAATCAGACAAAATAAAATAATCAAGACTTGTTTATTTTATGGGTATGTTTCCAAAGTTCATTAGCTAGCTAGCTTCAGTGCACTGGTGATTCTACTTTGTGTCAGTAGGGGGAATCGCAGGTTGTGCCCCCGCCCCCCCCCAAATTCTCAACACCTCACTGAAGGGAAGCAGGCATGAGGTGAGGTCTGACCCATGATGATATTTGTTTGCAGTGAATGGCCACAGGGCTTCCAACCCATTCTTGCCCATAGGCAGGCTGAACCACAATTACACTGGATTTAATTTCCATACAGTTTTCATTCATCAGGGTTACATCTTTACTGCGCGGCCTTCCATCCAGGGGAGCTTTGTCCCATTATAAGTACTGGTAAAGGGCATTGGGCACTGGACAATTACACAAAATAATGAATCTTTAAATTAACCTAGGACCTTTCAGAAGAACAATGCAATGAACAACAGGCAGAAAAATATCATGCCATGCATGCTTCCTATATGTGGCATGTGACCTGGCACTTTATTTTATTTAATTGTTCTAGTCCTCCCAAAAGTAATATTTTTGTCAACTGATCATGACATAAACCCATTTTTAAAATTGGTATCATGTGTGTACTCTTGCATATGCATTGACTTTGAAAGAATCACAGG
The DNA here is from genome assembly GCA_037179385.1 of Holothuria scabra. Lineage (NCBI taxonomy): Eukaryota > Metazoa > Echinodermata > Holothuroidea > Aspidochirotida > Holothuriidae > Holothuria > Holothuria scabra. The sequence continues at coordinate 6,142,315 of CM074201.1, forward strand.
CCATAAGGGGTGAGAAACAACCTGCATCACAATATGTAGTTGTATTGTTTGACTGTAACTGAATGATATGTTTTAGTGCATGGGTCCCATATAGAATGCTAGACTAATTAGTCAAGGTGTCTACATTGAACCTATTACATATTTAACAAAATTTCGACCCAGAGTTGGACGGTGAACATGCTGTGTAACTTCGACTTATTACCCACAATCCAGGTATGCCATTAACAGTGTAAGAACACTATATGTGCATACAGTACAGGCTAGCTACAGCCTTGCCATAGAACTCTCCAGTATAGAACACACCCACACACATTAATATTGTAACGTTGTAACGCTGTACAGTAATTGCACTGACCCTGGTTCTTTGTGTTGAAGATAGCTACACTGCCACATAAAACTATTATGGTTATTTTGTTCATTTTAAGAAGTCTGACAAAAAACTGACAATGTTTCTGACACTTATACTTTTTAGGGACGTACTCACAATAACAATCTTCTTTCAGACTATGGTAAAATCCTCCAAAAGTGAAATATATCTCTCTCCTCACAGCAATGAACTTTCGCATGTGCAATACTTCATTGAAGGGACAGATGAATGACATCACTTTCAGTGCATAAGGGAATTTTGGGATTAGCCAATCATGCTGAGGGGAAGTACCTACATGTAGCAGCCAGTGCATTTTGAATCCAAGATGGGAAATCAAACTTTCACAAGTGTGAAAGCAAAGCAAAGAAAGGAATTAAATCTGCCAATGGTGACTTGAGAAGATTATGTATTAATTCTGTTGAACAGACTTTCAATGTAGGAAAGAATACAGGAAGCACTTATTAGATAATACAGTACATGGTTGATATGATCAACCAAGAATTTTGAATTCTTTTGGTCTATTCATATATTTCAAAGAAAAATAGAGTGGGGTGTGACAAAATTTCCCTTGCTTTGAAGAATTTTCCAGTGACAAAATTCACTGACTTCAAAATATGCGAAAAGTTTTCTTTTCAGAAAATGAAAACTACATCTCAATAACAAAGCCACTCCCCAGGGATAATTATCAAAGGTCCCCCTCCCCTCTTCAGATCTGCCAAAAGATCATTTCTAGAATGATAAATATGAGTTCTATTTCTGTTTACAGGGACTGACTTACCAGGAGCTGCACACTGTTCAGTCTGGTCCTGCTGCAAACTGGTCAATGAAGCAGAACGGATACTTGCCAGGCTAGGAGAACGTAGAAAATCTAAATTAAAAGAATGGGAGAGAAATGAAAGATGCTAATGGTAGCACATGACATCAAATTGATTTACAAAGGTTAGTCTTTAAGAAAATTTGAAAATAGTGAGCATTCTAATGGAAGGAAATCGTTACAAGCAACCTGAATAAATATTTTCAGTCAATGTTAAAAACGCTTCCCACAAGGAATGCTTTCAATGAAAAAGACATTATGGAGACATTTAAGACTAGACTGAAAACTACTTTAGGGACATTGCTTTTCAGTGGAGTGCAGACATTGTAATATATATAACAAAGAATGTTGCTACATTTATGAATTAAAAATTTTGAATACTTAAAATCCCACTTTATGGAACACCAAAACCGAAGGGTACAACATTGACCTCAATTCAGATAATATGTCATCTGCACTGATAATTATAACTAAACTTTGATATTTGATGCTTGATGATATTGCTGTTATGATATCTAAGATGTCTATATTACACATCTCACTGCCTCTGAGCCTATAGCCATTTATAAAAACATATTTGATGACCCTTTTTGTGTTACTCATTTGCCAAAAGGATTACACAAGTGCAACAAACAACAGGTACTTTGCCATCTTTACATTCTTTGGCGAATTAATAAATTGATATTATTTTTTTTGTTGTCCTAATACCATGAACCTTTCTGGCATTTCACAATGCTTGCATCTAACTTGAGTGTTTGAACAAATTGAGTTGGGATATACGAGAAAGAGAAATTAATCAATGTAAGCTGAAAAACCTGGCACATTATCCAAGGAAAGAACATGGAAGTTGTAACAATCTGTACTATTCACAGGTCAGGATTGGTCTTAACAAACAAACAGAATCCATTTCTGATAAGAAATGTTGAGTGGGGTGGGGAGGGGATGGGAGGGGGGAAGTTTTGGAATGGAACAAAAACATGAATGCAGGTAAGTCCAATGTTCTACCAGTCTTGCTTTTTAGGACTCTAGGAGCCCTCATACCACATCTAGAACATTGCAATGTTATCTACTGTCCCCAAGTTACCTGGAAAGATATTATTTAAGAATTATGTACCATAGAAACCAGGAAGTAACAACACTCAAGAGTGGTGGATGCTCATTACGGCGCACCCTAATATTTTTTTCAACTGTGTCAAATAGCAAGTGACACATACAGTATATGATGTGCTTTCAACACATTAATGATTCGATTTTAATTGCTTTATCATAATGGTTCTCAAACAGTTATAACTTTTACAAATCTTTTGCAATTTAAACCACTGTTATTTTCCCATGTTCTGTGCATTTCAAATGATATACCTCCCTGCTAGCCTTACTACATCAGTACATGGTAGTGAAATACAAAATGATTTTTTTTTTTATGAATAACCTTAGGCATGGAGGGACTGATACCTCCAATTGACAGATAGGTCTTCTTGGGAAATCTAAACCTGTGCTTATAGTCTTAGTACCAGTTTTATCAAGGAAATGTTTTACTGTACCACATTTTGCAACATTTGTAACAGTTTACATTCCATCCCATGACCATTATTATTTATTAAGGCACTGCATGCAAGAGATATGCAAATGAGATGAAACAAGGGGTACAGTTCTGTACTGTAAGTTCATGAATCAATGCATAGTTCCAATTTTCTTTAAAGATAGCATCAGTACAAAATTTTGGCCCCTCCCCCTGGGCAGCAACTTTAGGTATAGTGGCAAAGGAAGGAATCTCTACTTGGGTAAGCAATGACAGAGTCACATAAAACAGGGTTCCTGCTCACAAGTGTAGTAGGTACACTGTTTTCTTAGGTTTTTATAGAATTATCTGTGTTTCCATTCTGTAGATGAATAGATAATCACACTCCTCACAGTAATTGAGTGGTATAATGGTGTGCCATTGCACTCCCAAAACCTCCACATTCAAAGCCTGCAAGTTTAAATATATAATTAGCAGCATGGGAATACATGCATTTAAGTCATTAATGCTCTGTCAGTTTTTGTTTTTGCATGTTAACCATTTAAAAGATAAAGCTTTATCCTCACTGTAACCAATCAAACTTGCTATTAGCACTGTTACATACACATTTACTTTCTTCCAAACATCAGTGTATTTGCTTCAGGAATCTGGCGAGAATTTGGAAACACACATGTATACACACACATACACGAGCACACACACACACACACACACACACATACAAAAAACAATCAGTAAAATCATCAGTGGAGTTATAAATGACATCTGATTGGAAATTATACTGGGATGCTTCATCTATTTTGGCATTACAAATGTATCACTCATTTCTGGATAAACTAAAAAAATCTACTTGAAGAAATCACAATGCTTGCATGTTTCCTTCTGGTAGCTTGTGTTCTTTTAATACAACTTTTATCCAGGGGCCTAACCAGTCCTGGCCATCCAGGGGAGGGGGGGGGCAAGACTCAAGAGGTTTCCCGATTTTGTACCTATTTCCCCTTCTTTCTTCCCCACTTCTTCCGGTCTCCATTTTTTGACCTCTTCCCATTTTTGGGCATAGGGGGCAAGCTGTCGCCCAGTCACCAAACTGGTTATGCCCCTGCTTTTATCTCATTATTCTACTTATCTAAATTTCTGTTGCATGTTCTAACAAGTGGAAAATAATCATGGGTCAAAAGGAACATGGTATGCTGCATTTTCTTTTTGATATTTATAGTGACTTTTTGTGTGTGCAAATGGCCTGTTACTGCATATCATATTGAATCACCCTTTTATTCTATTACACATACACATTACACATAATAATGATACTAAGCAAAACTAATGAAGACAAAATGGTGAAAATAAGTCCATTATTTTGTGAGTTAGAAAAAATTTGACAATACACAACATCAATATGTTGTATAGATTTATGCAGCTATGGTAAAAAGCAAAGTTAAACTTCGAACACGGTATAAGTTTCACATGTTCATGTTCGAATCTATTTCAAATCATCACCTTTAGTCCCCTCTTACCACAGCCCGAGGCAAGGGACACCATAGTCACATCACACAATCCCCAGCCTGTGGGGGGGGGGGGTGGGGAGAAACTTAGACATAACACTGCTAACCCTCTCAATGAAAATGTCATTTGTATTCTACTGCCAAACTCACAACTTCTTTTGCACTACTTTGCTAGCTGCTACTATTTTTAAAAGCACATCTATTGCATGGATAATCATTCTCCAGCTGTATTCCAGAATAATACATGAATTCCTATGGCAAAAATAGCTAAAACTGAAGAAAGGCATAGTTCACATCAAAATATTTTAAATAACAAAAGAGTGCATAAAAAGTAATAACTATGAGACTAAGTAATTCTTCAAAAGTTAACTGAAATCTTAAAATGTAAACTTCACTTAGTGTACCCATTACATGGATGTGTAATAAGAAAATGCATGCCATTAGCTGGCTTCATTTTATTCCAATCTTTTAAGTATTCTGGAACAAAGAAGAACCACCCAAAAAATGATTACAACTTTGATTTCCAGGGATCATCTCCTATCAAATTAGAAACACATTGAGGGCAAGTACAGCGGCAATGAGATTCTGCCATGCAGCATTAACCTGCATAACTTTATAGAGGGTGCTAATCAGATTTTCAAGTCACAGAACATTGCTGAAGTTGAAGCAATGAAGGAAAGTAATACAGAGGGCGCCATACATAAAGAGTTGTTGAGTGACTACAATCTGTTTTGAAAATTGCTACAGGAAGAGAAACAGTCCTTCATATCAAAGTTTCACATTATTTTTTTACACTATGGTAAGGCATTAATAACCCTGTGGTCTTTAACCTAAAAATCATGTAACCTTGCAATTTGTCTTTACGACACTTCTTAATAAAAAGGAACTTTACACTGTGGAGGCACCAGCGGGAGCAAAGGGAAGGGGGGCATTTGCCTCCAGTCAGAACCTTTGCCCCCGTTTCCCTGACATGAGTTTTCTAGGCAAAGTGATTAAAAAAAATCTTCCAATCAGGTTGAACCATTCCCAGAGTTTCCAAAGTAAAACAGTCTTTCACAACTGCCTGTAATTGAAAATTTTAGGGCAGTGTAAGCCACTGGCCCATTAGGCTCACACCCAAACTACTACACTCTGTGCAGTCATCATGCATACAGATTTTTTGATTTAGTTGCTTGCATATGCCATTCCTGCCTTGAGAATCATACCTGTTAAAGCAAGTCTTAGGAGGGGAGGGGTGAGGGAGTGGAAATTTGCCAATTCACTTTTCCTTTTCCTCCCACCTTCAGAAAAAAATTGGTCATTTTGGAGTTGGGTCAACCCCCAAAAGAAATGACATACTACTTCTCAACTTTTTACCTACACATGCTAAAACCTTAGAGCTTCCAGTTTTTGACCCCTTGAACCTAGCTACCAAGGCTTTGTCCCTGAATCCCATTAGCAGGAGTACCCCTCTCACTTTTAACTTTTCTCTACGTGCACAATACTTCCCCCCCCCTCAAAATTCTTCTTTGCCCCTAGTTTGCTCTCCCCCCCCCCCCCACATTTAATATTTCTGTGCCACCACTGATCAAGTCATGTTAATTCCTCCCCAAGTAATACCAGAAATATTGTTAAATACTGGGGGAACTTATGGAGATGGATCATTTTCATCTGAATACAAAACCACACTGCACAAAGTTGGATTAAAATAAGACAATTTAAAAAGTATGACAGTGCATGTCAACATTTTATCAAAGATATTTTATACCATTACATTGAATTTTGAAAAGTTCAAGTTACTGATGTAAAACATGACTTTCACAGTGATTCCATGGTATGTGAGTTGGCAAATGTGCCCATCTTTAAAATATCTTGAGATGAAAGCGGCCATGTAAAAAGAAAAAGTTATTACGCCAGACCCTTCCCTTTCACCTTTCCCAAACCCTTGTATAAACTTACATGCCTCCCTTCAAAAGCACTCAGTTATTAACTGGGGGCTGTGCCAATATCCCTACTATATACAATGGCAAATTATTGCATTTACAGGTATAGACACCCAATTGAGCAATTCTTAACATAATAGCATGCATGATGATGATAAGTCTACTACTCTAGCAGCTTTATGACCAGAACTAGCAAAACAACACCTGGCAAAATGCCAAGAATTATGGGAGCAGCTTCTAAGTGGGTGGAGGAAGTGTAAAGAAGGAAATTGAGAGAAAAAAAGATCTATTTCTTGTCATCTCTGTCAAAATACTACTACCCAAAAATTTATAATAGTTAATGGTGTGCATGTAATCAAACATCCCTGCCTGCATTATTTCAACTATACTGCAGTGTAGTTTGAATGACTTTCCATGAAAACAATAATGTAAATCCTGTGTTATGAATGAAGCTAGGTATGAATATGCATGACTGATAAACAAATATCCTTCATTTGCAGCTAACATGTAGTATGGAATTTCAGTGTGGCCATGCATTGCTTTGAAATGTGTGTGGGTACTACAGGAAAAGAAGTGAATGAAACTTTCAATGACAGTAGCCAAGAATTTCCATTGGAGGGGATTGCTTCCCTTCCTTTTTGGCTATGTGTAGTATAGTATGTATCTGTTCCCTTTGTCCAGTTGAGAATGGAGCCATACATGGCTGTCCAATGATGTAAATGGTCAAAGGGCCGTGAGGTTTGTCAAGTGTTGTTCTTCAATGGATGTAATAGCTTCTTTGGGAAGCAGTTTTAAAGTTGGTTTCACCGAACCACCCTTTGCCAGAAAGTGGGAGGACTTAAGAAAGAGAATTTCCATTGGAGGGTTGAGAGGAGTACATGCAAGCTAGGACTAGAGCAAATTATTCCATAACACAGTGTGGGCAAAAAAGTCCTCTGTATATTTTGAAAAGGATCCAATCATATCCTTGGTGTTCTAAAATGTTATAATCACAAAAGTTATACACAAAAATTCATGGCTAGGTATATCAGAAAAAATTTTGTTAACAACATAATCTACTCACCATTACTTGAGGTGGAAAATATCAAAAGAGGATCTTCTTAAAATCTCTTTCTAACTAGAACTGACACAGAACAAGTTGATCTACAGTTATTCCAAGCTCAGACAGCTATAAACCCAGACTAAGTCTTAGTTGGCATTTACAGAAAACTATGTAGTATTTATTTACAAGAATCCACGCTGCAGAAGCATGCACTATCAAATCCCATGACTTGAAACTGGCCTGCTGCCAACTCCCAGGAATCATTCATTCAAGAATTTTCCCTGGATTTCAAGGTTGTGCTGTATGCATGGGAAGTATATAAAGTAGCAATTCCTTAATTGGTACATGCAGTTATTCACATAGATATCACCTGATCATTTTTCCAATTATTTAACCTATTCTAACTCATGGTTCTGCAAAATCTTGTCAAATACTCTCATTGCAAGTGCTCTGAATTCCTATATCAGACAACTAGTTATAACCATTGGCATACACAGGGGTTGGAGGGGACCACTGGCCTACGGCCCCCCATAGATGCCATTTTTTGTTTTAAATCCTAAAAATATGTAATTTAGTAATGCAAATTCTACTTCAAAAGGTAGCATATGTAGCACCAGATAGCACATAGGGGCATCCTAATTCTCAAAAATTTTCAAAGGGGAGGGATTTTCTCTCCCAGGCCCAGTTGCATTGCCATGGGTGTGCCAGGCAGCACAATTAACCACCCCCATGTGCCCCCCCCCCCCCCAACTGAAAAAAGGTGTCTGCTGCAGTCAGAGTGTCATGACTACAAGATTTCTTAACATTTAATTCTTCTTTCAAAAAGAAAAGGCAGTACTTTTCGTGTTCTTCAAATGGATATCACTAAAACATGCATGCTTTGAAATGCTATTTCTGGTTGTCTGAGAGGAAGAGTTTTTCAACATTTTCTGCAAACATCCCACTACACGATCTAAAAGTGGGGCACAGCTCGGGTAGCAGTTCAGGCAGGATTAGGCCCACGTCTTTCCTCAATGATGTGTAACTCATGTAAAAAAATTGGACTGGTAGAATTCATTTTTCATGGTCTTTAATATATATTTTTGAATTTTTGGACTTGAGGTACACTTTAAGAGAATAACATTTAACTGACAATCAACTGCTTTCTCTTTCTCTTTAAAGTTTGGCTCCCCTTCTTAAAAATGTCAGGAATGGATCGGCCCTTGGAAGTAGTTTCACTGGATTTGTTACCAATAAAATCTTACTTGAAGTTGCCCTGCAAGTAATGTTTAGACATGTGTAAAGAAAATAGAATAACCCTTAAATTATGACATTGATACCTCACAAACACCTTTAAACCCAGGAGCTTCTACGGGCTTTGCCCCCTGGAACCCCACCAGGACATTCACATTTAACTGGCCATCAACTTCTTTCTCTACAGTTCATTACCTCTTTTCAAAATGTCAGCCAGATCCATTCTTGGTAGTAGTTCACTACATGTTTTACCAAAGGTCTTCCTTGAAGTTACCCTATTTCTAGACCAGTGTTTAGTCAATAAAATTACCCTTAAATAATGACTCTAATACCTCACAAAAACCCTAAAACCCAGAAGTTCTTGGGCACTTCCTCCCTGGACTCCACTGGGGCTTTGCCCCTGGACCCAACCAGGGACCCTTAGGGAGTCCCTGGACCCCACCCGACGAGGACTTCATGCTTGGTGGCGCCTCCGGCACCATGAGTGGATTGAGTCCAGCACAACCCCCTGCAAAATTGTTGTCCCCCCAGTGTCCCCCTACCATGAAAAGTCTGGTGATGCCACTGCCCAGGCCCCCTCATGGATGACAATTTTGTTTTTAGTTTTGAAAAATACAAACATTTTGTGACACTCCAAATTTTACCTCAAAAGGTAGTATACATAGTACCAAATTGCATGTAACGACCCCAAAATTTTCACCCCTCCTGCAGACCTACCATCCATCAGCATACTGCATGACTCCCTTCTGAGAAATCCTGAATATGTCACAGCATGGTTTAGTTACAGTTTATTAACAGACACTGGAATATTCTACTTCTTAAGGTCTGCATGCACATGTACTTCAAACTGCATGCAAATACCAAACTGTTTTAAACTAGTAACACCACTTCATGACTGGCCACTAATTTTCTGCAACCTTAAATTTAAAAAAAAAGTGGCAACAAAGACATCAATATTATGAAACAAGGAAGCAGGGAAAGCCTGAAATACATTCAGAGAGAGATCTCATATTCTTTCATAATGTATGTAGTCTGACTTCTCATATAATATAAATGTTTAAACTTGAAGGTAATTCGGTATTACCATTTTCAAAAAAAAAAAAAAAAATGCACAATAATTTGGAAATTGATTTAAATATATTAACTACTGTAACCCTTTTAAACTATCTGCAGTGCTGACAAATAGTTAGCAAAGAGGTATTGAAGACTCCTGTGTGTTATTTGCCAGTAATATAGGAAGGGTAGGGGTTAGTCAAAGCTATTAAATGGACAGTGCCCCTACCGGTATAATGCACACACCCTGTTATGTGTCATCTGCACTTACTCCACTCACATGAGGCTGTTTATCCTTTCGAAAAAACCTCAGAAAATTCTTGTGCTCAAAAAATACCTTAATATATTACTCAAATGGTATCACCAGAGCACACTACAAGATCATGCACAGGTACACTATAATCAATGCAAGTCCATTAAAGCTGGCAACTTGTAATTGCTGTTACCTCAATTTACGGTAAAATCTAAATTTTGCTTATTCATGACAATTATTGATATGTCACTTCTGTATTTTGCAGAAAGAGTTATTTTTACTGCCTGGAATGTAATTATTACTTCCTAACTCCCTTGGCTCATTATCAATGCACACACCAATATATTGCCCCCCACTTTTCTTTAGTCAGCAGAAGATTAAGAGATCTTCAAAGAAAGAACCAAGGTTTCATCACCTATGTAGCAGACTTCCTGATAACTTAAAGAATCACAGCCATTTTTAGCTCTTATACACCCACAGAGTAAGCAATAAAAGTGTGGAAGTAATTTTTATTACAGTAAATGTATGACCACTTAAAACCACAATCTACTTGTTTATACATAGGATACTTGGCCTTCACCTACAAAGCCATAGCATTACCAGTTATGTTTCACATAATCCCCATATTTCCACAAATTTCCTGGTCTGAGAATCTACAAGCCCAGGTACCTCCTGTTTACACTTTATAATCCCCACTTACCCACAGTAAGTCCCTGGCAAGACTAGATTTAAACTACCACGGAAGATCACTGCAAACACTTTGTTATTTCAAATATCCCAAATATGGTCAACAAGTGGGTCTTCATAATTACTATTTATATATGTAAATAACCTCTCTACCAGGGTGTCCCAAATATAGACAATAATGTGTTACCATCTTTATCATTAATGTTAATGTATGTTAATTCAGAAAAATCCCCACAAGTCAACCTTCTTGCACTTTTGACATGGTTGCAAAGAAGTTGAACAAACTAATTCAATCTGGATATCAACTGAGTGTATCATAGGGACAGTATGGAAATCAGTATATACAATTGAAAGATGTTAGCTTTCTTCACTATCAGGTTAAGGCACTACAGTTCATTGAGTTCATCCATGAATTTCCAAAAGAATTTCTGTACGATTACATGGTTTACAAAATGTTGAAGGTATGTGTGAAACTTGAGTCTTGATAGAAACATACTACAATTAATAATCAAGTCAATGCCAACTGCATTAACTGGCACAAAGTTTAACTGCATCACTGTACTAGTTTCTGAATGCCAAATCACAACAGACTACAACTTCATCAGGGCAGATAAACTGAAAAGCACAGTTTTTGGCATTGCTATCTATTACAAAAATCATGTCATAGGAAAAACAGGAAATCTGTCAGTTTGTAGGATGTGGAAAAGGGATTGTTGACTATTCCTTTGTATACAGGGAGAGGGTGAAACTGGTAAATGCAAGTAGTACTTATCAGGTAAGGGGTAAATGGAATGTACTACACAGAATGGCAATGCTCTGCAAGTTTACAAGACTTTGAACACATTTTGAACACAAACTGTTCCTGGTATAACAAAAATAAAGAAAAAAAAACTTGATTATTCTTTCTCATGCATTGCAAAAAGAAAGGGTACATGCAGTCAGCTTCAAGTAGAGTAGTGGACTGTCCTGTTCAATGAATAGTTTTTGAGAGTCATGTGACAATATTTTTTTCTTCTCATTCATGAAATTTCATTGGAGAAACTGCTTTGGTTTACTTTGAATATTCAATATTAAAGTCCCCAAAAATATTATGCAAGATACTTCAAGGAGAAATAAGAAGAAAGTTGTGAGATTAAACTGTTGCTTCAAAAAACTTTGGGTCAACTGCTCATATGTCCTTTAAGATTGTCCTGTATGTTTCAAAGAAAAATTAGACCAAGAAAAAGCTCCATGATATGGGACTAAGAGATAATTTTTCTTCTTTTTCTAAGTGTATGTGTATTATTATTAATACAACTGTGTATTATTATCATTATTACAACTGCATGTGTATTAATCATATTATTATTATAAACTGCATTTGTTCAACAAACAAAGGGAAATGGAATGCCAGCTGGGGACCATAAAAGTAAAGGCAGGGTATAGGGGAAGGGACAGGAGTGGATTCAATATTTTTTCCAGAGACGTTCTTTAGTGTGATCACTGGCTAAGTGGGGGGGATAGGAGGGGAAGGAATGTCCACCTGAAAAATGTTCAATTTCAAAGGTCTTAAAATGCAGTTGGGTGCAATCTAGCACATATAAAAGGAAAATTTTTTGCAAGGGTAATGGTTGGGAATTGGGGAAAATTTAGTGGTGAAATGAAGTGAGGCAGCTTTTTCACCTCAGTGTTAGGGGACATGCCCATACTTTCACCCCCATGATTTTCACTGGAGGGGTTTATAGCCACAACAGCCCTATGGGGCAAAGTTGACTAGTTAACTACTCTTCCTAAGAGGTGCTTCAGGGGGATGAGCAACAGACTTCCTCAGCTGGGCTGGGACACCAACTTTAGTGGATTAAGCATAATGCCAAGTGGGAGGAAAGCCAGAGTTTTTGGAGAAGAACCCACATACATCACAGTTAAACCAATGGACATGTGAATCACATGATGGCACAGAATTTAATTTTCATGGTCTTTAATATATATTTTTGAATTTTTTGACTTTAGGTACACTTTAAGGTGGAATTTTTTCCGCATATGCAACCTTGACTTAGAGTGTCCATAACCAGTCCCAATGAATTAATTGCACCATAAATCTGTGCAACTTTGATATGTATAGCTTGATTCCAACATAAAAAATTAGATTTTGGGGCACCTTTGAGGTCACATTTACACCAATTTATTAAGTTGTATGAGAAGACACATCTGACTTTTAAGGATAACCACCCTTGAGGCACACATTTGAAACTGGTTTTCAAAATTTTTGGTGGCCACATGCAGGAGGAGTCCAAGTGCAACCCCTGGACCTCTGGATCTTCACCTGGGAGAGGATGATGGTCTGGTGGTCTGGTGGGAAGGGGGCAACTTGTTAATTTTAGCAAGCCAGAAGGGTTTTCATGAGACTGTAGGTACTGGTCCACACACATTTCTTGCACCAACTTTAACATGTTGTGGTTGCTTTTTAATACTCAAGACATTTTAGAACAAACTTACAGTAGGCATATGTAACCTGGTAAGCTTGTATTGCAACTTCAAATTCCTTGAAGTTTCAAAACATTTTATTTGTACCATTTCATTATTTTTCTTTTTTCTTTTTAACAAGTTTATGGAAGTCTTTTCCTTGCTTCAACATAGTAAAGATTCTGGAAACTAACATACACTTTGCAGGCTTTTCCCAAGTTAACCTTGCATTTTTGTACAGTATGCTATACCTTAACAGAATTCCAAATATTGGTACATTATTATTGCTGGATTCTTTAACTAAAGGGAGAAAACAGTTACTTCAAGTTTATTTTTTTAAAAATGTATTGAATCTTCCAGATCTCTGCTAATGTTCTTTCACAAGTATTTGCCCATAGGTTGTTGCATAAAAGGTTTTTGCATAAATTCATTCAATATGGAAAAGTTAATTATTCTGCACAATGTGGCAAATAAGTGACAAATACATTGTCACATGACTAAAACTAACCATTCCTGAACTTCTATGGTGGGATATACTTACTCAAATTCAGGGGACTGTATTTCCCCTTTAACTGCAGAGTTTGCAGTTGAGACTTGAAGCCACATAGTCTCTGAACAAAAGCTCATAACATTTTACAGGGGGAGAAGGAAGCTTGGATCATCCTGGGTAACTTCATGTTCAAAGCCTGAATGTGCAAGCTTATTCACGAAGACTTTGTAGCCAGAATAACCAAATGGGGGAAGGGGCATATCAATGACAAATTCTTATCTAGGGGCAGATTGTAAGAGAGATAAAAATTTCTTTATACTATTTTGCAGAGTGTCAATGTGAAACAGTGCTAGCATTTCCACTTAAACAGGGTTAAAGGCCTAATCCTCTCACCCCAGACAGTTACAATTCTCCTAACCTACTTACTGAAGACCCTCCAACAACAGTCTAAAATCTCATCCTTATCCAAACACAATATCAGTTTATTGCTTCAAAGTGAATATACAACACCCAATGTGTAATCACAGAGCTCTCAGTACAATGCAAGCTGTGTAATATGAACAACAGTACTCTGCATTTTTTGAATTTGCTGTCAATCAAAGAGCTGCGCTGATTGGAAATTTCTGTAGACTACAACAAGAATTGCAGTTTGAGATGACAGTTGACTGCCCTTAATCTTGAAGTTTTAGTTTTAGTTGTGGTTTACTAGAGCAATAACTTTGTTAAACTTTAATTGCAAGATGTCCTATTTATTGTTTCAAACTTTCATGACAACATACCTGTTCCCTGGTGGCTATGTACATACCTGCTGTTCTATGAGATAAACATTCACCAATTTGAAAAACCGTCCAACATTTCTTGTAAGCTAATTGATTGACATGACATATCAAAACTGATAAATTATTTTGGTCAAGGCTAACCACAACTACTTGTTACTGCATTCAGTTTGGTACTAATAATCTCAATGTTTTGATTATTTAGTGGGAAAATTATTAACCGCTAAGCATGTGGTTAACCCCAAATGACTTCATTTAAGACACATATGAATTGATTACAAATTTTGTACAATGGGGGCCAGTAGGTGACATAAATTTGAGTGAGTTATTTGATGTGGACATTGTTAACATGCAATGAAGCTGGGATGAGTTGAAATTTTAAGCAAGAATTAAGCTGGGAAGAGAAATAATTGCAAGAAAATATTAATGAGTGGGCAGAGAAATTAGAGGATGAGGGTAAAATGAAGTAAATCTGTGTAATTTATTCAAGAATGATATAAGCTTACACAATATGAAAACTTACAAATTACCTGCAACCATGGCAAACCATATGCCAAATGTCAATACAAGTACTGGTCAGGCTTGGGAAACTCCCCCTATTTGAGAGTTGGGTACTCCCAAACCTAAAATTAGGTCTTGGTTTCTATCTACAACGACATTATAGCTATGAACATACTGTATTTAACAACATACATAACCTGTTAACTACTTTAGGCCTAATATAACCAGACAATTAAGCTACTGGGCTTTTGTAATGGAAAATTTCCAGGAAGCTAAATGTATTCTTTTTTAGGGCTGAAGATGTCACACATATACTAAGATGCATTACAACAAATGGTATTTTTGAATTTTATCAGGGACACAATATTTTTAAACACTGCTGTTCCCCCCTGCCCCTTCTCTTGGCTGTGGAACTAAATAACTAGTATTCACTCCATGTGCCTGCTCAACAGGTATCAGGTGATCATGGAGTGTTGAACTGCTTACGTCAAACATACCAAATGAGTGTATGAAGTAAAGAAAAAGAACAAAAGCTTGTTGTGTTTTTACAACCAACTTTTAACCTCAAACTATGATTTTGTGCACTCATTTTGACAGATTTAATGCTCTTAAATAGTCTTGATTCCAAGAAGGGCCACTTCTCAACTGGTGGTTATATTGTGAACTTTGAAGTTAGATTCAAAGTACCAAACTGATTGCAACCTCCTTTAATCCTAAAATCAAAACCTCTGGTATTTTCACAATTGTATACACAACGGAATATAAAGTAGAATGGGACCAACTGAATCTTCTACGAACAGAATGGCACCAGGCCAGAAAAAATTACATATCGATGCCCCTTCCCCTTCCCCACAAAAAAAAGGTAACTATGAGCCTCATATGTTGTAAGCACAGAATAAGCATAAACTTCACAAAAATGTCTTTCACAAACTAGCTCCTGGTACTGCAGTTTATGGAAAAAATTCCAATAATTAACTTGACACTTCTAATAGATACACATGAATCCTTCTACTGTAACATAATTGCGTTATATTCTGAGGTTAAAATACTGCAAGACAATGTTCATAGGAAGACTTTGCATAGTGCAAGGAAACACAAACAGGCAGTATTCCGACCCCAAATTAGTTATAAAATCAAAAACAATTGAACACATTCAATCCAATTTTGGTCTTTTCACAGATAATATTGTTGCAATCATTTTATGTAACTGTTTTTTGACTATCATCCATTAATGGTGTATATTAGGCCAAAGTTTTCAGGATTAAAGGTCCAGTTCTCTCACCCCAAACAGTACCAATTCTCCTAACCTCCTTACTTAAGCCCCTCCCACAATAGTCTGAAATTCATGCTCATCCAGATACAATCTCAGTTTACTGCTTCAAGGTAAGTAAGAAGAACTCAATTTATGTAATCAAAACACTCTCAGTCCCATTCATGCTGTGTAATGTAAACTTTGGTACTCTGCATGGTTTTAATTAGCTGTCAATCAAACAGCTGAGCCAAATGAGAATTTTGGTACCCCCGTACCAAAATTGTAGTTTGGGGTGAGAGGTTTGACCCTTTAATGTTTCCAGGTAGCTGGACTGGAATGATTGTACAGAATCATTGGGGTTGGACCAATCTTTCCAAACAATACCAAATGTTTATTTTCACTTAAAGTTCCAAGGTTTGCTTTTGATATCATGTGCCTATAATTATGATATAGAACTAATTCCCACAGTAAGCATATTTTAAGTTTGGAAGACCATATTTTGTGTAGATTATTTAGTTTTAAAACATCACTTTTACATCTGAAAGTTCTGCCACACAAAATCAAAATCCTGCTACCCTTGCAAAACACTTGCCAAAAGAATAATGACCCTCCCTCCCCTCACTTTATATATATGCACTTGTCAGAATGAACAGTACTGTCATGACCAACCATTGATTTTTTACATGCTTGTACAGTGCTAATACCATAAACATCAGTGCATACATACAAACTATCATAACTCATCCCTTGCCTAGGTGTTGCCCTGTACTGCCAAAAAGGTTGTGGAAAAAAAAAGAAAAATCTGATTGTTGTAAGGGCTAGCACATAAAAACTTATGACTAATTCTTCAAAGTTGGTTGTGGACAATTTGGAAACAATTTCATTAGCCAGATCCATGCACCACAGAGTGCAAAGCATGAGACCTAAATGGGTTTGCCTAAGGGATCATCTGTGAGGATCCAGCCATGAGGTCCCTGGAAGGGTCCAGGGCAAAGCCATGGTGGGGTACAAAGGGAAAAGCCCCCACAATTAGCTCCAGGGCATTTTTGAGGTATTAAAGTCATCATTTAATTAAGGATAACTTCTAATGAATGAGCACTGCTCTAAAAATTGGGCAACTAGCAGCAAGATTTTATTGCTATAACAAAACTACTTCCAGGAGTCATGGGCGCAAATCCCGGGGGGGGCAGGGGGGCCTTCGCCCCCTCAAGTGAAAAAGTGGGGGGGCCAAATCGTAATTTGGCCCCCCCAAAATCTGAGTAGACCTAAAAATATGGTCACCTTTTTTCGGTTTTTTTCATTCGAAAACAGTTTTTCTGAAGCTTCAGAAACGCTTGAACACAAGAGCTTCCGGGGGCTTCGCCCCCTGGACCCCCACAGGGGCTTTGCCCCTGGATCCCACCAGGAGCCCTTTGGGGCTTCGCGCTTTGCGCTCGCAGTGCCCGCCAAGCGTGCACAGTTTAATACTCATGGGCACATCATAAGGATTTTCGCCCCCCCCCCCACTCTCAAACAGAGATTTGCGCCCCTGCCAGGAGTCGGTCCACCTGACATTTTAAAAGGAGAGAGGAGGGAGGAGCTGAACTACAAAGAATTAAAAGAATAGTCCAAAGCCACTTGGCAGGGGCACAGCATGTTTGAAAGAACTCATACATTACGTTCCAATTTTTTTTTGAAAGAAAATCGGCCTTGCAGACTTGAAGAAAGGGGAAAAACCTCACCAATTTTGTACTTCAAAACAAACGGGTCTGCCTCATTGATATTTATGAGGCTTTTTCTCTGACGTCATGGATTCACTTTGGTTCATAAACTATGTTCACTGAATTTAGTATAGCAGTCCGTGAATGTGCTGCATTAGATTAGCATTGGAAACATGCCTAGGTACCACCTGCGGCTAGGGAGAGGTAGTCACCTCATGTCATATTCTTATTTGAGTTCAGCTGCGCAAGGGTAAATTTATTGTTGAGAAATCATTTCCTGTTATGGGAAGGTGGCTCTGTGTATGCACCTCAATCGCTATCAGTTACCAAGGTATACTTAATGGCTTTACTGTGCCCAAAATAGAAAATGAAGTAAGGTGGCATCCTCTACCTAGCTGCATGCCGTATCTGCCAAGCTTACCCCAGTCTGCATTTCGTGCACTCTTACACGAAGATCTTTAGGGTGAGCACCGACTTCTTCACAGGGTAGCAGCAGGCAAGCTGTACTGCCGTCGCGCCGGTCAATTCCCGTCATATGATAAACGTACAGCTATTCAGTTCTTGTATTGCAATTGAATGTGTATTCCTTACGTACAAGTACATACATAAGTATGTACAATCGCGACAGGTTGCTACTTACTATGTGTGTCTCATATACCTGTACATGCATTGCCAATGTACGATAACCATGTTTGCGTCACGTACATGTATACTGTACGTATGTACTAGCGCCTGCAGATTGCTATGTAGCATTGTATGTGCACAGAAAATTCTGGCGTATGATCACGAAAACCTTGGCGTACCTTCGTCATGGAATGCACCCTGGAGCTTACGAAGTTCTCTTCAAGCATCCCTTCAAAATTGCCTGAAAGGAGTTCTTTACAGTGCCAAATCCACGTAAGGAACCAACAAGATAAAGGGCATGGCTTTATTTTTTCGCCACAGACAAATTACAGCAATATCCGTGTTATTTGTGTGGATAACTCTGGTGAGTTGCTTCGAATGTGATATGTAAGGTACAGTAGGCCTAAGTTAGGCCTACTGTATACACTAGTAAGAAGGCACTAAAACTAAAACTAGTCTTCAAGCTTGTGAAGTTATGGCACACTGTTCCAACTATCTTCGTTTATGAAAATGCACTGCTATCACAATCTAATCTAGTATGTGCTGTGAGTTATGCGGCTCATGAAAGCGCCAAAGAAACATTAAAAATATGCTACATCACACTTCACTTAATTGTAACGACAACAACACCGCACAAACACTAATGTTATTGTTTAGCTTAGGCCTAGCCTAACGTTTCGTACGCAAACTCGCACTCTGCCGGATGAGTAATTGCCAATGTGGCTAGAATGGATCACTTAGAGAAAGTGAATCCATGACGTAATGGCCTCATTGAACAACTCAGAAAAAATCCAAATTTTTCTTTTAGTTTTCTCCAAGGTCAAAACATTTTGAACCTAATGCTGCTGCCAGGACGTTGTTTGACAATATCTTCAATATATTTTCAAATAGTTTGCATAAGCTTTTGGACTATTCTTTTAAGCAGTTGATGGGCATTAAATGTAATACTCTTGAGGAAACATGTAATCCATCTAAAAGGCTATGAGAGCAGCTGAGTGCCACATTCAATTGGCAAAAAGTGTACAAACTTTACTGAATATAAATGCAACCCCTAAGACAGGTGGTAATGGCATTGCATATGACTTACTTATTTCTTTAGTTGAGGATATACCTAAAGTTTTGTCAAAACTTGGAAATGTTGACAACCAATGATTTCCAATGGAAGCATACAGGATACCTCTGGGGATTGCTGCAAGCCCTATAGTATTGGGAGATGGTATTTAAACTGTAATTCATTGGACAACCAAGAAATTTCAAATAAGCACTGACTTTTTCTCTTAAACAAAGTTATGAAGGTAGAGATGAATTAAGTACCTTACCTGAATGATTTATATTGACATGAAGTAATGTCTGACTGCTGCTCCATCATATCACAAATTCTCGTGGTGCAAATAGCTTTTTCAGAATCCATTACACTGCAGACTGCAAGCATCAATACCTTCATTTACAAAAACCATGTGTAAATGGACGTTCCTTTCTTAGAAATTCCAGGTTTCAATAATTTAATGTACAAGACATTTAAGGTTTCCAATAAACTATATACTCCTGTAGAATATTTGCAGGTTTTATTAATTACTATCCTTTAACAAAGCAAAGCAACAAATATCTTCATTACAAGTTCAACTGTGCTAGTATTACTCGGCCAAAATGCTGAGGGATAATGCACTATACTTCCCAAAGTTAAACACAGTTCAGTTGGCTACGGCTGGAATCTCAATAAACACACACCACTGCAATGCAGGCTGTATATGTTTACATGCACAGATGTCAGCTGACTGTTAACGTCATACATGCCCATGTGCAGCTTGCTATTGTGTGTATTTGCAGCATAGTGTTGATAATATATTTAGACATACATACATGTACCCATGTGGAAACCATCACTTTCACAGCAAAATGAAGAGCTGCGCCCTCTAAAAATAGCTACAAGGTATAGCAAGAAACCTTGAATAACACAATCAAATAAGTCTACCAGCTGGAATTAAGTTGCCCATTAAAAGTTAATAGAGTTGACATTCACTCTGCAGTCAAGCATACCTTTACCTCAGGACAGCTAGAGCACTACTGTAAAAGTGGCTCAGGTTAAAGGGCCAAACCTCTCACCTCAAACTACAATTTTGGTACCCGGGTACCGAAATTCTCAATTGGCTCAGCTCTTTGATTGACAGCTAATTCACACAATGCAGAGTGCCAAAGCTTATATTACACAGCATGAAAGGTACTGAGAGTGTTTTGATTATATAAATTGAGTTTTTCTACTGTATACTCACCCTGAAGCAATAAACTGAGATTGTGTCTGGATGAGGATGAATTTTTCAGACAATTGTGGGAGGGGCTTCAGTAAGAAGTTTAGGAGAATTGGTACTGTTTGGGTGAGAGAATTCGGCTATTGAGTCTGATAATTATTAAAATATGGTACCATAGATTCTGATGGCTATGCTGTAAGTTACAACCAAACTCTGGGTAAAACTTTTTCTTATGGTTGTACAATATATCCTCAAAAGTTTACTGATTTTATGTTTTTCTAATCAGTTACCTTACAACATACTGCAATGTAAGTGTGTTTTGTCTTAAGATGCAACAGATCTTAAGTTTGCAGTTAAAAACAAATTAAAAAAAAAATATCTAAACAGATCTGCAGATGTATCAGATATTAGAAACCAATACTTGGAGGAACAATTAACCTGGCAGCTCCCTGAATTAACCACCACAGATACATTAGTGCAAAAATTATAAACTAGTTGACCTTAAAGGGCCAATTTTCTTGCCCCAAACTACTCTTCTTGTAGAGGGGTACAGAAACTCTCCACTGGCCCAGCTTTTAGATTAAATGTTAATTCAAACAATGCAGACTACCAAAGCTTTTATTATGCAGCATGAACTGTACTGAGAGTGTTTTGATTATACACATAGAGCTTTTCTATACTGACCCTGAAGCAATAAACTGATATTGTGACTGGACAAGGGTGAATTTCAGACAATTGTGGGAAGGGCTTAAGTAAGAAGGTTAGGAGAATTGGTACTGTTTGGGGTGAGAGAACTAGTCCTTTAAATTCACTTTCACACATTTGACCTCCTGGAAAACTTGCAATTCATGGTTTCAGTAACTTACTGTCTTGCTATATGACTGGGATGAAGGTGGAGAAAGGTGGATGGAAATTTATAGGGTGTGGATGGGAAGCAGTAGATGGATAGACAGGTGCGTGGGTTGGGCAATCATACCTGGCACCCTCAAAGAAGATAAAAACTGATTACACATCTAACAACCCCATATAAGATTGAATTAAGCCTCCCATTGGACCCTCCTATAACACACTAAAAAATTGTCCTGCCACACACCTTTTAACAACAGTTGAACAGTATGTCAACCACACTTTGAGACTATGAAATTGTGTTTGGAGATAAAATAAAATACTACTGTACCATACAATAGGGTCTACATTTTATGATTCACGAAGCAAGGCCCACTATACCTGAGTAAGTTCCACTTTGCATGCTTCTGTCAAGTCTTATAAAAACACAGAACAAAAAACAACCAGAATGCAAGGCATTCATACTCGTGAATGGAGGCGGTCTAACCAGTGATATTAACAGAGAGTTGCTAAATTTTAGCAACTCACTGATAAGAGTAACAGGTAGTAGATGGTGAATTTGTTATGATGAGGAGGTTTGCGCATTTCAGAAAAGGATTATCAGTGTTGAAAATTTATACAGGTGAAACATTAGTGATGGGAGGTGAGGGAAAAAGAAATGTTTATGCTACAAGCTCGAATTTTAGAAGAGTACAATATGTGAGTGATACGTATATAATGATGTTAAAATTGACTAAATAAAACAGGTAGTGGAGGATATTATTTACTAGATCTAAAAAATAGACGTGTTTAGATTGCAGAAGAACTGTTTTATTAATAATTTCAGGCCGTAGCGAAAACTGTCAGATTTTCACGCATATTATTGGAAGTTCGTAATATCAAAATTTCCTCACGAATGACAATTTCACTTTTTTTAACTTCCTTAGTGTTCTCAGTATTGTTCGAACGCATTGCTTATTACGGTTCGGCAGTTCAACAGGATTACCTGTATGTTAATGCATCGCATGATCACCAACAAAGCGTGCATACCTTTCCAGATCAAAAGAGATGTAACTTAGCTATCATCATGGCTAATGAGGTGTAAGGGTAGAGAGAGAGAGAAAGATACCTACGCAGTCTTTCATTTTGCTACTCCCTCATCAGACATCTCCCTTCCCATTTCTAGTATAATTGTCGAAATAAACAGTATAAAATTTCTCATCCGCCTCCTCTTTCTTTAGTTGGATGAGTGCCCTGCTGGTAGGTCTTTTCCCTTAATACAGTACGGTTGCTCAAAGGAACCGTTTTAAATTTGTCTTAAAAGATTGCTAAATCTAATTATACCCTGCCGTCAAGTAAAGCCACCAATGAAAAAAAAATGTAATGTGAGAATATAAATGCAGGACAAAAAACTTGGGTTGAGGTTAACTAAGTTATTTAGGTGCGGGTAAGCATATTATGGCCCTGCGCATGGCATATATTTGCTTTCCACTGAAACACATCAAAATCTCAAAATGGCCTTTTTAAGCCACGGTAGCTTATGATATCATCAACTGTATCATATGTCGTTCGGCTGATCATGTGGTCACCGGCAAAGCAAGGGCCTATTGGTAAGGGCGATTCATGTTTCAGTTGAAACGTCTAGGTCAGAAGAAAACTACGCAGTTAATATTCCGCAATTTTCGCATCCGGGAGACTACGTTATCTTATCCGTTCTCCATTCCTAACCCTCTGTGACGGTCTTCAGTTCTGAACAAAATAAAATATAACTTTAGTTTGTCGCTCTTGTTACAGTTATAAGTTGCTTCTTTATGCAAAGAAATCACTCGTTCAATGCTTTTCTTATAACAAAGCCTAAACTTTTACATCAGATTGCTCGCATGTTTCAAAGTGTAAGAAAAGAAGGGTAACGACCATGTCATAAAGAACGGCAGTTGACAAAACTATAGAAAGGGCTTCTGAGAACCCCATACAGTCGTTCCAAAAACCATGTAATTGAAATATCCCTCAAGTAATATGCCTCAACGTGTAATGAAACCAGATACATCCTTAAATAAATTATCTGTTTTCATGGTTAGCGCCTTTTAACTTTCAAACACTAACAAAGTAACAAAACCAACAAGGCACAGAATGAAAACACTGTAACAAGTCCAGAGAGCAGCTAGCTACTACACTTCGCATTCGCTCGTAAAAACAAAAAAAAATTAACAGCTACAATATACATTCTACTTATGCACTTATCAATTTCATTATGCAGTATACTAGCTCTATTCCAGGCAATTGTTGGTCAATGTTAGGAGCGCACCAAACCTTTTTGTGCATTGACGCACCCCTCCATCTGCAAATGAACTAACATATCATCGACTTTGACACATTTGTTGTAGAATATGACACACCTATGCTGCACATATCATGTTGCTTTGATACAACATACTTGGAGAACTTTGACACACCCCTGCATCATCACTCATATCTACGTGACACACATTTGACTCACCCATGCCTGCATGGGGTCAGAGGGTGCACCTCATAATGGATGAATGCATAAAAGCTTTGAAGTGTGAATTGGTCAATACTGCATGCATATAGACACAACTATTAAATGTATGCAAATTTGCTGCACGGACAGTGTGTAGAGGTTATGTGCAGGTGACATCTGCACATTATGCTCAGTGATTGTAAAACCTACTGGTATTTCCACAAAGTGTTGTCTCTTGGAAGCCTCCCACCTTCTAAACTTTTCCAGATATGCCCAGGACTATTCTCTGTAGTGATGCAAATCCTGGTTATGATGTGAGATGCACAATAATTAGTGTGCTTCAAGTGGCACCTCAAGGCTTCAAGGAAACATTGTTTTCTAGTTTTACTACCTCAAAACTGACTGTAAATAAAACAACTGTACTTACCCTAATTTATCTATCCTTACA
Source organism: Holothuria scabra (assembly GCA_037179385.1). Taxonomy (NCBI): domain Eukaryota; kingdom Metazoa; phylum Echinodermata; class Holothuroidea; order Aspidochirotida; family Holothuriidae; genus Holothuria; species Holothuria scabra. Next base: position 6,166,490 of record CM074201.1, read on the forward strand.
GCAATGCCTTATGAAACATGTGACAGTCTGCACTATACATACTGCTTGAGTAACCAGATCACAATCGAGTAAAAGCTCAACATTCAAATGATCCACAGCAGAAAGACAGGTCTGGTAATCACCACAGGACTTTTCACACAATTCACAACTTGAAAATTATTTAACCGCAGTTCTCCACAATGAAATCAACTGTTGACTTGCTGTGAAGTTATGACTGGACCTACCTACTACAAATCTCCCACAATACAGACAGGATTGGCAATTATTGTACTACCTTGGTACTACACTGTTTACTAACAAACCTGTCAAAGCCACAGGTGTGCGCATGTGTAGTACTAGAACAAGTGTCAATGGCCGGTTTGAAAGTAAAACTCAAACTGTACAATATACACTGCAGGAAACCAGTTCAGAAATTTACACACTCTACCTAATAGCATAGATGTGCTTTGCCATTGACCTTTGATGACATAATCTGATCAGCTATTTATAGCAGTCAAAATTATGACAAGTAAGCTGTGGTTAAGCGGCAAGTACTTGTTGACTGAGTAGCTTAACTTAAAGCATATAGAAAATCAGGTTGAAGATGCACTAGGCTGTCATCAGTCGGAAGATTCTGAAGGGAAGGGTGGGGTGGGGGGATATCGAAGGTGAAAGTAAGGAAGTCAAACTGATAGAAGCAAGTATATGAATCCAGGTAAATATGGATGGACATTGCTTCATTGCATCATCTCCCTGAGGCACAAATTTACTACCATAGAGTGCCAGACAGTGGGGAAAAAAGTAATTTGGCCATAGATGATATTGCTCTTAGATGATATATGGTGCTAAGGGGGAGGTATGAAGGAGAAATTTCCTCCCTCAGATTTTTTTCTTCCCTCATTTCCCCCAAGGTTAGGTCAGTCAGGAGATAGGTCAACCAAAAAATAAATAATATTCCTCTTCTGAGACATAATTTCCCCCAGAGATATGCTAAAAATTCACAGCTTCCAGGAGCTTCTCTTCTTGGACCCAAGCGGGACTTGTCCCATGAAACTCCCTTTTTTGGGAATCAAACAGCCCCAATACTTACCTCGTATTTACCAATGTAATCCCTATACTTAGCTGCAGTAAGTCCCTGACAAGCTCCTAATAGCACGATGGCACCAGGTGACCTCCAATAGAGGTTGCATTGGTAGGGATTACACATATAAATAAGAGGTAATGAGGGATGATGTAGATCCCCACCAGCAAAAATGCACACTCTGGATTTGGTTTTACTCTGTGCACAATATTTTTCCCCTCCCAACATTTTTCTTTACCCCTAGTTTGTCCTCCAACTTTGAATCCTGCAACTGATGATATAGCAGGGAATGGTACAGATGTACTGTAGCAAGGAATGGCACAATATATACCTAGCAGGGAAAGGTACCATACCTCCCAAGTGATCCGCATTTTGCGGGTTTGACCAGCATCTGAACGTCCAAACCAGCTTACCCGCCCCTGCAGCCCTCTGAACAAACCACACTTCAAATCTCCAAAGTATTTTTAGTTAGAGAACCACACAAATGAACAAATAACTCTGCTTACTGATAACTACAAATTCAGTAAATTGTATCTCACAACACATGTAACTGCTCGCGCTGCAATACAATGCATAGGCCTAGGTACATACGGACCTATGTTTGATGTAGCAACCTCGCTATTAGCTATCCTCGCAGCAGGTATATTCCTGTCACTGCGTAAATAGTGTAATAACGTCGTGCAACATCGCTTTCGATGGCCAAAATGAATGCCCACTTTACAGGTTAGATAGAGGTGGGGCTAATTGTCTCAGAGTTTCCCATCAAACAATTAATGTTTGATCTGGACTGCCTTGACAGTACTTGACGTTCTTGATTATGTGTTTTCCTGGCTAGACCGCTATATATGGAATTTTGACCCCTGCATGACGCTAGAAACGAATAGCAAGTTTTAGCCATCTCAAGCTGACAACTAATAATCCAGAATCTATCAGAGATCTTCCTTTTCAGGTATCTTGAGATCAATAAAGTTAAAGGCCTTTGCCCCCTTCAAAGACTATTTGCTCAATAGATCAACAAGGTCTACATTAAACGGGGTTAACTGCGGCAATAACAGAGACAAGCTTGACCCGTGAGAACGCCTTTTTCTCAGGTAACATTGGTCAAAACGTCCTATTCAATTCTAGCGGCATGTGTACAATTACACTCGGGTTTGAGTCAGGTATACACAAGCTGTGAACTCTAGTACAAAAAAAAATAAATAAATAAAACAAGACTGAGATGGATGAACATACCACTAATGCCAATCTCAGAATAAACATGTTGTGACTACCCCACAGGCTAGCTATCTAAAAGGCAAATGTGATCATAGTCAGTTAGTGTGAACAAACTTTGAGCTCAATACTCAGTACTGATTGTAAAGGCCATATAAGTGGTACACAGATGATGTCAATGAAATCATTAGTAATTATTTACAGGCATTCATTCATAAACTGGGAACTGTGCACACAGCACTTAATATTCTACTATCCACCAGCTGGTAGCTGTGGACAGATAACAAAGGTACACTGCTGTACAACAGTGTGATTCATGCATTTGCATAAAACCAGGGGAGTTGCTTTATGAAAAAACTTTTTGCTATAAAATATGTGTGGCAATAGCAAGACAGGATTACATCATCATGATGTCCTTTCCATACTAACTATAACTGCTTCTCTGTAGGTCTGCATGATATTGGGCCGTATGCATAAAAAGGAAGTAATTACTTTCAGGTAAAAGTAAAAGTAGAAGTTGTTGCTAGTCAAGTATAATCAGCAAAAGTAAAAGTAAATGCTACATTTGGTATGCAAAATCTTTTACTTTTACTTTGTAGTAGATGCTATACTTGACTAGTATCTACTAATTAATTCAGTAAAGCCTCCTTGTGGTCAGCCTATAGAACCTTGGCACAAAAGACCATTCAGATCATACAGATATCCTTGAGTTATGCTTCAGCAGGTTTGCTAAGACTTTCAAAATGGCACAGGTGTATTAACAATTGAATTGTCTTATGTGCACTGTTTGGGAGGACCAACATTACAAATTTGAATCAACGAACAAGGTGAAATGCAATAACACTTATCGCCTAGCAACTGGGCATCAGTTCCAGAATATCGAAATAAGAGCCCCCACATCAGAATTTCTCCAAATTCTGCTGTTATCCTGGCCGGTCCGCCGAGTCACTTCTGAACCTTTCTGATGCATCACAAAGGTTCACAAGTGTCTTGGCAGACCGACCAGGATGACAACAGATGGATTTTTTGTCATTCTGCTTAGGTTTCTCTATTTGCATATGAGTATGTACAGTCTAAAGCCATGATCGCACATGGAAATAAATTTCTTGCCATGCTTCCTTGGCTGCTTAAAAGTCATGGTCATTAGGGATGTGGATCCACGTGACTGCTTTCGCCACAAATTGTGAAGAACATCAACAAATGTTCTAGATACTGTGCTCAAATGGATGCCTATGCAGTGGCGTCACCAAGGGGGGGGGGGAGAGTGCCCCCTGAAAAATCGTGTGCCCCCGTGTGCCCCTCAACTGAGATTTGAGATTTTCCGAAAAAGGTATGTCTTCTGTAGTTAGAGTGAGTGTAACTATGAAATTTTTAAGTTGCCCTGGAAATAATTTTTAGACCAGTGTAAAGACAATAAATTACCCTTAAATTACGATCTTAATACCTCATAAACCCTTCAAAATTCAGGAGCTTCCAGGGACTTTGCCCCCTGGGCCCCCACCGAGACTCATATTGAACTGCATGCCAATCAGCTTTTCTCCATTGTACATCTCCCCCTTCTTCAAAATGTCAGTCGGATCCGCTCTTGGTAGTTGAATTACTGCCCGGGCTTTTTTACCATAAGTCTTACTGGAAGTTACCCTGGAGGTAATTTTTTAGGCCAGTGTTAAGTCACTAGAAGCATCCTTAGCGACACAAATACCTCACAAACACACTGAAACTCAGGAGCTTCCGGGGGCTTCGAGGCTCTGAGGAGAGGCAGTCTAAGGAGGTGGCCGACACAGAGGCGCTACGCAGGCTATGCTTTATAAAGCAGAATTATGATAACCAAAGATGAATGGGTAACTACACTATAGTATTACAGAACATTATATGCATTGATCTCATGAATGCTTTACCAGCACTGGACTCATAGCTAGAAAATTGGCAATTGGAAAAAAATTATAGTCTTCTCTAAATCAGGTAAAGAGTTTTTAAGGTTATTCCTACTGATTTAATGAGTTCATATTAATATGGTAATTGAACTTGATATTAATGAGAATGCACAAATGAAAGTGTAAGGAAGAGCCCTTTAAAAGTACAGTATACTTATGTCAATATGAGCAAAAACACTACAAGTCACAGACATCGATAACTTCTACAGGAAACATATGGCAATTTAAAACTTCATATTTAAAGCCAGCTGTTTCAAAATGAATTTGGGGAAAGTTCCATTTTTTTTTCATATGACAACTTGATTAACATGTATGATGTATGTATGCTCTACACACTATGGGAATTTTTACCTCATACTTCCATGCTATACATGCCATGAAAAGCTGATGAAGAATCTCAATACTTTCAATAATCAAGGTTTTTGTAGATTGCTGTTTGCTTTTTATGTGGCAAACATGTTCAGAAAGGAATGGACTACCACATCTAATAAATTTCCCCTATCTATAATGGGCCACAATTATATAAAAACTGACAAAAAAGGGTTAAGTCCACTTGTTAACTGGTCCACCAGAAGAGAACGTGCTTCAGTCTGGCACACACTGAACTGACTCTGTCGGCTCACCAACCAATTTGATTGGCAAGCCTATGCCAAGTGGGAGGATAGCTTGAGTACCCAGAGGAAAATCCACCCAAATTGAGCAGGATGTGAGCCCATGAACATGTAAAACACAGTTGTACACAGCAGCTAGAATAGATGTATACACTAGTCTGCCACTTGCCGACAAACTTGATGTAGTACATAAGACCCATATTGGTGTGTGTATGGCATATGAATGGGTAAAAGGTAGGGGAAAGGACACAAAGACTAAAGAGAGTTCTTCCATTACCCTTCCCTTATAGCCATATTCCATTGCAACTATCCTTTGAACAAAATGTGTAAATGAACCATCATACATTTTGAACAATCTGATTTACAATATAGCAGAGTCTGTATTGCTGATATACAAGTATACAAAAATTATAAATATAGCATTTTGCTACAGTACAGTATTATCAATCTCATGAAAAAACTTACCTCAAAACTGTTTTATCAAGACGGAATGTTAGCACAACATAAACCAATTAACTGCTGTCACATTAGCACTAAGCTGTACCCGTAGCATATTCCAAGAGTGGTTTTCTGACAATTGTTGTAATGCCCATAAGAAATAAAATGCTGTAGGCAACATGTTTCAGCTACTGTATACAGCCACAAACTATCAAAAAGCTGACAAGAGTTTCTAGCTGGTACACTTATACTAACTCATACACATAGATTAGTGATATAAATTGATCTGTGGCCATTTAAAAACACATTCTTGCCACCAGTTGTTTAATCATTTTGGGTACAACTATAGAATACCCCGCCTCATCAAGTAATACCACTAAACATCCGGATGCTGAGTCACAGTCATCAACTACATGACTTCATAGTGCGGCGACTTTGACTCAGCATCCAGCTCCAGATGGATGCTAAGTGAAGCTTTAAATATCAGTCTATAAATAACTCCCTCTCACTTCGACTTCGACTCAGCATCCAGCTCCAGATGGATGCTAAGTGAATGTGGAAAGAATAATATAACGAGCTATAAATAACTCCTGTTGGGCTTATGAACATTTCCGATGATTGGAAGTACAGTATGTTAGTGTGCAAGTGTCGTTCTCAAGAAAATAGACTGTGTGAGAGAACGCCCCCACTCCCCCTCACTGTGACTTCGACTCAGCATCCAGCTCCAGATGGATGCTAAGTGAAGCTTTATGTAACAGTCTATAAATAACTCCCTCTCACTTCGACTTCGACTCAGCATCCAGCTCCAGATGGATGCTAAGTGGATGTGAAAGGCTTTATGTAAAAGACTAAAAATAACTCCCCTCACTGTGACTTCGACTCAGCATCCAGCTCCAGATGGATGCTAAGTGAAGCTTTATGTAACAGTCTATAAATAACTCCCTCTCACTCCGACTTCGGCTCAGCATCCAACTCCAGATAGATGCTAAGATGCTAAAACTGTATTGAGGAGCACCCTCAGTTATTTCCGCATACTTTTCAACTGGCCATGGGCTAGGCATACGTGATAAAGTACATCTGAGATGATAAAGTCAACAAATGCGTTTAAGTCAGAACTAATAACTAGGCCGTAGTGCATAGTCAACTCACTTCGACTCCGCATCCATGATTTTCAAGGTACGACCTCTTTTGTGGCGGGGTATTTTATAGTTAATCCTCATTTTGTTCTTGATCTCTGGGTCTATTTGCACAAACTATAAGCCACTGTAACTGTCAGGAGTGACCAGATAATACTGGCCAATCTGCAGAAGACTGAACTTACTGTAAGGCTCTCATCTACACAGTGCACATGTGTGAACTATATGCATAACAGTGCTGTTTGTATAGAAAGAACCATTACCTGAAAGCAGACAGTTTCCTCTCCAAAGCAGCTAGTCTGATTGGCTGGCATGGACAACACCCCAGACGAGCCTCCACACACAGGCATGTGCAAACATACAACTGTTTAGCATAATAAAGGTACTGCAATAGTATAATGAAGGCAAGACATCAATGGAACTTGGGTAAATGCAGCTTGGTAAAGCTTAAAGGTAAAGAGCAGTCTCCCCAAACTTATTTTGAAGAAAAAGCTAAATAACACAATTTTCATCTTATTTCTCTTCAATTACATTTTATGACTTTACTATTGCATATTCAAGGTAAACCAAGCAGTTATTTCTGGTAAATTTCACATTAGAAGAGAAAAAACATTGCCACATGACTCCCAACAGCCAATCATGAAACTGGACAGTCTACTACACTTCTTCAATTTGGGATGACTGCTCCTACCCTTTAACAAAACTAGAGCCCTATAGACGAATCCGATTAGCGCTTGTTTTTAGCGACTGTAGGCAGCCAATAGTGGGGTCCATCAGCCTTTAATCGTCTTCATTTATTGTCTACGTGAATTTCAAATCTTCATATTCAGTGAAGTTTAGACAATTTAGATACACTTCAGTGTACAACCATCCATGGAACAGGTAAGGAAGAATATCCAAAGATTCAAGGTAATGGACCCCAGTAATGGCCGACCAAAATCAGACCATCACAATCTGTCCGGATTCGTCTATAGTGGTGCAGAAGCTTGTACTGTACCTTCAACTAAGTGTCCCAGCTTAGGGTACCATGATGAGTTAATTACTAAATGATCTCAATTATTGAACACTTTTCAGCTTTCAGAATGTCACAAAAAGTGTTCTGTGCTATCTATAGCATAATTTGAGCATCAAAAGCACCATTAAACTGCATGTATCATTACCACAAACCATCAACATTGCACACGAAAATCTGTAGGAGTTTAAGGCATCATTTTGCAGATGTCATAAAATGAGCCATGGATTAGGTTAGGTTAGATGGAGTTTTACGGAACAGTTTCTAATTAACCAGTTGGTGTTAGTGAGCAGGCCAATTAGGCCTTTTTTCCATTTGTGGCTCACTGGCTTGTTTCACATCTCCATTGGGTATGCTGCACCAAGCACAATGGCAGTAGGTTCGATTTTTTAAAAATGAGCCATGGTAGTAGGGTTCACATAGGACCTTTAAACAAAACTTTTAAAAATACTATAAACAGATCCCTAACCAAGCATGATAGGGTCGCCAGCTCTAAACATTAACTGAAGGAGAGTGTTCAAGCATTTTACGATACTTCAAAAAATGAACTGTAGAACCTGTTACAACTGATAATGCAAAAGGGAACAATGCAAAATTGAATGATAAAGTAAAAAAATTAGTGATAATGAAAAAACAACCCAATAACATAAAAAATTCACCGATAATGTAAAAAAGTCTTTGAACCAATAATGTAAAAAAATTAACTGATAATCTACAAAGATTTGTTTTCTGATAAATGTAAAAATGAATTACCGATAATGTATAAGACTGTCCTCACCAGGATTTTATATGGTCCTATGTACAAAGGTGTACATGAGCATGCTTTTGTAGGTAGGCAGGGATGTAGGTAAGCAGGCATCTGGCTGGTAGACTCAGGCGGACAGGAGGGCAGGGAGGGGTAGCAAATAGGTAGGTTTGTGGGTCTAGTGCATGCGTAACCTATGTGAATATATGATTGTATATTATGTGTACTTGTGAATGTAGAACAAAAAGAAAAAAAAACAAAAAAACAAATGTGAGACACTACCCACTACACCAAACATACATAGCTAACCCTAATTTACCAAAACCCTTGTGAACTCTAAGGAAATTCTTTGTGGGGCCAAAACATGATCAGGTTTACTTAGATCTGCAGAAATGATTTGATACAAGTATTTACCTTGCCAAATTTTGATTGATGCAGTCAATGATGGCACTTTCAGTTTTTTGGCACCAAAACCTGAATCCTTTTGAAGCACATTTAAGGAGCCATGACACACCGGCCCAATTTCAAACTCTGTTAGTATACTCTTTATTAACAGCTTTGGCTGCAAGGACAAAACCCTAATTTTAAAGGTGTTTGAGCCTTATAATATTCATATAAGTCATGTATGTTGTAAGCATGTACCTTCTGCTGAATTTCACAATTATATATATATATATAGTTATATATATACATAGCATTACTTTACACAAATAAATGAGGGCCATTCAAAGTTTTTTGAAATTAGATATTTTAAATAATCACAAATATCATTACATGCATGAATGAATTGGAAAGATCTTTAAAGACGTAGAAATTTTTGGTCAAAAATTGGTGTAAATTTCAGCCATATTGAATGAAGTAAGTGTAGTAGTGAGCTCAGTGCAACTGTGGTGCAGCCTTACCAGGTGTCTACCTGAGGTTGCATAGCCATTTAACGCTTAATATATGACCCAAACTTGAAAACAATAAAATAGAAAAATAGCAAAAGAGTGACGAATATGAACTACATACTCCATTTGAGGCACAAATATTGCAACACTTCGCATCTGGGAAAACATATCTCCCTAAGGGTGATTGGACTTCTCCTTTTCTAAGAGCTGTCTTTCATGTCACCCCCCTCCCCTTCCAAGGCACAATCCTGGCCATTTGCCTGGGCCTTAATACCAAGATGAGATTGCTACATATGATCAGGCAGCTCTCTGATATGATGCATTCCACATTACAATAGTGAAGATGGTTTGAAAACACTCTTTTTATGAGGTCAACTTATGATACTTGAAAATAAACAAGTTTCTAAACCTAGCCTTAAACAGGGAGCTGCCAATCTAACCTTAAACACACACACTGGCAAGCAATTAGTAATCTGGCAAATAACAGAGTTTTTTGGACAATTACCAGCAAGTTAAATGAGTAGCACAGTACTAAAAACCTTTTTCCCCAATGCCTATGGCTCACAGCAAGCAGTTCAGAAACTGAACATCAGAATATAGAAAAAAAAATATTTTATTCAACTAACCTTAAATGCCTCTAAAAAAATTGTCCAAATTTCCTTTTAAAATTACCAGATAATACTAGCCTGTCCTCATGGTTAGATCAATGCCCTTTCTCAGAATCATCCGATAAAAATGAAAAGTTGAAATGACAATTACTGAAACTGGAGGTAGTACTTCACGCTGGAAGATGTCTGACAGTCTGAGTTTTCAATACTGTTACATAATCACAACACAAGGTGAACCCATTCACTTTTATCTGATGCAGGGCCAAGAAGAACTTTTATTGGTTGATAATGGCACACACCTCCAATCTCGTGACTCCCACTAGTGTGTATGAGCCATGAGTATGTCATATATGTCTGTGCATACTAATGGTCAAAACTTTGAAAAAAAAAAAGATTTACAATTAAGAAGAATGTGGTTGTTTGGTTGGCATCCTGCCAGGTAGGATGTGTACTATATATATGCCAAGCTACTGCTGGAGGTGACTTTCAAGACATGTAAGATAAAATCACTAGTACAGTAGGATGTATGTAGTTACTCAGGTGTGAAATGTTGAGTTAGATGGAATTTTACTACCCAATTTCCAACCTATTGGTTCAAGTGGAACGCAGCCATGGCCTTTTTCCCAGTTATGGCTCACAAATGGTGACAAGCTGTAGAAGCTTAAAGGTGTAATGAGGTGCATTAATATAGTAGACTATCATATTTCATAAATGATATGACTGTCATACGAGTGATAATATTTTTTTCACTGAATTGTGAAATTTATGGGGCTAAGTGTCATGGTAAGTTTCAAAATAGGTTTTGGAAAAATTGAATAGGTTCTTTTAAAAGAAAAATTCAAATTTTTCATACATTTGTAAATAGAAAGGTTCTGATATTGAGGTTTTTATGTATTTGACCTTGAGACCAAGTTTTTCCTAGTTTTAGGTTTGCTGGATATCTGTTGGGGTATATATTGGCCCCAGCACTCATTTCATCTGGAATATTGTAAATGATGTAGTAAGAACTGCATTAATTTGTAAAGAAAACATGCACACCAACTACAAAATATTATCATTTCACAAATTTTAAAGCCATTTACATAGTATTAAGAAGTTATTGATACAATATGACATAGGCTATGTACAGATAATTTTGGGATGATTGAATTTTCCCTTGAAAAAAAATTTCCTGTGACTGCCATACGAATGCCATATGAACCCCTGGCACATATATACTGTAAACAGAGAAACTAATAGTCAAGGGACCACTATATAAAGTAGCAATAGACCACAGTAAGCAATTAGACAGAATATCAAAATTTTGTAGTATTAAGATATCAAACAAAATACTTTAATCCAGTACACTGTCTTTGGATATTAAACTAGAGTCATCTTTAAAGTGGCTCCAGTAGCTCTCAGACATCTTTCATTTTTCCACCTGAAAGCAATTTTAGTCCCAATGCCAACTAATGTTGATGAACCTCGAGGAAACAACTTGGTATGAAAAAAAAATTATGGGACTTACCTCATTTTTTGTTCAATCCTACTATCAAGATTTATAATATGGAACAAAGTGTCCTTTTCACATCCTGAGTATATACTAATTACACAAACAAGATTGAACATATTACAGGCAATGTTTATCAGTTCTTGCATCATCCATGCTGTGCAAAACATCACCACTTAATTGATGCACATGCATTGTATGCGTACCAATTGCACTCGCACACAATGCTTCCTAACTTCCTCCAGTTAAGTTTGTAAAGTGCTTAAAATATTTAATTTATCTTATCAAAACTGCAGAAAGGAAGACTCATACCCATAAAGTCTTTTATCAAATCTCTTTGTCTATTACAACCACCCACACACGCTCACATGACTTGTTTATCCAGGCTGCAGTTGCTGGAATTCACTCAATACAGGTTTAAATGCCACAAATTCCATAAATGCTGGCTGCCCCTGTGCAATTCTGTACTTGAACTCTGAATAAATTAGTATTACAGGGAAATAAGCACACTGGAAACTTAAAGGGCCAAACCTCTCACCCCAAACTACAGTTTTGGTACGGGGGTACTGAAATTCTCAATTGACTCAGCTCTTTGACTGACAGCTAATTCAAACAATGCAGAGTACCAAAGCTTATATTACACAGCATGAACGGGACTGAGAGTGTTTTGATTATATAAATTGAGTTTTTCTATACTCACCTTGAAGCAATAAACTGAGATTGTATCTGGATGAGGATGAATTTCAGACAATTGTGGGAGGGGCTTAAGTAAGAAGGTTAGGAGAATTGGTACTGTTTGGGGTGAGAGAACTGGGCCTTTAAATATCTTTTTTCAAGAGTGATCTACCAGTATACTATTGAACATCATTGTTTCACAGATTTTTAAATTTCCAGTGTTCAGTACAATGATCATAGGCGTAGATCCCGGGGGGATGGGGGGGATATATCCCCCCAATATTTGACTAGGGGGGGATGGTCAATGTAATCATACCCCCCAATGTTCAGTCTACAGATACGTGTTTTTTTACTGACAAGTAAGCTACATTTATTCTCCCCTCATGATTAACATGACTCACGTTGTTCACCTACATGTGTAATATAATGCTGTCTATGTAGGCTATGTTACATCAGAAGGTTTCCAAACTTTTTACGTCATTTTCAAAACATTTCGAGCCATGAAAGTCACATACTTTAAGTTTCTGTCATTTAAGCTGGGTAGTCACTAGTCTCCCATCTTCGCTGAAATACTCCAGACCGGTCCCATATAATTCCTTTAACCTTGGCGGGCTTCTACCGGAGACGTGCCTGCCCGACGAAGAAGAATTACACTGTGCAGGCTAGTTGTTTTAGCTGCAATCGTCACACCTGCGCGCAAGGTTACCAAGAGATGCGACCAATAATTTGGGAACTATATCATCTCATTCTGTTAGGTTGCACAAAAATTCCAGCTTAAGTTTTATGTATTCATATGTATGTCCTTTGCATTATTTTCATGAATAAAGTTGAGAATTTTCTGGTTATTTCCAGCCAACTTGAAAGTCATGTAATGGTCTTCGAACTCAAATTTTTGTTACTGGGGATAACCCTGAGTTGATACTGCCTTTTAAAACTTAACGGTACATCGTTGCTCTAGAATTGTTCAATTTCAGTCCTCCAGTGCAACTTGATAAAGAGTTTTGTGCTCAAAAGAGCCTTTCCTAAGCGTATTAACATGTCAGTACCCTACAACATTACCTCTGTATTTTACCCCACAAAGCAGTCTTCCTGGGGCCTCTGAGGCATTAAAACCCAGGAGCCCTAAGGCGGGCCCCTGGACCCCACCCTTTAGGGGCTTTGCGCTTCGCGTGCACACATCATCCCCCCAATGTTGAAAAGAAATCTACGCCCCTGACAATGATAGGATCTTCAAAGAAATATTGTTCCACGTCTTGATTCTCAAACAAAACCGATTTACATTTCTTAAGAAATGAACCAAATCATAACTCCTTTACTTTCATTTTCACCCAAACTTTTTCTTGGGAAATGCAATGACCTCAACTTGAAGTAGTGTATTTCTCTGTCCTGTTTCATGATTGGCTAATAACTGAGTTGTGACTATTTTTTCTCTTTTTATGTGAAATATGCTGGAGTTATTCCTTGGTTTACCTTGATTCTGCAGTACTGAAGTCCTAAATTATTGTGAAAGACACTTTCAATGAAAGTAGGAAAGAAATTGTGAGATACTGCTGTCTCTTCAAAATAAGTTTTGGGCAACTGCTCTTGCCCTTTAAGTTTGACCATATTACTACATGTAAACTTCTCTAAAATTGAAATGAAAAAACAGCTTTCAATACAATATTCACTCTCTGGTTCAAATACCTAGTTATTCATCACTCGAGGCAGATCTATTCAGCTCCCATCCTACTTAAAAACTTCTAGCCCCTCCCACAACTATCTACAATTCATCTTTTTCCAGAGCAAATCCTGAATTATAACTTCAGGGCATAACCTGGTGAGAACAATTAGACCCTAATGTGTAATCAGAACACTCCCAGTACTTGCTGTGTAATATGAGCTACTCTGCATTTTTGAATTTGATGTCAATCAGACAGCTGTGCCATGAGAATTTCTGTAGAATACATGAAATCTTAGTATGGATTGATGAATGATTACCTTTAAAGTTAAAAGGTGGCATGTGAACATGAAATATTTCACAAATTTTCAAATAATTCAACAAAGTATCTCAATATGCTTAATGGTTAGTTTAAAAAGAAAAGCCTTCATTGCTACATGACTCTACTAGAGAGTTTGAATGTTTAAAATTTTTTAAGACTATTTCTGCCATGTTCATAGTGCATGAAACATGTTTTCCCAATTCAACAAATGTTGTAATACACCTCAGGTGCACACAAATACACTCTCATGTTTCATTCTTTGCTTGCATTTTTGTAATCTTTACAGTGCAGCAGCTTCAACACTTTTGTACTCTTCCTGAAGTTTTTAAGTGTCTTATAAATCTCTAATTATGCCATAACTTCATGGTTTTTTTGCCATATCCAATAATGTAAATTATTTTACCTATTGCTGTAGGGCTGTGAACGTGTAGCTATTAATCGCTAAACGTTCGCATGTGGAATAAATGTTTAGTACAAACTTACAAGCAATTAATCGCAAAACCTGTTTTTGACAGTTTTTATCCATTTGTATACTCTAATGATCCCTGGTTCTTGTTAAATGGAACATTCTGGGCATATTTGAACCTTGTAGGCTTCAAAGTTTAAGAATGATTTTAATTTACCATGTAAGATAACAATTATTATGATTTCTGCATTACATTCCGTATTTATCACTTCATACTGACATGTTTTTTGTGATAAGGTAATCGCGATTAATCACTAAACAATCATAAATTTTTGAGGTTAAACATTTTAGTTACTTTGCTAAACATTCACAGCCCTATACTGTTGTATTCATTTTGAGTTTGCGCTGATGTTTACTCATTTTTGTACTGTACATGCTAACTATTTATACTTAACAAATTACAAACTTAGAAATCCCACAAACAAAACAAATATCTTTAAACAAATTGCCAAATTTAGAGCTTCATTACAACCTTGCTTTTCTGCAAAACTGATATTGCTTTTCATTGCAAAACTTTCAGATAAATTTATTCTTTGCACTGGCAAGCACTTTGGCCCTGAGATGAAGGGTAGCATGTGAGTGCATGTTCCTAAGAAAGTTAACCATGGAGGCCAAAACATTTTGATAGAACTGCCAATTACTTAATGATATTGTGTATTCTTATGGTTTCTTTTCCTCAAATCCAAATCATACACAAGTTAATACAGTAAAATATTATTCTTGAAGTTAATACAAATAAAAGATGGTATTTTCAGAATTCTGACATGTAATAAGATACTTGCCAAGTGAATCAGAGTTTACAAAGTTGGGCTGTTTTCAACCACTCTCTTTGGCCTGCCACCACCAGGAGGGAATGATTTATCTGGTATCCCATCGCAATTTGCTTGGCAAAATGGACAAATCGCTACACTGATGAACAACATTGTGTAGCCAATTTGGTACACATAACACTGCAGTTTTTAATGATTTTGTGGAAGAGAACCCCAGAAAGTTGCTAGGCAAGTTTTAAACACCAAATTATTCCATGGCCACAGCTTTAGATCTGATCACATGATTTCCTGATCAAACAGATAAATGTAAGCTGAGATCCTTCCTCATGATGGTTGAAATAAAAGTTTCTTCACTTACTTTGCAGTTTGCATTATGTAAAAGCAGAGTGTTGAACAGCAAAATTTTATAAAGGTTATACTCATGCTAGTCGAGAAATATGGGATAAGTTATGAGTATTTACTTCATGTTGATTCATTTTCAATGCCCAATATGCTTTGGCAACATTAATTAACTTTATATTCTTAATCAATTCTTCTAATTTCTTTCATTTTATTTTATTATGTCCCACAAAAATCAGTTGTGTTATGCATTGTGTTAGTAACTATGACAAGGGCAATCTGAATATCCATTTTGTAAAGTAAAAAGTTCTCAGCTGACAAAAAGGCATGTTAAAGAAACATAGGGCTACATTATTGTCAATGCATCTGTGTTGAACATAACCAATTATGCAACTCCCTTTCTTGGTTGAATTAATGAGCAGTAGGGTGTTAATTAATCGTTTCTTGGTCATTTTTTAATCCATCAAAATTTGGAAAGTTAGAAGGGCGCAAATTGATAACAAGTTTAATAAACTGTGAATCACACAGATTTTAATTTCCATCATTGTGTCATAACTATAGGGCACACAGAGGATTACCAAATAAACCTTCATGAATAGTTTTTGAATTACAAGGAAATTATGCCCATACTGTTACCAACAATTTAGAAATCAGCTTCATAAATATATACAGGATAGACTTAAAAAATCTTTTCAAGCTTTTGACCCTGATGAGGGATCATCATTTTCACACACTGATGTATATCTTGCTCTCAGAAGTGCTCTAGTCCCTTGGGAGATTCTTCTACCCCTGTCTCCCTCCCCTTTGTAATATGTGTGACTACAGATGACTAGCCTATTATGGTCCACATGAACTGCTATTTCACCTTAAGTCGGATAGAGTAATAACTTTACAACGTTAGCACACAGAGTTGGTTAATAGAAAATAACATTCAGCTCTGCCTCTGTGTGAAATATTGGTGTATTAGTGAAGTATTAAAAGACTTAGTGTTGTAGGAGTATTTCAGGAAAAGTTCACTGACAATATATTGACATGAATCATGAGGAAATGCTGCAGGCAATGATTTTTCCATTCGCACACAATTGATTGCTGTAAAGCAACTGCAATACAAAGATATTTTTAAGGTTGATGATAACTGGCCATTTTGGATGAAGTGTAGGCTAATCATTTTTAATACTGTGATTAAAAAAATAGTTCTGAAGCAAATTTATGTTTGATATGGTAGAGAAGAACATATTCTAAGCATTCTGGTAAAAGTTTCATTCATTTCCTAGGTTTGGTTCTTCAGATATTAGCAACTGAAGTTGACACACAAGTGTAATTTAAACAAGCAGGGGTGATGTCATGGATTCACACTGTTGGCCAATGTTTTGTTTTCCTTTACTTTTCCATCTTATTAGTTTAACCTTAAAGGGGAAGTTTAAGCAAAAATTTAAATTTCATATGTGAAAGAGGAACCAAATCTACACAGTGTGGTGTAAGTTTCATTCAAATAGGACATGTATTTCTTGAGATATCAGAAAATGAAGTCCGTAGATTTGTGTTCAAAAGTGAGTTAAAGGGCAGCAGAGCTTTTATCACTTCCTCACATTGACAAGGAATGCTTTGTTTCACTTTGTTTTATCAGACTATTGTGTTGACCTTGAAGTTAATAGGAATAGGACCTCCCTGTGGGGGATGCAAAGTTTGTAAAGCTCTCGTGCCACTTATGCAATCACATTTTAATAATGTGTGATTGTTGAGAAGAAAATCGAGCCTGAAGTTTAAAGAAAAACAAAAGACTGTGCACTAATGTGGGGATGTGATGTCATATGTGCTTGCTTCAAGTTCACTTTTTGTTGAAAATGTGACAACTTTACATGCTCATATCTTGAGAACCACACATCAGATTTCAATGCAAATTTCACCAAAATGCTTAGAATGAGTACCCCTCTAACATACCAAATTCTGTTGTGACCTTAAACCCTTCTTTTAAGTTGACTAGGGCTGCTATCTTGCCCCCAAGGCATAGAAAGTTTTTAAAGTTCCATTGCTCAGGATATGCATCAATGGTACCGATATATCAGAATTTAAATTGCATAAAATTGGTGGTAAATTATAAATAAAAACAAAACATTGGCTAACAATGTGAATCCATGACATCAAGCCTGCTTGCTTCAAGTTCATGCTACTGTTCCTGTTCCTGAGAACCAAATATGGGAAACTAATAAAAAATTCATCAGAATGCATAGAATATATTCCTCTTTACCATATCAAAAGTAATTTTTTTCCAGACTTCTTTTTTAGATAGGTGAATTTTACAATAATTACACCAATACTGTATATCTGCAGATATAATAATACTGATACATAGTTTTAAAGTACTTACAGCTATTTGTATGTACATGCCATGACTGTCTGCTGGTTTGCTCTAGCCATCTTTAAGATAGGGCATATTCATTTACCTAACTGGCAGTTATTGGCAGTTAAGTCACTTACGTTTATGTCCTGTGCCCATGCAACTGCATGCCCATACTGGCCAGTAAGATAAATGACTCTCGATCCCCTTGTCCATTACACATGCTCACATGTTAATCATGCATGCACTCATCATTAACTGTCTACATACTCCCTCAGTTTGCACAACGGACATTCAAAAATCATGGAAACAAGGGGGAGGGGGCATGAACCCCCTCCACACACACACACTTTTTGGAAATGCCTTTGACTTGGATTTTGAAACAGTAAATATTTGATGGATATAGTGGCCATGTCAACATGTCCTCCTAAATTGTAAAGATTGACATGTACGGCAAATAATTCTTAAAGGAGAAGGCAACCCTAGCTTTTTCTGCCTAAAAACTACCATTTTAATGTATGTTCTTTCCAAAAGAAGCACAAAGAAGTTTTTTAAGTATTCATTTCCACCTTAAAAATTGATTTTTCAGTAGCTACTGGTCCGCGCCATCGTTTTTTGAAATTCACCAGTTCCCGGATGTACAATGACGAAAGCGAGCCACATATCAGATTTCAACAGAAAAGTTACCAACTCACATAAACTATCTATAATTGCACATATACTACATGACACATCTTCTAAATTCCCCTAGAAAAAGGAGATAAAATTCTTAATATATGAATAAAATTATTTTCATCATACATTAATAAAGTAAAATGAAAAACAGGTTTTTAACAAGAGCATAAAAAAATAGTTTGCGTGATTGGCAACACCATCGCACCACTGTCTGTCACCATACACTTTGCCTATACCACTTACAGTTAGGGTAACCCTGATGAAAGGAAATAACTGTATGTAGACAACTGCAAACACGTTCTCATGGCAGGGTGACCTTGACTAATATACAGTAAACTGTTGTGCAGTGTCCAGCGTGAAAACACTGTGCACGGTATTTAACGTTACAACTTACGAGCAGGCTGTACTCGAACTCTTTGTCGTACACTCTGTCCCGCTAAACTTGGAATATAGGACGGGAACATTTGTACAGAAAGATGGAATCAAGCAGATTAACCGCTACTGCATCTTTGGTAGCCTGAGTATTCAGAGAATAAAGCAAGACTCCAGGACAAAGTGGCAGTCGGCGGGATCTCTTGTGAAGGTTCTAGCCTGTGGCTAGTATGCTTAGCACTTGTAGCCTACCAGTTTGAAACTAATCGGAACCTGTATCGGTGTATATCTTGTCTGTTTTCTATGGAAATAGCGAGTGAGCTAACAGTATCTTGGGGATCATGCTTTTGAGAAAGATACCAGGATAGGCCCTATGCGGATTTTTTTCACTGCCGATATTTGTTTAGTTGAGGCAAAGAAGAGAAGACTGTGAACATAACGACCAGGTAGGCAGTTTGCAATTCTTACTGTAGTGAAATAGCAAACGCCAGCCTCATTAGGCCTATGTGAGATCCTAGCAATCTTTTGAGATTGCTAAAGCTGTCGGCAATGCTATCTAGTCCTCGTAAACATAATTTTAAGGCTAGGGTGGGTATACACAGACTTTATTGCCCCTGGGAAGGCTCAGACCATTTTGTATACGTCTCTTTAGTTTGTGGAATAGTGTACATGCCATGTGCAATGACTGGGAAATTGTATAACTTACGATGTGGCTCGTTTACGTCATATAAAAGCGCCCTCATTTTTTGAAAACCAGAAAATGGCTACGAACATCATGGGGATTCATTAGGGAAGAAAAATAATTGAAATATTCATAAAAAAATTGGAACTATGCTGATTCGAATAGCTTTTTTCAGAAAATGTGTTAGAATTGTGGTCTCTACTAGCTGATAGGTGTAAAATCCGTTGGTTGCCTTCTCCTTTAATTAAATTAACATATAGTGGCATACTATGGAACTCAGTGCAAGTATTTGAAATCCAGTAATTCACATACAAGCTGCACTTAAACAACTTCTCAATCAATGCTCCTTCAATTTAACTTTAAAAAATTACAAGGGGAAAATAGGTCCATTTTCATATATGGGATGAAATAATTATTAAAGAGAATTACTGATGTGCATTCATTTGAAGAAGGTTCACATACCATTAACCATTACAGTCAAAGGACACATGATCTTGACATTATTAGATAACTTATGCACATGACCAGCAAGTGCTGGTCACATGTATACATAAGAATCTGCAGCTGCAGTGCCTGCACACTACCGGCAACAGCTTACACTGATCCCACTGCAAGTGATTAATAATCATAACCTACCTGTACAACAATCAATACGCACACTTGCACTTCACTTGTCTTCACTTAATAATGAAAACAGGAAGTGTGAAAATTAATTGAAATTAGAGATTGGGTAGGACATTGTAAACATTGACATACAGCTCATTCACATGACTGCATGGTTACACTCAATTACTCTTAAAGAGGTACATTGCATTGATTCATGAAATTCATCATTTTTTTTTCTAAACCTGTAAAAGTTAAAATTTCTTCACCAAACACTTTTTTCAAATGATACATATCTGCACAACCATTACAATCCTGGGTATGAAAAAGTTGATATTTTAACTTTTTGTGTGACTATTAGATTAAGAACTGTAATTAACTTTGTTTCCCATAACTCTAAACAATATGCCAAGAAAACAATTGTTATGAGGTGACTTCTTAGGGAATAGACAAATGCAAGTGGGTATACTCATTAGTTAAAGAGGGTGTAGGATGATTGAATATTCGATATGTAGAGATTGTTAGGTTGGAGTTTTACAGCCCAGTTTCCAACAAGCTGGTCCAAGTATAGTGGAACAATGCTTTTTTTCCAGTTGTGGCTCACTAGCTTGTTTTCCCTACTCTATTGTTTATGCCGAGCACCAGGCACAATGGCATTAGGTTCCTTTTCAAGTCTTCATTATGACCCAGCCAGGACTCCAACTTCTGACCTCCATAACGCAAGTCTCATGTTCTAACCACTTGACCATGCAGTTGGTCCTCCCTACAGATAGGAAATTAGACTCACAGATGCATTAAAGAAGTACACCAACATAGAAAGGTGGAGGGAGTAATCACAATCTAGCTCCAACAACTGAAGATATGCACAACTCAACCACTGTTGCAAAGGAAATGTCAAAATGGATTCAGGTTAACATATCACAAGGCGTATTAAAAAATTGTGGATTTTACAACAACGGTTGGATGTATAATGACATGGGGTGGAGATAGCACTCATTCATGATGTCTAAGTTATTCCCTCCCACACTATCTAATTAACTATACATCTTTATTTTTTTTTTTTTTTAAACATATTACCATTTTCACAGGAAATTTCTCTCAAATCCTACTTCAATTGACATATATGTATTAATATGTATTAATATGCTAATTATCTCTCTGGGTTTTCCTTGGGAACCTGTTTGAAAACATATGTTTTTCCAAGAGAAATACATTGTTTGCCTGTTTACAACAAAATGTCCTACACCATTCCAAAATCACCAAGTTCATTGTTTTGGTTTTTAAAATGCCAATTTATAGCAGCCATGTTTGGATATCATCAGCTGTATATAAAAACTACATGTTACAAACTGTGACAGGCAAATGATTTGCTTGTGCCATGCATGTGATGAACACATGCCTACCTTAATGTAACTATCCTAATACCTCATCCTAAATCCTAAAATTGACACAAGCCCTAGCAAATAATTTATAACCTATATGTTACAATTTAAAGACAATTGGGGTCCCACCAACATCCTGACAAGTAATTATGGTACTCACGTGACTGGGCAAATTTGAACACTACCCTCACCCATCCCTATAGTTAAATTGACTAAAACTTTACTGGGGGATGATAATTGTTTTGTTACATTTGAAGGAACTGAGTTAGCGATATGTTTATCTGTATAGACACCTATATGATGGCTAAACAATGCTTAACATGTGTCAGTCACATGTCTGGCAGCACCTTAGACATTCACCAACTTATAAGTAGTTATTCATTTCCCAGGATGGTTTCAATTCTCTCAACCCACTAATTTTTAGCCCCTCCCATAACTGTCTAAAACTCATCATCATTCACAAACAATCCCTGTTAGCTTTAGGGCATATCTTGGTGAGAATACAAGGCACCCTGAGTGCAATCAGAACATGCTTTGTAATATGAGCTACTTTGCATATTTTTTTTCAATGTCAATCAAACAGTTGTGCTAATTAAATTTCTGTAGACTACTTGTAAAATTGCAGTTTGTGGTGAATAACTGTCTTTAAGTATCTTATACATATAACTTCTATCTTCTATATGTACATCCTCCAGATATTAAAAAGCAGGATGTGCCTCACGATGGCCTCTGGTAAACTATATGGTAACATATTTGGCCTAAATGATTTGCAGCAGCAAAAATGACCTAAAACTGCTTACGGGGCAAGATTAAGGTTGTGGAGGCCATGAACCTGAATATCTGCGAGGCTCTTTTCCTATTAGGCAAGATTTAGGTCAACTGAGCCCTAGCACAGCCGCCACACCCAAGACCCATAACCCACGACCCACAACCTACAACCCGCACCCTTGGTTTACTCATAGGTTTGGTTCATTGGGGTATTAGTAATGTACATTTGGTTTTACCTTAAACCCCTACAATCCTCAAACAAGAGGGCAATCCACGGAGTTGCATATCTCATCGCTAACATGTGCGCAAGTTGGTTACAGAACTTGAACTATTTATGTGCTAGAAGTTTTATCTGTGCTGTTTTTATGCTACAGTAGAATGTCATTGACAAAATTACCATGTACTAAAACTCCATGCCATAATCCTTTGAAATTCCTATTTGAAGTCCAAGGGAAGCGATTTTTTTTCGTTCCAAGGGACGGAAGTTTTTTTCGTAAGATAGCGAGGGGAAAGAATATGGCACAGACCAATCAAGTTCTTGGAACTATAGGCTCACCCCTTATTCAAAAACAAAAAATTTAATTTGGATATTTAAATTCTGACACCTGATTATAAAAGGACTGGAGAAATAGGCTACCCAATCTTTCTAACGCTTGCTCTTTTAATCCAGTAGGCCTATCTAAGATTTTGGAACAAATTTATTTTTTAAGATGCTGTTATCCCCTTGCAACACTATGAAAAAAAAAAACAACGAGCTTGGCTGTTACACTAAACTGATACGGATATGGACGCAGCGATTATAAAAGTAAGACGCTTTCGAGCATGCTTTAGACAAGTGCGTAATTGTTATTATTCAGGCGCTAGTTGGGCGTATTCTCCATTTTGACGCGACGGCAAACTTCATGTGTGTCGAGCTGATATGCACATCAAGTGCGTCTCAATTAAAAAACTGGGCGTGTGCGCGATGTTGAACGTTTGGCGTTAGAAGATTTTCGGCCGACGCACACACCTTTTCTGCGTACTGGCCTGTGGCGAATCCTAGCCCGTGGCAAGGAAATTGTCACATACTTTTTTTGGCGATGCTTCAGAACTGCCAGGTTTTAAGGGCACTAATATGTAAGATAGGTAGGCCCTATGCCTAACCTAATGTTAGTCACCCACAGTTTCATATCTTGGGTTATAACTCAAGCCTATGAATGGCGTAGGTCTAGCCCCAGACCTAGCCTACATACCGTTAACCAGCTTCAGATTTCAAGTCTAGCCCTAGGTTGGACTTTAACTTTCATACTACTAGGCCTAACAGTTATAGCAACTTTGGAGTGAAAACAACTGTCTGCATAGACCATACGAGAACACTCTAGATATAAGGGCTATCAAAGTGAAGTGCGAGCAGGAACTTAAAAATCTCACTGCAGCATACAAGCTAGTGAAAAAAGAATTTGAGTTGTGAAGACGAGACTGCTACTACGAAGTACTAACCTAGAAGTCTAGCTTATTTATATTAATTGATGAAAAAAGGCTAGTTACAAAACATTAAAGTGGGCATGACACGGCCATGTAAGTTCCTCGGTAACTGTTCTTTGGGTACACCTTGACTTAAAGTGAATGATTTCCCTACTAAATTATGTCCATAAATACCGAAATACGACGTTTTGAATTCCCAATTACAAACCAGGCTCAGCCCATTAGAAATTCGAAAGCGAAAAAACGTATGTGAACGCGTCTCAAAAATGGTGACGTCATTGGAGGCACGGTTAGCAACACTGTACCAGAGAGCTCACAATCATCGAATCATGTGCATGGCAACGAGTGTTAGCGCATACATAATTGCAAACACGTGCCGGTGCTACAATAGCAGTGAGGGTGGCCACTGACATTGTGAATTGTGCATTGCACGGTTACTGCTTAGTATTCGCAATAGCATCTTCACCAAACAGCTCATACAGTAAAGACGCGCTCGTAGTGGGGACGCGCTTGTTGTGGTCTGGCCATACATATTCATAGCTGTTCTTTATAGCGCCCGAGCCGCGTCTTTCTTGCACAAAAACAGAACTATTTTTACCTGCGCGCATATACACGCGAACATATTGGCCAATGATTTGCTCTGAATCCCCACCATGGTCCGCGCCTTTGGCTCTGTATGCTGGACTCTGTATTGTGATGCAATCGTTTTCATGAGGTTGCTTAGATAAGATAATTTTACCGAGCGTTACATTAGTTCCACATCTAGATGCGCGCCGTAGGGCGGAGTTTGTGCCGCCAATTGCGTCATAAAAGTCAGGTGAGCTGTTGCGGCATTTTTCGAAATTGAATTTCGAACGCAGTTTTCCTCCGAATATCATTTATGCCGAATTGTACGGGTTTTTAATGGGGTGTGAGATGATATTTGTAAAATTCTGTATCTAATCTTGCAATACACAAAAGTTTTTGTGGCCGTGTCATGCCCACTTGAACCTTTGACAATCTGTAACGTGAACTATGTCCTTGGTTGCCATGACAACCACACATATCGGTACAACTTATCATGCCTAGGCTATTACACTTAAACTTTCAGATTTGTGGGATGCTTCCGTTAAGAGTTAAAGTGAATACAAAAAAAGTATTTGACCCCCTGCCACGTGACCTTTGACCTTGGTTGCCATGGAAACTACATATTTTGGAAGAACTAGTCTACCGTATTATACTTGTGAAGTTTCATGTAAAATGAAGGTTTTCTTTTGAAGTTTTAGTACAAAATAGTAAAAAAAGTGGTTTTTTGCAAAATGTGACCTTTGACCTCTGATCTTTGACCTTTACTTCCGAGGGTCTGGGAGACATAAGTTCCCACCCTGGGGTACCCACCTACCAATTTTGAAAAGAATCGGTCCAGCCCACTAGGAGGAGTTTAAAAGACAAAAAGGTTGTTTTACGAACAAATTATCACTTGAAAATTTTTTGTTCCACTCTACCACTTGACCTTTGACCTCTGTTGCTATGGCAACCACATATTTTGGCAGGTCTAGATGCAATCATCATATGTGTGAAGTTTCGTGTCTGGAGAACGTTTTGTTTTGGAAATATAGCAGAAAATGTGATTTTACTAAATTTGACCTTTGACCTTCACTTCCGGTTGTGTATTAAAATGCAATTGTTCCACCTAAGGTACCATCCCACCAAGTTTGAAGAAAATCGGCCCAGCCGTTTACAAGATATTAGGAAAACAAAATTGGACACACACACACACACACCCTCACACACACCCACACACACACCCACCAACACACACACACACACACGGACAGGTTTTGACCCCTCTCTCAGCCCTGGACCTTCAGTCACCCCGGGGTACCTCACCATGGGTTAGACCTCGAGACTAGTAACCTGGGAAAATTTACCGTTACCATGGCAACCATTGCGATTTAAGCTGGCGTTGCCATATATAGCCCCATAGGCAAAGTGACTACAATATCTCATCCTCCTCACGGAGCGATGAGATAAAAATACGCAAAACTCATTTCAAGGCCTGGCACAAGGTTGTGGGTCAAGGAGGTTTTAGTAATGTATAGCCTATAGTTATAATTATTACTTAACCCCCACAACCAACTACCTTATGCCAGACCTTGAAGTAAGTTTTGCTTAAATGGTAGTGGCTTGTCAGGGTTTTAGTAGTAACCATATACATAACTTAAACTCCTCGACCCACAACAAATGAGTCAACCAAGGTCCTGGGTGTGGGGGAAATGTGGGGGCTTTAGAAACAACTGTATTGAAGCAAGCAAATAAGGTAAACCCACAGTAAATATTTAATGGATTACCTTACATTTGGCTTGTCAGGGTTTTAGTAGTAACCATATACATAACTAAAACCCCTCGACCCACAATTACATATGAGTCAACCAGGGTCCTGGGTGTGGGGGGAATGTGGGGGCTTTAGAAACAACCCTATTGAAGCAAGCAAATAAGGTAGACCCACAGTGAATATTTAATGGATTACCTTACATTTCCCTATGCTTCCAGCTAGTGTTTTGGGCCTTAATGGGAACTGCCAGGAGGCTTGCTATTTTTCCCTACGTGTATGTAAATTATGTGTATTTCAATCCTTAGTATAGTGCGCAGGAATCATCGCGTAGTTGTCATTAACTGCCAATGCTAGTTTGTCAAAAACCAAAAAAAAGGCATTGCCTGATAGTTGTAGGTTGTCTCAAATGATTCATGAACAGAAATGACTACAGGCCGGGTAAACACTCACCTGACTCTTATTTCACTCTTAATGAAAGGAGACTGTGCAGAAAAGGAAGGACTCAATTCCTGGAAATAAAGTTTTTGATGAATGGAAATTGAAAAGGTATGTAGCAGAAACAGGAACAAAATAGTGACAATGGCAGATGTCAGAATTAGCCAATACATGTTTTTGTGCTCTGTAATTGCACTTATATATTGCTGGTAGGTAAATAACAGATATCTGCAGTGTCACCTACTGTATCATGCATATTTACGGTGATTCATGATTTTAAAAGATTCCCCAAAACTGACTAATTTAGCAATTTGGGAATCTACTAGCCCTGATACAGTACTTACCTCCTATTCACATATGTAATCCCCACTTGCAACTAACATTGGTAAACTAATAGCACCCTGAGAGAGGGTGCCCTTGCTCCAGTGGCGTAGCTACTGGGGGGGCAGGGGGGGCAAGTTGCCCCACCTGGAAAAATTTTCGGGGAAATTTGATGAAAATAGGGAAATTTGATGAATCTTCTTATTATTACAAAAATTCCTCAAAATTTTTGGTAGAATAAGAAATTGTGAGACATTTCTCATACATAATTCGTATTTTCATGCAAAAAATTAACTCGGATTTCGTCAGTGTCGCATGAACCGGCCCAATTTGCGTTCCACAGAAAAGTCCTCTCCGCGTAGCAAATTGAACGTTCCCTTGTGCTTGTATACGCACGGGGTTATGATCAGTGCATTTCAGTGCACAGGAAGCTGTTATTCAGGTGATACTTTGGGAATTCAGTAAAAGGATGCGAAAACTGACAAGTCACTACCGTAGACCCCGAGGTTGTTATGTTCTTCTACAAGCTAGCAGTAGCTGTACGATTTTACTCTGTGTACATAACGATGAATGGGGCTGAAAAATTCCATGGCCAATGATAAACTAGAAATTAGAATTAGCGGGATCCGTTGGCACACTTAGATTTTGTTACTTAGCCTAATCCTTGGAGGCTTACAAGCTAAGCTAGTTCGGGAAAATAGCTTTCTGCTCACTTTGACTGTAACAATAAATGGACAATGAGTACCTTGTAGCCTACTACACTTAACAGACTGCTTTTCTAACAGGATATCCTGTGTGATCGAGCCAGTATTAGACCTCCTTAGTGGCGTGCGAAGGGGAGACCACTGGGCCACCCCCCCCCCACAGATGCCATTTTTTCTTTGTTCTTAAAAATACGTAGTCTAACTTTATTAACACAGATTTTACTTCAAAAGATAGCATATGTGGCACCAGATTGCTTATAAGGACACCCAATTTTCAGAAATTTTCAAAGGGGAAGGATTGTCCCTGCAAGGTCTTTCAGTAATGCCAACTTTTTTTTAATTCCTACAAATAGACCTAGGCAACTTCTGTCAAATTCCAATTTTTACTTAAAAAGGTAGACCCTGTTTCCCACTGGTGGCATCGATAAAAAAGACTACATGTTTAGATTCTCTTTACAAGCATAAGTACGCTATTTTGACCATCTGAGGGATCTGATTTTTCGAAATTTTCTTTACGCTCCGCGCCAACCAATGGTGGCGCTTCGCTCGGTCTTTTGGGCAAAATTACATTTTTGGGGTAATATTAGCTCTTAACTCTCTGATCACTTTGCAGTTTGCGAACATATATTGAAGTGAGCATTTTATTTCAAACGACAAAAGGAAGAAAGCGACTGGCTAGATTCTTCGTATTAGCCTGGAAAATGCTACTTCCTGCCATCTAAGGGGTCTGATTTTTCCAAATTTTCTCTACGCTCCGCGCCAACCAATGGTGGCGCTCCACTTAGAGAATCTTTATGACAAAATAACATTTTGTGGCCAAGAAAAACCACAAATACCGATCAATGCTCTCTTATTTTGACTCCTAAAAGTGTGCAAATTTAATGACAAGTTGTTCTTCGCAAGGTAGCATGAAATGGCATAAGGAAATGCATGTCAAGACACAAAAGTTTTAGTTTTATCCTCATGAACCACCACGATTCAACTTTTAACACTGTTCCTGTCAAAGTCGAAAATCTTGCACCAATTTGCATCTAGGCTCCTTGAAAACGTCAAAAAATTTCCGGACACCCCTCCCCTTAGACCATACTGCATGCCCCTACCCCTTCAGAGAAATCCTGCGTACGCCACTGCGTTAGTACATACAAATAAACCAGATATTGTTTACCAAAATAATATACTTTGTTATTTCCGATTGCTCTATGTTTTACTTTAAGATTAAAATGCAGGTAATATTACAAAATGACATGGTAATGTTGTTATACTTGTAAGTTTGCATGTTTTATATGAAATACATACACATTGACCGGGAAAAGTTTTGGGGAAATTTCATACCTTTGCCCCCCCTGGAAAAAATCCTAGCTACGCCACTGCCTTGCTCCCTGTATGAAGAGCAAGGACGCCCTCTATCATCCTCTTCTCACTTATCAACAGATGTAGATAACAACTACAAAAGGAGTAAGGGATCACTGCCATACTCACTTGCCCCAAACTGCCCGGACAACAATTGCCTCCGGAGAGCTATGAATATGTGCATTGACGTCACACGGTTTTTTCCGAAGATTTCCGAAGTTAAATGAGCAGGCATGCCAGCACACTATTGTGTGCAACACAATGGGTGTCTGGCATGAATAGACCGGCTTAGCGCAGGATGAATTGCGAAGTTCACTACCAGCTTATTGTCGGGAACGTAAGCTCTCTTTGATACGGAGAGCAAAAGCTAGAAGCTTCGATCGATAGAGAAGACATAGGCCTACATGTGTGTTGTGCAGTTTATTTACAGTTTGATTAGAGTATGATGATACCGTGCTATACGGCTGAGAATAGTACTACTGTAGTCGCCTTTATGGTTAATGTTGAAATTTTTTATTTGAAAAAGAAAAATCGTACCGCTACTAGTCTATCGCTAGAAATGATCACGAGATCAGCGTTTTTATCGCAAGAGGGCTGTTCATCTGCTACGGTAGCAACGATGGACTAATTAATTTGAGTTCATGCTGGGTACACTGCATTTTAAAACGTTGACGTTTTGCTTTCCAAACGTACGAGATTTAGGCCCATTCATAGATTCACAAAGAAATTTGAAAGAAAAGAGCAGCTTTTTTCCCCCTTGTTTATAGAGAGATAAGAAAGAAAAAGCACTTAATTTCAGCAAACGGATGTAATATTCAAAGGTCGTACAAGTCATCATTGTTTCCCTTTTTAGGAACATGCAAAAAGTTTACGAAAGTTTGAAAAAGTTGTCTTGTTACGAGAATGCTTTGCAAACCCGTAAACACATCTCCTCTTTCCGAACGTGTGGAAATAATTTCTCCCGAAGGTACGAAAGCTTTTGTGACGTTCCATATTTTCCTTTCCAAACTTTTGAAATATTATTCATAACTGCAAACAGAAATTTGAAAGTAAATGGTGGCACTCCCTTTTCCTTCTTTGCATTTAAAAAGACTAATGAAATTTTAGCTAACGGATGTAATTTTCAAAGGTACCGTAATGCAAGTGATAAAAGTTTTTCCTTTTTTAAGTCATACATTTTTTACGAAAGTTGAAAAATTAGCGTTCCGTTACGGGGGGATTTTCAAACTCGCAATAACATTCCCGAAAATGCCGGAATATTTCCGATGGAAGGTACGAAAGCTCTTGGAACGTTCCAGATTTTAAAAAAGTAATTTGCCGCGGTCTTCTCTCTTTCTCTTTCCCTTTTTCTTTTTTCATAAAAACGCATGATGTTTCAAGCTTGGGGTTAGGTTACAAAGGTCACCCAAGTTATGTAATTTGTGTTTACTTACCGTGCGATTTTTTTACTACAAAAAAGGGCAAATTTTTGGAACGTTTGTTAAAGAAAATCTTCCTGTTTCAGGAAGAAACTGCAAACCCGCATGGAGGTACCTTTTTCCGAACTTGCTGAAGTGTTTTAAACAGAAGCAAACCCGCAATTATATTCCCGAAAGTGAAGGAATTTTCCGACGGAAGGTACGAAAGCTCTTGGAACGTTCCAGATTTTGAAAAGAAACTGTCGGCACTCTCTTCCTTTCCCTTTTTCTTTTTACTTGAAAGACGCATGAAGTTTTAAGCTAGCGGTTAAAGTTACAAAGGACACCCAAATTATGTAAATCCATGTTTTCCTAACTTGCAATTTTTTTTTATTTAAAGAAAAAGCAAAATGCCGTGCGAATTTTTTAGAATGTTTGTAAACGACAATCTTCCCATTTTACGAAGGAATTGCAAACCCGCAAGCATATTGCCTTTTTCCGAAAGTGCGGAAATTTTTCCATGAAAGGCAGGAGAGCTATTGGGATGTTCCATATTTTTGTTTCTAAACTTATGAAATAAATTCGTAACTGCAAACAGAAATTCGAAAGTAAATTGCGGTGCGCATTTTTTCCATACATTGTATTTAAAAGACGCATGAAGTAGCTAACGGATGTAATTTTCAAAGGAAATGCAAGTGAAATGTTTTTCCTTTTTAAAATCATGCAATTTTTTTCGAAAGTTTGAAAATAATCGTTCCGTCGCGGGGAAGATTTGCAATCCAGCAATACCATTTCCAAACGGGCAGGAATACTTTCGACGGAATGTACGGAAGCTCTTGGAACGTTCCAGATTTTTTTCCAAACGTAGGGAATGTATTTATAATCCCAAACAGAACAGACTGACCACTGCATGGGCTGGCCATCATTTCACTTTTTTTTTCTGCAGACGCCCATTTAACTAAGCCATTGAATGTGCAAACGTTCATGGTTGGAGTTCCTTTTTATAAATAGCTCATTGCTCTGTTTTGTTTTCATCCTAAAAAACACACAATCGATGATTGAAAATATGTGGTATCGGGAGGGGGGGGGGGGTGAATACTGATCGAGGAATTGTTTCCTCCTTTCAAGACAGCGTGGACCCACTTTCCGAAATGAATGGAATCCGGTATAATTCTACTTGAATAGCAATAAAGTTTCTAAACATGAGGGTATAAGGAAGGAGGAAGGGGTAGGGAGGGCTTTCGCCTGAAAGAAGTTTAATTGTATTGGGTCAACTTCCGGCCCTGCACCCCTCTTTCCCTTAAGTCATCCCCACCCTTTTTTGGAATGTCTGGATCCGCGCCTGCACTTTCTGTCCAATACGGGACCTACACTATTGCTGAAAGCATTCTTACCTTGGAAAGGTGAATTATAGTTAACAGCCGCCGGAAGGAACCGCCACTCCGCCAATAAGCTTATAAATCCTAATATTTCCCATTTTTGACTGTCTTGATTCTACACTAGTTTAACAATTTTCAGCTGCACCACATTTTGCCGAATTAACAATGTCGGCCTCATAGATGAGCAGAAGATCTGCTCGAACGACACATATACTGTCAAACACATTGCTGTATTTTAGACTATGCACTATGCAATGCTTTATTTTGCATGTTTGTTTACCTCGTCGCGGGAGATCGCTAACACTGCTACATATGAATTGACTGTAGGTCCTATGTGTTCCCCAAACTACGAGAAAACTTGTTTAGCTCTCGTGCTAGCAGAGAATATTTCCAGGTACTGTACATACATCGATAATGACGCCATTGGACATTTCATATTATAAAAGTGACGTACTGTATTTCCATTGGCAGCTTCAACCCCCGTGAGTTTTCTGTCATAACAACCATCTTTTTATATCCCTCCCCTTCTAAGCCACACCCACCTCAAGAAACTTGTAGCGTGGTCTGACTTACGAACGTACTACTGCTTCCGCGTGTAGGCTTACTCTCTTAGTACTGTAGCCTAACACCGTTATTTCATACCACATGTGTACAAGGGGCTCCATTCTAGCGTGGCGATCGGCGAAAAATGATTTTGATGATTATCAGCAAAATAAACTTTTTCGAGCTCCATTTTAGGTCTGATCTTGTAAATCTGTGCAGATTAAGTCTGCTCATGCAAAAAGTTTGCAGTAAGAGTTTAAAATCGTACGAAATGTTGGAAATTTGTAAATACAAAGATGGCGCCGACTCTCGAAACTTGTTAAAAATCTGAGATAATTTATGAGAGTGACGTCACGTACTGTGAACGTCCAGCCATTTCCAAAAAAGGTAACGCAGCTATGGGGGCTGGCCGGTGATCAATGAGTGAGTATTTCGTCTTGCAGTTGTGATTGGATACTTTAGCGAAGAAAATACGTGACTACATTCCGTAGTGGCGCTAACTTGTAAGCATGCAGCGAGTATGTGCAGATATCTACAGGTGCAACAGAACCAGGGCCCACATGTTAACATTGACACAATTTTGCATGGAAATACCACTCTCGCTGGGACCTTTATCTTAGCGCGTGATCGACGGCGCCGTACTGAACAACAATGCAGATATAGCCTAGGGATTTTCTGGCCGGGTTGAAAATTTTGATCATCTTACTGTAAGCCTAGAACTTGTGTGATGGGCAGGTTAAAAAGGTGATGCATGGAAAAATGAGACCGGGAGGTAAAGCTTTAAATTCACTGAAGGTTGTCATGCATCTTCGCCGTTCTCAGACTTTCTTTGCATGAACTATATTTGGATTTAATGTTTCCTCCAAAAACTTTGACCTTATAAGTTATAATCTCATACTGATATCTTGAGGTAAGAATAATTAATTAAAGCCTCATACAAATAACTTAATTCTTGTCACTGAATTTCAGGGCTCCATTAAATACACGTACTAAACCGTCGCATATTAGAGTGTTCTTGTCCCTGGGTCTGAACGTTCGATAAGTGTGGGATATTTGGAGTTATTTAGAGAAACGAGTTTGTTTGCAAAATTCTCCATAAACGATATCAGAATTCAAACCTTTCAAAAGAGAACTCAGTGGTAGCGTGACCTATTCTCAAATTTGAAGGGGAGGGGTCGGGAATTTTAATCAATTTTTTAAAAAAGTTACTGAGTGAAAAAAAATCAGTCAATGGGGAATTTTTCAAAGATAGAGACATGATCCCCGGGGATTGCCGCCCGCGAGACTACGTACGACCGTCATCACTAAAGCGTTTTGTAACAATTATCGTGTCGGTGAACCGACATTGTGCAAGTAATCTTATACTATTACAGTATACTTAGGCTTTAATGTAGACGGGTATACGAAAGGGAGCAGATTTCACCTGCCGGGGGATACAAACTAAGTAGTCTTTAGAATTTTTCTTTAAAGCTTGGAGGAATAAAGCTTGGAGGGAAGTTGTGCGTAATTCGGAAAGTGCTCGGCAATGCCTTGGGGTCAGAGATGATGAGTCAAGCTTCAGTGAAAACGCAAACCTGCCTCTGCCCGGACCCGCACAAAAGGGGGAATGTTTGGCTTCCCTTAGTGTCTCAATTATCAAATATTTCTACATGGGGGGGCACCCGCCCCCTCTTTCGCAAATCTGGAAAATGCTGGGACCAAGGCGCGGGTCACCCGACAGCAATTTCGGATCGTTGGATTACGATCTGACTTTTTGCGTCTGAATGAAAATTTCCGGCCATCCCTGGTCGAAAGAGCCAAACTGATTTCCATATCTTTGTAAATGTATGATATTCATTGAAGAATTATGAAAATAAAATGTAAACCAATTATTTTGTGATGTCACGCCAGCAAACAGCTTTTATCGTACGAGCGTTCGAAGATCGGGATCGATTTTCGAACAAATATTGCACTGTTGCCTGTTGAGCGACATAAGCAATATAGGGGCCTAATGGTAATGAAACATAGCAGATTCTTTTTATCGACAGGCCTAGCCTATAGCGTGATGATGATCCCAAGACCAAAGTCTGAAGAAGAAAAAAATTAGAAAGAAGCTGGTGAGATTTAGAAAAAATAGGATCGGATTTCGAATTGAAACTGGATGTAGCCTAGATGTGTGACCCGCCCTTATGTAAGGCTCCCCGATGAAATTTTTCAAATTTCCCCACCCCCGGGGGTGCCTTCCCGACAGGAGAAAGGCTCTCATAATAGCTCCACCCTTACTCACCATCTCTCCCAACAGGAGAAAAATAGTCCAGTCCGTTAAAATTTCACTTCCAAATATTCCAAAAGGCACTACAAGTTACGGTAATCTATGTTTTAAATCTGTTGGGTAAGCATCTCAGACGTAAAACAGTATACGAACCAAAGTTATCTAGATGACATTTATTTCATAAAATTGCTTCAACGCATGTGTAAATTATTCCAACTTAGCCCTGTTTAATATTTTCAAAAATTATTCTTCCTTAATTTTCCCGTACGATAATTTTTTCTTCAGTTGCATAAGTTGCTTTGGTTGTTGCTAACCTAACAAGTTTACTGTATGAAAATACGAGCCTAGCCTGTCTAGTGTTTAAAAGAAACATCGAGTGACAGTGCTTTGGATATTGCATGCACTAGTTGCTGTTGTACTTGCAGCAGAGCTAGCGCGTGAAGGTTATAACATGCGATGTAAAATTATTTTGGGAAATCTAGGCTACGGTATGTATATATCTATAATTTTAAACCTGTAAATAAATAATCACAAAACCGTTGGCTACTACAGTTGGTTCTAACATCAACATAACGAGGGAAAACACAAAACAAAATGCATTGAGTACTTTATTTCATTTAAAAAGAAAGGAAAGTCTTTTTCACATTAATGCACAACGAAATTTCGTCATTGCGTTTGTCATTTTGCCGGTTAGTGGTAGATGACCGAGTCTTGGCACGGCATGTATAAACCAAAAACCCCGACATGTGATCTTCATTATATGTACACCTTGTGATTTCATCGTGTTGTAGTACAAGTAGGCTCTCTATGGAGCAAAGTATCGATCTTTTAGGTGAGCCCTGTAACACACAACCTGCACGCTTTTGTGTTACAAATCGGATTAAATCAAGGCCGAGAACAACCTTTGCATAATTCGGAAACGATCGTGAACAGGCAGAAGGTGCACAAGCACTAATGAGTCACGCTTCAGTGAGCATCCTTACGTCCTCTCCGGGCAGTTTGGTCCAAGTGAGAAAGGCAGTGACCCCTAAGAGGTCTCCTCCTGTCCCAAACTTCTTGACATTTAAAGGGCCAATCCTCTCATCCCAAACTAGAATTCTTCTAGGGATTTTCAGAAATTCCCAATTGGCTCAGCTCTTTGACTGACAGCTCATTCAAACCGCAATGCAGAGTACCAAAGCTTAAAATACACAGCATGAATTGTGCTGAGCTGAGAGTGTTTTGATTATACACATTAAGCTTTTCTATACTCACCCTGAAGAAATAAACTGAAATTGCAAATGTGTCTAGATGAGGATGAATTTCAGACAATTGTGGGAGGGGCTAATAGGTAAGAAGGTTAGGAGAATTGTACTGTTTGGGTGAGAGAATTGGACCTTTAACTTAAGAGAGTATAACGAGACAGTGTCAATTAAGTTAAAAGTAAGTGGCACGATAAACAGCTAGAGTATACTGTTCAATTTGCCTTTAACCATCCTAACCACCTTTCCCATTACCCTTGGTTACCTCATCTGACATTTTATGGGACACCTAATAAGCCAAAAATGGCTGCCTACCCCTGCCTTAATGATCCCATCAGCATTTACTGCCAGCAAATTATCCAGGAAGTTTTTTTTTTCTTTTTGGTGACTATATACCAACACATAGCACAAAAATCCAAGCAGCATATTAGAGCATACAAGAGATCATCACATTTTTCCCAACACCATTCACCTCCCATCCCTACATAATTATAGCCAGTCTATTTCTGTAGTCTCACATTGACCATAAACACTACTTTTTCAAGACCAACAATGCATTTCAACTTTGAGCCAATTTTTTCTTTATTCCTTTTTTATACAATTCACTTCCTGGTTCTTTAAAGACAGACATCCGGGGATGTTCCTGTCTGGATTCTGTGTGGCTTCCTGCTAGTATATATAATGCTATACTTTATTACGCTTCCCATTCAATGTGATTAGTGCTTGATCTTATGTTTACCTTGTAAATGGCATAAATATAACTTGCATGCACAATTTACGCCTTTTCTAAATCTTTACCTATTCCTAAGCATGTCACTTGTAATGATCGCACTATAATGTGTGGCCTGTGACAGCTTTAATCTTTCTTCTAAACTTAAAAAACGTTGCAAATTTACTTAACTTCAATTTAAACACTGCAAATATATTATTTCAGCATATTTTAATAAGCTATAATTTCACCATTAATATACTTTTGTGTCAGTTTGCCTAGACTGATCCTGAAATCATTGTTTTGAAATGAGCTGGTAGTTTTAAACAGCATTTTAATAAAATAATATGGTTGTGATTGGTCAGTACATAACTCATACCATGGAAGTTCTACATTGGATCATGGGAAGTACAACCTCCGAGGCAGTACTTCCATGGTTGGATTCATGATGCATACCCATAAGCGGACATTACATGAAAACACCTTCCATTACTGTTGTAAAATGTCTAATTGTATGACCATAGAAAAACTGTCTCTAACTGTAACCTTGCTAGGGAGACGAGAGTGCAAAAAGCAAGCAAAACAAAATGCTGGTATACTTCCAGGGTATGACTATGCCCATTAGCCTATGTTTAAAGGGCCATCCTCTCACCCCAAACTACACTTCCTGTAGGGGGGTATAGAAACTCTCCATTGGCCCAGCTTTTTGATTGACTGTTAATTCAAACAATGCAGATTACCAAAACTTATATTACACAGCATGAACTGTACTGAGAGTGTTTTGGTGATAAACACAGAGCTTTTCTATACTCACCCTGAAGCAATAAACTGAGATTGTGACTGGATAAGGATGAATTTCAGACAATTGTGGGAGGGGCTTAAGTAAGAAGGTTAGGAGAATTGGTACTGTTTGGGATGAGAGAACTGGGCCTTTAATTTAAATGAGTATAGGGTAGTTAGCCAACATAATGATTGTAAAAATCTGTCTATGTATGCTTTATATTTTAAGTTATATTGGTGATCTCCCACACTGTTTTTTTCCCCCTTGATAGCAAATATCTTTAATAGACCTGTATCACTTTCATATTAGTCTCACCATGGAAGTCTGTCATAAGGATGTCAGGGTAATATTTCCATGGTATGGCTATATAGGTAAGTGTCAAACTTGTGTGCTTGAATATCAGTTTATACCTTCACAGAGGTCTGATGATCATTTAAAGTCTGTTATCTCAGTATCAGTTCTGATAAACCTATCAGGCCACTGCAATCAAAATTTGTAGATCCCAGTTTGGCCCCTTCCTCATACCCCAACCCTAAGCTAACCCTCTTCCTTAAAACAGAGACCTAGAGAAATTAGCTGTATGGAATTCACTATTTTAATCTGTTTTTTTTTTTTCTTTTTTGGAACAAAGGAACTGATTGGCACATGTATCAAGAAATGGAGACTTCTAATCAATAAAAATAACTGTACTTCAAAAGCCATATGACCTCTGTAAAGTACACAGTCAACTAGTACTTTTTGGAAGTAAGTACTTCTTAAAGTTGTCTGAAACAGCAGCTGGGAGAGCTTAGATAAACTATGCTTAACAAGGGAGCTATTCAATGGGAGCTACATTCCAAGTGTATGTAGTGTGCAATCACTTAGAATGCAATCAACCTGAATGATACCATTAGTTTCCTCATTTACATGATAATATATTAAGGAAATAGAAGCAGTTAAATTACATTTATCTACAGATAAACTGTCACTCAACCTTATACTAGGAGATTTGCAAGAGTGGGTTTCTTTTCCAAAACTACCATGTTGCCCTTATACATGGACAAGTTCAACTTGGAAAAGGGAAGGAAGCCCTGCAGGTATTATTTGCACTGCTGACAGGTACAACAAAGAATATTCCAGTAGTAATTTGGCTG
The DNA here is from genome assembly GCA_037179385.1 of Holothuria scabra. NCBI lineage: Eukaryota > Metazoa > Echinodermata > Holothuroidea > Aspidochirotida > Holothuriidae > Holothuria > Holothuria scabra. Next base: position 6,204,696 of record CM074201.1, read on the forward strand.
TTTGAGTGAAAGAACATGAATCAATTAAGAGTTCACAGTTTTAAGAAAATTATTAATTTGACTCATACTGAGTTTCCCTAAATGGGAAAATCGGGTAGATGGGCACTGTTTAACAAAGTGTTTCTTGATTGGCTGTTGCCATTGTATTGTGTGGATTGTATCCTTTGTTCGGGTTAGGGATTAGGGTTATCATTAGCCATTTAAGAAATTTCTTGTTAAACAGTGTGCATCGCCATGAAAAATCAGGGTTCTGACCCGGCCAGACTGAGAGTCAACAGTATCATGTAAGGGTGGTGCCACCATTGGTTTGCCTAGAGCAGAACATTTTTGTGTCCTTTATACCCTCAGATTGCAAGATATGACACAGTGCTGCATGTCTAGGTCATATGGGAAACATCTCATTGATAAAAATATGCTAGAAAATTTGATTTCTTAGAAGAATTCTAGCTTATTAAGACACTTTTACAAAATGTCAAGTGCTGCAAGTTGGTTGTACAACCATCAGCTGATTTGGTAATTTGATGATACGTGTACAAGTAGGTCTAATGCCTCAAACAACACACACATTTAAAATGTTGACATCCTTTTTAGAAAGTGTGTGGCTGAGCCTTTAAATTCTGGATACCTGCCTGAATACTGGATTTGACTCCCCACTCCCAAGTACTGGCTTTAATGCCATCCTCCATATATTATAGTACATCAAGATGAAGGTGCATACAAAATAATTGTTACATCTTTTCCTCTGTGATTATTTTTGCATAAAACAAGCAAAATCTTATCTCAAATCTGCCACATGTAACCCAATTCTATTCCTAACCCCCTCCCTGGGTCCATACCCATGGGCACACAGAAAGACATTTCACCAGGGGAGGGTGTTTGCCCTCAAAATTTTGCATACACTTTGCTCCAATTGGCAAATGCCGATGCCTGTCACACTGTCCAGGCACTACCCTTTTGCCCTGAAAATACAAGTGTTGATGCCCTGAAATAAGCATTTTCCCTGCTCTGGGAAGGCTGCACCCCCAGACCCTAGTCTCGTATGCCAATCTGGAACAAAAATGAAATCCAAACCAACCCCATGCCCAACCTTCCCTACTCCAACAATGTCCTTTCTACCATCCCTCTGCCACAGGACATGGAGATGCTTGTAATTGTACTTCCTGTGACATGTTTTTTAATGTATTTAATCATTAGAAGAGATGTACTTCTGACCTATATAATCATAATCCTCCATCTCAATCCAACTTGAAAAATTTGGGGAAACTTTCCTCTTTAAAAATAACATAGCAACTTGATTCAATGACTCAATTGACTTGCCTTAAGTTGCATACCAATTGACTCTATACCGATTTTCAAAATGTTTGGCACATTGCAATAATCTATGCGAAGGTCACAGCACTGCTTTGTCTCAGTACAAAGAGGCAACATGAAATACTGCATGTCATTTTGTACTTCAAATTTAAGATAAACAGTTTAAAACCAATGAATTTTAACAACACTGCCTGAAAATTAAATAAAGCTAGATCGAAGTAACTACATTGTACTTGACCTTCAGCCCTATAATGTAACAGCTAGCAATATAACCCTGGCAATTATAAAAGGTCCTTTGAGTCTGACACTTGCATTACTGTAGACTACATCATATACTGGCCATTTAATAAAATTAATCAGGATTTGTCAAGCCCATCCGCTTCTACGCAAACACAAAACAGATAAATGATGTCTGCTGAAATAATTCTGGTGAAGTGGCGTGATATCTGGTGATGTTTAAAATGGGGTGATGCTACATGATGATCGAACACCACATTTAAGAGGCCACCAAGGGGGATGCACAATAAATGGGAAGTTAAATACATGACTATAACACAAATCAAACCATGTATAAACAACCAACTGTATAATTGACATGAATTTATTTAAGAAAGAGCTTAATTCTCCCACTTTGACTTAGTGCACCATGTCATATGCTATTTCATGGCTCCTTGCAACCATGTGTCAGAGTTTTTGTGACTTATTTGTTAAATTCCTGCAGAGTAAGTACTTGGCTTACTAGAAATATCTAATAGTGCAGGAGATTACTGCTTCTGGGCAAAAATCTGTATTATCCTGAGGAAGGGGGGGGGGGGGGGAAAGGGAAAATTTGCTTGTCTCAACAGTATGAATATTTATGATCACTTAGTGCCTTAGTCTTTTCAGTGGTTGATTTGTTTAATTAATGTGTGTGTACTCAAATGTGAGATAATAGTTTAGGCACAAAGAGCAAAACCACAAGGGACCTTCACCAACTTTTTTACAAACATAAGTGCTGGCATGACCCTCTCACACACCTTTATGTAGATAGTGCACAAACATTGTGGATGCATGGAGTCTAAAATTAAGTTAAGGAAAACCAACGTAGCAAAATAGCTTGATTTCTCAAAATCGTGGTGGTGAACAACCACACATGAAGAAGCCCAAATATGCCCAAATTTCTCTTTCCTAAAATTAATGAAAATTGCAGGGTTGTTTTGAACATTTATCTCTGTTGAATTCACACGATAGGATCACAATGCATCATGGGAAATATTTGAAAATGGCCCCATGCATGGCAACACAGTGCCCTAATCAGATGAAAATCAATTTCCCCAAAAGCAGTTACTCCTGAGCTGTTTCAATGTTTTTATATAGTAATACAAAAAAATGTATGTTGCAGATATGTTTTTTTTTTTTTAAATCAACCTGGGGCAATTAAATTATTACCGCCATTCCAAGACAACTAGTCATGTTCAAGTTGAGGAAAAAAATGAACACAGAATTAATGCCAATGTTTCAAGCAGTCATTTCAAACTGTGAAACATTTCACTGTGAAGAGACCAGCAGAAACTGAACCTGGGCATGCAAACATTACTTAACTCCTAAGAGTTCTTCTACTGTACCAAGTCCTCTCCAAAGTTTTTTGTTACCCACATACTGTACATACTGCTTCAGTACAGACACAGGTTGACTTTACACTCTTTTAAGGACTTCTTTGTCTTCTCTATTGTATTTTCTGCCTTCACCCTCATAGCAATGGATTGTTTATTGTTAAATTTTAAAGGACTAGAGGAATTTACTGAATTTCCTTTGAGAACATGGATTACATTGTTCACGTCCTTTACCTGAGTTGAGAAAGTTAGTATCTTTCAATTGTCCTGCCTTGCCTTTGTCTATTTGATATACACAGTTGATTCCCAGGATGAATTAGTTTGTTCAACTTCTTTTCAACAATGTCAAAAGTGCAAGCTGGTTGGCTTGTAAGGAATTTGCTGAATTAACATAAAATGAATATTAATGATGAAAATGGAAGCATATTGTTGACCATATTTGGGACACCCTGGAAGGCAGGTTATATCCATACATTAAAAGTAATTATGAAGATCCACTTGTTGGCCGAATTTGGGATATTTGAAGTAACAAAGTGTATAGCCGTGTTCCCATTTGAGTGAGCACAGTGGATCAAGATCTACCGCGCTGGATCAAACTCTAATGGGAACGCGGATCAACAACACTCACTCAAGATCAAGATCCACCGATTTTGATCGACTGTTCGGGGTAGATCAGATCGACTGCGCTGGATCAAAGTTTGTAATGGGAACACATCGGTGGATCAAGTGACCCCGGATCTCTGGTTTATTCCTTCCCGGCATGCATTTGCTTTCCGGTGGCAAACGCGGGTAATATTCCTTTGTTCTAGGCCACGCTAGGCACGGCACGCTACGGGAAAGTGTATATAATGCAGTAGTGTAGTTTACTTTTTGCAGTTTTAAGAAATGATAGACTCTCCAGAGCTCAGAAATCTTATTGAGTACGGGATGTTCTGTGATGAGATGCCAGTGATTTAGTAGGCAATGTTTAAAAGATCCTTGGTTTTGATGTGAGGGGTGTATATAGCTGAACTTGAAAACCAAAGGTGAAGATCGGGCTTTGGTCTCTGCTCTGTTTTTGAAACCCAATAGTTGAGCCTCATATCATTAAACTTGCTGGGATATTCCACATGTGTGCATGCAGTTAGCGAAAGGTCTGTATACTACATGCACACTCATGTGTGTTTTTGTGATACAGTGCTATTGATGAGCGATACGAAATGGCCAACTTGTAAACATTGGTGACCTTTTCGCGCTTGCACAATGTGTTCATATAACATGTTGATCTACCGCGCTCACTCAAATGGGAACGCGGCTCTGGATCAAGTTATTCGACACTGTTTGATGCAACAAAACCCTGATCCACCCCGCTCACTCAAATGGGAACATGGCTTTTGTAGTGATCTTCAGTGGTATGTTTGCTTATATGGAGATAGCGTGAAATATAAACTGGTAATTCTATAGCTTTGCAGGTGAAAGCCACTGCAAGCATTCTGTTTAACAAGGAATAGTTGTGTATATAAAATTAATGTATACTGACAGACTTCCACACTTTTATTGCTTATTCTGTGGTGTAGAGCTAAAACCAAACATTGATTTTAAAAGTTCATTGGTCTGGAAAGCTGATACATAGATGAAGAAACCTCTTTCATTCTTTAATCTAAATTAAAAATATGCACAATATTTCCTACTCCAAATTTTTAATTAAACATAGCTTTCCTCTTGTGCTACTGAACTTAAGCATAACTTCTTTTTCTTTTTGTTTTTTGCCCCATGTCCTTTCACCAAGGAGTCAAAGGCCATTTTCGGAGAAGTACATAGCATGGTTTCAGTCTTGAAATGGAACCATGCATGGCAGACCTATGACATAAAATGCTGGGGGGTTGGTCATTTCATGCCCAATTGAGGAAGAAGCTCCTCTCAAAAAGCAGAACAGATCTTCAGGAGTATTTGCTTGGTTTCACCCCTTGGTTCTTCACTGCAAACAGAGTTGAGGGGGAACATATGTTTCTATTCTAGCCTCTGTCAGTTTGACAATATTTTTTGTTACAGAATTGCCAAGTATTCACTAGGCAAAGATAGATGACTACACCTTGGTGGCACCAGCTAAGTCAACATGGAAACACAGAGCTTAATATTTTAATTTATACCTTCTGTTTATAATCTTAATTCTAAATTATTTTATCCCTGTTTCTACCTTAAGGTCACCTTATCAGGGTGTGTTAGCTGCACTTTTTTTGTGCAATACTTTGACAATGCTGTCCATAGAGAGTAGTTCTTTTTTTTTTTTTTACCTGGTTGTATCCTGTGTTTAGAAATATTTCTACCTCTCTGTTTGCCAATACTGGTTTCCACATTTCTGTTGCTGTTTGTCTGCCATCTGTATGTCTGTCTGTCTCTCTGTCTGTCTGTCTGTCTGTCTATCTGTGTGTCTATCTGTCCATCTCTCTATCATGGGTCGTTTTTCTAGCACTGACATCTAGTTTAGAGATGCATGCCTTCATCAGGAAGAATCTCAGAGACTCCAAAAGTTTACATTAAACTGCAGGTGTAAATGTTCCATCCTCAAAAATATATTAAACTTTGTATCTTGCATAGCTAGTTAAATACAGTTCATCCAGAGAGCTGCCATTCTAACCTTTAGTGTATTGTTTACTAGCAAGTTGCCATTCTTATGTAGGAACTCCCTGGTTTATAGGAGCTCTTTCACTGAGGGCAGAAAAATATAATTTGCAAGTCATGTTCGTAGGCCAACGCCCTTTGGCAATGAACCAAAAGCCACATGATATTTATTTGATGTTTGTAAGGAAGTATTTTTGAAAGGTACTTCCTTCCTTGAATGGAATTGGATGATCATTTCAATCATAAAATGCTACTTAATATCTTTCAGTTCTGCACAAAAATAAAGAGTCAAGTTTATTGATGCATGCTATCATAGTAACAATCATTTCAATCATGAAATGATTTTTTGCTTTCTGATATTTAAAATGATGGTTTGAAGTAAACACGTATCTCTATATTTAAAAAAAAAAAAGGAACAGACAAAGAAATGTACAAGTAGACATGCATTTAATTCTTATTCAGAATCCTTGTAACGTCCTCCCAAAGAGAGTAGTACGACAACAGAGGAGTTTACATGTAATCTGAAAACTGACTTCCTTCCTTCCTTCCTTTGGTATTTAATTGTCTGTCATTTAAAAAAACATCATATGCACTTATGCAGCATTTTTAGACAGCATATACTGCACTTTGATCTTTGAGAAATAAACTTGAAGAAGCAACAAAAGAGAAAGACAAGCTTCTGCACAGGATACTTAACTTCAGCATGTACCTAATAAGTTTAATTGTTAAGGTTAGCTGGCTAGGCAACTGCTTGCAGTACACAACACACAGAATCAAATGGGCGTGGGGGGGGGGGGAACAAGTTGGAATTAATTGAGAAACCAGAATGCAAAAATGCATTGAGGTTTCGATGATACATACTGTACATGCTCTTTTCAATGAAATGCTACGTTTCTTGTAACAACTGGTGACCCAAAGTGACCTTTGACTCCACCTGTTAGTAACTGGTTTTTTTTTTTAACCAAAACATTTCTACAAATTTCATACTGTGCTTTAAGATATTCCGCAAACAAGCTGCTTACATCATAATGCATCAACATATCAAATTTGAAATGAATCCATCCTACCTTGAGATAAAGTGTAAGCAAGGTTGTCTGAGTTTGACCCCTATGACCCCAAATGACCTTTGACCTCTACCAAAATCAAAAGGGTTCTTCCTTACATCATAATGCATCAACACATCAAGTTTGAAATCAATCCAAGCTTCCTACCTTGAGATATTGTGTTAAAAAGTTTTCAGGATTTGTCCCCTTCTCACCCCAAATGACCTTTGACCTCCACCATAATAAAAAGGATTCTTGTTTACATCATAATACGTCAACATATCAAGTTTGAAATGAATCCAACTTTCCTACCATGGTGTATCATGTAAACAAGGATTTCAGGGTTTGGACTCCATGTGACCCCAAATGACCTTTGACCTCCACCAAAATTTCTTGGGTTTTTCCTCACATCATAATGCATCAACATATCAAGTTTGAAATGGATCAAAGTTTCCTACCTTGAGATATAGTGTAAACCAGGATGTAGGGGTTTGACCCCATGTGACCCCAAATGACCTTTGACCTCCACGAAAATAAATCTGTTTCTTTTCTTACATCATAACGCATCAACATATCAAGTTTGAAATCAATCCAAGTTTCCTACCATGAGATATCGTGTAAACAAGGATTTTGGGGTTTGACCCCACATGACACCAAATGACCCTTGACCTCCACCAAAATAAATAGGATTCTTCTTTACATCATATTGCATCAACATATCAAGTTTGAAATGAATCCAACTTTCCTACCATGATGTATCATGTAAACGAGTCTTTCAGGGTTTGACCCCACGTGACCCCAAATGACCTTTGACCTCCACGAAAATATATCGGGTTCTTTCTTACATCTTAACGCATCAACATATCAAGTTTGAATGAATCCAAGTTTCCTACCATGAGATATCGTGAAAACAAGGATTTCGGGGTTTTACCCCATGTGACCCCAAATGACCTTTGACCTCCACCAAAATAAATTTGGTTCTTCCTCACATCATAACACATCAACATATCAAGTTTGAAATGAATCCAAGTTTCTTACCTTGAGATATAGTGTAAACAAGATTTCAGGGTTTGACCCCATGTGACCCCAAATGAACTTTGACCTCCACGAAAATACATCGGGTTCTTTCTTACATCTTAACGCATCAACATATCAAGTTTGAAATGAATCCAAGTTTCCGACCATGAGATATTGTGAAAACAAGGATTTCGGGGTTTGACCCCATGTGACCCCAAATGACCTTTGACCTCCACCAAAATCAATAGGGTTCTTCCTTACATCATAACGCATCAACATATCAAATTTGAAATTAATCCAAGTTTCCTACCATGAGATATCGTGTAAACAAGGATTTTGGGGTTTGACCCCACATGACCCCAAATGACCTTTGACCTCCACCAAAATCAATAGGGTTCTTCCTTACATCATAACGCATCTACATATCAAGTTTGAAATTAATCCAAGTTTCCTATCTTGAGATATTGTGTAAACAAGGATTTCGTTTTTTGACCCCCTGTGACCCCAGATGACCTTTGACCTCAACCAAAATATATAGGGTTCTTCCTCTCAGTAAGGGGCATCTATGTACCAAGTTTGAAAACTGTCACATCTTCCCTGCTCAAGATATCGTGTAAACAAGCAAAGTGTCACAAACACACACATACACACACACACACATACACACATACATACACACGCACGCCATCATGAATGCATAGGTTTCTCTTTTCATCGAAACCAAAAACTCAAACTTTCATACAATGCAAAGCAGTGTGTGCAAACTATTCAGGTGTCTAGCCATGTTGGGGATGGAGAGGGGAGGCACCTGGGAAATTCATTTTTTTTTTTTGGTACTCCTATAGAGTTTGAAGCAGGTGCTTTATTTTGGAGGTGCTTGATATACAATAGGGGGAGAGGGGGCTCTACAAGTCACTTGACATATCAGTGCATATTATCTTTTTAAAGACATATTCCAGTGGCTTTTCATTAAGGTCTAGCAAGAAAGAAAAAAATGTTCCACACCATGTCCTCCAAACCCTGTTGCAATAAGGTTTTCTTAACTCAAGACATCTCACTTTAAAATATTGGCTATTTTCATTATACAATGCTTCCACTTTTCAAAAAAGCCACAGAAAGTTATGTTATTTGGGCACATTGTGCCACATTCCTTATGTTTTTCTTTATAATTAAATGTCCTGTTTGTCCTTGAAATTTGATACTGTTGGAAAGTTTGAATACCTTTTGCTGTACATCAGTCACAGACTTATATACATGGACAAAGCATGTAACATGTACATCCTATCCGTAGATGGTCCCCACCAACTGGAACAAAAAAGGCGCAGCAGGATGGCTGCTGTGAAGCTATAATTTGTATGATTTGACGACGACTCTGTAATATTTTAAATAAAAGGTAAACTTGAATGGGAAAGAATATCATATTCCTGCAATAGGTGAAGTGATTTTGACATTACCTTGCCATATTGAAAAAATATTTCAACTTTTGTGCAAAATCTGGGAATTGACTTGAGCAAGTCCAATCTTTTACACAAAATCATAGCAGACAGCCATCTTGGTGTGCTTTTTCTCACACATACGGTAGCGACAATGTATCGTGCAGTATGCTCTGTCCATGTATAGGAAGTCCGTGAGATCAGCTTACTCAACACCATATGTGGGGTATAGCAAACAATGTTGCTTAAAATTTCCTGCAGCAGCATCAAAATTGTTAATAAACTGAGGGCAATTCTTAATAAATGTGCAATGATGACATTGCAGAATTGCCATAATGCCCCAAATCCCAAGAAAAAATTGTATATCTTTGAAAATTAATATCTTCTGAAAACTACATGCTATTGAGATGCAGTTTTTACATCAGAAAAACAAAAGTTTTCTGCATGCTTTGAAGTCAATAAAGTTTGTCTCTGGAAAAAAGCCTACATTAATCTTCATAAATTAGGGAGACATATATTTTAGGGGACCTGGGTTTCAAGGTCCCCGTAAAACCTATATCCTGGTTTTAAAGTTTGGCAATGACTAAATTAATTTTCATGTTTTTTTGGGCAGCCTGAACAAAACTTTTGCCCCACTGGAAAACTATATACCCCCTTGGTACTTTGGGTCTGGTCTGCAGGGCTACAGGACTAAGATTATGCCCCTATTGCAACAATGTTTCAGACGCAAATCAAAAGGAAAGTAACAAAAAAGACAATATTTCAGCTTACCCCTGCTTTTCCGAAAAAGCTTTCCATGAGGTTGATGTTGATCAGTTTTCATCACTTCTGAATCCGATAAACATCCATTTCTTGCTGTCCCATCAAGGGCTCTAGGAAGATTTTTTGTTTCTGTGCTACTTGATTTCCTACGAATGTACTTGTTTGGGAATTCTTCCTCAGAAATGCGGTACCTTCGTAAATCTTCACTGGAGTTCCGAGGGGTGCTAGTGCGTCCACCTCTGGGAGGAATTTTGAAAATGGATGAGGTCCCTGTTTCTTGGTCACTGTAATCTGTAACTGAGTTCTCAAAATTCTCTGCAAGAACAAACCAGAGGGAACAAATGTGTTTAGACTATGATAATGAAGAAACAAGCACACTAATGTTAAACAAAGTTATTCTACCATGATCAACTATTAATACTAGTTTTGAAGGGCATAATTTAAGTGACAATGAGTGGGGAAAGGCTGAATGGGGAGAAAGAAGACAAGCTCATACACAATAATACTTGTGTGCACATCCTTATACATAGGTGTGAAACTACCTACATCGGGAGGGGGGTATAATTAACTTACCTAAAGGACAAGAGCAGTCGCCTCAAACTTATTTTGAAACAACAGATAAATCTCACCATTTTCTTCTTGTTCTAGTATTGTATATTCATGGTAACCAACTTCTGGCAGATTTCAAATTTGATCACATAAAATATTGATACATATGACTGCCAATAGCCAATCATGAAACATGACAGTCTACTACACTATACTTCAAGCTGGGATGACTGCATTTCCCCTCTGAGACTTTTTGCCCTCATATCATACTGTACAATCAATTCAAAGTTGCAATAAAAGATGTTGAAGATAGTGCCCAATCACTGTGATTGATACTATTGGTTCTATTATTTGATCCAATTTAAAAGACATATAATTGATGAGTGTTAGAGTCATACCTGACACATCCAATGTCATAGAAGCATTTTTTTTTATTAATCTTATCTGTAATTGTCATAACCAGAATTCTAAGGTGATGGTATTTACATGTACTCTGTTTCTGAATTGTAGATGAATGAAAGGTCGGGAGGACACCTGTTCATCTTTATATTCCATGGGGAAGACAGGGATGGGCAGTACCAATGCTTTACTTCTGATCATAACTATGAAAGCAGGGTGGCCTTTTGGTTACAGTAGTGGGGACGGGGTGATGGGGATGGACTTGTGATCCAAGGATTGCTGGTTCCGGGGTAACATCTCTATGTTTCGACATCTCTAAGTTCCGACATCTCTGTGTTCCGACAAAACGGCACCAAAGTACACTTTGTCAGTACCAAAGTACATTTTTATCGGCACCGTAGTACATTATTATCGGCGGCAAAGTACATTATTGTCCAGGGCCAAGTACATTATTGTTGGCACCAAAGTACACTTTGTCGGTACCAAAGTACATTATTATCGGTGCCAAAGTTTATTTTTGTCAGCGTCAAAGTTCCCTTTGTCAGTACCAAAGTACACTACTGTCGGAAAGAGACGTCGGAACAAAGAGATGTCGGAACATAGGGATGTCCCCCCGCTGGTTTCATCCAAACCTATGTCATCACTATGGGTCTTTGAACGAGATGGTTCATATTCCACTTCCCTCATTTCACCCAGGGGTTTCATGATGGGTACCTATATGCCTGGAAGTAATACCAATAGACCTATTTCCAAATAGCAATTACAAAGGATTGTGGGATAGAGTTTTGGTGTTTGTCATTTTTGTCAATGGCATTTTACTGTGGTGAAAATTGACGTACACCCAAAACTATATCCCACAATTCATTGTAATTGCTATCTGGAAATAGGTCTATGTCAATATTCACCTGGCACACAGTGTAAGGGCTGTAGCTGCTGCTATGCAAGAGGGACTCTCTCCTGGAGTGTGGACCAGAAATATTTTTTCTTTGACTTGGATTGCATAGCCATATCAGGGAAGTAGCCAATGGGGAAGGGGTAAGAGGTCAATAACTGCCCCACTGAGATTTAGAAAATGTACATATACCATGTGCCAAGAAGGTTGTAGGCAATGTATGCTCCCCTATGGTTTCTGTCCAGGCTATACAGCTCTGTGTATCAGCAAACATTGCTGTTGTTTGCTACATGTCACCTCTATTGTTGCCATTGTTGATGCTATTATTATGCATAGAGGAGACACAAATTAAATGGTATGCAATGCATATAAATATATATCTGGCAAACCCCTTAACCATGAACATCTATTTACTTCCTGGAAAATTATAACATACTTATGCTCTGAAAAATTACAATGGTAACCCATATACAGCACTGAATTAAACAAGACAACACCACTATAGTACTTTCATGCAAACATGTCTTCAGCTTAGATACAGGTCACCACTTGGAAAACACAGATATGTATGGTTGCAAATATGATGAGCTTCAAGAAGAGCTTGTACCTGTGGCAGAAAAAATTCAATGTATTGAAGAAAGATTTTTTGAACTGTTTTCAACAAATACTCCACAGAAATTTAAGAGAGTAAAAAGTCAATATATTTTACACATAGTTTAAAGTTTCACTTGAAAGATAGATAAGAGGCATCTTCCAGAAAATGTCTTCAGATCGCATGTATTACAATTGCAAGGTGCCGGATTTTTATTGGCAATTAACTTCGAAATGATGAACAAAGGTAATTCACAAACAGACTGAATATATTTGCTTGTACAGTGAAGTGTTTGCAACTCACCAAAAAGAAGTGATGTTTTGTATACAGCACACTAACTTTAAAAATATCCTGTATAACAACAAGCAGTGCTCTAATGCAATGTACTGTGGTCTACTTTGAAGAACACATGTGAAACATTGTAATGCAACGTGGCAAAAACTACGTCACAGCTTGGAACTGTAGCCAGTTTGCTCACAAGAGTGTATTGTACAGTGAACAAAAGAGTAGCTTTAGCCAATCAAATTCAAAAGTCAGTGTAGCAATTGATGATCAGGGTGTGGTACTAAATCCTTCTCATGGAAACTATGACAGCTTAAGTGTTTCCAAAAGTTAAAAAGTTTACAAGAAGATTATAGGTCAAGCTAATCACATGATAAAATAATATAAGACTGTAATTTTCGACTTCTTATTACAACAAAGTGTAACTGTTATTAAAACTACCTAGCAAGAAATGCCTGGCTCACTGATTTGAGTTTCATTGCTTTTGGTCCATGTATGAATATCAGAGCTTGAATTAAAGACAAATGAACATGGGGCATTTGCAGATGCAGAGGTACAGTAATTGTTTCTTATTCCACAAGAATGGTGGTGTGCAGATAAGGAAAGGGTAACAAGGAGTGGTGAGCTGGGATGCTGGAGTGGGTATGGAGGGGTGAAGTGATGATGTTTTTTGGAGTGGTTGTCATATTCGAGGTTGCTCATAGGGTAAAAGTGGTGAAAGTGAGGGAAGTGAATCCAGTGAGCAGGTTGGAACTTCAGTAATGAATCTTTCTCTTTGTTTAAATCTTCAGTGCGGTTGAATGATGAATATTAATTGAACAACACTACTACCAAGCATTCACATAATACAGCCAACAAATATGGGTGAACACCGATAAACCACTGAGGTCATTTGGAAAAGTAAATTGCTATCCCTAGCCGAGCTGTGTTGGGGCATTTAATGACTTCCGAAATCATGGCCAAAGTTTCCTTTTCCAGTTTTTTAAATGGTGGCTATCATGATTATCTTCAAATCCAATTGTTACATCTATGACCACTGTATACTACCCTTTCACTCACCCCTACCCTAATAATAATTGTTCAATTGCATCAATTTGGGAGCAGAGCACCAAAGGTGAAGGGGCTACATCTTGAAAACCTCATTCACAATGGCAGCACTAGGAGGGAGCATTAGGGAGATTTCTTCAGACCCTTTTCCTCCTACATGTCCTAATCCTGAACCAAAATGCCTATCCTAAGACATAATTTTTATCCAGAGACATGCCAATACCTCAGAGCCTTTATAGTCTTTGTCCTCCAGACCCCATCAAAAATTTCCCCATGTTATTCAACAGGATACCTAAGCAGGTCCTGGAACCTTTTGCAAAACCAAAACACACCTATCCTGATATTAATTTTTTACCCAGAGATATGCTAAATCCTCATAGATTCCAAGAAGTTTTATCCCCTGGACTGCACCCACAAGGTATGTGCTCCATTCAAAAATTTGCCTCCCTATATTTTCCTTTGTCCTGAATTAATTTGTCCCACCTACATTTGAAATCTTGGTACTGCCACTGCCTATCCCCCCCCCCCCCAAAAAAAAAAAAATACATTAGTTGCCAAAACAAAAGCCCAAGAATTTATGCCTCTTATGGAGAATTTTGGAAAGTATCATGTCAAAACTTGAGAATATGTAAGTTAATGGCATACTTGGTGAAATCCCCCTGGTTTTACTTGTAGTGTAGCCAGGCAGGGAGGTTATTGGGCAAATCCCCCCCTATACTGACTCCAATTTTTCTTGGTTTAGCTCCTAAAAATGCATAAAACATTTTATCACATATTTTAGTTTGAAGAGTAACACATAAGGTGCCAAATTACATAAAAAGACAAAATATGTCAAAAAATTTCCAAGGAAGGGGAGGTGGGGGTGTTTTTTCACAATTTCCTAAGACTGGAACACCCAACATACTGCAAGGTCCCTCAATTAAAATATAAAAATCCTGGCTATGTCACAATATGGTCTGGTGGAAACCCATTGTGAAAAGACTACATGATGTTCTTCCACTTTTTTAAAAAAATTTAAGGCAGCTGGAATTTCAATCTGGTAGACAAAACCACTGATTTTCTTCTACATGTATACAAGAAAAGGTTTATTGAATGAAAACAAGATGGAAGGAGTTAAAGCATTGGCACACCAAGGATTTTTTCCTGGGGAGCTGAAAATTGTGGAAAGAATATCTAAGCAGTTGACCACCTTGCAACTGGGATGAAGTGTACCAGAAAATTTTTGGATAAAAATATGCCTGTAGATTTCAGGGTATCACATTTCTAGGACTTCAGAAGTGAGTGCCTGCAAATGGTATTGTCCATATTTAAAGGGCAGGAGCAGTCATCTCAATCTGAAGAAGTGAGTAGACTGTCCAGTTTCATGATTGGCTGCGAGGAGTCATGTGACAATGTTTTTTCTCTTCAAATGCGAAATTTACCAGAAATAACTGTTTGGTTTACCTCGAATATGCAATAGTAAAGTCATAAAATGTAATGAAAGATACTTTGAAGAAAAATAAGATGAAAATTGAAGCTTTTGCTTCAAAATAAGTTTGGGGGGACTGCTCTTTACCTTTAAAGGGCCAAACCTCTCACCCCAAACTGCAATTTTGGAACCCGGGTACCGAAATTCTCAATTGGCTCAGCTCTTTGATTGACAGCTAATTCAAACAATGCAGAGTACCAAAGCTTATATTACACAGCATGAATGGTACTGAGAGTGTTTTGATTATATAAATTGAGTTTTTCGATACTCACCTAGAAGCAATAAACTGAGATTGTATCTGGATGAGGATGAATTTCAGACAATTGTGGGAGGGGCTTAAGTAAGAAGGTTAGGAGAATTGGTACTGTTTGGGATGAGAGAACTGGGCCTTTAAGGATAAAAAACCATTCACCTTAAACATAATCTTCAGATTGTCACAATGAGCTTTCTATTAGCAAATTGAATTTATTGTTTACATTGATCTGTTTTAATCCTCATTTTCCAAATGTTATTGCAGTTACATTACGCTTCAATCCTAACCTTAGCTAGTTCATTTGCTATACTGACCTGTACTTGCATTAGTGTAGTAGTTTATTGTAAATGGAGTGTGTGTACACGCACACATGCTTGCATCACAATGAACCCTCTGTATGTAAGTTAATGTTTTCATGAGAAATGTACTAGTAGTAGTACATCACAGAGGATTCCTCCTCTCTGTAAATCTATTTTCCCTTTTCATTTTGTTAAATATTAGATGCAAGCAATGTTTTGAGTTTGATTAGAGTTTGTTTCATTCTAGACAAGAAAAATCGCCTGGGCCTCTTAACTCTGTTGAAAAAAATATAGCTTTACAAAGAAATTTTCAGCTGATTAAAGAAACCCCACTGACAACCCTATGGGGCAGTTCAATCCCCTAAGCCCCCCCCCCCTCCTTTGGGTTTACCAGTGGGTAAAAGTATTAGGGATTTACACAAAAAGATGTAGTATTATTGCAAGGAGTTGCCACAATCATAAAATGTAGCATCCTAAAAAAAGAAACTAAAAACTTTCCACTTTTTCTTCCAGAATTTTACCTTGAAAGAAGTGATCCTGTCTGCTTAAGAGAGACTTGATGACAACTACACCATCTACAGCCAGCTACCAGGTGATTCATTTTACAACAATACAAGATAAAGGGTGGAAAATATTGCAGACTTGGCATAGAAACTTTTGAAAATTGTTGGTAGAATTAAACCAGCAGGGCAATTAAGTCTTTGCTGTTCACAGTTCACTCAACCATCAATGCAGGAAGGACTAGCACTATTGTCCCTAGCAGAGAGAACTGTAAACAGGCAGAACTGAAATTTGCATGTGCTGATCTGATTTCTCTGTTGAGTAGGACACCCAACTTACAAGGAGCCAATCAGGTTTCAGTAAATTTAAACTGTTTGTGAATAGGGTGTGGTAAAAATAATGACCATGAAGGGAGTTTGTATGGCATCTCCCTTACATAAGAACCTTAAAATATAATACAGCCATTTTAAAAGGAAAGATGATGCAGGATTATGGGTAAAAATCTGATTGATACAAACAAAAGAAGATTACAACTCAATTTATTTCCTTTAATGTGAATTCTACTCACTTAGGGCAGGAAGTCATCGCAGAAGGTGTATGACTGCATGTTGAGACTTGTCACATTGGGTTTAACCATTGCTTTTTGAAGTAAATGTAGGTTCCTGTATGTTGAACTGATGCCATGTTCAAATATTCCCTATCTACCTGTATTTGTGTGCTTTTGTTGCCTAATAAAGTACTACCATTATACAAGTAAAAACCAGGACGTATTACATTTTGAAAGTTTCAATAGGAGGGCACAAAATTTGATTAATTGCTGTTCTAGGGGGCTGGTCTAAGAGAAGATAATGTTCCCAAGCTTCCTGTTGGCAAATTTTTGCTCTTTTAAAGAGGGCTGAGATGCAAAATGATGACAATTTGGATCCTTTTTTGGCCCAAATTTTCTCTAGCATGATGACCATTGGGGTATGTAGCATGCACCACTACATTCTGCTACAACTACTGAAGAAAAATGAGCACAATGAGGGTTTAGTTGCAGGTAAGTGGGGATTACATAGGTAAATAGGAGGTAACAGAGGGACGATGTAGATTACCTGATTGAAAGGTAAACACTTCAAGCTCTTAATTTGCAATACATGAATCTGGACAGTCATAAGCCATAAGTGGGGTTCATCAACTTTTCAATTTTGTTGTTTACCTATATATATGGATAATTGTATACTAAAATGCCTCTTGACTCCCTCAATTTCACTGTATTTGAAGGATTAAAATCACATTTAGACCATAAATAAAGATGATTGAAGGCTAATAGACCCCAGGAATGGTTGACTACAGTCACTATACACTAAAGCACTGCTTGGTCCATCCATAAAATCATCTACAGTTCTGAATACTAAGTAGAATTGTTTCACCATTAACTATAGGGAGGTTTCACAACCATACACACTGCATAATGGGCCAATGATAAACCAAGGAATAAATAATCATCATTATAGTTCAGCAATTTGTTATCAAAATATATCTCTCACAAGATAAAAATTTAAAACAACGCAGCACACAATGTAGTCTGCATGCCTTTCCAATTGGGTATTACTTGAGACTGCATTATGGGTGCATTGTATCTTGCCCAAGCACATAAAGTTTTTGGGGGAAATGATTTTTGGACTTATCCCTTTTTCTTAGCTTCAATGACTTCTTGAATTGACTGCAATAGATCAAACAATAGCAGGTAGCAACTCTTTAGAAACATCACGTTGAACAAGATGTAAATTGACATTTTGGGCCACCATTACAGTATTAACACTTTATAAAGCAGTTGGTAAATAAACCTACAGAATCAGTAAATATAAACTGTTGGAGCACACTTGTAAAAGGCCAGTGAAGGTATATTTATCATTTAGGTGTAGTATATACTTACAAGTAGGGATGCACCGGATATCCGGTCCGGCTGGATTATCCGGCCGGATAGTGAAAAAATATCCGGTTCCGGTTCCGGCCGGATTTTTTTTAAATCCGGCCGGAACCGGATTTTTTTGTTAACTTGGGTAGCATTATGTACATGATTTGAGTTAAAACAAACATGAATACTGGAGTAACTTTCACAGAATTAATTTAAAGTGCATAAATGATAGCTTATCAGTGCATGTTACAGTATATAACATTTGAACACCTTTATTTAGCCCTTAAAAATGACTGAACCAAACGGGCAACAAAGTTATAAAAGTAACTGATTTACATTCAAATTCTTCCAACTGTGTGAAATAAACTGAATGCATGGATGAAAAGACCTTTCCTGCAATTTAAATAAGTCTACTGCAGTGCACAGTAGTACTGTACAAAATGGATAATCCATATTACAGTTGTACCTGAGTCACCTCATTCAAGGCAGTGTTTCAGTTTAATTGCATTGGGTTGTCTACAAATACACACTTAAACACTTAACTTTACTTTTTAACACTTACTTGCCCATTAAAGTTGTGTAGGACAAGCAGGAAATGTGTTTTATCTTGAATTTCAGAAGACATTACTCATTACAAACTAAAGTTGCCTATGGGGTCAATATCAATGTTTTCTGTCCCTAATATTTAACCACACACACTTAAATATACACAATATGATAAATGTTCCATCGATCATCTGTTAAGTAATCGGCATCGAGCTGATTATTCTGTCACTGGTAAATAATCTGCATCGGTAAAATTCTGCAATTCAACCGATCATTGCCATCGATTATTTGAAAACTGGAAAAAAGGGGCTAAATATACTTGAAAAAGGGCTCTTAGTTTCGTTAAAATCCCTGTAAATACTCAATCCATTAACTTCCTTCCAAAACGAGATGCATTGATAATCACAAACGTATGAATTTAACCCCTGCCATGGGAATGATTGTTTGATATTTTCTGCTACAACCCATTTGGTTTACCTGAAATTAGATTTAGAATTGCATTCAAGGTGTATTCCTTGCTGTCTCTCAGAAAGTGTGGCATAAGTTGCTGTACAAACTGTTCTGCACAATACACTTAGTACAGACTGGCTTATAAATATAGGCAGCTAACGAAGCCAGGGGAGTCCCATGCTAAATTCACATAGAAACGGCACCACAAATATCTGCGTAAGTGGATTATCTGGGGATCTATTGTATTAACAGTTGATTTGTATCTTCACTTTTGAATTGAAAATATTACCCCTACAAAAATGATATCCCATTTGTGAAATGAACGGAACTATTCCCAATATTTTCTATCCTGAACTGGTTATGGTATACACGCTGTGCACAAATCAAGGGGCGTGTACTAAAGAGACAAACATGTGATTTACCTGTTTCTAATAATCAGTAATGGGCATCGGGCTGATTGTTAAATTATAGAATAATCGGTCGACCACTTAATATGATGTTATCAAACATACAATACGTAATGTCAGAATGTGTGATATACAGTATCTCTGCCAAAAAAATATTGATGACAAATGTGCTTCAGTTTTTAGATATCATGGCATGTTTAAATACTAAAAATGGTGTATAAAACAATGGTGCTGTGCATAGTTAAAAACCTCAACCCTAGAGTGTTTTTACAGTACAGATGAGCAGTCCATTCAGTAATCACTATCCAAGGACTCTCTTTGTCAAGTATTACTGGTCTACATAATTTGTACAATTTTTTTGAACAAGTGGTGATGAACTGTAGTTCAAAAAGAACAAACTGATATGCAAAACAACTTTTAAGATTCCCTCAAGAGTTTTCTCTACAAATCTTCACTTAGGGAGGGAAAATACAAAGAGCTCTTACTTGCCCCGCTTTGCTACAGTTTTGCTGTACTTCTGCAGGAACAGTTTTTCATGCCTTTTTGATTCCTTGCCGAAGGCAATAGGTAAATTCCTTAGAAATTGCTTGTAAACACGGTATCTCAAGAAGGGTAAGTGTGACTAATCTCATATTTGGTGTGTGCATTGGCCATATTGATTAGATGATTCCTATAAATTTTTGTGGAGATCAAAGGTCATTTGGGGTCACCAGAGGTCAAAGGGTCAAAACTTCGTAAACATGATATTTCGAGAACGGTACATGTGACTATGCTCATATTTGGTGTGTGGGTTTGTTATATTGAGTAGATGATCCCTTTTGTTTTTGGTGAAGATCAAAGGTCATTTGGGGTCACGAGAGGTCAAAAGGTCAAAACTTCGTAAACACGATAATTCGAGAACGGTACATGTGACTACGCTCATATTTGATGTGTGGGTTGGTCATATTGAGTAGATGATCCCTGTCGATTTTCGTGGAGGTCAAAGGTCATTTGGGGTCAGGAGAGGTCAATAGGTAAAAACCTTAGAAATTGCTTGTAAACACGGTATCTCAAGAAGGGTAAGTGTGACTAATCTCATATTTGGTGTGTGCATTGGCCATATTGAGTAGATGATCCCTATATATTTTCATGGAGATCAAAGGTCATTTGGGGTCACGAGAGGTCAAAAGGTCAAAACTTCGTAAACACGATATCTCGAGAACGGTACATGTGACTATGCTCATATTTGGTGTGTGGGTTGGTCATATTGAGTAGATGATCCCTATCGATTTTCGTGGAGGTCAAAGGTCATTTGGGGTCACGAGAGGTCAATAGGTAAATTCCTTAGAAATTGCTTGTAAACACGGATTCTCAAGAAGAGTAAGTGTGACTAATCTCATATTTGGTGTGTGCATTGGCCATATTGAGTAGATGATCCCTATTGTTTTTGGTGGAGGTCAAATGTCATTTGGGTTTGGGGTCACAAGAGGTCAAAAGGTCAAAACTTCGTAAACACGATATCTCAAGAACGGTACATGTGACTGTGCTCATATTTGGCGAGTGTGTTGGCCATATTGAGTAGATGTTCCCTATTGTTTTTGGTGGAGTTCAAAGGTCATTTGAGGTCATGAGAGGTCAAAAGGTCAAAACTTCGTAAACACGGTATCTCAAGAACAGTACATGTGACTGTGCTCATATTTAGGGTGTGGATTGGTCATATTTAGTAGATGATCCCTATTGATTTTCCCAAAGGTCAAAGTTCATTTGGAGTCAGCATGTTCAAAGCCTGACAAGCTTTCCTGCACAGTCTTTCAAGAAAGGTCACTTGCAGGGTCCTGTAACTTGTCATGTAAATGGTACATAGTGAATACATATATATATATATGTTCCTTAAATGCCTATGCTCTTTAATTTGCCAAAAATTGTTTTGAAACATCAGATAAAGTATGTTCCTTAATATAAGTATCACTTGGTTCTGATTTTCTACAGGCTAGAAAAAAAGAGGATGTTATGGATTTCCTACAGAGCTCTGAAATGGGGTCAGAGCCACCTATAAACAAAACATAGCATCACTGCTGAAACAATGCCATGGTACATTAGGCATATCACTAAACTACCAAAATTGTAAAAGATGAGGTAAGCATTAAAGATTAACACACTAACTTTGCAGTTCTTCAAAACTAAAATACTTAAACAATGCATCCCCTTATTCAAGAAAATTCAAATTCTACCAACTTATGACTTCCTAACTCCTTCAGAACTGTCTGCTGATCTTCCTTGCTGAAACAGAACCCTAAAACTAATACAAATCCTTGACATCAATCAAAGAAAAGTCACTGATTGAGAATTTTCCTTTCTAGTGACAAAAATGTTTTGGGTGTTTAGTGTCTATCGTTAATATTTCAACGGGCAAATTACTATTCAAATTCTCCTAACCTACCCCTCCCAAAATGGTCTAAAACTCATCCTCATTCAGACAAATTCTTATTTCCTTGTTTTAAGCTCAAGAGCAGTCAGCCCAAAATTATTTTAAAATAACTACTAAATTTTGCCATTTTTCTGTCATTTTTCTTCCAAGAAGGGGGTCATATGACAAAACTTGAAAGAAATTTATCCACCTGTCTATTAAATAGGTGTGTACTAGTTAAACATTCCACAATGAAACACTTAAAAGCTTGCATGCAAAACCTGCCTTTGACTTTGAAAAGATGACATCCATACAATTGGTTTTCCAAAATCAACCAAAGAGGAAGAATTGGGAAACACAATGGCCTGGAAATAATCACAGTTGGTTTTGTAATTTTATTGAACAGAAGAACTTAACAAGATCGTGTTTAAGAATTACTGTCATTGAATGATGAAACAGAATTTTCATCACAAATATGCACCATGCATATGCCCCTTCACTATATGTGAAAATACATGTTAGAAAATGAGAAAGGAAATCTGCCTTAAATATATGATCTCAGTACCTATGTGAACCCAACCTGAGCCCCATTCCAAAATTATTTTTGTATGGTTTGGGATCTGTGCATCACCCAGAGTTTAATTCACAACAGAATCTGCATGGTCACAAAGAGTTTATTACCAAACTTGTATTACAAAATAAGGGGACTTTCCCCCCTTCGCCCCTGTTTGTCTACAGAATTCACAGACACAGCCAAATGCTTGGAGTAGTACAAAGAGTAGGGATATTGTAAGCTGTAGGTAGATTGGAGGAAGTATATGTCATATCAACTGTACATTTCTAGGCTATAATTGCAACCTAAATGAAATACACAGAACTGAAAGCAAGGTAGAGAGAGACCCATTTCATGAAACTTTCTTAAACAGGGTTGTTGGCTAATGGCAGGGTTTGCCTTTAAGAAACCGTTTCACTGGAGAGATCTAGGTTTTAAATAGTTTTATTCTACTGTTTTGCAGTTATGTCTATGCAGAAAGAAATAACATCCTACCCTTGGCCAAACCTTTTTGTCCATTTTATGAGAATTTTGAACAATACTTTCAATTTCCCAAAATCTTGTTACCTCCTAACAACTATTCTAGTGTCAATGGTTTTTGATCAAGAATTCAAATTGTGCCGATTACCTTTTATTTGTATCATTTTAGCACTTAATCTGGAAAACTCCTTGGTTTGGGAATCTATGAGCCCTGATACTAACCTCCTATTTGCACTTTGTAATCCCCACTCACCGATGGTAAGTCCCTGCAGGCAAGTTTGGATAGCTCACCCGGTGCTACTGTGCTATCAAAGCTTGCCAGGAACTTACTGCTGGTAAGTGGGGATTAAACAGTGTAAATAGAAGGGCAACATAGATTGTAAGATTAGTTACACTTTGCACCTGAATCCCAGGGATTTCTCCAGAAATTAAAAAAAAGGGGAAGGAGGGGAGTTTATAACTGCCAAACCCTTAAGTCCAAATTGATGATGCCCTTGCTGCTAAAGTTTCAGGTGGGTTTATGGAGGGAAAAGCTTACTTCAGCCCCCAATAAGGTGCAATCTGAAGCCTTGTTTTAAAGGCGATTTATTCATGTAAGCTGAAAAACGTTGCTGTAAAGGTGTGCTCTTCTTAAATTAGAGACCAAGATACTGACATTTTTTTCATTTTTATTAAAACAAAAATGGAAGATTTTCCCTCCTTCAG
Source organism: Holothuria scabra (assembly GCA_037179385.1). Taxonomy (NCBI): domain Eukaryota; kingdom Metazoa; phylum Echinodermata; class Holothuroidea; order Aspidochirotida; family Holothuriidae; genus Holothuria; species Holothuria scabra. The sequence continues at coordinate 6,228,164 of CM074201.1, forward strand.
AAAGGGGGCTAATTACCTCCCCTTGACAAAAACACTGAATCCAGTAGTAAAAAATACCCGTTACATTTTTGAAAAGGAGGGGCATTTATTTGAGGGTATATTTTAATGAAAACTTAACATGCAGCTAGAACTTACACTAGTAGTAAAGTATCAGTCACGTGTCTGAAGACACCAGCAATGGCTACGTCATGGTACATGTGAATCTAATAGCCCTAGCAAGGGAAGTATAGCCCAAAAGTAACGTATGTGTGTACGTAAATCACACTGTGTGTAGAGGATGCTGTTATCTTGAATTGTGATTCGCATTTTGTTACATGTGTTGGAAATTTCTATGTGGATCAAACTACAAGCTGTGTTCATTTTGGAATTTTTTATGTGAATTGTGATGATTGTTAATTTTGTGTTTCTAAAACTTTGACATTTCGTGCATGGATCTACATGTGAAACGGTAAACTGTTTTTGACATTATTTAGGCTACTATTGTAACGTTAAGGTTTAGCTTAATCTGTTGTTTGGGCCTGTAGCCCTAGGAGGCAGCGGGCTACAAAGTTGTTAAAAATTTTGAGGGGGGGCCTTTATTAGAGGGGGCGCTAATTAGGGAATATATGGTGACCTCAAGCAACTAAAATGGGGATATGAACAACTTAATAGAATAAACATTGTACTAATTAGGAAACAATCAAACCACATACTTAAGTTAAAGTTTCTAATGTTTATGACTGTAATCAGAATGTACAGGTTAAACTGACTGTTTTGTTCTAGATAAAACAAGCTATAAATCTAATGTACAAATGTTGAAAAGAACAGATGTAAATTGGAAGTCTTGTATTCAATTACTTCCTTCTATTTAAAAAAAGATAAGAAAAAAATGATAAAACATTTAATAGGCTGACACCTTGATTGGCAATAACTTGACAAATGAAAGCCTCCCACCTGCAAAGAATAGGCCATAAAATTTCTGGAAATTCAATGAAACACTTGCACACATATGCAAACACATACACACACACAAGATATATTGTCACACTATTTGTATTAGTTTTGGCATCATGTTTAGCTAAGAACATACAGCAGGGATTTTTCTTCTTGAATACTACATGGAAATGATACTGCCTCATTAACATATGGTTGAAGGTGAGCTAGATTCTAGTCACCAAGGCAAGAAAGACCAAACTTTAAAGCAGCTCATTGACTTGGTTTATGAAATTCAACAAATTTTTCCAAGCCTCAATACCAATGATCAATGGTCACACTTAGACAACACCCATATCCTACATACATTGGGCCCGATACACAGTTAAACAAGAATTATCCTAACTGGCTAATTGATATCCATAAATTAATCCCTAACCTAATCCTGAAGCCCAACAAAGAATACAATCGATAAAATACAATGGCAATAGGCAATCAAGAAACACCTTGTTTAACAATAAACAGTACAGATCAAAAGTATGTGACTTTTGAACATTTTCCATAACTATTGGATATGAAACTTGACAAATCATGCTGATTGCAAGGATTTCATGAGGTAGTACCCTTAAACACTTTCATTAAATTATTGATGTCAACTCAATGAGCCCCTCTAAAGTTATGCAAACAGACCTACAAAAATTCCCAAGAATTAGGTATTCCATTTAGAAAATAACTTTCTCTTGAGATAATTACATTTAAAATATAAAATATCATTTTGCTCTTTCACTCACTGAATACAAAAGGAGTTCACTACCAATAAGAACCCCCCATGACCCAACCTTGCATGCAAAAAACAACTAAAACAGTCGTTTTTTTCTCTCTATCCTTAGACTTCTCCATCATTTCGTGCCCTAACCCCCCCATGACACAATCCTGGCTACGCACTTTAGTAGGTGTGATTTCATGGATTCTGAGTGATGGCCAATGATTTGTTTCCCTTTATTTTTCATGATCCTACTGTTTTGAAATTGGGTAATGATTCTTACTAGCCCAATGGGAAGTTTTCAGTATTTCATTACTCGAAATGCACTAATATGGCATTACTGTATCAAAGTTACCTGGTGGTAAAGTAAATGTTAAAGACAAGACATTCCTTGTTCAATGTGAATCCATGAAATCTTGTTTGCTTGCTTCAAGTTCTCTACTTGTAGAAAATATGTCAACTTCATTTGTTAATATCTAGTGTACTGAACGCAGGAAATGAATAAAATTTTACTACAATGCTTAAAATATGCCCCTCTCTAAAACAATGACATGACATTTCTTCTAATACAACATGTACACCCTTGTAGATCAAGGACAATGCGGGGTGTAATCTGAGTTTAAATTGTTACAAGATCTGTGCCCTCAAATGTTCTTTACTTTCATTGTGTTCACAGTGCAATGCTTGACTGGTTTGTTAGCTAACCCCAAATATTACATAACTTTTTGTGTATTTTATTTTTCTGGTACTGCTAATCTATTAATCAGATGTGAAATCTGAATACATCAAGTGAGTACGTAGTGTGCGTCATTTCCTCCCTCAAGGTGGTAACATTATGAAATCACGCAGACGTTTTTGTTAGAAGTTAGAAGGATACTTTCATCATAAACATATCAAAAGTAAATTTTGATCTGGACTGTTCTTTCAATACTTTCAATACTGACATAAATTCTTCTCTCTGTACACTGTGATGGAATATTTGAACAACATCAACTTGCAAAATTGGGGTCAAGTAGAATGTACTCTCTGCTATTAATCTTATCAAAGTGTCTCAAGTACACTCTCAAAGTGTCACCAATACCTAACACCAAAAGCAGCTCATTGAGTTGGTTCATGAAATTCAGCCAATTTTTTTTTTTCAAACCTGTTTAATACATTTTCTTTACAAACAAATGACATATGGTCAAACATAAAAAATCCCCATAATTATCCAACATACAAATAACTGTTTTATGAGGGAGCGTTTGTTGAACTGGGTTTTCAAAAATTTGTGACCACAAACTTTTTCAAATTCACACAAAACCATTACAAGTCAGACACTTGTACTTGACTCATTTTAAAGTATTGTCATGTTGTGGTGACCCTTTAACACTCTCATTAAGTTATCAATATCAACTCAATATCAACTCAATGAACTCCTTTAAAGGGGCTCACATTGAGTTTATATTGATAACTTAACAAGGGTGTTGGAGCATACTATCACACCACAATAAATATTATTATCATATAGCCAAATTTTATACACCCAAAAGAGACCAAAATTTCTGCAAACAGTTTATCTGTAGAATTTGCTTATATCCATCCCCATTTGAACTTGAAAAATGGTCTGGTCACAAATTTTCAAAATCAATTTGAATCATTAATGGCCCACTCATGAAATATTTACCTACATGAAGACTATGGAGTAAAGTTTATCTATGTGTCAGTGGTATGTGAAGTAAACTTTACAGGTTTGGAAAAATTTGATGAATCCCAAGACCAATTCATTGTATCTCTTTAACAAACATGCCAAGAGAATTATCACTCTTTCATATCCAATAAATTATGCACTTAATCTAATCTTTATCAGTCATGAACTTTATGAAAAACTTCCTCCTGATTATATTTTTAGATGCCCCTTGTGGTTATAATTTACACACAAAATGGTGCTTCAGTAACTCAATTAGGTAGTTGAAGTCTCAATTTAGGTCTGTTCATTTAACATATATTTGCATTTCTTAGGCAGGAGGAAGGTCTTGGTAGTTCTGTTAATATGTGAAATTATACGGATTGCATTTCATATAAGAGTTAGTAAGATTCTACAAGGACAAAACTGTTGGAATTATGTCAGTATCTTTCACCATTTTCAAGATATACCTCTTCAAAGTTTGAATGTTTCTGGAGTAACATGTTAGTCAGATTGTAAAAATGATTTAGGGGTTGCAGAGTGTTGACATTTCTTTTGTTAACCATACAATTATCTCTTATTTGCGCATGACATAGCTTATGGTTTGTTATTGAGGATAACAGACCTTTAAGAAGGAAACACTTCATTCAAAATTTACTAATATGGTACAATGAACACTACAGTCTCACCAATAAACTCCAGCAATAGATTTATGTTGTAAAAATGTAAATGCATTTCAGTGGTTAAAGAACTTACATCATTTGAATGTTTGGAAGTTTGGGCTAACAAATTATTCCTGAGCAGTAAGCTAAATTTTTTTTTGTGTGACATCTTCCTTTCATGGGGAGAAGCTGCTGTACATACCTTATTCTATATTCTTTAAGCTTGCTTCAAAAAGTATAAACACTTCTGTACTACAACAGTCTTTCTCATGATACTGAGTTAGAGTTAGAGTTAGATGGAGTGTTACGACCCAGTTTCCAACCTATTGGTTGGAAATAATAATAAAAAAAATTCACAATAGTTACTTCACAATGACTTCCAAATCTTTCCACCCTCTAAGCTCCTTTTGTGTGTTCATTTCATTTCATTTCATTTATTTATTTTTGGTTTATCACAACACAAGATTGAAAACAAGTATCACAAAGTAAATAAGTAACAAAGAGTGTGAAAGGAAGTGCACTTAGAAATCCTTTAGGGCTTGTCGAGAAGTGACACTCCCTAAAAAAAAGAAAGAATAAAGAAAATACGAAGATAGAAGATAACACTAGGAAAAAAGAAAAGAAAAGTCATAATAGACACACTCTCTCTATGTGTGCAAATAGGACATAAGGAAGAGTGCAATAGATCACATCATGAAGTCCTTTTACTGTTAATATATGATACACATCAAAAGTAAGTTTGGATATATCATAATGCTTTTTATGCTCACTAAGAGATAAGTCCTACAATTTGAACATTCTTAAATATTAAATGTAAACAAGTAATTAAAGAACCAGCTGCAATTGAGATATATATTGAACAGGCCTACATGAAAAGTAGACCAGGCTATGAAACTAAACTTTAAAATTCTTTGGGAAACATTCCTGACAGCTTTTCATAGCTAGGAAAAGTCTATGAGGATTGATGCTTCTTGGTAAAAGCCACTTTTTAAAATGTAGGACCATCTTCTTATTAGGCCTTACATTTTATTACTTATGCATTTCCAATAGGTGTTGAGGGAAATCACCCCCTTGGCTATAATTTTGCCATCCATTAAACTGTGCCAATGAATTTAACTGTAGTGGGGAAACAAAGGACATGCTGCTGTTGTATTGCAATTAAGATATGGAAGGAACCAGCTGAAAACCTTTAATATTATTTGAGCAGTCTACCTATGACAATGGATGACTAACCTGTATGGAATGTTCAAGTTTGTTTACGGTGAAATGGAAATATTCAATTTTTTCACCTGTCACTTCTATTATTCCTTGAGGTACTTGCATTGGTTTTACTTCATTTAGAAAAGGACAATAGATGAAACTGTCATAACATTATTTTTTGTTGATTAGGAAAAAGAAATACATATGTGCAGTATCGTTACAAACTAGATGTAATCATGGAAGTACTACCTCGGATCGAGATGAAATGCATTATGTGATCACTTTTCATGCAAAAAAGGAGGGCATGTAGTTAGATGGAGTTTTGCAGGCCAGTTTCTAACCAATTGGGCTGGCCACAGCCTTCCTTTCCAGTTGTGGCTTGTTTTCCCTAATCCATTGCCTATGCTCAGCACCAAGCGCAATAGCAATTGGTTCCATTAACAATGTAGTAGAACTACTGACTGCTAGTATACTACAATTAACAATGTCTTCAAGAAAGCTACAGGGAGTCACTTCATGATTTGGTGAAGGGGCACTACTAATTTGGAAACAAGGATATATGAAGGGTGAAGAGGCTGAAAAGTTGGTTAGTTAAAAGGCCAAACCTCTCACCCCAAACTACAATTTTGCTACAGGGGTATCAAAATTCTCAATTGGCTCAGCTCTTTCATTGACAGCTAATTCAAACAATGCAGAGTACCAAAGCTTATATTACACAGCATGAACAGGTACTGAGAGTGTTTTGATTTTATAAATTGAGTTTTTCTACACTCACCTTGAAGCAATAAACTGAGATTGTATCTGGATGAGGATGAATTTCAGACAATTGTGGGAGGGGCTTCAGTAAGAAGGTTAGGAGAATTGGTACTGTTTGGGATGAGAGAACTGGGCCTTTAAGTTTGTGTCTTTTAAGACACATAGCTTCTTCAGGGAGAAGTGCTCCTCTAAGGTCACTGAACTCTTTCCCAAAGAGTCTGCCGCAAAAGTTGAGAGGATGGGTGCTGGCATTTGGAACATCAGGCATGCCAGACCAATTACACAGATATTATACACACTGGGTTGTCAATATTATGCAGGAGCAAAGCCAGGATTGTGTCATATGGGGGGGGGTTAGTGTCATGGGGAGTTTGGAGGCACAAAATAAGGGAAAAGGCGAGGATAGAGAGCAAAAGTCTCAAAAAAAAGTGCTTTCTGCATTGCAAAGTTGGGTCATGGGGAGTTCTAACCCCCTCCCCCTTCCATGGATACACCCTTTGTACTATGATGACATTTGTAAACAAGTTTAAATGACATCACATACAATTTATGAACTAATAACATTAAATCATACTAATTATCCAGGTCACAAAACTTTGGTTCTGAGATGTGCATTGTTGTGCTAAAAGGCCCAGCCCTCTCACCACAAACAGTACCAATTCTCCTAACCTTTTTACTGAAGCTCCTCCCACAATTGTTTGAAATTCATCCTCATCCAGATACAATCTCATTTTATCGCTATAAGGTGAGTACAGAAAAACTCAATTTATAAAATAAAAACACTCTCAGTACCATTCATGCTGTGTAATATAAGCTTTGGTATTCTGCATTGTTTGAATTAGCTGTCAATCAAAGAGCTGAGCCAATTGAGAATTTCGGTACCCCCGTACCAAAATTGTAGTTTGGGGTGGTAGGTTTGGTCCTTTAATCACACTAAAGCTCTAAATATTCCTTTGGCACATATCAACCTACTTGTAAATTTACAATGTTTATGAGCTTTGGCAGGCAACTTACGTTTTTACAATTTACACAAGAAATAAAAATTGTTAACGGTTAATTGCTTTATCTGGTGAATAAATGCATGATTATTTGCAAGAAGTTTTTGAACATGTAACTTGATGTCAATTTCGAACTATCACTCCTTGAACTGAACATTGTTTGGAGTCTGGAAACCTACTCAAACCCATGTTAGTATTAGAACTTCTCCAGGCATATAAAAGATAACAATTTAAAAAAAAATCATATTCTATTGAAAATTTCTGAGAATGAGATTGCCAAAACAAGAAAAAGCTCACTAACTCCAGAGGGCAACATGGCCACTTTGGGTACTCAAATACCCACCCAACAAGGTACCACATAAGCAATAGAGAAGGGAAAACAAGCCAGTGACCCACAACTGGAAAAAAGGCTGTGGACGGTTCGTCTTTAACCAATAGGTTGGAAAATGTGCCATAAAACTCCATCTAACTAACTAACTAGCAAGGTACAGTATTACTCCCCAAACTCACTGTATATGAGAAGCAAAATAGACATTGTAACTTCCTTGCTTGAAGAATGTATCAATATGTCACTGCATACCTGGAAATTATGCCTTAGTATTTCAAGAAGTATTAATATCCAGGATTTAATGTTTCAACAATACCCTACAGGCATAACTGAAATGAAGTAAAACTTTACACAGTGACAATTGCCACTCAATCTATCAAGGGAATCAAACATTCATGTACTTACCTCTCAAATAACCAACTTCCTCATCAATAAATTGTTTCACCCATTAAACAGAGGTTTGTAACTGATGGTCTCCACGAGTCAAATGAAATTAAATACATATTTGTATGGTTCAATAGATAATATTGTAACAATGAGGTGATATTATATCAGCCAATCACATAATTCCTTTCATTGCCAGACAGTTGATTGGCTACTTGGAGGATAGTCTCACCTCATGTATATGTAATAACTGTCTAGAAGCTACAAAAAGATCAGCCAGGATTGTATTGTTCAACCACTTAAAGCCATTAATATGTTTATCATAACACTTGAAGTTAAACAGGCCAATCACATAAAGAGAGGTGATTCTAATGAAAGGCTCGACTGGTTATAAACTGCCAAGACCTATGCACAAAATGGCAAGTCATATGTCGCTGCTCCATAGGGTTTGGTTTTCAGTGTAAACAAATAGTGCTTCCAAAAATAAGTGTGTGCCAATGGCTGCATTTATGCCACGGCTTTGTCAAATAGGTAAAATGGCAATTGCTGAGTTTTTTGGTTTGATGAAATTTTGTCTCTTGTATAAACCGTTCAGTTTAATCTAGCAACACCTAATATATTGCTGGAAAAAGGCTAGTCCCTGAGCTGCACTGGATGGCAACCCCCTTTGTGAATCAAACAAATTGTCATTTTTTTGGGGGGGAGGATTGTCCATTTTGCAAGCTTTACATATTTTATTAGCTGACCATACTTCCTAAGTCTTTCATACAGTCCTTGAACAAGACATTGACAATTTTGTAGAGCCTTACACATACATTGCAATTTGGACTTCAACAATATTTGTCAGTCTTAAAATTTCTTATGATGGACTTGACCCTGTTTTGTAAGTTTTACACATTCCTTACAGGTTACACTGACAATTATTGTGCTTCTTACATATTCTTCATAATTTGACAAATCTTATAGGTTCCTTACATGGCAATTAGAGTGGTCTTACATTTATTCCCTGCATGTCTTACCCTTATTCTTATCTTACAATATTCAGTATGTGTCTTGACTTACACATTTATCACATGCATGCATACTCCTTACATGTTTCTAAACCATCTACTGTAACATCAATCTTACATGACCCTTGCTTCTTCCTTACATTTTAGTTTGCTACGGGACCCAACCCTACTTGAACATTCAATAAAAAACTCACCTCATTCCCCATCACTAATAGAAAAAAGTGGACTACGTAACTCATTTATGGTGTGTTATAAATAATGTATAGCACAGAAATTTATTATCTGGCTCAAGTGGAAACAAGTATGAGATACTTATAAAAAACTGTATTTAAAGAGGCTCATTGAGTTGGTTCATGAAATTCAACAAATTTTTCCAAACCTGTTAAGTTTTCTCAACATACCATTGACACATGGTCAATCTAGGACAATCCCCATACCCAACATAAAATAACTGTTTTAACTGATTCAAGTGGGTTTTCAAAAATGCATGACCAGACACTTTTTCAAATTATGTACAAAACCATTACAAGTCAGAACACTAGAAAATTCAAAATTTTAACATTTTCTGTGACTTTTGGACTTGAAACTTTACTTGTTATGCTAACTATCAGCATTGTTATGTGATGGTAACCCTTTGAGATTCTTATTAAGTTATTGCTATCAACTCAATGAGCCTCTTTAAACAAAATAAAAAGAGTTTTAAATTGTGATAGACAGCTGACCCTCAATCACTGAATAAGAGCATGGTGGCCTACTGATAAGAGGACTGCCAGTTCAAATCTCACCTTGGTCACTACAATATGTCTCTTGCCAAGCTGCTTCATCTCAACTTCCTCTCTCCAAGCAGGTATAAAGTGGGTAGGAGGAGTCCAAGAATGTACAAGGCCAAATTTATTTTTTGATATATTACAGAGGAACAAATTCTATAAAGCATTCTAGTGAAATATTAATTTCCCATACTTGGTTCTCCAGATATTAGCAAATGTATATGACAAATTTTCGACATGAAATGAACTAGAGGCAAGCAGGCGGGATGTCCTGGATTCATACTGTTGGCCAATGTATTGTTTTTCTATATACTTCACTACCAATTTCATACAACTAAATTTTTTCATACAACTAAATTCTGATATATTGAAACCATAAGTGCATCCTGAGCAATGGAATTTTAAAACTTTAAATATGCCTTAGGGGCAAGGTAGCACCCCTAATTAATTCAGCTCAAAGCAAAAGGCTGAAAAATGTAGAAAACAAAACTTGGCCAACAATTTGAATCAAGATATCACACCTGCTTGCTTCAATTTTACTTTTTGCAGAAGATTGGTCCACTTCAACTGTCATGATCTTGAGAATTGAACATAGGAATTAAATGAAACTTTTACCAGACTGCTAAGTTAGAACGTGTTTAACTTCAGGTCATTACCAGTGCGGTCGCCAGGGGGGCAACTTGTCTCCCAATACCCCCAAAATGGGAAGGGGCCAAAAAATCAGGAGGTAAAAAGAGAGGAAAGAACGTGAAAGAGGTTCAAATTCGGGAAACCTCTTGAGTCATCCCCCCCCCCCCCACGAAGGCCAGGGTGGTTACACCCCTGTTCACTTTAACACATATCAAACCTAGATTCGGTTCCAGACTATTCTTTTAACTGTAATCAGGGTTGCTGTGCCACAGCAGTAACTGTCTCTGTAATGATTTTTTGTTTAACAAGAATTAAAAGCCTTATTTTTTCACTCTTAACAGTTCCAATTCTCCTAACTTACCTACCCTTGCCCCTCCCACCACTGTCTAAAACTCAACATGATCTTTGATCATTCACACACAATCCCAGTTTATTTCTTCAGGGATAGTACACAAGACCTAATCAAACTCATACAGTACATGCTGAGCAACATCAGCTACAACACAATGCATTTTTTGTTTTTACTTTCTGTCAATCAAAGAACTGTGCCAATTAAGTATTTTTGTGGAATACTACAAAAATTGAAGTTTGGTTAAGAGTTGGGTTTGTCTTTGATATGTGCTTGTTCTTTGATAGGCTAAATTCCTTGAATTTGGCAGATAAAAAAGCAGTGGCATAGAACCTTCCCCACTCCCTCCCCCTGCCATGACCCAACTTTGCACTGCAAAAAACACTTAAATGGCAGTTTTTTTCTCTCAGTCCCCGTAGATTTTTCTCTCATGTTGAGCCCCAACCCCCCATGACACCAACACCCCCTCCTCCCCCATGACACGATCCTGGCTATGCGCCTGGAAAAAAGGGAATTATATTTTTAAGTATGACAAGGGTGCCAGTTTTGTCAGTCATTTGACAAAACTGGTAAAACCAATATTTACAGGGAATTTTGGGAAAATAACTCTCACCTATCCTTATACTCTTTTTTATAAAAACTGCAGAGGACCAGAGCACTTCTAATGTAATTGTGTCAAACACTGGTGCATCACAAGGTACGGTTCTGGCACCATTTTTATTCACTTTGTATACTTCAGAAGCTAGATCAAAATTTGAAAATTGTTCTCTGGTCAAGTTTGCAGATGATACTGCTTTACTAGGTCTGATAACAATGGGCGATGATATAGCTTATGTTGAGCAGATAAACAATTTTGTTAACTATTGTACCAACAACTTCCTAGAACTAAATGTAAAGAAGACAAAAGAAATGGTTATTGATTATCAGAAGTCAAATAATGTCCCAAGTGTTGTCACTATAAACCGAAGTATGGTTGAGAGGGTGGACACTTATAAGTATCTTGGAGTGGTGATTGACAATCGACTTTCCTGGCATGAACAGGTAGAAGCTTTATCGCAAAAACTAAGCCCCAGAATGTATTGTATGAGTATTTTGAACAAATTTAATGTTAATAAAAATAACATTGCCATGTTTTATAATTCAGTTATTTGTGGGGTTTGGTAATATAACCTTTTATCGTGGGGTGGGAATATACGCATTGGAGATAAATATGCAATCCACACCATTTTTAAGCAGGCAAGTCGTATCATAGGGGAAGTTCAGCCACCACTGACTATGCAGACATATCACCGTCGTTAGGGGATGAAACTGATGAAGATTATGCAAGATAATGATCACCTACTTAGTGTTGTTTTACATAATGCGGTTATTCCTAGAAGTGGCAGAATGAGATTACCCTACTCCATTTCTAATTGACACCCCCCTCTTTTAAACCACAATGTATCAAATTCCATAATTTTAATTTCAAACCCTAATTCTTGCCTTCTTGGTTCCTATTGTCTTATACTTTTACTTCTCATATTTTATATCTTATGCTTTCTCTTAGTTCTTCTCTTTTACTATTTTTGCAATTTCACTGTCTTTTATTGTTTGTTCTGTTTATGCCAGCATTCAGTTATCCTTGTGGGGTTTAATAAAGTTGATCTTATCTTATCTTACTCTCCTAATATATTACTTCCATCATGTTACAATAGTTGTGCAAGTTAAAAAATTAGTTTCTATGCATGTATTTCTTCCACCTATGATCTCTTAAGAAGAGAAACTGAAACTGGAACAAATCCTTTTTAATTTCTAAAATATCAACTTTTGGTTACCTTTTCCTGAAGACCCCCAATACAAGATATACCAGTAACAAATCAAAATACAGTTAAATTAACCTGCAATGGTGTCTAGACAGTATAAAGTCCAGGGTAATCAAATTTTGGGTGTAACCTACCTGCAGAATCATTGACTCTTGACATTTCTTCACATCAGCTTTGTATTGTACCCTTTTTCCGTGCACTTCCTTGCTTCTAATTTATTTTTATCCAGGTCAAAATTTTCTGGCATAAATCCAGACAGGTCTACCAGCCATCCTATCTCCCCTGCTTTTCACATTCTAGGTACTGGTACACAACAGAGTACAGGCAATATTGCCACAATAAGTAGTGTCTAGACTGAGATGTGTCTCAAGGTTAAATTTTGGGTGTAACCAGTCTTACTGTTCCCAGTGAAAAATGGCCCAGACTGATAAATATTTGAATTTTGTTTTACAAACAACAAACAGTCTGTGTTTCTTATTCTTTATCTCTCACCCACTCTAACCTTTATTTTGGTAAATGACCTTTTTGTTTACTGGCTTACATCCAAATAGAACCTGGTAATCTATGGCTCTCTGGCCTGTCTGTCTGGTCAAAAGGTCTGTCTGTCTGTCTGTCTGTCTGCCTGTTTTCTGTCTGCCTCAAGCATTTAAGACTATGCTGCAGTTGTATGCTACTCAATGATACAGAATACCACACTATTAGGGTAAAGTTTGAATTCAGTCAGTTGAACATTTTAGAGTGTAAACACCGGGAGTGACTTTCCCAAAGTTTGGATTGGCTAACAAAATCAGGAAGAATACTAACTTCAAATTTTTCATCCATTTGCAAAAGAAAAGAAATCATGGTCACAGATCATGGGGGGAGGCTCATCTCCCTAACTTTTTGGGAAGGGGCTGGGGATATTTCAAAAAACTCTCCCTCCCTCAAAAAATGATGAAACCTGAAACGTGAGGGATGCAAAAATAAAGCGGCTTGATAGAAAAGCCAGCAGTGAGGAAGGAATAGATTGTAACATTCCTGTGCACCGGGGGGGGGGGGGGGCTACTTCTAGCTAAAACATCTCCCTAAACAATATTTCCAAGCACATTTAGATAGTATTTTCACATTTTCTATTAGTATCTACACACATAGGAACTGACACTCCATTTTAAAAGAAAAATTCCCCCCAAATATGGTACCATATGCTAAGACACATATTAATCTCCTTTTCTACAAGTAGGAGAGAAAGCCCCCTGGATCATGATTTGCAAATCGGGAGCATTACCAAAAGGATAAGGGTGTCGTCCCCCTTGAGCAAAATTGTGGTACTTATGTTCTTAAACAATACCTAAGTGTTACAACTATTTATATGAAAAAAATACTAGGGCAGGGAAGAGCCATTTCATGAGATCTGGGAGGCATTTTAGGCCACAATTTTCTATGGACAAGTAGCCTTCTTGCCAATGCCATGGAAGTGGACAAGTTATAGGCCTACCATATCATGCACACATGGTATCTAGCAAAAGGCCTTTGTACAAAAGTAACCCCTTACAATTATTTGAAGCTGTTGTGATACTGTGTACTTACTGTAGAATGAGAAATTATTTGCCAGTAATAAGTGTGTATAGTTGATTTCTTTATGGCTATGGTATGCAACAAATCACATATTTTAATGTTAAAGGTACCATTTTCTTGCTGAGGGAGGGGGGAACACACCCCTTTTGTCTGTTTCTGATTCATTCATTTAAAAAAATATTTGCCAGTTTGCTTTTTTCTTATGACTTGAAAGATGTGCTTTCCCACCAAAATTGTTTCAATTCATCATTCCATTTAGGTCAAATAAAGGGAACTAACTGTAAAAATAACTTCTGTGTAGTCAAATAACTGTGCATTTGTACCACTTAAAATTACTCAAACCAACATGGTAGGTCTATGCTTGGAAGAAGCGCTACCGTAAGTGCTGTACGTAGCACTGAACCATGGATTTTGCTTTCCTATGCTAAAAAAATATTTTGAAAATGGGTGCATAACAATGCAAGCAAGCTAATTGCATGCTAGGGACCCACAGGGAAAAAGAAGCAGGAAAATGTCACAGATCCTTTGTAACAATCCCGGCCCTTACTATTACAGAGAATTACAAATTCTTGGGGTCTTCTCTTTAGTAGCAACTTTTCATTAAGCAACCACTTTCACAGGCATACTGGGGTAATTTTTTGTGAAGAGGCAAGAGCCAAATAGCACGAATAATGGCACCATTTATCATGTTTTGCTTTATTTTTTTGATGATATTTGTAATTTACTGCTTTCAGACTGGCAGGGAATAATTTTTCCAGTATCGCATTGCATTTTGCTACACAAAACAGACAAATTGCTATACAAATGCAAAATTGGGTAGCAGATTTTCTAAATGAAACATATGGGCTGATAATGATTTTGTGATTGAAGAGCCCTGAAACAGCAAAATTGCTATGCAGAATTTGAACTCTAAATTATTCCCTGGGGGCCGTTCCACAAAAAGTTACGCACAATCTTAAGTTTGATTCACCATACTTAAGCCAACAGTAAATCATACTTAAGATCGTGCGTAACTCTTTGTGGAATGGACCCCTGGACTGGTAGGGTTTGTATTTCATTGTACATATGATATGGGATGCCTGATGATTCTTTTTCTTTTTTATACAAGATTCTTATTTTACCCACTTTGTTGTATTGTGGATCTATTTGGTACCCTATTAAATGTTTGCCGTTTTGATCGCATTGAAGCTGGTCTAAGAAGGGCTACCAAAATTCCCTATTGAAAATTTCCTAATGGTACAGCCCCTTATGAGGACAGGCTAAAACATTTTACATTATCAGTACCAATCAAAGCCCTACAGAAGCTTGCTCTTCATCATAAGGTTGTTCATAGGCATTGTCTTGCTGAATTAAAAAGAGCGGTATAAGGACACAACAGGATTTTGCCTGTTTGAGGGGTACTTATTCTGAGCAGTTTGGTGAAATTTGCATTGAAATCCAATGTGGGGTTCTCAAGATATCAGCCAATAGAGTTTCCACATTTTCAACAAAAAGTGAACTTGAAGCAAGCACATATGACATCATATCCCCACATTAGTGAAGTCTTTCTTTAAACTTTAGAGTTGATTTTCTCCCAAACAATCCCACATTATCTGAATGTGATTGCATAAGTAGCATGAGAACTTTAAAAATTTGCATCCTCCACAAGGAGGTCCTGATCCTATTAACCTAAAGGTCAACACAACAGTCTAGTAAGACAAAGGGAAACAAAGCATTCCTTGTCAATGTGAGGAACTGATATAAACTCTGCTGCCCTCGACTTCACTTTGGAACACAAATCTATTGACTTCCTTTACTAATATCTCGAGAAATATATGTCTGATTTCAATGGAACTTTCAGGTTGGAATTCCAAAAAATTCGGTTGACCTCCGATAGAATCATTGTCGAGATGGAAGAAGGGTGGTTAGTAGTAACCATTCCAACTCTAGAGTTGTGTAGCATCACATTATTAAACAGGAGAAGCACTCTCAATTTCATGTTACTCTCTTTATTACTTTTTGATCTGACCACGATCATCTTCAGACATAGACTACATAGTCTAATGTAAAATTGGACGCAGGCCTCTTTGTTTTGGCGGACGGTGGTTTGTGAAGTCTTAAAGAAGGAGTGAATGAACTGAGTCCGTTCCGCGGGTATATCTTACTTGAAGCAGAAAGGCATGGTACCATGGTTCTTAAGCCTAAACCCAATCCTGATATTACAAAAGCCCTAACATTCTTGGGCTAATGTAAAATGGTTCCCAAATCACAATAATTACAAAAAATGTGTTATAACCTGTAAGTACGTACTATTTATGAATCTAAAAACCCCAAAATTATCTCATGGTCAAAAAGGAAAAAAATTACACCTTGGTATGACCCTGGTTTTCTAAGTAGCTCTTGATCTAGATCACAGCAGAACAAGTTACAGCATTTGCGACTTATGCACCATTTTGAGACTCTGGTAAAATTACACTACGTTCAGAAATTCTTACCTACATTATTTTTGAAGCAAATCTTCCTGCAAATGTAAAGTTTCAAGAGTGCATCTCAAATTTGCTTCCAAGTTGAGAAAAGTGTAATAATTGACTTGACCCAAACCAGGAAGATATCAAATCACTGAAGAGTGTCAATTCTGATCAGAATCAAAATTGAAACGTACAGTCATGTCAATGTAACCTAACTACTATCAATTCTACAACCCCTAGCTATCCGTTATTCACTTTCTTAGCTCCTATTGGCTAATTCAGTATCATGTGACCATTAAAAACAATCCGTTATTTTTGCAATAACGGGCAGTTAGCCTCATTAAACATGCATAAGTCAATAGTAACACTACTTATTTGGAGGGTATCAAGACTGTCTGCTGTTGCTAAGCAACAGAATTGTGGTGGTTTGGAACCACTGGACCATACCACAGTGTACAGTACAGTACAACTGTATACTGCAAAGGTCCACAGCTCCTTCAGTAACAATGGATGTTCCCTGCTTTGATCTCAAATTTGAGCCATGTGATGTGGACAAAGAAAATAGCAGTACGTGTAGATTTCCACAACTGTCTGAAAGTGACGTGAAGTGTATTGAAGATGGAAGACTAGAAGCTTCAACTAAACGAGCCACAAAGTGGGGAGTACAGATTTTCAAAGGTCAGTCAGCCAGCTACAGTAGCATAGCCAATACTTGATTCAACTAAGCCTAGCCCAGGCCTAAGTACTATAGATAAACTTACAACATACAACAACAAACTAAGCCATACTAAATTATGTGTCAGAAATAAATTGCTCTAGCAGTGTCTTTAAATACTAGTGACTTTTAGCAAAGTTATGGACAATGCAGTGAACCAGTGTGCTTCTCAACAAATAAATTGTAGTGGGCTGCTGAAATTAATTGACAAATTTTTTAAGTTGGCAAGATCCTCAATTTAAGGAATAAATTACATTAGGCTGCAAATTGCAGTTGGCAGACTATCATTGGTGAATGAACCGTCGAGACTCCGAATTTGGCAAATAACGGACGAGGCGAAGCCGAGTCCATTATTTTGCCAAATTTTGGGTCGTGGCAGTTTATAAGTTACTTGCCTACTATTCTCTGGGCAATGAAAAATTAAACTGACTAACTTTGGCTATTATTAAGTTTGGAGAAATGTTCCACAAATAACATTGCATAATGAACTACTATAGCTAGCCTAGGCCTAAGCCTACATTTTTTTCTTCACAGAATGGTTGAAAGAGAGACAACATGATGTAATGTTTGAAGACCTTCCAGAAAACCAGTTAGATGAGCTCTTGAGGCAATTCTATGGAGAAGTCCATACAAAGAAAGGCAACCAGTATGGCAAGTCAGCAATGGCTGGCATAAGATCAGCAATCAACAGGCATTTGGGTGGTGCACCATTTAACAGAAACATTAACATTATAACAGATCCTAAATTCCGCAGATCTAATAACATGTTTGTTGGTCTGATAAAACAAATGAAGAAAGATGGTTTGGATAAGACCAAACACCACACTGCCATTAGTGACGAAGACCTCAAGAAGCTGTATTCATCAGATGTCTTCAACAATGAAAGTCCACTGAGCCTCCTGAGGAAAGTCTGGTTCAATGTGACATTTTATTTTGGACGTAGAGGAAGTGAAGGTCAGCGTCGCCTTACCAAGGATTCATTCACTGTAGGAAGAGATGATGCTGGCAGAGAGTTTGTTGAAATGTCGATGAATGAAAAAGAAAAAAATCACCCTGGCACTACTTCTGATGGCCAGCACAAACAGTCATGGATGTACAACATTCCTGACGATGAAGCAAATTGCCCTGTTTTTGCCTTCAAGTTGTACATGGAGAAGCTAAATCCTAATACAAACACTTTCTTTCAGCGTCCACTCAACACAAAACCAAATGATGAAAGTGCCCCTTGGTTCATGAATGCTGTCATTGGTGAGAAAAAGTTGCAGGGGATGATGGAGGAGATCTCTCAACTTGCAAAACTGTCATGTATCTATACCAATCACTGTATCAGGGCAACAACCTGCACAGTCCTTGACAAAGCGGGCCACAAGACCCATGAAATCATGGCAGTGACTGGACACAAAAGCGAAAGTAGTGTTCGCTCCTACGTAAACCGCTTGAGCAGTGGGCAAAAGAGGCAATTATCAGATAATTTAAGCGCCCAGTGTGTAAGTTCTAGCGAGTACACTCAAACCGGCAACAGCCTAGTGTTACACAGTTGCGAAAACACTACGGATCAACGTAACGTCGTTAGAGTACCTCGAACTGATGCGGAGCCTAACGTTAGGCCTAGCACTAATAGTAACACCAACCTGTCAATGTCGTTCGAAGAGCAAAGCATAGCTTTATCCTCAATATTTCAGGGCTGCAACTTTCGTGCACCAGTAAATGTGACTGTTAATAAGTCTTCGTGAACATTCATATCTTTTCTTCTCAAGAGTTAGTCGATTTATCAAACGTTTCACCTTATTTCACTTCACCAGTTTTCACAGGTTACATTGTTTATAATCGTTGAAGTATGCTTTCAGTAAGTGTATTCTGCACTTTGGTCAACCTTTAACTTTGACCTTTGACAATTGCGCAATTTCAAGTTCAGTAAACAAATTCTTTTTCAAGTTCAGGATAAAACTATCTAGGAAGTAAGCGTTCTACTATTAATCAACTTTGAAGTATCTATAAAATGTTTATTTTGCCGTTGTCAAATTTATTGTAAAGAAATTAGCTTATACATAATAGTAGCCATATACGTACGTGACACATACTGTACTGTACACAGTCTATTACTATAAAGGCGGTCAAGGTCACCATTTTGTTGTTCGCCAGGAAACATCAAAAGGCAAAAATTACAAGAATGGTGGTAATAGAAACCGTCAGAAATAGTAATTGCTCATTGGTTGTCATCACTGCCTGTTATTGTACTTGCTGCAAATCACTTTTTTAGACTCAATTTATCAGAATTTCTTTCATTTTTCGTACTTTTTATCAGTTTTGGGGTTGTAGAATAGGAATAAATTACATAAGGCTGCCTTTTATTGGTGAATAAACCGTCTCGACCCAAAATTTGACAAAATAACGGACTCGGCTGTGCCTCGTCCGTTATTTTTCCAAATTTTGGGTCTCGACGGTTTATTCACCAATAAAAGGCAGCCTTATGTAATTTATTCCTTAAATTGAGAAAGTACTTAAGACAGTAAAATGGACATGGTTTCTCACCCTCAAATAATTTATAAAGGCATTGATGAAATTTATCTTCATTTGATATCATTTTTTCCATTCAGTTACACTTTAGGTAGTATTATATTGTATTTTTTTGTTTCATTATAAACATGCTATGCTAAATGAGAGACTTGTATCATTTTTATCCAGAATGAAACACTACGAAGATGTCAGAACTTGCCCAGTACCAAAATGATCCATTGTATATACTGCACATATACTAGAGGGATGCTTTTTCTAGGCAGTTTTCAGCTAAATCTACAACACCGAATTTCTACAAGGTAAAAGAACTTTTGAAAATTTTCCCATTCACTTCAAATTTTATGATGTAAAATAACTGAAAAAGGAAAGTATGTGAGCACCAAACACTTATTTAACCATGCTACCCTTTACTTACTTTATTACACAATGAAACAAATTCAATTTCAAGGGAAAACAACACCAACTATCAAATTGTTGTAATTAGAAACTGTACTTGGAGAATCTTATACAAATTTCAAACCTGACATTATATACGCTTCACACTTTTTCCGAATGAAACTGATATTTGCTAGTCCTAGGCAGCATCAAGGGTTAATGTCAACATAAGCATTGATAAAGTAAAATCTGAAATTTGATAACAAAAGAGAGAAAAGGAAATAGTCTGTGACCAATCCAAATAATGGGGTCATAAAACCAAGCTATGATCATACAGTCGTAGGAATTAGCTGGCCGATGGTGCAAGAATTTTGAATCAGTGATAAAAAATTAAAACTGTGAAGGGCTGGTTATGTGGAGATGGTGGCAAGGTGGATAGGCACTGGATATTAGTTCCATGCTTCCAAGAGAAGTTTATAGCCTTCTTTAAAGTGGGTTCAAATCCCACCCACAACCAATTTATTTTGAAATATTGAATGAGCTTTTTTTTAGTAATTAATTCATTCTCCTTTACATGAGCATAATGGCTAGGGCTTCTACTCCCTCAAATCCCTTTGTCTCATGGACATGTTGAAGAAAGAATGATCTACCTTATGTGAAAAAAGAAAGGCTTAAAACTACTTATTTTCAATAAAAACTCCAAAATCTCTTCTTTAAATACCAAAGCAAGAAGAAATTTATTTATTATTCCCTAATCTTGCTTAAAAAAAGGAGAAAAAATCATTTACTACAGGGTTGCAGGCCTTTATTTTCAGAAAAATTTATGGTTGTCCTTCGGGCAACCATTTCAGTATTTTTAGTTGTTTAAAAGGAAATTTGGTTGTCCAAAACATTTGGCGCACAATATTACAGGTACAAAACAGTAATTGTGCTAATGTATTATTGGTCTTCAAGAATAAAAAAATGATTTTTCCAAGACAAAAACAATTGAAGTCTGAAATTATAAATATGATGGAAAAAGTTGAAAGAGCTGATCAGTCAACACTTCCTTAAATCAGATGAAAGCAAGCTGCTTGACTATGATTCATTGTGAGAGAAAAATGGTTGTCCATCGGACAACCAACTTTCAACATTTGGTTGTCCGTATTGAATTTTAGTTGTTCCGGACAATTGGACAACCATGAAAATCCAGCCATTGTTGCCACTTTTCAATTTTAAATACCCAACTACTAAAATGGACATTTCCAGATGGTGTTGGGAAACTGCCTTTCAGTTTTCTTCAAAATGCCTGTTTTCCTCAACTTTGCACAAAACTAGAGAATAAAATGGAATTACATGCAAAACTTTGGACAGTGTTCACCCTTATATCCTACAAAATATTCATAAATTTTACACAATTAGAACGTAAATTTCCATTAATTAGCCATACTTAATGGTAAATTTGGGCCGATTGATTAAGTGACAGAAAAACTACATTTGAAACATAAAACATTTTTGATGTGATTTCACTCTTTCCACAGAACTTTTTCTGAAAATGAACACAGACAAATTATCTCTTTTAAAATATCACCAAATATCAGACCTGAGCCCTTTCAATTCAATAACATGGGTGTTTCTGAAAATTCACCCTAAAGTCAGTATTAAATTCAAACACTAAGATAGCTGTCTTTTATTGTTGAACTTGAAAGAATGGTAAAACTCTGTAGGTAAGGGTACTTATTAGGATCTTATTGAGAACTTCATAATTACATGAATGCTTAATGAGGAACTGCAGGAAAACAGCCAAATAAAACATTAGCAACAAATAAAATCAGACATTGTGAGTAAAATACATGTAACAAAAAAAACTAAAAGAGAAAATGTCTGATAACTCTCATATTTACGCCATTCAAGCACTAGATCTTCAACTAATTTGAGGGCTTCTCAAAAAGTATTTGACTGATTGTCTGTTTCTGTGATAAACCTGCAAAATTTTGGCATCTACACTGAGCCACTAACATTTGTAGACTTGCAATAAAACAGCTCATCTATACCTACACTGTACTGAATAAATTCTGTGCAATTCCAATTTTCTGTCTACCATGTAACACCATACCAAAAATGAAAACTGGACTGAACTCCCTCTTTAAAGAGTTTCCCCTTTAAATAACGAGAAACTGATTAGCTACAATCATGTAAACAGCTTGTTTAACTTCACCACCAGGTTGTGCTTACAAGGTCACAATGTCTAGCTCCCTTGTAACCAGTTTACCTGCAGGATTTAAAGATAAATCAATCACCTGATAATATTATGGCATGAAGAGCTACTATTAAAGAGATGGTGTATGATTGCAAAAGAAACTGTGTGTTAGAGTATCAAGCTCACAGAATTGTTATACCTGTGCTTGGGAATACTGAAAGGTAAACTGTATAGTAGGCAGCAGAAGCATGTAACTGGACTCACAGGAAGCATATCCCAATTACCAGGTGTATTATTAACACATCCATTTGTTTGCTTTCAGATAAAGTCCCTAAAGGGAACACTTTTTTGATATGATATAGGATGGGGTTTTTCAATTGTAATTATTTTTTAAAGTATATTAAATGAAGTACCAGTGGTGAAAAATTGGCTCAATTAAAGTGCAACTATGGGCTTCAGAGCTGGTTGGGGCAAACCAAGCTTTTAGTGAAAAATAAGGCTTGGAAAAGGGTGATTCAACTTTTAGCTGATATAGCAAAAAAATCTCATGATATGATAAATTGAAAATGCCATGAATGGCCAATTTTCTGCTTTCAAATGAGTGGTACCTTGCACCTTGTGAAAACTTAAGGCTTTAAAGGCCACTTTACTTTTTGGATTTAGTGTGAAAGCCAATGGAGGAATTAATAGGGGTTTGCTACTTTCATAGTTGTAACTCCTTCCTGGGAATGAGTAATAAAGCTTCAAACAAAAAACATACTGTAGATCAGGCTTCCTCAATTTTCTGAAGCACCATATTGCTAAATGTTGCTGATATAATGAGCCACTGATCGCTGTCCTGAGGGAGGAGTATAACGGGAAGGGGTGTGAAAATTTTTGCACTTCAGAAGGGGCTTACATGCAATATAGTGCTAAATTTGTTCAATGTTCCCAGCCAAATTTTTTTCACAAACGCAACATTTTTTTGACAATTCACCACTAATGGTGAATTAGCACATGACTCTAATGAATGTACACAGTAACGGTAATTTTACTTTCTTGTGAGAACAAATAGGGCATTTTTATATCCTTGTTGGTATGTGACATCCGTCTGTGGGAAGCTTTAGATTAATTTACTGTACCTATTTTTGAGACAGAACAGTTCTTGTCAAAAAAGTTAAGTTATGGAAACTTAATTTTTCGATATTCTCCCAGTAATTTTATGTGCCATTCCAAACCACTTCGCACGCCACTTGTGGTGCGCCCCGTTATTTGAAGAAGCCTGCTGTAGATGCATCGCAGGTGTGGTGTTTTACAAGTTTCCATGAAGCACAGGGCAAGTGGTATAAAATGCTATCTACTGATCATTTTAATTCCCACCTCCTACATTAATGACATCATCTTAAAGGGACAATCCTCTCACCCCAAACTACACTTCTAGTATAGGGTAACAGAAACTCTCAATTGGCTCAGCGTTTTGATTGACTGCTAATTCAAACAATGCAGAGTACTAAAGCTTATATTTCACAGCATGAACTGTTCTGAGAGTGTTTTGATAATACACCTTGAGCTTTCTATACTCACCCTGAAGCAATAAAATGAGACTGTGTCTGAATGAGGGTGAATTTCAGACAATTGTGAGAGGGGCTTAATTAAGAAGGGTGGGAGACTTGGTACTATTTGGGATGAGAAAATTGGGCCTTTAAGAGTCATGACTCCATTCAGAGACAAATCATAAAGGCCAAATCTTCTCACCCCAGTCCATTCCAATTCTCCTAACCTATAGCTCCCCCAACTGTCTACAATTCGTCCTCATCCAGATAAAATCAATCTCAGCTGTTTATTGCTTCAGCAAAACTTTATACAAGATCAAGTAGGCTTGGTCTCATGTACCCTGCAACACTTCATGTTACATCATAGGCAAAACCACAGGTTAATCCCGTGTTTTCCACTCTGTGTTCTCACATACACTGCTTTTGGTTGATTGGGTAGTGCTACCGTAGTAACGAGGTCAAATATTTCACATACCAATTACTGTAAAATGTTAAAAAATACCTCAGTCAATGTTTATTCAACCTCTCAGTGTATGCTGAGTAAAATGAGCTACAATACTGCAAACATTTTAAATTTGCTGTTAATCAATGAGCTGTGCAAATTGAGAATTTCTGTAGTCTACTACAAAAATTATAGTTTGGGGTAAGAGTTAACTGCCTTTAAAACAGTACCGGACACCCAAAACTATTGGAACCTCAAGGCTTATATGTCAAATCCAATATACAAACCATAACAATTCAATAACATATAGCACTCTCTACCATGTTTGAAGTGGCACTTAATTAAAACATATTGATTTCTCTTTGATCAATGAAAAGTCACTGTACAATTTATGGGTGGCACATTTACATGCCACTTTTGTTCATATCATAAGATGTTTAAAGGCAGAAGCAGTGATCCTAAACATAATTTGAAGCAATTTGGCTAAATTTCTCAATTTTTCTGTCTTATTTCTTTCCTGATATTCTCTGAGCTTTAGGACTTGGTTAACTATGCTAAACCAAGGAGTTACCTCTCATGCATTTCATAATTCAGTGAGGAAAATTTCATCTGTTTCTGAAGTGCCGATCACAAAATAGGGTAAGCTCCTGTTCCAAGTATTTGGTGTGACTTTGTTTTTCCTTTTAAAGCACCTCATTGTGTTGGTCCATGAAATTCAACAAATTTTTCCAAACCTGTTTAGTTTTCTTCACATACCAATGACAAATGGTCAAAATAAGACAATCCCCATATTCTACATATAAATAACTATTTTACGAGTGAGTACATAACGGTTCAATTTGGTTTTCAAAAATTTGTGACCAGGCACTTTTTTCAAATTATGTACAAAACCCTTACGAGTCATACCACTACAAAATTAAAAATTTTAACATTTTCTGTGACTTTTGGACTTGAAACTTGACTTGTTATGCTAACTGTAAGCATTGTTATGTGGTAGTGATCCTTTTAAACTCTCATTAAGTTATCCATATCAACTCAATGGGCCCCTTTAAAGGAAAATATCATTTTTAAAAGGCACCAATAACTGGCATGCAGAGATAGAGCCCCAACCGTTTTTAAACCATCCAGTCTACCAAATGCATGCTTTTAAAGAGTTATGGGTGTAGCAAATACTTGTTTTACAAGTATGAACTCATTCTTTACAACAAACACAATGTATACACAGGCTATCACAAGGCACTTAACTGATAAATTTTAGATTTGGTGACATCAAATATTGGTACCAAATGTATGGCCAAAGCACATTCCATACAGTATACAGTTATGAAACCCAACATACCGAAAGGTATTTTCTGGAGACAAAATTCATTGACTTCAAAATATTCAGAAAAATGTTCTCTTTCAGGAGGTGAAAATTTCATATCTTATCATATACCGTATTTACTCCATTAAACGCCCCGGGGGCGTGAAATTTTGGTTAAGGGGGGCGTTTATTAGAGTCAAATTTATGTGACTTCTGATAAACTGCTACATATGGCATATTTGTCCATTTGGTTGTCAGCTTCACAATCAGCTGTGAGCTCCTCCCCAATGATCGGTAACCAAACTTCCTATAAATATGGTAGCCACGAACAGCACTCTGAATTTTGCAAGTGTGATCAACTTTCGCCGACATCTTGATATGTAACGTTACACACAGAAGTGACTTTTTTACGTGCCTGCGGCATATGCATGCATGCATGCTGTGAACAGTATGCAGCCAGGCCTCACGGTACTATACTGACCGGCCGGCTATACGCATGTACATACGGTAATTGCATAATAGTTACCGTGAGTAGCACCATTAGCAGTACATACGCGTTCATAGCATTTCACTGTTAAACAGTTTTCCTGTTGAATTTGGATTTTTATGTTAGGCTGTTCGGATAGGCTAGCGAATATTTGTACAGTACCACTTTCGAACCGCAAACGAAGCAGTATAGGTTCGCGGTATGTGATAGCGTGATGGATATCAACAGAAATTAGTTGCAGAAACATGCCTTTTACTTCAGGATACAGTATGGGACTTTAGGAGATTTCGTGGCTTCATGGCAGGACTATTTCATTTTACCATACTGTCTTTGGAATTAACAATTTCACTTTATGCAATGTGACGAAAAAGTTGGGGGGCGTTTATTAGAGAGGGGGCGTTTAATAGAGTAAATACGGTAGCATTTGAAAGACGCTAACTTTCAAATTACTGCAATTTCTTTGTGAGATTTAGGGCATTATGGAAAATTAGTGATGTCGTCACAGCACATTAATTTCCCATTCATAAA
Source organism: Holothuria scabra (assembly GCA_037179385.1). NCBI lineage: Eukaryota > Metazoa > Echinodermata > Holothuroidea > Aspidochirotida > Holothuriidae > Holothuria > Holothuria scabra. The sequence continues at coordinate 6,254,470 of CM074201.1, forward strand.
TACTTTATTTTTGAAAAGTGTAAAAGAGAAAAAGCTTTCTTTTTAATAAATTTTTCATACCACCAATTATTCTGCTAAAACTGACTTAAGTTTCCTGGACAAAATGTGCCCACATTACATATTTTATCAGTAGCTTTGTTGAAAAGTAAAGGTATTTTTGACAAAATAACAAATTCTTTAAGTGAGATATCATATGAGTTAGGAAAAGAATATTGTCATAGGGTTTCAAGGAAATGGTCTTAAAATGATTTTGTCTTTCCCTCAAGGCCATGAAAATTCACCAGAATATTTGCCTTGAAAGGTTGACATTTTTTCCTGATATGCCTACACCAGTTTCTTAATTAAAGCAGCTCATTGAGTTGGTTCATGAAATTAAACAAATTTATAACCAAACCTGTTTAAGTTTTCATCACAGACCAATGATAAATGGTCAGACAATCCCCATATCCTACATACAGATAACTGTTTTACAGGTGAGTACTGAATGGTTGAACTTGGTTTTCAAAAATTTGTGACCAGACACTTTTTCAAATTATGCATAAGTCAGGATACCAGAAATTCAAAATTTTAACCTTTTCTGTAACTGTTGGATAAGAAACTTGACACAATATGCTTATTAATAAGCATTTCCATGTGGTAGTTCCAAAACTTAACTCTCTCATTAAGTTATGGTTATGAACTCAGTGAGCCCCTTTAAGTACCAAACCCATAGACAAAGGGGTCCAGGAGGATGATTCCTCTGAAAAAGTGTTCACCCTTAAGATAAAAACCTATGCATTTGCTTTCATGCATTTTAGAATACCAATCTTTCAGTGTGCAGGGATTTAAGGGCTTGAAAAATCTCCTGATGCCTTGTTGCCCTCTAAGGCATCGTAACTTCAGAAATAAGTCATTTTTGGTTGCCTAATATAGCTTGATTGTTGGCCAGAAAGGAATAAAATATTTATCATGAAAATACAGTGTATGCTGAGTGCAAATTATGATTTGGTACTTCTATTGCTCTCTGCAATGGCATTCACTGAAGATGAACTTTGAGAGTTCCATGTGCACACAACAAGCATAGTTTTTAGTTGGAACATAAAGTAGTGTCATCAGTTACAGGCAACTTTCAACATGTGATCTATCTGCACTACATAGAGTTTTAGACAATTGTTAATGGTGCCTAGTTGAGCATGTTTTACTGTGCAATTTACAAATTTCTGTTGCCTAATCAAGACATTAGACAAGATGCCTTTTGGCATCTGCATGGGCACTCTACTTTCAAGCCTTGGTTTTGTAACAGTACATACCCTAAACTGATTGTACCAATATGTTGATAATACCAATTGTATTGTAGCTCTGCAGAGTTTCACAACTGATCCACCATACATAGTCATTACACTTTAATATTAGCCATATGTTGCACTTTATTGCAGTTTTCTTTATAAATCTCCCATATTGGTTAAACACAAAGCCGACACTCTGGCAAAGGGCCATTGGGTGAAACCAAGAAATAAACTGCTTCCTGAAGAAGCTATTTCTTCCACTGAAGGGCAATACATGACCAACCTCACGACCCTCTGACCATTTACACATTGGTCTGTCATGTATGGCTCATTTCTAAACTGTATGAAAAGAACAGATACTACACATCATCTTAGCTTTCTGTGCTTGTTTCCCCTGAAAAGGGAAACAAGTACAGAGAGCTAAGATATTTCTACCCACACTCCAAGTGTCCTCTTTGATTAATTTATGAGTGAAAAAAATACATGGATAACATAATTATGATACCTATAATGAAATGGTAGTGCCATCAAAGACTTCATTCCCTCCCTAACTTAACCCATGACAAATTTCTGTTGATAAAAACAGCCCCTTTAATCATTTCACACTATGTTTATTATAGCCAGCAACCATATCAAAAGTCACATTCATGGTACCCCAAGGGGAAAACCACAGCTGTATTTCTGTCCTTCATTCTTGTGGTTTCCCTGGCAACAAGGACTATGAACTGATATCTCAATCTATACACTTGAAAATCCACTGAATGAAGGTATGTTTTTATGTTTGAAAAAATGACTTAACTTCATGCTTTGTAGTAGTCTCATACATATATGACTATTAAAAATGTTACCAGAACATCCATCACATGGTCGATCAGCTAGGTGACCTTTTTTTTTTTGCTGTCTAATTATCACAATTTTCCAGGTATAACATGACTTATGTTCTAACCCAATCAGCTTTCCACTTAGTGTCTAGGAATCACTACCTTCAATAAACACAAAATATACAGTTTAAGACACTCAATAAGCTAGCTACTTCCGTTGTGTGTCAGTCCTCTCAGCTCTATTAATAATCAACACAATGAGAAGGAAGGGGTGTCTATACGCAGCTTTAATCAGGGGTCATGTGATTGTGCATCATGTGATTGTGCATGTCTACAAGAAACTGCAATGGGGATATTGTAAGGCACAAATGATCAGAAAGAGGTTATGTAGTGTTATGTAGTGTTAATAGGAGAGAATTGGATGCAGAATTCCTCACCTGTTTTAGACAGTGGGATGCAGACCTTGTGACATTTATATTCAAAGATAAACAGACTTGAATGTGATTAATCAAATACATTTGATGAAAATGAATAATCCTCCTGCAAATTATTGATTAGAAATGCCTCTGGTGCCAGACATATTTTGGGTGGGGGCACAACAAATACTATAAGAGTATTTTAAATTTGAACAAATCAAGCCAAATGAAATTTAATTGGTCAGCATAGGGAAGTAAACTTTTTGTCAGTTGCTATACCCAACACTCGAGTAAATTTACTTTTATTATAAACAGCCAGTGACTTTCCCAAGAAAAATTTCATTTCAGCTACTAGCTTCTGTTAGTGCAAATTGCTTTGGTAACTTCTTCAGTCCAACACAAAATACCACTTCAAATGTTTTCAAAGGTTGTGTTAACCAATTTGATATGCAAAAACATTACAAAATTCTATGTAAAATTTGCTTGAGAAACTACGCACCATTTTGCATCTGAGCCTCTTCTGAAATACCAAGATTTTCAAAATGGGAGAGTAATAACCCCTAGACAACACCTCTCCCCAGAACAGCAATTACTTTCTTACTGGATCAACACAAACTCATCACTTCAGCAAAATTGAGGGGAACAATATATGTTCATTGGCTAAGGATGTGGCATGTAAAAGTACATTATGGGAGATTGTTACTGTTTTTATGATTGGTAACTCAGAAGACATGAAGTAGTAGATTAGAAGCTAGAATGGTGTCCCTCTCTTTTAAAAATTTGTTGCCTTTTCCTAGATAAACTGTAGTGCAAGGTTTTTGACTTTGACAGAACTGATTGTTTTGAAGGTTCAGTTATAATTGGCAGATTATAGTGAGTTTTTTTTTTTTTTTTCACTTTTAAGGACAAGACTTTTTCATTTGAAAAAGTTTTGGGAGCACATATTTAACCTGTAGTAGATTAGAAGCTAGAATGGTGTCCCTCTCTTTTAAAAATTTGTTGCCTTTTCCTAGATAAACTGTAGTGCAAGGTTTTTGACTTTGACAGAACTGATTGTTTTGAAGGTTCAGTTATAATTGGCAGATTATAGTGAGTTTTTTTTTTTTTCACTTTTAAGGACAAGACTTTTCCATTTGAAAAAGTTTTGGGAGCACATATTTAACCTGTCTCCCTCATCATCACCACCCATGCTTGATAACCTACTGCCCCACTCCTCATCCCCCACCCCTCGTTAATCCACTTTTTGCCTTAATTAATCAATGATCTGTTAAAATTGTGAAGATAACAATTGGAAAAATGAAGCAGATTGAAGAATGTACCAGCCACCTTCTCACAGGTGAAAAATTGATCAAAAGAGTATTTTATGAGATATAGGTTTTTATTATCAAAAACTTATAACAGTTTTGTACAAAAATTTCCTTTTTCTTGTGCAAATTTTTTGATTATTTTGTTTCAATTTGTTGAGCAAAACGCTCTATTATACCAGATCTTTGCACTAACTACAGTTTATAACAGAATACCTGATAGACCAATACATGCACCTTCATTGTAAATTAATTTTCTGTTATGCAAATTGAGAATTACAAACTTCAACTACTGATATCTTGTTTAAAATGAAATACAAAATTTCAGATTTCTTTCAGTTTCCAAATTCTACCACTTCCTGACAAATATTTGACCTTTCTCAAAGTCAAACAATTAATCTTTGATTGAGTCAAATTCATTACAACTCAAATTATTTCCTCCTCTCCCAAAACAACACTTCCTGGTATTGCACATTTAGTGCATCTTGTTGTCAGAATGTCTAGCACTTATATGAAAAATTTTCGCAAGTGTTTATTGATAGATACGGTGGCCGAGTGGTCTAAGGCGTTGGGTTTTAGTCTCAATGGGTGAAATACCCTCATGGGTTCGAATCCCATTCGTATCAAACATTTTGTTTCCTTGTTCTTGTTAATGTTCAGCATAAACTACCATTTTACACTTTGACACCTGACAACAATGAAAGCAGTGAATATGTAAATAAATCATAACACATCCAGGCACCTTTTTAACTTCCAGACACCATAATATGTATGTCAAGTGGTGTACCTGAAAAACATAAACTGGGGTCAGGTATAAATACCTGCATGATGGAAGGTTAAATGTCTCCGTATCTGTCACAAAATCAACATTATAAAAATTCTGAATAGATTCTAAGCTATTAGTGAAATTGCAGTTTACATGTAGGTGTGCTTTAGAGAGGCAATATTCTCTTTAAATGAACTCGAGCTAATACAGTGGTAGAGGAAGCATGGGTTGGGGCCCATGGAAAAATTAGGGGAATGCCCCCAATATTTGTCAAGTGCTCCAAGAACTGGGGACAGCCACGCAGTGTTCGCACTAAAAAGTGGGGTTGCAGGAATCCTGTTTTTGTTTTCCAAATCACGCACATAAACCTTGTGTGGGAAAATCCTGCATACAGCTTGGCTCCCACACAAAAATAAAAAAAATCTTTCAGTAATATTTTCCTCTTGAATTTCAACTCCATCTGCTCAATGCAGGGGCATAACCCGGATTGTGTCATGGAGGGAGGAGGGGGGGGGGTAGGTTTGGTGACATGATGGGGGGGGGCACAACATGAGGGAAAAGTCTAAGGATAGAGGAAATACTTCCAATTTAGATGTTTTTTTGCATTGCAAGGTTGGGTCATGAGGGGGTTCTAACCCCTTGCCATGGCTACGCCACCGGTTCATTGAAGAAAAATGTGGGCCAAGAATTTGTACACTTTCTTAAAATAAAAGAAAAACACAGAGTGAAGAGGGGAGTTAGGAAGAAATTGCTAATGTTACTTTCAGTGATAGTAACATTAGCACTGTAGGGAGTAGTTTGGGGACAGCAACAAGTTCTCCGGGCCAGGAGGATTACAAAATGGAAGCTGAGCATATTCTTGATTAGTTAAATGCTGTGCAACTTAAAGCACTTGATAAGTGCCATACCAACCATTTGGGTGTTTGTAAAGCCAAAATGGGCCTACTTTTTGCACCAATTGATGGGAATGCTCTGCTTAAATATTCTTGCTGGCCCTTCCACTTGTTCCCCCAAATTTTTTTCTGTTCTGCTGTACCTGATTCTATACACAACTTACTTCTGGTAATATGATGGAAGGGTTATATCTTTTTCACTTTCACAACATATGAAAGAAAAAAGTATTTAAAAGTTTGGAAAAAAATACAAAAATATTAGAACTGCAGTTTACATGTAGCAGTGCTAAGAAGGGGAAATATTGTTTTTCATACACTAGATCTTAACTCTAAAACATACTTTTTCAGGGATTAAATGTACCCATTCCATCATGTAGCCAGATAAGGTTATTTATACAGAAGAAATACTGTTCTGACAGCATGCACTTCAATGCCCTGTACTGTAGGTTATGAAAAATTGTAATCATCTTTCAAATTGTCTCTTACATAATGCATATTTTTGGGAGAGGGAAGGGGGCTTAGGGAAGATGGTTTTTATTAAAAAGACAAAGGAGAAGGATAGTTGGAGTAGGAAGGGAGAAGAAATGTATTTACCAAAAATGTACATTTCTGAAAAAAATGTTTGAATATCTATAAGAACTATCTCTGTCAATGCTTGATATGCAATTAAGACAGAAACCGTGAATTAATTCCCTTCTAGTTGGAAAACAGTAAGCCTACAGAGACTGCATATTCTGAAAAATTTGAAAAGGAAATACTATTTGCTTTTGATACTGCATTTTTTTCCTTTTTTTTTTTTTTTTTTTTTTTGAGAGGGAGGGGGGGGGAAGGAGAAGGAAGACAATACTACATGCTGATTATTAAACACTGAAATAGCTATTCTGATTGGACATTCCTAAAGGAATGAAGCTCTCCCTAGGTTCGTGCACAATTGTTCACATCTTTATACTAATTTACTAAATGTTCTTAGTTCAGTTATGGTACATACTTTGACTATATATTGATTTTATAACTGGATTAAGGTGTGAAAAAATATTTTTTTAAAATACTTGTAGACCCTTTAATAATGGGTTTGACATGACTTAAACTAATGCAAAAAAATTCAGTTGGAAAAATATTTCAACTTCTATCCCATTATGTTGCTATGGATGCAAGTGATATGTTTGTACGACAAAAACATGAGACAGGATTGCCACTTTTCAGATCACATTCATGACAATTGGAATAAAGTGAAAGAAAAGATATAGCATTTTCTCTAAAAGTTTCCTGTTTACTGTAGTAGCTAACATATATCACATGCAACATAAAAGAAGCTTAAATTCTGCCATTGTTTTTACTCAACTGTCCCTTTAATCCAACAATTAATCATGTTAACACGTGTTACAACAGCTACACTCTAAAATCAAAAGAGTGAACTTATTCACTCTTTGATCGAGTGAAAAGTGTAAATTCACTCCGAGAGGAGTTCCCTCCAAAAAGAGTGAAGTTCCCTCCTAAAAAAGTGAAGTTCACTCCAAAAAGAGCGAAGTTTCACTCTTGATGGAGTGCCCACGGTGATCGCTCTTAAAAAAGAGCGATCATTGCAGGCACTCGTGGAAGAGTGAATTTTCCCTCTTCCTCTAGTGAATTTCACTCTTTTTGGAGTGAACTTCACTCTTTTTGGAGGGAACTTCACTCCTCTTGGGGTGAATCTTCACTCCTCTTGGAGTGAATTTACACTTTTCACTCGATGAAAGAGTGAATAAGTTCACTCTTTTGATTTTAGAGTGTAGTACATCAATTGATGGCACAGCAATTAGAGCTCCCTGAAGGCAATATTACTGGTATAATTGATGGTAAAGTCTGTCATCCACACAGCATAAGGCTCATAAAGGCATGTGTGAGTGTGTATGATTGCATTACTTGGGATTCAAGAATTACTTTCCTACATCTTACAGACAGGTGTAGCTAGGGTGTGGAGGGGGCTGCAAATGACAGGAGATTAGCAGAAAATTAATAAAATAACCAATTACTGTAAGCTATGGTAGGCAATTTTAGGAATTATTATTTGAAAGCATGCACGACCAAAAATTTTCATGGCTCACACAGTGCATTCAGGCTTGCCAATGGCTCCCATGTCCAACATTCTTCAACCTGTGTAGCCTTATAGACATTGCAGATGAAGTTTCAGAATATACCTACATCTGAAAATTCTTTGATTCTGATTGGTAATGGCAGCATCCTCCTTGCATTAGTTCCAAGACATTGAAAACATTGTGTGTAGAGGTCATACGTTTGGTATGTCCTAGCCTCCTAGGTAAACTGAATGAATGGTATGTTTTAAATCATAATGTCAAAGTTACTGCAGCGGTCAATCGTAATCTTCACCTTAACCCCCCTCAAGCTTTCACCTTTTTCAACTTTTGTGGAAAAATAATTAGTTCAAGACTAACCTCTATATTGAAATTTGTAAGGTGCAGGTTTACCAATCACTACAATCGTCTGTGGGTTGGAGGGGCCAGCCTTGTAAGCAACCCTCCCTAGAATTGATGAAATAGGGATACAGTACTTTTTTGCCATTTTGATTGACCTCAAAAAGAAAAACTTGTTATCAAAATATAATTTCAATTTACATGTAATAAAATACGGCCAGATTTTAAGGGCAGCTATGTTTTAAGTATTTTTAATGATTATTTTTTATATTATTTTTATAAATAATGATTGTCATTTTGGCAGCCATTTTGTAATTTCCGCCATCTTGGTTAAGTTGAGGTCCTGCAAAATCTATCAAAAATGAAGTTTAAAAAATAAGCTATAATCTCATATATATCAAAATATTTATTAGTTTTGAAAAATGTATTTTTAGTGATTATTTTTTTTGTATTGATTGTAAATTGACATAATTATCACATTAGTGGTTTTTTTAATTTTCCGCCGTTTTGGTTAACCTTCAGAAGAAAAAAATATCAAAATAAAATTTCAATTAAAAAAAAAATAAATAAATATAAGAAACATGCTATAATCCCATAGCAAAATATTCAGAATTTTAGGTGAAAAAATATTTTTAATTAATTTTTTTTGTAATTTTTTTAATTTTGTTTCTCAATTTTTCCACTTTTTGACTGTAGACCTATTTCCGTTTATCACAGAAAGAAAATAATTGAATATTGGGTGTTTAAATATGCAAGGGGATGTCTAAACAACACTTTCCATCTTGTTAACAGTGTTTTTTGAAGAAATCCAGGGTAGAAATTGCTTTATCAAAATGGGTGTAAAACATTTTGGGCATTGTTCAAAATTGGTGACCTTTTGACCTCTGGTGACCTCACGTAGCACATAATTTGAATTTTTACTTTTCGTTTGGTAGAGTTGATCAGGGCAAACATTTTGATGGGTCATTTTATCAAAAAGTAACAATCTTTATTGAGTTATTGCTATTTGCATTTCCCCTACCCCCAAAATAGAGTCACTTAGCTGTCGTGCACTATCAAGATTTAAACCTATGGAAACCATAGTTCATCCCAACATATCAATGTTAAAACATAAAAAATCTGATACAATTTAGTGTACAACCATTCATGATACAGGTAAGCAAGGAAATTGAAAGATTAAGAGGTGATGTACCCAGCAATATCAGACTAAAATCAGACCATGACTTGCTGTCCGGATTCGTCTATAAAATAACTAAACAATGTATAGAAACTACATTATGAGTATGGTACCCCATACACATGTGAATAATTACAAATATTCATGCTATCCCCCTAGGACACGGTACTTGATCGTAATCATGGTGGTATAGCTTCTGCACAATGAAACTGAGCCAAGGGACACCTGTATAGCAAACAGTACTATATGCATCACATAAATAACACATATATAGACAATGTACATGTCATTTTTGGCATGGGACTAAAGAATGGCAAACAGTTAACTTGACAAAGGCTTTAACAAAGCAATAAAACTGAGAACAGCCAATAAAACAAAAAAATGTAGAGTGTATTATTGAAACCAAAGAAGCAAAGGGTGTTTGCCAGCATAGAGGAAATATTGTAACAGGAGGAACAGAAGTCGGGGCAATGTGTTTACATATCCTGTTGCTAAGAAATGGGTGTCTTTCAGATTGAATTTGACTTGTTGCTCTGTAAGCAGATCACTCATGGTGCAATAATTGCTCTAAGTTTTTAAATATTTCAAATACAAAAAGATAATAGACTGACTATGATAGCACTGGGGTTAAGATGGAATTGGATAATGTGTTCCATGTCCTATGTGATGGAATGCTTACTCTCTGAGTGACTGGGTTCAAATCCCAGCATAGTCTAGTCAAATTATTGATCTTTTCACTTCTGCATGGTAAAAAAAAATAAAAGAGGAAGATGAGGCAGGGCTGAAGAAGAAAATAAGAAGAGGGGAGTTTGGTCCTTTCGAAAAAAAAAAAAATAAAGTTATTAATTAAAAAGGAAAAATCAAGAAAGTACAACATGCACTGAAATGCAATGATTTTCCAAATATATGTACTGTTTATTCCCTAATAAACACTCCGATACATTTTTTGAAAGAGGGGTGTTTATGTGAGGGTGTACCATTGAAAAAAGCAAATAGGGTTGTACTGTAAGTCAAACTAATTATGTTCAAAGTGTGATAGTTAATTTAATTGAACTCTTTGCAAATAGTATTTTTATTTCTGTACGTATATATGTTGAGGTTGAAATAAATTTCTTCCTACATAAAAACAAAAACAAAAAAAAAATACCACTAGAACCTACAATAGTGTTATTTTTGCATGAAATTTCGATGTGTCGTACATGGATCCACCTGTGAAATGGTAAACTGTTCTTGACATTTTTTTTTTACTGTTGTAACGTCATTAGGCTTAATATGTGGTTTAGGCTTGTAGTGCAATGAGGCCTCTGGCCTACACAGTTGTTAAAAGTTTCAGGGGGGTGCTTATGAGGGAATGTATAGTATCTAAAATAAAATGAGTCAGTTTGCAGACATGCCTATGTATTGTATACATAAATGGATACTAAAAGAAGGGTTCAAGGTCATATCAAGTTTTGATATGTTAGAAGGGCACTTCTTCTAAGTGTTTTGGTGGAATTTGCACTAAAATCTGATGTGTGGTTCCCAAGATATTAGCAAGTAAAGTTATCACATTTTCAACATACAGTGAACTTGAAGCAAGCACATATGACATCATATCCCAAGATAAATGGACAGTCTTTTGTTTTTCTCTAAACTTTACAACCTCATCAACAATCACATATTATCAAAATGTGATTACATAAATGGCAGGAAAACTTTTCAAACTCTGTAACCCCCATGGGAAGCAAAACTAAGCATCCCTTTTTAATATGAGGAAGTGACATAATCTCTGCTGCCCTCAATATCACTTTGGAAGACAAATCTAGTAACTTCATTGGCTAATACCTCAAGAAACACATGTATAATTTGAATGGAAATTTCACCACACTGAGTAGATAGATTTGGTTCTTATTTCACATGTCAAAACTAATTCTTTGCTTAAACTTCCCCTTTAAAAGGTAAACTTGTGTAGACAGAAGGATATAAAGTTTTTCTTTGACTATTGTTTTCTGTCCCCTGCCTCCCCATCTGGGGGAAAAAGAGGACAAGAAAAGAGAATTAGGAAAAATGGCAGGAAGAAGAGTGAAGAGAGAGGTGCAGTGGTAGCACACCTGGTATCAAATGTAACACCATTTTACATCTTTCCGCACCCTCTGCAAGTAATACTTTTCTAGGTGATACACCTCACCTTAGATCCCTACCCAGGAATGAGATAAGTTGTCATCATATCATCTGCCCTCCACATTCCATGCAATCCTGGCTGCACCAATTGGGTGGGAATTAAGAAGTGGGGAGGGGTGCAAGATGGGGAAGTAGAAGAGATATGGGAATATAGAAGGGAAACAGGGTAAAGGAAGGATCAAAAGAGGAAATAAAGCCTGGTTGATACTGTGGATAATATACAGCAGGAAGTTCACCTTGTTACCTTCCTCCTAAATTCTTTCACACTCTTACATACCAGTGGTTACATATCCCATTAGTTACAATGAATACCATAAAGCTAAGTTATAGGGCAACATTCATGCAAGAACACTTAGGCTAATTTAATATTAAATATTCCCATTTTATCATCAAATTGTTGAGTGGTATTGCAATTTAACCTCTGAGAAGAAAGGAAAAGAATAAAATAAAATTATTTCCTATGAAACTTTGAAACTTTCTTTTGGAATTTTGATCAGCATTGGTCTTCAAGAATAAAAAATCATGCCAACAACCTGCAGAAATTACACCAGTTTTTAAAGTCTTCATAGTTTTAAGGGCACAGAAATTTTGGACTCAGGGATCAGGGCATAAATAAATAGCCTTTAAAACATGGCACTTGGCAAATTTTGAAATCAAGAGGGGGTGGGGGTGACGTGGTGTGGGGGTAATCACCAAAGCCCAATATGTTCAACAATATAAAGGCAATATAAGGAGCTCAAAAATACCTGTGGCAAAAAAGTCTTTGTGGTCAATGTTAAACCCTTCACATTGCACCTACTGTAATAGGGGCCTTCAAGGAAGCTTTTGCCCCCTGAATGCAGCTCTGATTTTGGCCAAGGGCACCATCAATTTGGACTTGGGGTTTGGCAGTAATAGATCTCCCACCCCTTATTGAGTTTCTGGCAGAATCCCTGTGATGGGCAGATACTTCAGTATCCAAAAGAAATGCTAGTCTCCACCCTGTCACCTTTGACATCATGATGTAAAGTACAGTCTATAAACAAATGTCCATTTCACTTGTAAACAAAAAAAAAAAAACTTGCAGTCAGCTTCTGGCATATGACTCCAATTTAAACCCTGTTTAGTTCTCCAAGTATCAGCAATTAAGGTTATGTCTTATTTTTCTTTCAAACATACAAACCACCCATACATTTTGCATTCCTTACATGACAGCTGGAGTTTGCATTTTCTATATATACACACTACATAACAAACTATCAATTTGTAAAGTTCTGTACAAAACAATATAGGTCATCATATCAATGTCAAGACAAAACTGAATGCTTCACAGTTTTATTTTCCCCATCCCAATCCCCTCCATCCCATAATTGTAAACCCTACTGACCAATGTAAGAGTAGAACAACCCCATCCCCCAAGTGTAGAATACCCCTATCCTTTCTGATCCCTACAGACCAATACAAATGTAGGACACTGCCATCCCTTTCTAATTCCCCTACTGACCATTACAGCTGTAGAGAACACTAAAGAAATCAGGAAAATATGTTCAAAAATCTGCATCTTTTGCTACATGAATTGAGTAGAACAAAAATGAACAGATACTAAAAACAGACCTGCAACATTGCATAGATGCATGCAGATGCACACACCATGAAGCTTGGAGATTTAAAGGCTTTACATGTGTATGTACACCACACATGATTTAGTATACAATTGTTTCAATTACAGTTTGTTGTTTGGACATGTCGTTTCATGAGTGTGAAAAGTAGGTATACCATAGTGTCAGCTACATGAATGAATAAATGCTTTTCCCCTAATGAGACACTATCCTCAATCATAGTGGTAACCTTTGCACAATGAAATTGAACCAAGTAGACACCTCTCAATATCAAACAGTTTAAAAAATGTGATTTGTGACACATAAATAACACTTAAATACAATCAAAGTACATATCATTTAAAGGACAGGATCTGCAGTTGCACCAAACTTATTCTGAAGCAACAGCTAAATTTCAGTTTTCTTCTTATTTCCCTTCACAGTATCTTTCATGATGATTTAGGAATTAAATATTGCAAATTTCAAAATTTTGCATTCCAGGAGAAAAAGCTGTATGTTGTCACAAGACAAAAGGACTATTCATGAATCAAGACACAGTCTACTAAAAACTAATTTGGAGTGATTGCGATTCCTGTTTAAGACATGAGGCTAAAGAATTCTGGCAGTACATTTGACATATCCTGTGACAAACAAAGTAATAAAACTGAGAAAACAAAAAAATGTAAAAACAAAAGAGAGTAATTCGATACCAAAGAAGCCAGTGTTTGCACAACTAACAGGAAATCACTGAAGGGATGAACAGAAGTCATGGGTAGGAAAAAAACATGTTTACATAACCTGTTGTTAAGAAAGGTGTGATTTAAAATTGGACTTCATGCTCCATCAGAATATGACTCATGGTGCAATAATTGTGCTGATCTTTTAATATTTTAAAGCCATAATTTTATTAGACTGACTATGATAGCACTGTGGTTTAAGATGGAATTGGAAGTTGTGTTCCATGTCCTCTGTGATGGAATGCTAACTCTCTGAGTGACTGGGTTCAAATCCCAGCATAGTCTAGTCAAATTATTAATCTTTTCACTTCTGATAAGAAAAGAAGAAGTAGTAGGGAGTTTTATTTTCAATTGCAAACATTACTATTTTTCTAGAAACAGAGCACATAATTGCCTACATTATAAATGGTCTGGTCTGGCTGAGTCTTCCAAACCAATTTTCAATAAAGCTGATCTTTTGCTTCAGACAGCGAACAATTTTTTAGTCGCATAGTACTTGTGCACCAATGTTAAGAAATTTGATGAGCCTTAGTATACGCCAACACTAAAATGCACCACACGTTTTGCAAAAGTCTTGTCTTCATGAGTCCATAGGTTTTCCCTTTCAGGGAAACCAAAAAGAATTTCTAGGGATTAATCAATAAAGATTAAGGGATATCATCAGTGTTTTAAATACTTTGCAAGTAAATTCTTATGATACAGCAAATATTTGTAAATACCGTATTTACTCTAATTATTAAACGCCCCGGGGGCTTGAAATTTTCGTTAAAGGGGGCGTTTATTGGAGTCAAATTTATGTGACTTTTCTCTATGCAAGTGCCCCACAACTTGTTTCTTTTATGAGCCCTTCTGATAAACTACTATGGCGTATTTGCCCATTTGATTGTCAGCTTCACAATCAGCTGTGAGCTCCTCCCCAATAATCGGTAACCAAACTTTCCTATAAATATGGTAGCCACGAACAACACTGTGAACTTTGCAAGTGTGATCAACTTTCACCGACATCTTGATATGTAACGTTACACACAGAAGTGACTTTTTTAGGAGCCCGCGGCAGTATGCATGCATGCTGTGCACAGTATACAGCCAGGCCTCACGTTACTATACTGACCAGCCGGCTATACGCACGTACTTACGGTAATTGCATAATAGTTACCGTGAGTAGTACCATTAGGAGTACATATGCGTTCACCACATTTCACTGTTAAACAGTTTTCCTGTGGTGAATTTGAATTTTCATGTTAGGCTGTTTGGATAGGCTAGCGACTATTTTTATACCTACGGTATGTACAGTACTGTACCAATTTCGAACCACAAACGAAGCAGCACAGGTTCGCGGTATGTGATAGCTTGATGGATATCAACAGAAATAAGTTGCAGAAACATGCCTTTTACTTTAGGATATGGGAATTTAGGAGATTTCGTGGCTTCAAGGTAGGACTATTTCATTTTCCTTTTACCATATTGTCTTTGGAATTGACAATTTCAGTTTTGCAATGTGACAAAAAAGTTGGGGGGGGGGGGGGCGTTTATTAGATAGGGGGCGTTTAATAGAGTAAATACGGTATTACATTTACATTTTTACCTTTTTAATGTACATATCATCACATTTGCATTAAGTTTTTCCTTTCAAGAAAATAAGTGAAAGGGGTACAAGAAACTATATGCTCCAAAATCTAAAAATCAGAGTGAACTTAGTTATTCTTTAACAGAGTGAAAAGTGTGAATTTACTCCATTAGAGTGTTATTTCATTCCAAGAATTATGAAACTCACTCCAAGGGGAAAAAAATTCATTCTGAGAAGAGTGAAAATTCACTCTTTAATGAGTGCCTCCAGGGTTCATTCTTTTTAAAGAGTGGTGACTATGCACTATATCAAGAGTAAAACTTCACTCTTTTGGAGTAAGCTTATAAACTTCCACTCTTGCAAGGAGTAAAATTTCACTCTTTTAGCTTTAGGGTAGGGTGCATGCAATTGAACTTCATGAAATTATCAAATGGGTTTCTGGATATGATATACAGTGCATTAAAATGAGTCAAATTGTATGGATGCCTATGAAACAAATTTTTACACATATATGGGTATTTAAGTGCAAGAACAATTAATACAATTGATTTAATTAATAATTAAATGTTAACTCACTGACTAGTGACTACTGCATTTGGGTTCTTTTACCCAAAATGAAGGTATCATTGAAATCTGTCTACCATAAAACCTGGTTTGTAGTTTATACATAGTCAAGTTTATATTAGTTGTGCAGTAGTTGCTTTTTCTCTCTTTTTTCACATGAACACAATCACTGCTTAGAATATTTATGAGAATCTAAAATGTTTCCATTTGACTGAGCAAATTTATCAAATTCTGACGAAAAAAAAAAAGAAGGAAAATACCTGCTTCTCATTGTTTAAAATAAAATCATTTTCCAGTAGTATCTCTCACTTTAAAAGAAACACGTGAACCTTGGGCACAATTATCTAGTATTTTTTGGTAACTATAAAATCAGGATTTTCTAAATGAACAATCAAAAAATCTACTTCTATCAAAATGCATTGAATTCTTATCAAAATCTCCACCCATAAACAAACATACAGCATATTTGAATCCAAGTACTGACAATGCTACTTTTAGGTCTATTAATGATACTTGTAACTAGAATAGAAAATTTAAAAGGTGGATATTAAGAATCTTTTATAATTACAAAAATTTAAATTTGTATTGAAGACAATATCTGTGTCCAGATTTAGAGTCTTTTGTTTGGAATATGTATCAAGCTGTCAACTTTGAATTGACACAATGGGTTTTGTCAGAGTAAGGAATTGTATGCTATAAAATATAACACTCCAAATAATGCTTATGCCAAATATCTTAGAATCCCCCAAAACTTCCTGATTTGTGAATCTATAAGCCCAGATATTTACCTCCTATTTATTCTATTCTGTTACCCTTGTGGGGTTCATTATTAATTAAAAGATGCTCTTAGCTTACCCTAGCTCACATATTTAACCCCTACTTACCAGCAGTAAGTCCCTGACAAACTTTTAGTAGCACCATGGAGGCCAAGTTACCTTTGATAGAATGCACAAAGTCTACAATCTTCTATCTTGGTAATTAAGTAGGGGTTACTTACAGAGGTAAAAAGGAACAAAGTAGTTTTAAGGCATTCAACTTGTCCGTCTTTTTCCCCAAAATTGCAGTTTTAGTCTGACAAATGCAGTCAATTTCTTTTCTATCACCTAAAGAATGTTCTTTATCGGACTTACTTTCTCTAAAATTGTGCCTGATTTGTAGATCTATAGGCTAAGTTCATGTGGTGCTCAGTCACACCGTAGTATCACATCCCATATACTTAGTACATAAGGGATGATCATATCTTTGTGTTCATGATCTACATGTAAAACTAGCAAAATTAGCTTAACCCTTTACTGTTGTTTGGGTCCTTTTGGACCCATACCGAGAGCGCGGCTGTCACCCATCTTTACTGTTTCATGAAGAGCTCAAAACTGCCAGTAGCTACCCGAAAATTCGGACACAGCAACGAGAGAGACAATAGTTTAAGGTCACAGGGTCAATCGCCTACGGAAGCTGATGCGAGGCAGGCTGTGGCTGCTTTTCCGCCCACTGCCGAGGCGCGCAAATATGCCCCGATTGGAGCACAATGCTAAATGGTTAACCCCTCCCTAGTGCATGAAAGCATGCTGGGCCAAGGCATGTTTGTTATCAGTATATTTCATGTGGCATGCATTGACACTCATTTGTCCTTAACAAAGAAAAGTCCGCAAATAGGAGCTTACGGAATGTGCATGTGCAAAAGTAAATGTGTGTGCTGTCATAAAATGCACTGCTGGCAAATATGAATGGGCGCGCCCATGGTTGCTGGTGGTTTATTCCTATCATATTTTAACTGCCCGTGAGGTCAAGAATAACCATGCAGTCAGAGTTTAAAAGAATAGTCCAGAGTCAAATTTATGTTTGGTTTCATAAGGAGGAACACACCGAAGCATTCTGGTGAAAATTGCATTCATTTCCCATGTTAGGTTCTCAAGATATTAGCAATTGAAGTTGGCACATTTTCCAGAGAAAGTGAACTTGAAGCAAACAGGTGTGATGTCATGGATTCACATTCTTGGCCAGTGTTTTGTTTTTTCCCTATTTTTCATCCTTTGTTTGACCTTGAATTGATTAGGCATGCTATTTTGCCCCTAAGGCAAGTAAAGGTTTTATAATTCCATTGCTCAGGATGCACCTATGGTATCAATATATATTTAAGTTTAGTTGCACAAAATTCATGGTAAATTATGAAGAAAAACAGAACATTTGCTAAAAAAGTGAATCCATGAAATCATGCCTGCTTGCTCCAACTTCATGCTATGTTGAAAATTTGCTTTTCTCAATTGCCAGTATCTCGAGAACCTTACATAGGAAATAAATACAAACTTTACCAGAATACTTAGAATATATCCCTCTTTAAACATATCAAAAATAAATTTGGCTTTGGACTAGTCTTTTAAGCAATCAAAATGTAGAATGAATTCTCAGATATATCCCAACAGGTCAACCTGAATGGTGTTTTGTTCAACATATCCTTCAAGGTAAAATATTGCACACAAATAAACATGTCATTTTATGTAATATGTAAAGGATCCAACTTCCCTTACTTCAACAACCCACATTGAACATAGTTGTGAACCATTTATGATGAGATTTGCAAGAGTTTGCAGAATTTCTCAGGCAATTTTGGGACGACTGTGTACATACTGTTTTAAATGATTGGTACCATGCAAGCATGTTCTCCAAATCTGAGAAAAGTGGGGGCGGAAAGTCAAATACAGGAGCTGTTGTATAGTAATGGTACCTCTTTGTGAATAGTCACAGTAGGAAAGGTCTGCTGGGTACAATATTTGATTCTGCTGTGATGTTGAATCCTTTCTTTTGTTCGTTCGTTCGTTCATTGCTGCTTCCTGCATGCATTATCATGCACATGCAGCATTCAATCAAACTTGAAATGGGCAAACAGAGGGTCCAAAACATCTAGCTTTTGCTAAAAATATAGATTAGTTGTAAGATTTACTGCTTAAAGGTAAAGAGCAGTCCCCCCAAAATTATTTTTAAGAAAAAGCTAAATAACACAATTTATCTTATTTCTCTTCAAAGTATCTTTAATTACATTTTGTGACTTTACTATCGCATCAAGGTAAACCAAGCAGTTTTTTCTGGTAAATTTCACATTTGAAGAGGAAAAACATTGTCACATGACTCCCAACAGCCAATCATGATATTGTACAGTCTACTACACTCCTTCAATTTGGGATGACTGCTCCTGCCCTTTAAACAGTCTTTTGCAAGGTTTAGACCATCCAAGGTTTATGATCATGGTACGGTCATTTAGGGTCATAAAAAACCCATGAAACACACAACCTTTGATCAAGTATAGAAATATGCTTAGAACTGTCAAAAATGGCCCCTGTAACCCTTAAATGCAGTTTAAATAAGATGCACAGAAATTTACAGGTTTACAGTTGCCTCTGCTATTAAAAAACACTTGTAAAAATGATGTTAATATTTTGGGGTCAGAGAGTAAGGCACCAGTGTTGGCCAATTATGATGTCTACATATGATGTCACTATCATTTAAATCAAAGACACCTAATCATTTGCACAATGAAATTGATTAATTGTCCATTAGAACATTTCCAAGCAAACCTGGACATGATCCCAAAAAATGAAATTTGTGTTATGAATATCTTTCCCCTCTCTTCTTAAGGCTAATATATTGGATTAAATGGAACATGACCTCTGGAATTTATTTTCTTTAAAATGAGGAAAAAACAGCAACGTTTTTCAAGCTATGCATGAGGCCCTAAATTTTAAGCCATGAAGACCTCTATGTGAAACCATATTTTTCCTCAATTAAGTAAACCCATTTCAAATAAACTTCAGTGGATATGATTAGTGGCAGGCCATATCTTTTACAATTCAAGGCTAAATTCAAATTATGTTCCTCATCCAGTCATGGGAGAGTCTGTTTGTTGGGGCCTAAGAGTAGCTGTAATGTGACTGACAAAAAAACGAAAAAAAATTGTACTGTAAAAAAAATGAGCTGATTATTTCTGTGCCATTTTAGAATATGCATGTAGCTTCAATATCCAGTGTAAAACAATTATCAAACACAAAATAATATGAAGGATTATTTCAATGTAGGCCTCTAAAAATGGTAATGCGACTGACCAGTGAAATGCGACTGACACTCATCATTCAAGCCAAAAAACTGGATTTTTTACATGAGATAAATAGTTTGAGCTTTCTCCAGTATTGTAGATGACTGCATTGTACAACCCATACAAAGATATTGTACATGTAGATACGAGACTCCTATCCCTACACTGTTGTTAGACACACTGACTCCTCATGGAGGGTAAAACGGAGGGGTGGAAGTGTTGATTGGACATGCTCTCAGTTCTGTTCTGTTATCTGTGTGCACGATTACACATGCGTGACAGAAAATTCCATCGTGACAAGATGTCAGCGTGCGTGCATTTTCAAAGCAAGTTCTGTACACACACACTGCATTTCTTCATGTGCAGTCAGGAGTAATTATTGCGTACTTCCGTGTACTCAGAAAAAGAACGCAGTACTTGATTTTGTGTTGTAAGAGCCTAAGAATGTAAATGCATTGTAGATGTGTGCTTGTGAAGATACCCTAGAAACTGACCGACCAGTAAGTCAATGAACTTCAACCAGTCGTTGTGCGTTCATATTCAAATGTTCTTCAGTGGAAAACCTTGAAAGAGCACAAAATTGTTCTGTGTAAGTGAAATACATTGAAGAACGGTGTTTGCAAGAACTGCAATGTTTTAAAATCACATGCATTAATACTACCGGAAGATTTCAATTAACTGTTAACTTTCAAAACGACTCATCAGGGATCAGTACTTCCACCCCTCTGTTTCGGCCTCTTACAAGGAGTCACCACGCCATTTTAAGTTTGGTGTAGATCTACAAGTATGCTTGTAAATTGTAATATCTTTAAATCCATATGTGAGACTACACCATAGAGGGCATATTTCATCCCTGTCTAGCAACAGGTGGTAAGCCATCTCAAAGAACCAGTAATAGCCAATAACTGGGGCCACTTAAAGTTTACAGATCAGTTTTAGGCTCATTATCATTCTGTTCTGTAGTCTTAAGCGCTGCTGACTGAACTGCACTGTTGTGTTATGTATCATTGGCAAATATGTTGGCTAATACGATTGCACTGAAGCTGGAGATGGGTTTGCCAGTTAATTCTTTTGACTATTGGAAGGTGTTTAATGATTCTTGTCTTTGCATGTTCCAGTTCAAAAATGTAATATGTAAGGATTCATTCCATATTGTCTTATTTTATTATACCGTAGGATAATACCCTTAAGGCAGTTATACCTCCCAGTCCGAGTCTCCTAAACTTCTAAAATATTATGCTCAGCTAACATGTAATGGCAGTTGGGTATGGATACTATCTTGAGCTCACTAGTAGAAAATTACACCACCTGGTTAGTGTAAATTTGTGGAAGAGAGAGGTAGCACTTTAATAAGTTTCAGTTTACCAGATTCCACAAAATAAAACTCATAAAGTATGTAAAAAATATATCATTACAGAAAGATTATGTAAAGTGCCTTCAAGATTAAAGTGGTTATAAGCCTAAGTGGTATAATAATTCACTATGGAGTGTGAATAATTGAAATAAAATTAAACGTTTGAAACTTTGTATGGACAGAATAATGGTTTACTAAGAAACTTCACAATTTTTGCAGAGAACACCCTACCTTTGACTTCACACAGACATGGCTATGTTGATGGACAAACTGTAATGGGACTGACGGTAATGCAACTGAAGAATGTTTTTTTAATGTATACTCAATGTTTCCAATTGCTTGAAATTTTTTATTGTACCATTTAAGACTCCTGTTGATGAGTCAAGTATTACATGTTATTAAATTGTTACACCCATTTCAATTTGAGGAAGAAGTTGAATTATGACAAATTGTTTTTTTGCTATGTCTTTTTTTTGTAATGCGACTGATGCTTTTGCACAAAGCTGTCACACAAAAAGTAGAAAACCAAAAGTTTTTAAATGCCATCAGAGTGGAGTCTCTGAGTGATGGGTTACAATGATAAAAAGTCATATGAAGGAGACTTTCCTAAACATAAGTTAGAGCCATCAAATGGGTGAAGGACGGGGGGGGGAAAAGTGTAATGGGAATGACCTTGGAAATGCCCATTAGGTTTTTATTAAGTCGACCACAAATCAGTCACCTGGATATACATAGTGCACTATAGTATTTATGAACTATTTTTTAATAATTGAATATTTCCTCTTGCTGTTCACAAATGGTTAATTGTTTATTGTCTTTCCAAAGATTAGAGAGTGCAAAAGTGTCATATTAATGTCCAGGACATTTTTGCAGTCACTAATTTTTGACAAACACAATAACAGGAAACATGCAGTTCTAAAGCTATATGAAGTGTAGTGGTGACAAATCAAACCAGAGTGTACCATATTAAACATTAAATTGTTGAAAATAAAGAATTGGATACATGAAAGATGTAAGTTGCAGCATTATTGTACAGTATTGAACAAAACCTAAGAAAATAAAATACTATAATAAGATTTGTCTTTTTTTTTCCAGAATTCTCCCGAACCAAATTGATAACATCCTGTACTACTGGGGCTAAATATTCTAGTGTCAGTACCAGGAGGTGCCAGGTTTAATGAACATGAAAGTCTTGGGTGCTTAAGAATATTCCCAGAATTCCAGGCATCACCACCTAGTGCTAGACAATGTACATGACTCTGGCAGGAAATGAAGTTGAATTTCCTCTCTAATGGCAGCTGGCTTTGAAAGTTGCTGGTATGTAACACATATTTGCATTTGCACTGCATAGAATTAGCATTTGGTAGTTTGATATGAGTTTTTTCCAGGAAAGAACTATAATTGTTCATTTACAGATGAGTATTATTGCTATTATAGTAATCAAATAAACACCAGACCCCAATCAGTGGGGGGTGGGGTCCCCCCACCCCTAGAATGAAAAGTGTGGCAATGTCTCTGTTCATAAGGAAGCATTGTTAAAAAACAATCATTTCGATCTTTGAATATGAAAAATAGGCAAGCTACTGAAGAAAGAATACGAGGTAAACTCCTGGATAAAGTTTTTGTACTGTATAGTTAAACAGACCGATTATTAAAGGCCATTATTTTATTCACTTTGTTAATATTTTTAGGGTAGTTACTTGACACTTAACAGTTCAACAGTAGCTTCAGCTTATAGATCATTGAAGTATTTAACTGCAATCTTTAACAAACTGCAATAAGAGCTGCACAGCAGCGGTACTTGGTCTTACCCTTATATTTGTATTATATTTGTGACTCATCATTCCTACAAAGCAAAGAGCTGAGCCAGCTATCCCAGAAAAAATGCTGTCCTGGGTACAGTACCAGGGTAAAATTGATTCAGCCTTAAAGAAAAATAAACTTCACACAATGTTAGGAGGGATAATTTAACAATTTAACTTGGCCTAGCCAGTCTTTTGTTCCATCTAGACGGTGCTTCTTTCTACTGAATTTTAATATGACTCACATTTAGGGCTATAAATTTAGAATTCACAAACTTTATGGCCTAGCTCTTCCTGGCACAAAAGAAGCTGCCCTGGATCCAGGGGGACATCTTTTTTCTTTCTGGAATGATGAGGGAATTTCCGCATGTTTCATTTCACACACTTACTTCATTAAAATTACAGATCACAGAGGTTACTGTCTGAAGTGATGTCATACTTGAAATACATCATTAACATAATTGGCATGTGACAACATAAATCAAAATTTGCCATACATAGAATCAACCAAAACAAAAGCTTTTTGGAAAAATAACTTGCAATGACCTTTTTCTGCCAAAACAGCAGTTGACTTTGATGTGTTTACTTTGTATGACTATTTACTCAAGCTCCTTGTTCCAAACAGGTTAAATATTATTTTCAAGGTAACTAAAAAAACCTCCCTCTCTCCTGAAAATAGGAAGTTTCATTTAAACAACAATGTAAAGTTTCTTTATTACCATCTAAAGCTAGAGTAACATGTCATTAAAGTGCCTGACTTTAATAAGCAGTCAAATACTGTGGTCTCGCGTACCCAGCACTCTAGGTAAAACTGTGTTACCTTGCGCTCGAGTAACGTGGGAACGCGGGTTAACACGGGTTAACGCGGGGTCAGTGTTTAAATTTCGATCCACCTCAAAACGCAGGGTTAAGCGATTTAAACACCGTGTTTGTTTTAATCAAGCAAGGTCGCAGGCGTTTATGGCACTGATGACAGGTATTTCCTTACATTTTACAGTAATCAGTAAGTGAAATATTTGACCTTGTTACTATGGTAACACTATCCAATCAACGAAACACGGGGTACGTGAGAACACAGACTGGAAAACATGGGGTTAACCTGAGGTTTTGCCTGATTGTAAACACGAGGTAACACAGAGTGTCGCAGGGTACATGAGACCAAGCCTAAAGAGTACAGTTTTTTTCAAGGACAAATCCGTTGAAATTATGTCAGTATCTTTTGCCATCCTCTCAAGATATACCTGTTTAAAGTTTGAATGTTTCTGGAGAAAATTGTTGCCTATAGATGAAAAAAAAAAAAGCGATTTGGAATGTAGTGTTGAAATTTCTTTTGTTAATCCTATATTAATTATTGCTCAATAAATCATCCCATAGTTTACAGTTTAGCAAGTGTAAGTGATACTGATGATTTTCAAGGACAAAACTTAACACTTCCAAAATAAATCCCAATAGGATGTATAATGTTACAATTAACTGTCTTTGAAATGACAGTTTTAAAAACAAAATGTTTGCCATATATGGCATGCCCTCTATCCATGTCACACAACTTGCTTATTCAGCTACGTTCATGCATGATTAAGTGCATATCAAAAATTATTGTGTAAACTGATCAACTTCTGATGGATTCAGATGAAATCTATGGCTATTTTCTGAGTTTTCAATAGGTTTTACTTCAACTAATCAACTTCACCACTTACTTTCATGTCACCAGACCAGCTTTAAAGGGACATACTGATATAATATCAACATGGGAGGTTTTGAAGGGTACTTTCACATGACAATTTTTATAATTAGCATAGTAAATCCAGTGTCACATCCAACAGTTATGCAAAAAAAAAGTTTGACTTTTAATCTTTTTGCTTCCTGGCTTGTAATGCTTTTGTGTGCTTTAATGTGGAAAAAGTCTATGGTCACAAATTTCATGAAGCTTAATTGCATCTTTAATATCTCACTGAAGACAAACAAGTTTGTAGCCAGGAGATGTGGATTGTCTAAGTCTGATGACCATTTCTCATTACTATGAAAAGGAAAGTTTTACAGGTTTGGAAAAATTTGGTTAATTTCATGATTCGTGAACAATTCAAAGTAATTCTTTAAAGTTCAACTTGATTACCACATGTAAACACCAAACTATCAGCCGTGTTAACACAGAAAGCAGACTATACCATACCAGTAATGAAGTGTAAATCTTGCCTGTATTCCTGCCAGTAAATGAGAAATTTCTAACATTTATTAAGAACTATTCTCCAGTCAAAAGCATTAGGGTCAACCAATCATTTTTTTTTACACACATTTCCATACCTCATTACAGGGTTAATAATACCACCATCATATGTCTCATTGATAAACAGCAATTAGCTTGGCAGCACATTGTCATTCCAACATTTGACTTTCTCACACACTGATCAAAGTGCATCATCATTCTAGGTTGGTAAACCACCGTAACCTAAAGGAAGTCTTTATTCTTCATCCAGGGGCCAAATATTACACAGACTTCAACTGTATCTAGGGAAGCTGCACAGCCTGTGACGTCACACCATACTTAGTGCGGATTTCTGTTTGCCGACACAATTAGTGTACAAAGATCGTAACTTTTGCTGAGAATAATCATGATGAAATAAACATCAAATTATGTAAATATGTACCTGAATCAAAAAATAGAGTCTTATTTTAGCTCCAATTGGATAATCTTTTTCAAAATTCAATCGATTGTGTGAAATATCCATGGATTTCGGCAGGGTATAAAGGCACTTTGGCGTGCATTGAATCATGCACAAGCCATATGTGTCCTGCATATCCGTAGCACTATTGCACTTACACTATCGTCTGTTTATAGGGTATTGTAAGCCCAACGAAGTTATTTAAAAATATCATCCTTCAAAAGAAGACATTTCAAGCTTAAAATGATATGAAATTTGATGGGGTATCATTTTCAGCTCATAATGTTATCTAAAAGGGTAAAATTTGATTTATCATAATTTTTTAATCCTAACTTGCATCATTAAGCATCATACATAAATGAAGAGTGCATTTTCTGAGCTTTCTAACAATGTATTAATTAGCAGTGTGGGGTATGGAAGTTATATGCCGCTTTCCAAAAGTCCGAGGCAACTGTGCTTGAAGCTGGCCCAAGTTTGTCGTGAAATTAGGCCAATGCAATTTCAATGGCATTCATATATGCTAGTATACATAATGTCTTCAGTTATTATAATCTGAAAATAATATTTAATCATCTGGAATGCCTTTTTTTTAGTCTTCTAATGAAAAAACGAAATTTTACTCGGTATTCCTAAGTATAGGCTAGGCCTAATGGCCTAGTGGTGTACTTGTGTATACTACATTGCTGTTATTGTGAAGCCTAAGCTGTACTTTCGCTATGCATTTCTAATATAGTAATGTGATTACACATATGGCTTATGTTGATAATTATTGATCATTATTAATTAATAATGAATAATTTGTATGTTTTTATCATTTTTTTTACAAATTTAACTGAACTGACATGAAAATAGGCCTAGGTGAAATAAGCTTTGGATACTTGTTAAAGAAGTATGTTTGTGTTATTATAATGAACATTGGCCTATTATAATAATTTATTATGAATTCTGGGGTCAATGCACTTTTGTGCCCCTTGTCCAATTTTTGATGAATTGCCAATTTTAAATACTCATAAAATTATAGGCAATAATTTTTTACCTTTTGATATTGTTTGAGGTAATAGCCAATAGTGGTCTCTTAAATCATAAGGACTTTCAAACTCATCAGAAGTTGTACTTCTGATTTATTTAAGTTCAAAATTGCTAATTTTCACTGTGTCAACCACAACGCAGTTTTGGACACAGGTTAAAAAGGGGGATTTTAGTCATTTTGTGACAAATATAGCTCATCAGCACAAATACAAGATGTGGTCATTTTTGATTTAGTATTAGAGTTTTCCCTATATTTTTAAAAAAGCTCATCAAACTTGCAAAGCTATTTTGTTTATACGGAATTATGGTCCCTCAAAAATCGTAAAATAAGGGACCGGCCCTTTTCTAGCTAAATTGAACGTCTTTGGGCCCACTTTGTCGGACCATTACTTGAGATAGCAAGGTCCGATTACCTTCATTTTTTTTTTTTTGCTGAGTTTCTCATAGTGAGCTCTTGTCATTGACATACCTTTTAGAACTCTACAGGAAACTTCATTTTTAACATTGTCTTCCCTACTGTATCATTCAAAAAATATTCTGAAAGGGAAAAAAATGATGTAAGCACAGTGTCTGAGTGGTTAAAGCGTCATATTTAAGTTCTGATGGACAAATGGTTCGCATGGGTTCGAACCCCATCTGTGCTAAAGTTTTGGTAAACAAAGCTGTCTTGACTATATGTTTAGAATGGAAATAAAGTTCTTCTGGGTATAAAGTTCTTCTTTAAAAAAAAAAAAAAAATGGAAACAAAGTTCTTTCTGTCTTGACTTTCTGAACTAGATATCTTTAGAGTAATGGTTTGATTGTTAAAAAAGGTCTTCCTTCAAGGAAAAAAACAAGGCCTGAATACATATTGTATCACATGTATATATGTGCAAGATGGAATAAAGTTCTTCTTACAAAATAAAAGAATACATATTGTATTCTATTAAATCTATTCAGAATAAAGATGGGGTTAGTTGTAATCAAATGAATGACATTTTGGATGTGTTCCATAAATTCTATAGTGAACTTTACTGTAAACCCGCTTCATTGGTTGAGGATTCTCAGCATGTTTTCCTTAACAGTCTTTCATCCTGTTAAAAAGTAGATGAAAAAGACTCTTTGGAGGCCCCCTTGTCTCTATGTGAATTGTGGAAAGTAATCTCTAAATCTGCTAGGAATAAATCACCTAGTTACGACGGACTACCGTATGAATTTTATCGTAAATTTTTCGACCTTATTGGTAATGACCTGCTTATGGTGTTTAATGAAGTTTTCTGTACTGGTCGTTTGTCTTGTTCCTAGAGAACGGGAATTATAACCTTGATTCCCAAAACAGGTGATAAGGAGGACCCAGCCAACTGGGGCCCTATTACGTTACTGAACTCGGATTATAAAATCCTTTCAAAAGTGTTACAGACTAGGCTCTCTAGGGTTTTGTCTTCTGTCATAAATGAATTTCAGTCCTGTGGTGTGCCAGGCAGGTCTAATTCACAGCAACTTAAATTTTAAGAGATAAAATCAAGTATTGTAAGCTGTTATCAATAGACCAACAAAAAGCCTTCGACAAGGTTAATTGGAGGTTTTTACGTGTCCTTAAAAAAACTTAACTTTGGTGCAAATTTTATTAAGTTGATTACAATTTTATACAATGATATTTGCAGTCGAGTATTGACTAATGGTCACCTTTCTGTCGAAGTTCACATGTCTCGGGGGGTGAGGCAGGGTTGTCCCTTGTCTCCGCTCCTGTATGTTTTTGTACATTGAACCAGTTGCCTCTTACTGTACATTGGTTGTAGTGAGCACCTACGAGGTTTTATCGTGCCAGGCTGCAATAGTACAAGTGTAAGGCTGCTCCAGTACACAGATGATGCTACATGTGTAGTGTCACGCGATAGTGATGTGCATAACTTTCTCCGTATATTGGACTTGTTTCAAGTGACAATTGGTGGGAATATCAATTTAAAGAAGTCCAATGGATTTGTAATTGGGAATAGTATTCAAAACCTTCCGTCAAACATCCCTTGGAGCAGACAGTCTATAAAAAATTACCGTCGTAGTCTTTGGGGATGAGGTTATTCGGTCGAACTGGGAGCTGATCCTAGAAAAGGCTGCCAGACAAGTCAAATAGGACTTTGCGAACAGACACCTTTCCTTGGTAGGCAAAGTCATTGTTATAAATACTAGCACTCCAGTTTTTCCGTTCCCATCTAGCCTTTTACACAAAATCACTTCTATTGTATACCCCTTCATATGGGGAAACAATGAAACCACCCTAGTTTCTGGAAATGTTCTCACGCTGGGAAAAGACAGAGGTGGTCTGGGGCTTAATGATTTTAAACATAAAATGGATGCTATCTATGTTAAATCCTTTTTCTTGCTCTTTAGTGACCCATCGCCACTGTACTTGTGTCTATCGAGATTTTTCATGGCTTCTAAACTCCGAAGAGTGTTCCCCGCTATATGGTCTAACTCGAGGCCCAATGCTTTTACTTGTGATGGATTGCATTTGTATGCTTGTAATTTAATATTCATGTTGCACTCTATAAATAGTAGAGTTTGGGATGATTGTAAAACCGTTAAGGAAATCGTAAAGACCTTCACTAAGGCAAAACAGGCTTTAGTCCGTGTTGTCGTTCGTAATCCTTCCCTCCCATGGGACGACATTTGGAGGGCTGTGTGGAAAATACCCTTGATAACATGTCAATTAGTTTTCAGTGGAGGGTATAGCACAGCGTTCTGTTCACTGGTGACAGAGTGGCACGGTTTAACATCGGAGATGGTAAATGCCCTGTGGCAAATTGTAATCTCATTGAAACTCCCACACATTTATTCTGGGACTGCCCAAATGCCCATCAAGTTGTTAAATGGGTTCATGACATGTACCATTCCTTTGTTGATGATAACGTGGCCCTTGAATATGAGCAATTTTTATATGGCTTCATAACTAGCAAAGTTCAGAAAGCAGAGTTAAAGAAGCTAAGTTTTTTATTTTCCACTTCCAAGTTTATGTTGTGGAAATATAGATGTTAAATGTTCCTGAAGGGAAAGCTACTCCTGGGTCTGAAATACAAAAGGCCATTATCAGGGAAATAAAAGGTCGCATTCAAGCAGACTTTATCCACTGGCCTCTTTCTAAGTTTACCAAAGTTTGGGTTCTGGAGAAATCATTTGTACAGGTAAAGAATCAGAGTCTCATATTTAAGCTTTAATAGTATTCTAGAAGGGTTTTTGTTTGCTTTAGTTCTTTAGAAAAAAACAATTGGTTGAATTACACATATTTATTTTTTGTTGTTCCCTTTTTTACTGTATTTATAATTTCAAATGAAATGTTAAAGAGTAAGTATGAAATTACATTATTTCTGATTTACAGGGTAAATTAAGAAATCATATTGTACATACTTGTAAATATTATATTTGTTCAACTTGTTCTGTACTATATTTATGTATGTTCAAGATGTAAATAAATTTCTTCCTTTCAGGGAAAAAAGAAAAAAAAGGAATGCATATTGTATTAATATTCCTTTTTCTGTCTTGTGTATGTGTTCAAAATTGTTAAGTCTACTGTATCTTCTTGGGAAGGAAAAAAAAAACAGAATTGTGATAATGAGCTTCAACTTATTGTAAATATTGTACATATGCATGCCTGAACTGAAATAAACTTAGCAGATTTCTTCAAAAAATTAAAAAAAATCTGATACTGAAACTGTAAATATATTTATTCTCCAACCATTGCACAAACATTTTAAAGAGTGAAGGCGGAAATAAAGTTTTCCTTCTCAAAAAAAAGAAGAAAAGTCTAAAAACTGTAAAATGTTACCTCCATTGTATTATGACTGTTTTTTCAGGTCAATTTTTCCTCCTTGAAATTGGCTACATTTAAGAACAGCATAACTTTTTTCATAACATTTGGTATAATTATAAATACTACGAAATTCTGTCTTTCAGTATACACTATGTGACAGACAAAAGTATTGTACAGTAATTAATGAAAGTTCTGTTCGACATGTAACCACTTGTTAATATTACTCTTCAGCTTTTGGTTAGTTTGTATTCATTCAGGATTAAAAAAGTTCTTTTTTCATAGGAAAAAATTATCCCTTGTAGCATGCTTTGTGAATTGATTGTAAAACTATATATGTAAATTTGTAACTTTTTTAACATTGTAAATATTTCCTTTCTCTTATTAACTGAAGCAATTCAAGTTTCAATTATTTTTTCTTGTTTCAAGTTTATTTTTTTCCTCAAAATGCTAGAAATTAACATTAATGTACAATGCAACATGCAAAGATAAATACTATCAGTAAAGGTGAAAGCTGGAGCCAGAGGGAAGCAGAGATACTTTTACTGAGTCTGGCTCCTAAAGAAGTAGAACAAAACATAGAAGTAGCAGAAACATAAGAAAAAAAGTAAGCAAAAAAAGATAAGAAAAATTTTTTTAAGAGGAACAAAAAAAACATTTAGAAAAGAGTATATATCCAACCTTAAATATTAGGAGTGTCAAGAAAAACTGTTTGTACTTGACTTTAAAAGAATATAGGGAAGTGCAATGCCTAATGTGATCTGGAAGGGAATTCCACAGTATAGCTCCCGAGTGTCTTTGAGATTTGACGAGAGACATTCTAGAGTAGGGAATAGTAAGCAGATGCTTTTTCCTGGTGTCATAATCATGGTAATGCCTATTTTGAACATAAAAATTACTGTAGCATTTAGGCAACTTGTAATTAACAAAATAATGCATGAAAACACCAAGCTGATATTTGCAAAGGTCGAAAACAGAAAGAATATGGAGTGATTTGAAGAGAGGCCCTGTATGATGAGTGAAACACATTACAAATGTTACATACAGATTGTTTTTGCAGCAAATAAATGGATTGTAGGTAATCTTTTTTAGCATTTCCCCAAACAAGTAAATTATAGTTAACATGTGGGAGAATGACTGCATTGTAAAGTAGAAGAAGGGTATTTTACTTACATAGAATATGTTTCAGATTATTAAGTATAGCATTTATTCGGGAGATTTTTGGTGCAAATAGACGAAATAT
Source organism: Holothuria scabra (assembly GCA_037179385.1). NCBI lineage: Eukaryota > Metazoa > Echinodermata > Holothuroidea > Aspidochirotida > Holothuriidae > Holothuria > Holothuria scabra. The sequence continues at coordinate 6,286,081 of CM074201.1, forward strand.
GGTCTTTCCAACTAAGTTTGCAATCAATTATTGCACCAAGAAACTTTGTATGGATACTTGCTTGGACTCTAGTTTTGTTCAAAGTAAGAACAATATTTTCAGTATTTGGAACTCGATTGTCGAAAATGAGCTTTGTTTTGTTCATATTGAGGGAAAGCTTGTTTGAATTTAGCCATTGAACAATGTATGAGAATTCCTGCTGAGCCAGTCCAAGCACAGTAGTCAAATTTTTGCTTTGAAAAAGTACGGTGGTATCATACGCAAAAAGATAAAGTTGACCATCTAATGACCAATTACAAATGTCACTTATACAGATTAAAAAGAGCAAAGGACCAAGTTTTGAGCCCTGCAGTACATCAATGATGCTGAGGAGAAGAGAAGAGTCTTCACCATTTCGGATTCATACCACAAAATTTGAGGATATTGGTTGTTCTGGTCTCTTTTTCCATGATTGTGACTGAAGAATTTTTAAAATGTTAAAAGTGAATTGCCTTCATTATCTGGTTGTTCTTCAATGATGCCTGTATCTCTTTGATTAATAAAGGCATCAATTTGACATGATGGTTTGGAAGATATTAATTCAAGGATTTATAATAAAACCTCATGCATTTTGACATGGAGAAGTTTTTGCTAAAGTACATGCAAGTTGGTGGAGATCTCATCAATTTCAATGACTAAACAACTAAGGCAATTTACTCGACAATTAGAAAGTGACGTGGGGAAGAAGAGTGAGGGGAGACATATCTTTGCTGTTGACATGCTCGCTTCTACTGTCAATTTCGATGCTGGTGGCTACATTAGTCCATTTTTTGGCAGCATATTTCTTTGTTCAATTCCATTTCATAAGTAACCTCCTTTGGAAACACCAAAATACATGACAGTCATCTTGGCAGGACACATTAAAGCAGGATGGGGATAAACGAAGGAAATATTTCACATGCTGACCAATGGGGTAAGGGGATTACAAGTTACAGTAAAGATGGCCGGTGACAGCCGCACTGTCCGTCTGGGTCCAAAAGGACCCAAACAACGGCAAAGTGTTAACAGAAAACCGCATGCACGTTTCAAATTTCTGAAAAAATGTTCACTCAGAAGTTTTTCTTGCACACACAGCAAACATACTGAAGATGTCCCATTACCTCACTGTGTCAGAAATCATTGAAGTAATGTTCATGTCTGAGTCTCTAATATTTTAATTCTTTGCCAGCAAGCAACAAATTTCTCAATCATTCGACACTGTATGTTATCCCATGAATTACTTCAAGGCATAGTAACCACTATAAATGCACATAAGCATTTGCTGATCATATGCTGATTTTAAGTAAAAGTGTATTGGAAGATTGTTGAAAGATTGTCGAAAGGAACCAGGGGCCGTGTACTGCAAGAAATACCAGTTCTGCAAAAGTATCATTAAACAGGGATTTCCGAAATTTCAAGGTGAAATTGAGACTGAAATGGTGCAAAGTAGTTATCACATGAACGTTGCCTGTTAATACTTTTATTTTTTAGTGTTGAACAGTTTTCACTATAATTTTGGAAGGGCACCGATAATTAAACACTAAAGTACACCACAGCAGTTTTGGCTGTCAGTGAGGGTTACTTTTCACAGGGCACCATGGCAATCAGCTAGTACATGATAGCCATTGCCGTTTAATAGACTAGTGCCATCAGTTATTTTGAGCTCTGGGAGTCCCCTTTCCCTTGTGGTAGCACCAGTTGTGCTTGACATTATCATAGTGTTCATAAGGTTAACATGCTATTAATATGCCAAAAAGTTTCGAGTGGCTGGTTCTGGTAAACCAAGTCCTAGTAAGAGCCAAGAGTCTTATGTCAATAGGTTCTATCATCAAAGTCTCCAAAAGCTAGTAGAAACTTAGCGAGTACCCTCACTACTTCAATAACACCAGACAACAATTTGTACCATATCTTACACGAATCTGAAATTCACCTACACAATTATTTTTTTCCTTTGTAGTAGAGATACAAACACATTTTATACAAAGTATTGTTTTCTAAAATGTCAAGCTGAGAATGGGTTTTCCAAAATTTTCTTTTTAAGTCCATCAAGTCAATATTTATATTTTCTTACCTTTTACTGAATGGTACATATCAATTACAAGCTAAAAAGATGCCACACACCCAAACAAAATCAAATCGTCTCAGTTAACTAGTTCACCACATTAAAGCCAGCCATGCAGATATTAAACAGTGAGTTCAGTTGTTGTTATACTAAAGCAGGAAATTGTTAGGCTCCGCTGATGCACTGAGATGTCAAAAAACAACATCACATTACAATAACATGCCATCATGTTTAGCTAAATAAATATTTTTATTAAGAGATTTTGAAAGGTGCTGTGGCCGAGTGGTAAAGGCGATGGATTTTAGTTCCATTTATCGTGGGTTCGATCCCCACCTGCACCAAGCTAATTGTTTTATTGAATGGAGGGATTTTCCCCAAACAATCCAGGGTTGTGATTTTAACTTACATCTGGTTCATAGAAAGTAAATAACAAGGTCAAAGCTCTAGGGCCAACTATCTAGGGGAAAAACTTAGTGCCTTCTCTTTTAGGCAAGAAAACTACCGTGCTCAGCAAAAAGTGATCAGGTCCATTCGGGACACTAATGGTAATGTTGTGCATAAAAATAATGAAATTATGTCCGTTTTTCACAATTTTTACAGCCATCTTTTCAATGAGACGTGCAGTTATAATGATTCTTTGCAAGATCAATTTGTTGATTGTTTAAGAAGGTCACTTTCTGAGGATGATAAAACTAGTTTGGATCATCCCATTAATTAAGAAGAGGTTAAAAAGGCAATTTGTCTGGCTGCTAAAAATAAGGCCCCTGGAAGTGATGGTCTTTCGTATGAGTTCTATGCAAATTTTGCAGATATGTTAAGCCTTGATTTAACTATTGTTTTTAACGATATATTTGATAATGGCAGGTTGTCTAAGAGTCAGCGTACTGGCATTGTTACTCTTCTGCCTAAAAAGGGGGATAAAATGGATCCTACCAATTGGCGACCTATCAGTTTATTGAATGCTGACTATAAACTTCTTGCAAAGATACAACAGCTCAGACTAAACAAAGTTATGCCAATGATCTGTGTAGTTAACGAGCAGCAGGCTTGTTCTGTGCCGGGAAGATCCATACATAGCAATCTTTTGTTAATCAGAGACATCACTGATTATTCTGCTATAAAGAACAGTCCCTGTGCTCTTGTATCCATAGATTAGGAAAAAGCTTTCGATCGAGTAAATTGGAATTTCTAAGCAAAGGTTCTGCAGAAACTTAATTTTGGTGATAACTTCCGCAAGTGGGTTTCTATTTTGTATAAAGACATTTTCAGTCATCTTCTTATTAATGGAAGCCTCTCTGATCCTGTTTGCATCGAGCGAGGGGTGAGACAAGGATGTCCCTTGTCTCCTTCCCTTTATGTTTTGTTTATTGAACCCATTGCTTGCTACATTAATCAATGTGACAATATTTCTGGTTTTATCATCCCTGGTGGAAATGTCCATGTTAAATTTTTACAGTATGCTGATGATGCAACTTGTGTGGCCACCAGTATTTATGACATTGAAATGTATTTTAAGGTTTTTAATTCGTTTCAGTCAGCCACCGGGGCGTCAATAAATATGAGAAAGACCAAAGCTTTAAAGCTGGGAGATTTGCTTCCCACCCATTCCTGAGTAACTTTGAATGGGGCACTACGATCACCAGGGTTGTGTTTGGATCCGACACAGCAGTTCATGCTAACTGGGAAGAGAAAGTTAAGTCTGTTGAAAGGCGTCTCAAATTGTGGAGAAACAGACATTTAACCTTACTTGGTAAGGTGCTAGTTATAAACACAGTAATTTACCCGTTGTTCTATTTCATTGCTCCCGTTTTTCATGTCCCCGAAAGTGTGGTACAGGCCGTAAACAAGTTTGTTTTTACTTTTGTGTGGGGGGAGAAAAAGCCTGATCTTGTATCTAGGATGGTCATTACATTAGGAACAAGGGATGGCGGTCTCGGTTTGCATAACCTTAGACTAAAGGTAGATGCCTTGCTGGTGAAACCTCTTCTTAAAATACTTGTTGATGATACCCCAGTTCACCTCTCTCTGACACTTTTCTTCGTAGCGAAACAACTCAGAAGATACTATCCTCATGTGTGGTCTAACATGCGACCAAATTCTCATGTGTGTATCTCTACATTAATCAAAGCTTGTGATATAATTAAAAAGCTGTACAGTTTGGAAAATGATTTTGCGAATAATGTATTTAGAGTCAGAGATATTTATAAGAGGATGCGCCCTTCTGACGTTCGAATTATAGCCGTAAGGGACCATCCATCCTATCCCTGGAATGAGATCTGGAAATTGTCTTTTCACAGTGTACTTGATAATAAGCTTAAAGATTTTCAGTAGCGTTTAGCCCATGGTATTCTGTACACCGGGCAACGGATTAACAAGTGGGGCATGGGTGATGGTGTTTGCCCCTTTGAAGTTTGCACCGAAATTGAAATGGTTTCCCACTTACTTTGGGAATGTCCAAAGGTACAACCTATTTTAGAATGGGTTAAGAGAGTCTATGATGATGTGACCAACCGGCTCCCTCATCTGTGCCCGTGTGGAAAACTTCTTTTTATATGGCTTCCCCCGCAACAGTATTGAAAAATCAGTGTTTAGCAAAGTTTGGTATGTGTTTTGTACTACAAAGTTTATTCTATGGAAATCTAGGTGTCTTCAGGTGTTTGAATCTAAGTATCAATCTGCTCCAACAATTCTTTCCATAATTATTACAGAGATCAAGACAGGGGTCGCAGCTGATTACAAACGTTTCACTAAAACTAAGTTCGATAAGGTTTGGGTGGGTAATAACTCTTTGGTCATCAGAAGAGACAAAAAGCTGGAATTTCGTCTGTAACATTTTGTTTGTGATTTGTGATTATTTATATTAAGTTATTCTTCCTTGATACTCTGTGGGATTTGATTGGTACTGTGAAATGTGTGTAAAATAGTATAAACATGTAAATAATTTAGCACTGTAAAAATTAATTAATTAAGCTGTAAATACTTGTATTAAAGTTACTTTCCAAGGATGGGAATAAAGTTCTTCTTTGGAAAAAAAAAAAGAAATGTTAATTTACCGTAATTGCATAATGAGTCAGGGTATTATTGAAAGAGTGATGTATGATAAATTATTCAGCTGTAAATACTTGTATATATTATTATTTTTATCATTTAATTTGCTGTTTTGTATGTATATATGTTGAGAATGGAAATAAAGTTCTTCCAAAGAAAAAAGAAAAAGAAAAAAAAAAACAAGGTCAAAGCTCTAGAACTGACAGGATTTTTACAACCAATGTATTACAACGGCCAGAGCTCAAACGTTCAGAGGATATGGATAATCACTTACGTTCTGAAGTTGAAGGTGCTTTTATAAGATCCCAGGCCATATATTTAGAAGATGGTGAAAAAACTTCTGCATTCTTTTTCAGGCAGGAAAGTTATAGGGCTAGCAAGAAAACTATTCACTCTGTTCTCAATGATTCTGGTGACATTGTCACCGACAACATTGATATTTCAAGTGTTTTGCATAAGTTTTACAGCAACCTCTTTTCTCAAGACGGTAGTGTAAATCACAAGTTACAGAGAGATTTAATCAGGTGTCTAAATGCATCAGTAAAAGAGAATCTTGACCTTAGTATTACTATGGAAGAGGTAAAAGCTGCCCTCATGAGTGCAAGTAATAACAAATCTCCGGGGATTGATGGCATTCTGTATGAGTATTACAAAAATTTTTTTGATGTGATTGGCAATGATTTGACTAATGTCTGTAATAATATTTTACCCGCCTCACAACGTACTGCTGTTATTTCTTTGATTCCCAAGAAAGGAGGTCTTATATGAACCCCAAAAATTGGCGTCCCATAACCCTGCTGAACTCGGACTTAAAACTTCTCGCTAAAGTTTTGCAGGTTAGACTTTCAAAGATAATGCAGCATATTGTTAACGAATTCCAGACCTGTACCATTCCAGGTAGATCTATTCATAATAACATGTTCCTCATTAGAGACATCATTGACTACTCTAAGTCCAACAACAGTTCTTTGGCTCTGCTTTCAATGGATCACAAGAAAGCCTTTGACAAAGTGGACTGGAATTTTTTGAGGGGGGTCCTTCGCAAACTAAACTTGAGTGACAACTTTATTAGGTGGATCTCGATCCTCTACAAAAATATAACAAGTCGGTTGTTAATTAATGGAAGCCTTTCTGATCCTGTGCAAATTAGTCGTGGAGTTAGACAGGGTTGCCCGCTGCCACTCTTCTTTATGTCTTATTCATCGAACCTATAGCTTGTTACATTAACAGTAATACCATGATTGATGGTTTCGTAATTCCAGGAAGCAGAGGCAGGCGTATCAATTTATGCAATACGCTGATGACGCTACTTGCATCGCTTCAACCTTTAAAGATGTTTTAAGTTTTTTAAATGTTTTCAGCCTGTATTCAAATGGCCACCAGTGCTACTATTAATATTGAAAAGTCTTGTGGGTTGAAGTTAGGGGATATGGCTTTGCAAAATGTCCCCGTTGATGTGTCGTGTGTACTTTGGATTGGATTGTGCTGAGAGGTCTAATTGGGAGGGAATTGTTCGTTCTGTCCCTAAATTACTTAGTTTATGGACACACAGAGACCTTTCTCTGATCGGTAAAGTTATGGTAATTAATACTGTTGTTTACTCAAAATTTTATTTTGTGGCACCCGTGTATCCCATCATGGACTGGGTCATCAAGGACACATGTAACGCTATCTTTTCCTTCATCTGGGGTGAGAACAAACCTGATCTTGTTGCTAGAAAGGTTTTGTCTTTAGGTAAGGATCGAGGTGGGTTAGGATTAGATGATCTTAGGAGTAAGATAAATGCTTTGTTCATTAAACCTTTTTTCCCTGTTCTGGATATTAGCACAGAACCCCCATTATATCTTGGTCTTCCCCGGTACTACATGGCAAAACCTCTTTGTCAGCTCTTTCCCCATTTATGGCCTAACGCCAGACCGAACTCAGATTTTTGCCCCAATAACAAGTTGATTGCTTGCCACATTATTAAGATAATTAAGATTATTACTTGTTTCTAGGAGTTTACATGATACTGATGTTATAATCTCTGTCGTTAGACATAACCCAATGTTTCCTTGGGTCACATTTGGCCTTTAGCCTTTAATTGCTACTTAGACAATAAATTGAAGGATTTTCAATGGCAGTTAGCACATAAAGCATTGTGTACTGGTGCTTAGTAAAATTCTTGGTTGGGGTATCAGCAATGGAACCTGCCCTATGGCTCATGGTAATTGTATAGAAACAATTGATCATATTTTTGGGGATTGTCCTAAAGTAAAATCAATTATTTTATGGTTAAAGGCGTTTTGCAAAAGTTTAAATGACAATTTCAACTTTAATGTTACTTTCTTTTTTATGGGCTTCCCTTGCATTAATATGCCTGAAGTGTTAAGTGTGAAGTGTGAATTAAGTGTGACTTTTTTAACTCATCTCTTTGGAGTATTGCATTACTTTCTGTATTTTGGTGATTACCTTGTAAACAAGGTCAGCAAGATTAACCTTTAATTTATTGAATTAATTGTAAATATTTGTAAAATTTGTTTTACTTCTTTTCAATTTACTTTCCAATTTTGTTTTGAGTGTTATTGTTTCTCAATGGAAATGAAGTTCTTTCCTTCAAAAAAAAAAAAATAACAAGGGCAATATTATATTTGTTTTCCAACCTATGTTTTACATATATGTACATATGTATATATTTTCAAGAAGGGAATAAAGTTCTTCCTTAAAAAAAAAAATAACAAAAATAACAAAGGCAAGACTTATGATATTACTGAAAAAGTGATTTAAGCTAAATTGTTCAACTGTAAATACTTGTATGTCATTATTTTTATCCTCTAATTTACTGTTTTGTATGTATACATGTTAAGAATGAAAATGAAGTTCTTCCTACACAAAAAAAAAAAAAAAATAACAAGGGCATAAAGTACAGTTGAAATTACAAAACTTCTTGCCATGTTTTGATATCATTGCTAGTCATTTCAGTTATTGTATGATGGTGCCTTAGGATAAATTAATCACTGTCAATACTTTATATTATGTAATAAAATATTATATTTATTCCTCTAAGCCTCTGTAAACATCTGTCTGTTTGTATATATGTACATGAAAGCAGAAATAAAATTTTCCTAAAAAAAAAAAAAAAAAAAAACCAACAACAACAAGAGCAATAATCTGTAAAGTATGGTATGTGTTTTGCATTACAAAGTTTATTCTGTGAAAATATAGGTGTCTTCAGATATTTGAATCTAAGTATCAACCTGCTCCAACTATTCTTTCCAAAATTATCACAGGCATTAGAGCAAGAGTTGCTGCTGACCTCAAACGGTTCGCTAAAACTAGGTTGGAGAAGGTGAAACGAAAGATAACTCTTTGGTTATCATGAGAGACAAAAAGCGGATATTAAAGTTACCTCCTTTGTTGTAAAGTTATTTGTGAAAGGTACCATATGTCTTGTGAAATTGATTCTAAAAAACATTCAGATACTGAAACTGTACATACCAGTAAACACATAAATTTATTCAACAACCTTTGTATGTATTTTTATACTCAAGATGAACAAATCCTTCCTTGAAAAGGAAAAAACAAAAGAAAAAAACAAGAGCTCAATGGGCAAAATCTGTGTACAACATGAAGGAAGCATTACTGGTTAACACACATAAAGGCAAAATTTCTAAGACCTGCATTTGTGTGTGTGAGCTGATTTCACGCAAAACAAGGTGGAGCAAAAAATCTAAAGAGCCTAACATTATCTTGCTTACAAGATTTTCTAAACATCATTTTCAATGGCTGACCTGTAGTGACCCTGATGACCTTTGACCTTGACCAAACACAAAATGATTTGACATCTGTCCTTTATTTCTACTTTGAAAATACTTGGTTTAAAAGTGTTTAACCCCTGGTGACCCCAAATGACCCTTAAAGGTAAAGAGCAGTCCCTCCCAACTTACTTTGAAGAAACAGCTTTATAGCACAATTTTTGTCGTTTCTCTTCGAAGTATCATTCATTACATTTTATGATTAAACTATTGCATGTTCAAGGTAAACCAAGCAGTTATTTCCAGTAAATTTCAAATTTGAGGAGAAAAAATGTTGTCACATGACTCCCAACAGCCAATCATGAAACTAGGCAGTCTACTACACTGATTTAATTCAGGATGTCCCTCATGCCCTTTAACCTTCACCAAACATATCAATCACAGAATTATGATACCAAGAACTTTCCTAGTTCCTGTACTGTGAGGGGAATTGAAGAACTGCACCCAAAGGAGATGGCCTACACTGTCATTTCACATCAAAAGAGGATGGATGTTACAACAAAAATGCTACATAAATGTAACCTAGTGAGAAACTGGTAAATTACTTTTGGCAAAAGAGATGCAAAAATCTTGAAAAAATATGTGGGAACTATTCAAAGGAAAAAAATTAATAGGTGAAACAAATGTATGAAAGAAAAACTAGTTTCACAATCTTGACATCTAACAACAGATATATTGTCTGCATGTACAGGATTGTGCGAAAGAGGTGTATGTAAGTCATATAGGTAGGTCTATTACTTAATTGTTTTACAACATTAGTGCTAATAGTACAATGTGTTTTCAAAATTTGCCTCAAAGCAAATGGTCAACTTAATATAAAGCCAGTTCTAGCTATTATACTTCTGTGGTTTCAACACATGATGGAATAGAATGAGCGAGACAACAGTGTGAATAGTTTTACCATTCTCTGAGGACACTCTACTATTGTGACTCAGGGTGTAACTAAAACGATGACATACTACCCAGTTGTGTCACCAGACTCTTTATTCTAGGGGGGCACATACTGGGTGGGCACAACAATTTTGCAGGGGGACCCTGCTGGAATCCACTCATGGCACTGGGGGCGCCACCAAGCCCCGAGTGTGAGGTTCACTAGGTGGGGTCCAGGGACCTGCTTTAAGGCCCCAGGTGGTCCAGGGGCAAAAGCCCCTGTGCAGACCTAGGGGGCCAAGTCCCCAGAAAGTCCTGGGTTTAAGGGTTTTTGTGAGGTATTAAAGCCGTAATTTAAGGTAATTCTATCGTCTTTACTTCCAGGGCAACTTCAGTAAAATTTTATTGGTAACAAATCAAGTGAAACTACTACCAAGAGCAGGCTAACATTTTGAAGAAGGGGAGCTGAACTAGAAAGAGAAAGCAGTTGATGGGCAGTTAAATATGATTCTCTTAAGGAAAGATGTGGCCTTATCCTGCCTGAACTGCTACCTGAGCTGTGTGCCACCTTCAGTTGGTGTAGTGGGAAGTGTGCAGAAAACTGAAAAAATGTATTGAACCTCCTCATACAGCCAGAAATGGCATTTCAATTAAAGTGTGTTTTTGAGACATTTTCATTTGAACAACATGAAAATTACTGCCTTTTCTTGTTGAAAGAAGGATCAAATCTTAAAAATTTTGTAGTCAAAATATGGCTACTGATGCATCATTTTTTGAAAATATAAATCTCAGTTGGGGGGCACATGGGGTGCACAAGATTTCCCAGGAGGCATATCCCCCTCTGCCCCCTTGGTGATGCCACTGATACTACCTATGCAAGTCTCTCAAGCCTAGGAGAGAAACATTACTGTGGAGGAGGGGGAGACCATTTAAAGATAACACATATTCATTGCCAAGGACACCCTTGGGAAAGGAACTGCCAGTTCTGAAATTTCATCACTACAATAAGTCCATTTACAAGCAGTAGCTTGGTAGGGAAAATGCTTGCAATGGGCCGGGAGGGGGAAATATTTTTCAGAGGGCAAAACCAAATTAAAAAATCCATTGTGGCAAATGATAACTCTGGGTCAATAAAAGTGGGGTAAAATTTTCCAGGGGTGCTTTCCCCCCTGCAAACTATACCCCCCCCCCCGACAACAGGTCATGGTTGTATAGTCATACAGTACCATGCTACATTCCTCTCAATATAATTTGACAAAAACTCTCTAGTATCTGCACATTCTCGGGGTTCCAATTTCACAAATTTTAAGAGTACATATGAGAAGTACATTTTAAATATGACCTTTGAAGAGTCTTAAATTTTAACAAAGGAGAAGACAAAGTTTCAAGCTTATAGAACTTTGTAGTTGTGGAGAATATATTTACCAAATTTTCAAACACCCATGCAGTAAAATTGAAGCAACCAGTACTACAATCCTGGACAAAAATGATGGGACATTTTTGCCCAAATGTAGCAACACGTATGCACAGACTCGTTGGTTTTCCAAAATCCCCTCCCCCCTAGTTCAATATTGTTCTCGACAAAACATTCTCAAAATTTCAAAAATTGCAATATTGAATGGGAGAGTGGGGGACTGTCCCATGTATTTTTGTCCAGGATCAATCCTGGACAAAAATGATGGGACGTTTTTGCCCAAATGTATAGTAACACGTATGCACAGACTCCTTGGTTTTCCAAAATCCCCTCCCCCCTAGTTCAATATTGTTCTTGACAAAATATTCTCAAAATTTCAAAAATTGCAACATTGAATGGGGGAGTGGGGGACTGTCCCATGTATTTTTGTCCAGGATTGTAGAATTGTACCATCAGCACATGCAGGTATGAGGTCATGAGTACAGGTGCAGCCAGGGACCAGTATGGGAATTAATGCATTACTAGTCCATGGGACTTAGTACTGATACCAGGTAGTAAGTACAGGTTATGGAACCAGGACAAGAAAAAGGATTTGGATACTATAGGTCATGAGTAAAGGATGGGTGCTAGGTCATGAGTATAGCTATGGATACTAGGTCATGGGTACAGAAATGGTTAACAGGTCATCAATACAGGTTGTGTGGGTACTGAGGCCATGAGTTCAGGCACCAGGTCATGATGAGTACTAGGTATCAGTTTTGGTATACGGCCTGGCACTAGAACTTTGGAACATATATATTGGGTCATGAGTATGGGTATGGGCGCTAGATCATCAGAATGAGTATGGGTACCAGGTCACAAGAGCAGGTACAGGAATTTGGTCATGAGTGTAGATAATGGTCCCAATTGGTGATGGGTGCATGTGAATTTGAATAAGATTTCAAAGAGAAATCCATCAAAATGTAACTTAGTGGAATAATGTGATGCAGATTGATATCATTCTTACTGCTTCCAATTTTGTTAAGGTAAACAAAAACCATCAATCTAACTGAAAGGGGGGGGGTCACTAAAATGGGAAGGAAGGAGGGATTTATTAACTGTTGACCTTTCTGCAGAATATGAACAGTCCCATTGAAGTAACACAGGTAGGTGATATAGAATACCTAATACCATACACCGAAAGACATTGTTAAAAACTATGTCAATGCACTGAATCTCTTTTTGCAAACATTTCTAGAATTAACAATTTCCATACTTTGATAAACATCTCTTTACATTCATCTTTAATAATGACAAATATGTGTGAAATTTTGATGCACTCATGATCCATATACAAAGCACCTGATTTATTAACACCTGATATAAGTACTAATATATGCTCAGCATGACATAACAACAAAGGAGACAACACTCCTTACAGCAGCATAGCCTTGCCCATTGATCCATAAACACTCAGGTGACAGAGGAAACATAGGGTCAAGAGTAACTGAAGGGGAAACCCCAAACATCTCATTTTAGCTGCACAGCAAAACCTGAATATGAGACTCTGTACATATATAAATAATATTAACATGTACATATAAATATTGGTACAGTGGCCGAGTGGTTAAGGCATTGGACTTTAAATCCATGGGATTTTTCCACGCGGGTTCGAGTCCCGCCTGTACCGCTATTTTCATATTTTTGTACTGATATTGCTCATCTACTTTTATCCACTTGACATAAATTTCTTTAAGATTTAATCTCCATGACAACCTGCTATTCCAATGGATAAAATACTTTGAAATTCACTGGCACATTTCATGACAACTTTGATGATCGCTGATTTGTAAACAAAAACTTCGGAGTAAACCACAAACAGTAATGAAAGGTAAAATGTATTGCCGGTGACATTTTAATGTCCCTCCAAGGCTATATATATTTTGAATTGTTAGCTAGGTCACACAATCATTTTATAAGCTATACCCCAAATTGCGAAATGATTACAGATTCTAACAAAATGTGGTTGAGGTTTGTGGAGGATTTTTGGACAAAAGTAGCGGGAGAATAAAGGGCCCTTGAAGCATATTGTTATGCGTGAAAAAGTGAAATAAATGGAATCCTTTGCACAAAGGGGAAGATATCATTCCTATACCATTCCAAGAAAATCTGCCAATGACAATTATGCATGAACAATGCTGAAGGAGGGGTAAGATGGATGAAGCCTATGCATTCAAGAACTGCCTTCCAATAAACTGTTAAAAAAAATATCCTAAAATTCTGGATGTCACATAATTTCTATTTTTCCAGAAAATAACAAGGTTTATGATTAACATCTCGATCAATTCATAATAGTTCATGGGGGCATAGAAAAATATTTTTTCTTATGGGACAAAGTGGGTGATGCCTCTATCATCTGACATTGGTTATGTAATACATATGTGAGTGATAGAGAAATGTTTTTGGAATGATCTGAAAACTGCACCCCAGTGGTTTGTACTGTAGATAATGAACTTCCACTAAATGTACCTAAGTGTGCTGTTATACATATTTCAAGGTATGAACCTAATAATGCCTCACTTTAGGCTTGGTTTCACGTACCCAACTACACTCAACTACACTTACCTTGTGTTTACAATCAGGCAAAACCGCAGGCTAACCCTGTGTTTTTCAGTCTGTGTTCTCACATGCCCGTGTTTCATTGATTGGGTAGTGTTACCATAGTAAAGAGGTCAAATATTGCATAAATCAATTACTGTAAAATGTTAGAAAATACCTGTCATCAGTGCCATTAACACCTGTGACCTTGCTTGATTAAAACAAACAAGGTGTTTAAAACTGCTTAACCCTGCGATTTGAGGTGGATCGAATTTAAACACCGACCCCACGTTAACCCGTGGTCCCACGTTACTCGCGAGGTAACACAGTGTTACCTCAAGCACGGGGAACGTGAGACCACAGTACGTGTGACTATCTCCTTGTAGGCCATCATACTACTGTTACAGAGAATAACAAACCCCTCAGTGTTCAATTTTTCACTTGACAACCATTATCTTCCTCTATAGAGTGTTAGGGTTCGCTGTACAAATGGGACGCCTCATACTTCTTTCTATCTTGATTTTTGTTCATCCTATTTTGTTGTATTGTGGATCTATTTGACACTCTATTTTAGTTATAATACCAAAGCTGTTCAAAAGGGGGTAGGAGGGGGCTACCAGAATACTGTAAAATATCCTAATTACATATTTTCTTATGAAGGCAAGCTGAAGTATTCTAGTATCACTAGTATGAAGTACGGTCTCGATTTGCAGAAACTTACTCAAGGTTAATAGGTTGTTCATCTCCTCCTGAATTTAATCAATTCTTTGGGCAATATAATTCTCAAGACTTAATTTTCAAAAATTTTTATGGTGTAGTAGTGAGAGATTTCTAATGCCCATTGAGTACAACAAAAAACCTTTCAGTTCTTTTTTTTACACAGATCCAGCACACTTCAACATCAAAGGAGACTTCAAAGTGTAATGTCGGAGAAGGAATCAAAAATGTTTTTTTTTTGTCCTATCGGTAAATTCATCTAATGGTTCATGTTTTCAGAGGATTTTCCACCTGAATCTACTCATAGCAGTCTATATAATATAAAAACTGTTACTTACTGTATAACTACCATAGTTCTTGTGGGGGACATCCCTATATTCTGACATCTCTATGTTCCAACCTCCGCCAATACGTACTTTGGTACCAACAAAGATGAACTTTGGCACCGACAATAACTTAGGCTCCAACAATAATGTACTTTGGTACCAACAAAGTGTACTTTGGCACCGACAATAATGTACTCTGACTGATGAAAACATACTTTGGCACTGAAAAAGTATATTTTGGTGCCATTGGTGCCGTTGGAACATAGATATGTCGGAACATAGAGATGTAACCATTCTTGTGGAAGCAACTTGAGCTTTCAAGTCTTTCAAGTGTTTGAAGAGTTCTCACTGCAGCATGATAGTCATGGAGTTGACTATAGCTTTTCGCCTTACTGAACCTTTAGGCCTACAAAATGGACTGGATTTGGTCACGCCTGCACCTAGGAGGCTAAATATGGAAGAAGGGACCACCTAATGACAAAAACTGTACAATTTGTTTTAAATGAAATTGGTCTGTTAAAATTCTTGCTTTTTCCTGTTTTTTTTTTAAATCTTGCTGGTATTTCATAGGAGTGTGCTTGCCTTTTCATACTTGTCCCATTTTGTTACCTCGCCCTGCCTAGTACTATTGCTTGTATATTCTGAATTCCACAGTGATCGAGGCTCCAGTAGGTATCCAAAATATATTTTTCTAACTGGAATTTATGTTGATTTTCTTTTGTGCATTATTTATTGTGTGCCAGAATGATGGTTTTCTGTTTGTTGATGTACACACGTCTGACAATAACATGCTGAGCAAAAGCTGTTCCCCGAAACTCCTGTGAGTTAGGAATCTTTATAACCCAGGGGCATTGATCCTGGGGGTGGAAGGGCCGGGGCAATGGCCCCACCAATGAAAATAAGTTAGAGGGCAAACATAAACAACAGGCAAAATAAACTAAATGATACATTATGGTGACCAGATGACTTACGAGCTTTTAGAAAATGCAATTTGAGCCTATCTCCAAGCAATAGTATGCATACTGCATGTAATGCCATCTATATGTTTTGTGTATATGCATGTCAATGTGTGTACTGTATGGGTGTTTTTCCACGTGTATAGCAGGTGTGTGCTCATGTTCGTGTGAGGGGATTGTGTGTAGACAAATCTGGTTACATGCAGGATCTGAGGTTCAGGGCTGTTGGAAAACTTTTACCCCCTTCCCCTTCCATCCACAGATATACGCCCATGCTTTAACCCCATCACACCTTCTATTTTATATCGGTGAGGCTAACTTCTGTGTGAATGTGGTTGTTTAGATGATGTATGGCATATAATTAGAGAATATTAACATACAGTAATTTTAAAAGACAACTTTGTGGGTGTCATGGACAAAGCATTCCTATCATGTAAACAAAAGCAGTAAGATTATGAGGTTTGTTCTTCAATGGACTGTGATTCAAATCTTCATCACCATTTTTCGCAACTGTGACATAATTTGCCAAATACTTTGGTAAACAGTTTTGCGATCAAATCCCTTAGCCATGCAGTACAATGTATTTGTGTCAATTAAAGTGTAAAATACAGACTGCAAAAACTGTGCAGTGAAAATGTTGCTATTACACTCTACGAATGTATTGCTAGACCAGCTAGGCATGCTACTGAACTCAGAGCCTATAGTCACAAGTCAAACCCAGGAGTTAATTGGCACTTGACTGCACTTTTCATTGAAATTAAACCCATTTATGAATATTATTTTTATGTGCTTCACACTCCTTTACACTTGTGATTTTGAATAAACGTTAAACAACCCTAGTATAACTTCTTATAGTTCTTTTTCCACAAAAAGGCCCAGCATCTGTCTGACAACTTTGATTCGGAAGAATTACCCCTTCGGGGTCTGTACGATTATTCTTATTTTATTATACTGTAAAAGTTTACGTCACAGAAATTCTTACATTACTGAAACCTACTGAAACCAATACCAAGAGGGTGTATAACAACTAGCTCCAGATTAATGACCACTAAAGGTCCCAGGTAGACAACTCCCAAAACACAAAGTTGTCCCAGCCAGTAGTGTAGCCAGAGTTGTGTAATGGGGAGGGGAGGGGGGGGTTTGGATCATGTCATGAGGGAAAAGTCTACGGGAGAGAGAAAAAAAATTTTAAGAGTGTTTTTTGCATTTCAAGGTTGGATCATGGGGGGGGGGGCCTCAACCCCCAAAACCACCCCTGTGGCTATGCCACTGGTCCCAGCCTCATTGCTAGCTTTCAAAGTGAGTTGTCATACTGCACACTATAATGTATAACTGGCATATGCATATTTTTCATCTAACTTTATTTTTGAGACAACCTTATAAAAACAATTTGAGCCAGCAGTGTAATTATAGTTAGATGGAGTTAAAGGGCCCAGTTTCCAACCTATTGGTTCAAGTCAAGCCAGTCACAGCAGGCTTTTTCCAGATGTGGCAAGCAGTGTAGCAATTGGACCTCATTGACACAAATCCAGGCTGGGACCCCATTATGCGCTCCACTGCTTGGAGATTATGAAACTAGTTTTGTCACCATTTAAACTATATATCTTTTATCTAACTGAATTATACTTGGTCTTGCACTAATTCCTATGGATAGCACTCATCAAAAATTTAATTGTGCAATGGGAGAATATGGCAACAGTTAATCTGGTGAGTAACCAAATGGGTTTTTATTACTTCTGACCTCCCCTTTGTGAGGTTGGGTAAAAGTGTTCAAATTTTTAAGGAGGGGAGCTCCTAAAAATGCCACTCAGGGGGAAGACAACCAGCTCAGATCATTCATACCCCTACCTAAGAGATTGGAGGTCTTTATGTAAATACGAATTTGGGGGCCCTCTTTGTCTCTTGTACCAAATTTCAAAATTTCCTTAAATTGAACGATGATAAAACAGAATTTTCTTTTTTGGTTCCCGTCAGCAGCTGTCTAAAGTCAGCATAACCTATATTAAAATATGTGATTCCAAAATTTTTCCTGTCTCACAAGCTAGAAGCCTTGGGGTTATTTTTGATTCTGCCATGACAATGGAGCCTCATATTTCCAGTGTTACCCATGCATTAATCTTCAGTTCACATTCAGAACATTGGTAAAACCTGGAGATTCCTAAACCGTGATGCTACTGAACATATCGTTCACTTATTCATCACATCTTGGCTGAATAACAGAAACTCAATCTTGTTAGGAATCCCACAGTGCCAAATTACTTGACTTCAACGCATTCAAAACACAGCTGCACGATTGCTACTTTGTCTTGGAAATCCTGCCACATAACAACTATACTTTGTGGACTTCACAGGCTACAGGTTCAGAGATCTAAACATTCTTGGGGTGATAGGTCCTTTCATGTTGTTGCCCCTCACCTTTGAAACTCACTCCCACTGGAATTGAGATCCTGTCATAGCATCTCAGTTTTTTAAAAGATTTCTCAAAACCAGCTATCTCTTGTGGCAAGCTTTTCCTGATTTGTTGTAATTGTTTTCACTTTTTTTCTGTTCTTTGCGCCTTGAGCAGACTGCAGGGTGGATATGTGTGCATTAAAAATTATATTATTATTTGTCCAAGGGCCTTGCTACACTGCCAATGTGATTGTGACATAACACAGTTATCAAAATATGTACTCAGTTTCAAGAGGGGGTTAAGCTAATATCACTGAGATTGTCATTGAAGTCCTCACTAACACATCTGCATCTAGAAACAATTAAATGACAGGAACTTTTACAGACTGATATCACAGTCATCACTGCAACGATTGTATCCATTCCATTCAAGGAAAGTTTAATAATGAAATGAAATCATCATTCCATTTCTGTATTTAACAGAATCCAGCGGACAGACATCACAAAGTTTTCAACATTGTTTTGATTTTAGCAGAAATATGAGATGTAAATCACCAAGACCAGATCCGTACAGATGGACAGCATTAACAGAATATCAACAAAAGATATGTGTTTTTTAATATGCACAAAGATGCCAACATAAGGTGAACAACTTAGAGTTTGAAAGCTAATCTAGCTGTTCTGTTCTACAGTAGCTGTTAATCACCAAACACAGTCCTCTTGGTGGATAAACTTGGACATGACTAATTAGTTGTTGCCTGATATCTCAATGCAGGACACAGTGAGCACAAGCTGCCCTGCTAACAACTCATATCGGGAAAGAAACTGCAGCAGTCAATCAGCTGACCAAACAAACAAATAAATTAGCATACACAATAAGAGGTACAGATGAGTTGGCCATGACAAACTCATGGTTGTCCCACATCAATCCCTACAGAGTTGTGCATGACATGATATGAAGCCATTCCAAGCATAGGAGTTGTTCCCCTTAGTGGAAAACATATTCCCTATATCACATTCCAGCCATATTTTGGAAGTAACACCAGGTTAAGAACTTTTAAATCCAATTCAGCAAAGGAACAGGTTTCAATTACTTCTGCAATTCGTAAGAAGTGCCTTCTTTGAAAATCTCACACATGAACTACTCACAACAGCGTATGAAGCAAGTCATAGAAGTCTTCAAAATGACAATTAAATGCCATCCTTTCCTCCTCAAACATCATAGTTCTCATCTTCTCACAGTATATTTAAATTGTAAACACTGTATACAAAACTCAGAGGACAAATGCTATCAATACTGAGCTCCTAATGAATTTCACCTTCATTAGGTGGCAATTGAGTGAAATCCACTTTAAAATAAGAAAAATCAGGTTTAAATTGATAAAACAATATTCTGCTAAACATCTTCTGGAAATGTGTTCCAATGTGTCCAAAATATTCAGTCAATTCCATATTAGATATACTAGCTAGCACACATTGTCAATTGTAATTTTCCCGCTGTCACATGTTAACATAATGACGATAGCATTCTCTTGAGTACTGCAAGTATAGGCGAAGACTCATTTCCAATATAAATCCTTTTGATGCAACATTTTCGGTAATATAATATTCTTCAGAATTCATCCACAAATATTGCAATTTTTGCTTCACCCATGTTTCACTGACTAAAGTTTCTCACTGCAGCTAACAAATATAACAACGGACAATTAAACCGAACTACTGCACCCCTGTAACCGTAAACATTATGTGTTGACAAGGTTCACACAGGCTAGGCACATGATTGGCCTACGGCATGGAAGTTTGCCATTAACATCGACATAATGAAGGTACTTTATCAAATAAATGTACATGTCTTATAGATTACACCATAGGGAAATTCCTGACATTGCCAAAGCCTTTCGATATCTAGGTGCACACAAGTCCGACAGACATATGCAGTAACACAATCTATCTCGAAACAATTTAAAAAAATTTGAGTTTCCATTCGATTCCTAGGTATCAAATGGAAATGCATACCTGCTGATCGGTACCCTCAAGTGGGGTGCAGGGTAAGGAGGCACTTTAACCCCACTCACAATCTCCCCTTTCAATTCCTCCCAATCCATTCTTAAACAACAGTTCACAGTTTATAGAAGCAATGCATGTGAACATCCGACCCTCACCTCCATCCCCATAATTCCAGCTAGCCCTCTTACCCTAAAAAACAATTACATTGAACCACTAGGCAAACTAAGCTTTCCAAACTTGGAAAATGTCATCTTTGAAAGCAAGACACATATGCCTTGATCTACAGTTTATACATTGCTATGTCCTTACTACAAGCAACACCAAAGTATACATACAAGAAGTAAGAGCATAGTTTTAGTCATAAAGGAGATTTACTGGTCTTTACATTAGTTCACTTTTAAGTTTTGATAACTTTTTTTATCTCCTTAAACCACTTGTTCCAAAACTTCTAGTATTCTCTACAACCCTGGGTACATATCCTGCTCCTACTTCACCTACAGTAAATGTTGCATTGTTGCACTAAACATAACAGCACTAATCCAAACAGGTAACTGTACAAAAACCTCAATTAAAGTGGAAGTCCTCTCTGCATCTTCCTTATCCCATCCTCTACCCCCTCCTCTCTGGGAATGCTGTACCACAACCACTTAACTTTTTCATTTTTTTTGTCCATTTCATGAACAAATTTCCACACAATCTTCCAGACTGCTAGGGTATAAACAGTACTTTGGAAGAAAAGCTGACAAGTTTAACATCATGTTGGCCATATACCAGGATATTGTGGAAATGTTAAAAAAGAGTTTGAATTTTACTTGGGCCAGTTTTTAAAATTTGTTAAATTGAACAAATGCTTTAATAAAAGGTTGATTGCGGTTGATAGTAAAAGGTTGTCTGACAATAATAGATGCATAACCATACAGGTTCTACTTCCCTTTACATTATGTAACAGGGAATTCCCCCCTTACACAAGAAAACAAAGTTAGTGCACAGTACACAACTCATTTGGCACACAAGGCCATTCCTATTCATAATACACAAGCCATTAATACATTTGATTGGAAGTAATGCACTTGTTGCATAAAACAAAAACCATACTTTCAGATATTTATGGACAAGTCTGACTAATAAATTATTCTAAATAAAAAAACAGATCAAGCCTTTGTTGGAGGTTTAGGGTAAATGTTTAAATAATGATAAGCTTTTCTCTTTGTATGCCATGTCAGGCAACAGTTCCCTTAAAGGCGCTGGTTGAGTTGACATTGACAACTTAATGAAAGTGTTAAAAGTGTTAAAGGGTCACAGCCATATGACAATATTTTTAGTATGCAAAACACCTTAAGTCCAATATTTGCAGAAAAAGTAAAATTTTTTTTATTTTGTGGTGTCCTGACTTGTAACAGTTTTGTGCATAAATCTGAAAAAGGGTGTGGTCAGGAATTTTTGAAAACTGAACAGAACCATTACAAGTACTCACTCATAAAGCAGTTATATGCATTACAATATGGGGATTGTCTAAGTCTGATCATTTTGTAATTGGTAGGCTATGTGAAGAAAACTTAACAGGTCTGGAAAAATTTGCTGCCATTTCATGAACCAACTCAATGAGCTTTAAGCATAGATGCTGGGTGACAAATTGATGATGCTGGAGGAAAGGGGAATAGGCATAGTGTATGAAGTCATGGAAGGTGTGGCAGGTATAGGAGAGAAAAGTTAAAGCAAACCTTGTTAACTGTAGGCTGCTTAATTTTTTTTTTCAAAGTAATGTGTAAGGGGGGATGCTGAAGGAAGAAGGAAAAATTAAAACCATGTGAGGACTGGAACATTGTAAACCAATTATTGATAATTTAATTGGTAACTGTTTCATGCAGAAACAAAATGGAAATGTCTTTTAGACTCTTTCCCCTGTACCCATTCTTCCAGTACCTCTGTAACTGGTGGTAATCAATCCACCTAGGAAACAAATCCAAAGGACAATACCTCACTAATTCAAATCCCAATTTTATTTGTTAATCCCTTCTTCACATGTTGGATGATCCTTTGTCTTTGCAGTGATTCAGCAGTTTATAAAATCAAAAAGAAAAAGAGCTGTTGCACAATAGGTAATTCCCCTATTTCAAAACCAGTGAAATTCCCCCAGGGGTACCCTTACCATGAGCCCATGCATTTTATTCAGACCCTGGAAGGTTAATATGGCTGAACATCCCCAGTTATTCTTTTGCAGTAAAGCCTAACAACACATGCATTTTGGTACTTTCCCTAACATGACTCAGCACTTCTGTTTAAACAAAAAAAGGTCATCCTGGTTAAAGCATGGAAGTACTACCTCGAATATAGTACTTCCATGGTTTAAGTGAATCCTTTCACATTTACAATGAAGGAAAAAGGAAAAAAACACCATGTCTTATAGTGGGTTGCAGTAACACAAACACAACATGCATGGTGATGTTTTAAGGAAAAAAATTGTTGCGAAAATAGGAAGACTGTCCAAAAGTCCCTTAATCTCAAAATTGTGTGTTAAACCTTTTATGTTTAAGTAAAATATACTTATATTCCAATTTGTGGCTTTATCTAGTGGATTTCAGGTGTGCATTTTCTTAAAGGTCAAGAGCAGTCCCCAAAAATTTATTTTGAAGCAATAGCTAATATCATAATTTTCTTATTATTTCTCTTCAAAGAATTGTTCATTATATTTTAAAAAATCAATATTGCATATTCAAGGTGAAACAAGCAGTTATTTGTAGTAAATTTCACATTTGAAGAGAGAAATTGTTGTCACATGACTCTCAACACCCAATCATGAAACTGCACAGTCTTCTACACTACTGCAAGTTGGGGGGACTACTCTTGCCCTTTAACCCTTTACCGTTGTTTGGGTCCTTTTGACCCATCTTTACTGTTTCACGCGGAGCTCGAAACTGCGAGTAGCTACCCGAAAATTCGGCCACAACAGCGAGAGAGACAACAGTTTAAGGTCACAGGGTCAATGGCCTACGGAAGCCAATGCGGGGCAGGCTACGTCCGCTTTTCCGCCCACTCCCGAGGCGCGCAAACATGCCCCGATCGGAGCACAACGGTAAAGGGTTAAACTCCTTTACAAATTTCAACCTCTTTCAACTACAGCAAGACAACATACTGATGGGATGATGAAGCTTCTGAGGGGGGATTTTTCTGGTGGGCCAAGTGATAAAAAACATATTAGTTCATTCCCAATATGAGTTTGTAGGTCCAAGTAAAATTCAGGGGGCTTCCAACCCTGACAAAGTCTTTGACTATGGCCCACAGAAGTAAACAGCAACTTTCTCATTAATACCACAAGCAAAAGACAAAATCAAACAAGTGACACTTTAAATACAACATTCTGAGAAATAAGTAATATCTTCTTCCCAATGAGCTGATAGAAATATCACAAAAGCTGCAATTCATGGTCTAGCTTCTGTGCTTAATATACAGTACTTGTAACCAGAACAATGAACAATGGACTCAGCTGGCCAATCTCTGCCTCTCCAATGCAAACTAACCCCTTTATGACAAAACATAATTATGCATTTTAAAGCATAGTTCTTTTTCCCATCTTTCCACTCATATTTTGATCAGAATGTGCAATAAGATGATCCCTCCTTAGCTCCCCACCCTCACCTATAACAATCTCTGTCACTCTCCTGTTCTGGTATTTGGTTCAATGGGTGTATATCCACTTAATATCATGAATCCCTGCAGCAAAGTCACTAAGCCAATATCGATGACAATTCATTTCTTTTTCATAAAGCAGTTCAAGGCTGATAATATGTAATTTACATACTCTGTACAGCACTGACCCCAGACATGTCATAAGCTGAGAAAGTAAGAGAAATGCCACATAATGAATGTATAACTATAACTGCATAACATTGAAATCAGGGGTTTTCCCATGATTACACAATTGTTATGGTACTTCCTGGGTTAAAGGGCAAGAGCAGTCATCCCAAATTGAAGAAGTGTAGTAGACTGTCCAGTTTCATGATTGGCTGTTGGGAGTCATGTGACAATGTTTTTTCTCTTCAAATGTGAAATTTACCAGAAATAACTGCTTGGTTTACCTTGAATATGCAATAGTAAAGTCATAAAATGTAATGAAAGATAATTTGATGAGAAATAAGGTGAAAACTGTGTTATTTAGCTTTTTCCTCAAAATAAGTTTGGGGGACTGCTCTTTACCTTTAATTGTCAGGAGTGACAGGAGAAGTTTCATCTGTTGTGTGACCTAGTTATGCAGGCATAGCATAATTAAGCATATGAGGCACAATGAAGCAGGCGAGCCTGGCATTCTTTACTGGATCGGATGGGTGGTCTTCTTGTAGGGCAGTAAGATTCTAAATCAGTACAGAACAAGACTCCAAAGAGATGAGCTGGCCATGAGAGGGTTGTATGAATGTGTGTTGCGGTGTCCTGCCTTCAATATTTTGTGGGAAGGGACTTCTTGCATAAGCCTGTAGGAAGGAGGAACAGACACTGAACCGCATGGAGCCGGGAGCGTGAGGCCAGCTACCATATTGTACTCAAGCCATTTAAAGCTATATTATATGGTAAGAGAATATTTCTTTTCCTTCTAGTAAAATGTGTGAAAGAGAAATTATTTTATGTGAGTGAATTGTATGCAAGAGTGTAAGGGTGTAGAGTATAGAGAAAGTGTTAGTTATGATTTTGACATTCATAGTGATAAACTTAGTTTTGGGTGTCACGTTAGAAACGATACCGAATTGGTCAATGTGAACAAAATCAGAAGAAACTATTTATTACAATTCCAACGACATTTAGTTTATTTCCAAATATTATGTTTAGCTTGCCTAAAGTAAAAATTGTGATAAATGATTCCAATTCCTCAATCAGTTGCTCAGAAAAGAGCTATATAGTTCATGGCAAAAGAGCTGTCATCGCTAAGTATTTTGTTTTCTTGTACCATAAGTTTGTGAGTGAAATTGATGTGTATTTATTGTTTTGAGTTATTAAACCAAAAGAGACTAAATTTAATTTAAAGTGAAAGCCAGAAATATTGACAGACCATGTTGAGGCCCTAGGATGATTTTGAAAGCAGATGTAAGCTAGTAAATTTAAGTTGTTCCCAAAAGTGTTTAAGATTGTGAGGTGTGAGAAACAGGAAGGGACAGTAAAGCCTTATTCCTACTTTTTCCCCAATAATTGTGTGAACTTGAGGATGATCTACTCTTTGCTCCATACCAAGTTGGAAAAATGAGATGTTCTTCGGGAACACTGAGAAGCCATGGAAAATGTAAAACTGTGTAGCTTCTGTAAGATTATTACGGGCTTATTACCCACAGGCTTCCAGTCTGGAGTTGCAGCCATACTTAATGTGACCACACTCAGAAATAGCCATCAACGTGGCCAATCAACCAGACCATCCTCGCCAAGACCAAAGGATTTTTCCAAACTTGACAAGGGGACTGCAAAGCGATATAGTCACATGACGTTATTCTCATGGCTCATATAGGGACTTTGCTTTAGTTAATTAATTTACAGTTCGAGACCAATTAGTAAAGGGGATGAAATTTTGTGTGGGACTTGCTCGAAAGGCATCATAAAACAAGGGGAAAGAAACAAATCTGCTAACTGTATTACACGTATATATTTAAGTTAATAATTAAAGTAAGTCAAACTTATAACGATCTCTATTGTGTTTTTGTGGTTTTGCGTAAAGTACCCCAGTACTTTTGTTGGCTCAACTGATTGGGGTGAAACTGCTTCAGCTTTGTGTAAACATTTTATACACAAGAGTTCCATACAAGTATGCAAATGAAGTCATACCTTAATGAAATAGAAGTAACTTGCGTAGTACTACAAATATAGACGAATCCGAATAGCGCTTGTTTTTAGTGACTGTAGGCAGCCATTAGTGGGGTCCATCAGCCTTTAATCCTCTTCATTTATTGTCTACATGAATTTCAAATCCTCATATTCAGTGAAGTTGAGAAAATCAAGATAAACTTCAGTGTACAACCATCCATGGAACAGGTAAGGAAGGAAATTTAAAGATTTATGGTGATGGACCCCAGTAATGGCCGACTACAATCAGACCATCACAATCCGTCCGGATTTGTCTATAAGCAAACATGAAATTTGGAATATTAAAGAATCCTTGAATAAAAGCCTAATTTGCAATTTTATGGGCTTACTGTTGGTCTACTGTTCTGTGAAGGTGTGGGCCAGTCAATAATTACAACCAGAATGCAAAAATGCATTGAGGTTTCGATGATACATAAATGTTCCGTTTCAAAGAGTGCCATCATGCACCATTACCTTCCCTTTCAAATGTTATACTAGCATGTTCAAAAAATAATTTTGTCATTCCAGATGACCTTTTGACCTCCATAAAAGCCATACATAGCGAGAATGACAAACAGACAGACAGACAAATGGACAAACAGCTATCTTGAAAGATCACATTTAAAAAGGTTTCCAGGCTTTGACCCCTGTAGACCCTAGATGACCTTTCATCTCTGCCGAAAACTATGGGGATCATCTTCTAACCACAATGCATCCACATACCCAAATATGAAATCTATCCAAGTTTCCTGTCTTGAGAAATTTCATAAGCAGGATTTTCAGACTTGGACCAGCAGTGACCCCAGATGACCTTTGACCTCCATCAAAAACATTACGCACCATTTCCTGACCATATCCCATCCACGTAACAAATATGAAATCTATCAAAGCTACTTAACCTGAGATATCACATAAACAAGGTTTTCAGACTTTGACCTCTGGTGACCCCAGATGACCTTTGATCTCCACCAAAAGCAATAGGGATCATTAACTGACTATGACGCATCCACATACCGAATATGAAATCTATCCAAGTTTCCTACCTTGGGATAAAGCATCAACAAGGTATTCATTCTTTGACCCCTGATGACCCCAGTTGACCTTTGACCTCCACCAAAAACAATAGGGACCATCTCCTGACCATAACACATCCACATACTTCATATGACATCTATTCAAGCTTTCTACCTTGAGATATCTTGTTAAGGAGATTTTCAGACGTTGACCCCTGGTGACCCCAGATGATCTTTGACCTACCCCAAAAACAATATGAACCATCTACTGACTATAACACATCCACATACCAAATATGAAATCTATCCAACTTTCCTATCTTGAGATATTGTGTTAACAAGATTTTCAGACTTTGACCCCTGGTAACCCCAGATGACCTTTGACCTCTGCCAAAAACAATAGGAACAATTTACTGACTATAACACATCCACATACCAAATATGAAATCTATCCAAGTTTCCTACCTTGAGATATTACCATAACAAGGTTTTCATACTTCGACCCCTGGGGACCCCAGATGACCTTTGACCTCCACCAAAAACAATAGGGACCATCTCCTGGCCATAACACATCCACATACTAAATATGAAATCTATTCAAGCTTTCTACCTTGAGATATTGTGTTAACGATATTTTCAGGCATTGACCCCTGGTGACCCCAGATGACCTTTGAACTACCCCAAAAACAATAGGGACCATCTACTGACTATAACGCATCCACATACCAAATATGAAATCTATCCAAGCTTGTTATCTTGAGATATTGTGTTAACAAGGTTTTCAGACTTTGACCCCTGATGACCCCAGGTGACCTTTGACCTCCACCAAAAACAATAGGGTTCTTCCTCTCAATATGGCGCATCTACGT
This sequence comes from Holothuria scabra, assembly GCA_037179385.1. Lineage (NCBI taxonomy): Eukaryota > Metazoa > Echinodermata > Holothuroidea > Aspidochirotida > Holothuriidae > Holothuria > Holothuria scabra. The sequence goes on from CM074201.1 coordinate 6,313,960, forward strand.
AGCAAGTTTAAAAACTGTCACACATTCCTATCTTGAGATATCGTGTTAATGAGCAAAGTGTCACAAACACACACATACACACACACGCATGCACACACACACATACATACATACATACGCACGCCATCATGATTGCATTGGTTTCTCTTATCATCGAAACCAATAATAATAACAAAATTTATAAACACCAAAATGCAAAAATACCTAAGCCAGGGTTATTTGGCCTTTAGCAGCAGTGCCACATGTAACGGTTATGATGTTATGACGGAAGGAGGGCTCCATGCTATAATTTTTTTTTTTTGTGTCTGAAGCCCAAGGCAACAACATGCAATCAAAATGTTAAAGTGGTCATGATATGGCCACAATAACTTTTGTGTAATGCAAGTATGCAGTATTTTGCAAATATCATCTCACACACTGGTGCAGTTTGGCATAAATAATATTTGAAGAAAAACGTTCAAAATCCAGTTTCGAAAAATGCCTCAACAGATCACCTGACTTTTATGACACAATTGGCGGCACAAACCCCGCCCTATCTAAGAACGCGCATCTAGATGTGGAACAAATGTGGTACTCTATCAAATTATCTTATATCTTAGCAACTTCATGAAAGGGATTACATCACAATACTCATCCAACATACAGAGGCACAGAGGTGCGGACCATATTGAGAATTCTGTGCATATAATGATATGCACCAATAGGTTCACATGCATATGGGCAAAAGTAAAAACAGTTCTGTTTTTGTGCAAGAAAGACGTGGTTTTGGCGCAATACAAAACAGCTGTGAACAATCCATAACAAGTGCGTCTTCACTAGAAACACATCTTCACTCTATAAGCTGTTTGGTGAAGGTACTATTGCGAATACTAAGCAGTCATCATGCAACGAGGCATAATTCATAATGTAGTCACTGGTCATGCTCGCTGCTATCGTAGCACCCATGTTTGCAATGATGTACTCTCTAAAACGCTTTACCATCTTGAGACGCGCTCACATACTTTTTTTTGCTTTCGGATTTGAAATGGGCTGAGCCTGACCTGTAATTGGGATTTCACAACATCGTAATCCTGTGCTTATGGAAATAATTTTGTAGGGCAAACATTCACTTTATGTCAAGGTGTTCCCAAACAATACTTCCTGAAAAACTTACTTTGGCCATGTCATGCCCACTTTAACAAGGGTATGATAGTGCATAGGGAGGATCTGACAACTCAAATATTTTCATGAGAACAGACAAATGAAAATCAATAATATCAAATATCATGTCTTTCTTTTCAACTTGGGGGGATGGTTTAAATTGTGATAAGCCTAGAAGATGTACATGTGAAGCACGCTTAGCAAGTACGAAGCCTGAAGCCCATATCCTAGGTGGGGACCAAGGGCCTGCCTTAGGGCGGTGCAGTCTAGGGGCCAAGCCATAATGGGGTCCAGGGGGTGAAGCCACGGTAAGATCCTTGGTTTTAATGCCCCAGGAAGACTGCTTTAAGGGGTATTTGAGAGGTAATGTTCTTGGGTATTGACATACTTGTACATTAAGAAAAGACTCTTTAGAGCATAAAACTCTTTAACAAGTTGCACTGGAGGATTGAAATTGAATAAGTGCAACAATGTACTATAAAGTTTAAAAAAGCAGGCATCAACTCAAGGCAACTGGGGAATCGAAACTAGCAATAGGCTATAGTTTTAAATGTTAAAAGGAGAATCTTATAGATTATTCACCATGTGATGGTAAGCCAGTGTAAATCACATAAGATGGATGAAATATGATGTCAACTAGGAAAAGAGAGATATGGGACAAGGTGTTGCATTCTGAACATGTTGTAGTCTTAAAAATAGCTTTATCCAGTTATACATACAGAAGGGAGTTGCAAGCTGTCCATAATTGAAAATCATAATGTCTGTTGGTTGTGTGGCTAGATCTGTGACATAACAATATTAGAGACTGACTCACTCATCAACACCTGCCCATTAACAATGTATTTAAAGGTAGTGTGACATGTCAGCAAAAAGCCCTGAATTTACGTAATTAAGGAGAAAGGTTTTCTGAACCAAAATCTGTTGGAATTATGTCAATAACTTCAATAATGATGTGGATTGTTGCATAGTGTAGACATTTCTTTTGTCAACCCAGGCAACCCTATATTTTAATTATCTCTTAATTACTCATCAGACAGTTTATGGTTGGGTGATTGATACTGATGATTGTCAAGAACACAATTCAAACCTTCAAAATAAATCACTCAGGACATACTACTGTTACAACTGTCCTTGAAATGAAGATTGCAAAAACAAAGGATAACATTAGCCATATATGGCATGTCCCTCCGTAGACATCACAAGATTTGCATGTTAACTCATGTTTCTTGAATTATTTAGCGCAAATCAGAAATGAACCTGTAAAATGGTCAATTTTTAATGGATTTTGATGGGTATTGCGGCAATTTTATTGGTTATGCTTTTTACATCAAATATCCAACTTTTTCATCTCTGTGTCACACAACCTTTATAAGAAACCTTCTCCATTACAAATGATGTTAATATCATATAGGGACCCATTCATTCTCTCAATTTCACATATAATATTTAGCTTTCTCACCCGTTCATGGATGTAACTAGATTAAATCAGAAGGTTAAAAGATGAGGTACAAAACTATCCTTAAGAGAATTCTGCCCCTTGAAAGTTGACATCATGACTTAGCTGATAGCATAACCACTTGGCCAATTTTACGTTCAATAAGAAACCCCAGATAACAATAGCTGTTCACTGGACCATGTAATCTGCAACAATGTTGCCTTTTGTTAGTTGTGTAACAAGCAAGGACTTCAAGGATGGGATAAGTTTGTCACGCTTCAAGGGAGGGGATTTGCTCATGAAGAACCAAATCAATCAAATGGCATAGCTAGAATTTTTTCCAGGGAGTATAAAGGGAGACAGTGGCATTTTCTTCCAAAAGCAGAATGCAAAAATGCACTGAGGTTTCGATGATACATAAATGTTCCGTTTCAAAGAGTGCCATCATGCACCATTATCTTCTCATTCAAATGTTATACTAGCATGTTCAAAATATAATTTTGTCATTCCAGATGACCTTTTGACCTTCATAAAAGCCATACATAGCTAGACATACAAACAACACACAGACAAATGGACAAGCAGCTTTCTTGAAAGATCATATTTAAAAAGTTTTCCGGGCTTTGACCCCTGGAGACCTCAGATGATCTTTCATATCTGCCAAAAACAATGGGGACCATCCTCTGACCATAATGCATCCACATACCCAAATATGAAATCTATCCAAGCTTCCTTCCCTGAGATGTGGTGTTTAAAGAGGTTTTCAGACTTTGACTCCCGGTGACCCCAGATGACCTTTGATCTCTGACAAAAACAATAGGGACCGTCTACTTACTATAACACACCCACATACCAAATATGAAATCTACCCAAGTTTCAGACTTTGACCCCAAATGATCTTTGACCTCCACCAAAAACAATAGGGTTCTTCCTCTAAATATGGCACGTCTATGTACCAAGTTTGAAAGCTGTCAGACATTCCTCACTTGAGAAATCATGCTAATGAGCAAAGTGTCACAAACACACACACATACATACACCTATACACACATACACACACGCATACACACATCATCATGAATTCATAAGTTTCTCTTATCATCCAAACCAAAAATTCCAAATTTTCTCCAATATAAGCCCCTGATTTTTGAACACATGTTTAAAAGAGAAAGTTTTTGTGTGTTCCCTGAAAATCTGACAGTTTAGGTGTTTGCCTCCCCCCAGGTGCATGGGCAGGATTGTCATGGGTGGGGGAGGGTTTGGTGTCATGGGGGTGGGGACATGACATGAGGGAAAAGTCTAAGGATACAGAGAAAAAAACTGCTATTTTAGGTGTTTTCTGCATTGCACAGTTGGGTCATGGGGGTTCTAACCCCCAACCCCCCTCCCCCACGTATGACAATCTTTCAACTTTTTCCTTTTCTGAGCCTGAGGAAAATTGACACACCTCCTAAGTTATGACATTGAACCAAACCCACCCATTCCTACTTCCTTCCTTATCAACTGTCCTTCCTTGAATTCATTACATTCTACACAGCATTACTATTGAAAACACAATACAGTACAAATAAAGTACAGTTTTCCAAGAAGGAAGTTACATCCATTCATGCACTGCTAAAAATATCCTGATCTTTTGGACGTTGACCTTACTACACAGTACAATTACACACTAGCAACAACACCATACTGTTCATTGTGGAGGTGGGAGGGGTGAGTGCTAACAGAACTATAAAGGGGAACCCCACTGGTTAGCGCAGAGGGTACAAGAAAATTTCTGGCTTTACAAACCCTTCAGATGGCTGGAAAAGAATGGGAAAGTATGAAAAATGGTGCAATTATTTTTGGTTTTTATATGGGATGACCAAATTAAAATGTCACATTTAAGATTGGCACTTACAATTGTCACTTATCTTAAAAAAAGTGCCACTGATGTCTAATAGTATATCTCAGGTGTTGAAAGGTACATGTAGTTTTGTCACTAGTTTTATTTCTGTGTATGTTACCATCAGAGGGTTACACAGGGATGGGCATACAGGAGCATTTCAGTTTGGGGGAGGGAGGACAGAGGATCCTCTGCCAGAAAAATACATTTCTGCCCAAAACATTGCAGTATCTTAGGAAAGTCATAAATTATCCAAGTGGAGTCCCACCATCAGTTTTCATGGAGAGTAAAGAAAATCTGGAAAACTCACAACCCCTCACACAACCAGAAATTTCATTGCCTGGAAGACTGTCTAAGCAGAGTGCCACCATCGGTTGGGGTACAGAAAATTATGGAAATCAAAAGCCCACAGACAGCCAAAAAATGGCATTTGCCAGGCTTGCAAGCAGAATTTAAGCAGTTCTTTTTTCTTTCTTTAGGGGAGGGGTGCTTTCTTTTTGCAATGAAATGATTAAATCAATTAAAAAAGTGAAAATGAGCAAAATGACCAGGAAATAGCCTAATAAAGTGAAGGGTTACCCATATTTGATGTGATTAGGTGATGAAGTGAAGGGATATAAGGGGAGGGTTGTCATTGAGTCAGACTGGTCTGTTGATAGTTAAATACTTCCAGTATTTCCTCTCACTACTGTTGGACTGCATTTATTTTTGTTGTTGTTGTTGTTGCTTTTGTTGTTGTTATTGTTGTTTATGTTTTTAATTTTATCACCCTTTTTCGTTTCATTAAGACTTCTACTGAATATTATGCAATTGGTTCGGCATCAATGTCAGTGTTAGGTGATGTCTTACCAGCTCCAACAGTTTCTAACCACATGTTACAATGTGACATCTTGTTTTGTTATACTGGTATATCTATCCTCTGTAATATTTAAAGGGAAAGAGCAGTAAAACATTGAAGGATTTAATCAACCATGGAGGTATGGGATGAAAATAATCAAAATTTATCAGCTACAACAAATAACTTGACCAAATAAAGAACTTCAAGAAAAAAGAAACTAACTGGAAAAAAAGTTAAATCTGAACCTGTTGATTTTTTGTGTTTGGATATCTTAGTCTCATGAAGTGGGAGGTGGAGAGAATAATCCCGTTCACATTGTGAAAAGTTCACATAAAGCATTAGCCCCTTTTAAGTCTCCTACAGTTTTGACAAGAAGATATATTTAAAAGTCATAATGTTGTCCTTGAAAAGAACTAACATTTATATCAAACCTTTATCTAGAGAATACATTGTATTGACCCTCCCATTCAGACTTTATTTATTACAACAAAATAATCATTTGCCCTCAAAGGGTATATTGCGAAACATTACGGACCTTTTCCCTTCATTGCAAAATATTTTAGAAAAGGGCACACAGAAAAATCTTCCTCTTTTTGGAGAACAGAGGAAACAAAGGGCTTTCATATTGACTGTGTGACAATTAACTTGTTTACTATTATAAAGTTACCCTCGGATACACATTGTACTTTTCTGGTATGTCATGAATATTCATATCACTGAATGAGTCTGATTGGTCTGTTGATTGTAAGTTAAATTCTTCCAATACTTCCCCTCACTACTGTTGGGGTGCATTTTGTTGTTGTTGTTGTTGTAAATTGCATCACCCTTTTTTACTAAGACTTCTAATGAATATTGTGAGGAAATGGCTCAGCATCATATGTTAGGTGATGTCTTACCAGCTCCAACAGTTTCTAACCACATGTTACAATGTGACATCTTGTTTTGTTATACCAGTATATCTATCCTCTGTAATATTTAAGGGAAAGAGCAGTAAAACATAGAAGGATTTAATCAACCATGGAGGTATGGGGTGAAAATAATCAAAATTTATCAGCTACAACAAATAACTTAAACAAATAAAGAACTTCAAGAAAAAAGAAACTAACTGGAAAAAAGTTAAATCTGAAACACTTGATATTCTGAATTTGGATATCTTAGTCCAACAAAGTGGGAGAGAATAATCCTGTTCACATTGTGAAAAGTTGACATGAAGCACCAGCGCCCTTTCAGTCCCCTACAGTTTTGACAAGAAGATATATTTGAAAGTCACAATGTTGTCCTGGAAAAGAACTAACATTTATATCAAACCTTTATCTAGAGAATACATTGTACTACAGCCTCCCATGCAATCTATATTAATTACAACAAAATGATCATTTGCCCTCAAATCTAGTCCCACCCTGTCTAGATAGCTCCAATGAAATGACATCTTCAAGCTTTCTATCAAATCTGAATCGGTTTTTGAACCATACACTACAGAGTGATTTGAATGTCCTACCAGGGAGCTGCCATTGACTTTCTTTCCATTCATTACAAAGCCTCAACAAAGAAGAGTGAGACTGACAAAAGTACAATACTGTCTATTGAACATGAGTAGCAAAGCTACTGTTGCTCAACCCTTCTGATGTTACCTGTTCAGTTTTTTTATTCATCTTGAACAAAATCATGGTGTACACTTAAAACATACCCGGACAACTTCAGTTGAGCAGACAGGCATGTAAATTCGAACACTGTTCACCTAGCAGTTGAACTGTGTCAGGGATAAATTTCTGAAGCTAGTCCATCCCCCATGATGTACCTTACGTCAAATACTGTAACCCAAAAATATATATTAAAGAACATGAAAAGTGAATGCATACAGTCCAACTCCCATCTTTATAGGACATTACTGAACTGAGACATAAAATGTTAAAGTTTATTCACTTGTAACAAATTGGTTTATTGGGCAATACTGTAATTTGTGACTCTCTAGTTGTACAACTCACATAAGATGTTTTGTTTCCTTTTAAATGTTTTATGACCTTGAACACTCTTGTTTGCTTCCATAGCATATTGCACAAAGAGGGCCTAATAAATTACATCACTCCATAATAGTAAGAGTGCTATCACACCTTAAAGGTGCAGTAACTTTCAGAAAAACAAAAAAAGACAAAGATAGTAATTTGACTTATAGTTCAACAATGACATCACAAATTATTGTGCTAGCTATGTACCGTTTTAAATTGAGTGGATAAACTCCAACATTTTATATCTCAGCTCAGAAAACTCCTATGAAGATGGGAGTTGAACTGTTAGCACTTATTTTTCATGCTTTTTACCAAATATTTTTGAATTTTTTTTACTTGAAATACTCTTTAAGATAATGCTGCCTTTGCAGGCAGGAATCAGAAACTTCGGTCACAGTACAAATAACCAGTTTGTGTAGGAGAGTGGCATAAGCAATAAGGAAAGAGAAGATACACAAATGTCTTGACTGCCCTCCCTCAATCCCTCTCTCCCAACCCATCATTTCCATCTGTTTTCCTCTCCCTCCCTCCCCAGTTCACTCCACTGTGAAATTTGTACACAAAGAGAGAAGTACTGAAAGAACCTTCAATGCACCATCCATTTAAGGGCTGATAGGAATGCTGATTTGTGTCTATTCAAATTGACACTATCCCAGATTGTAACATCAGGGAGTTGCAACAGATGGAGTTCTGACTTTCAATTCTTCCTTGAATCCAACTAGTTAGATTGACGGTAAACTTCGTAATAAACCTACTGCCCGAGGGTCCGCCCTGAGTATTACGTAATAGTGATATTCTTGCCAGGGAGTAACATTGTGCTGTACGTGGGTCTGTGTGTAGTGGTATATAGTAATGTATAAATCAGTACAGCAGTCAATGGCAGCTTACTTAGTACCATGGTATCTGTATATTATGTGCACCTGACTGTGTAGTTTGTTGACAGTATTTGTGTAGCAACGATATAACTTTTAAGCAGGCATTTGCATTCGTACAACTAAAACTCCATGTGTTATGTTTTGATCCGTGTCTTACAGGAATACCTAAGGAAATATTATTCACTCTAGCCTACGGTAATCCAAAAAATTTTTTAAAGAGACTGATTTCTTCCCAAAGAGCTAGGAAGAAATTTGGAGTCGGACATGATAAAGTCGGGTCATGCAAACCAGGTGCAAACCGATGCGAACTTTCTCAGCTTTATTGACTGTTAACTCATTTTTGTTACCGTTTGGATACATCTAAGAAAGTCTGGGAAAAAAGGAATTTTTAAGAGTGAAAATGTTTGCTAGCTTAAAAGATGTAAGAACAAAGCTCTTTTTTCATCTATACACTGAGAATGAGGTCTTTTGCCCAATATCTAACGAACAAAAATGACCGATTATAACGCCAATAGAGCAACAGATGGCTCCCGATCAAAGTGTAAAATGGCGTATCCCTGGTAACAACTCTGAAAAGCTCGAAAAAAGCTATATTTTGATAGCTACTTTTGAAACTTTGGTCGCCAGTGTTGGCGATCGTGAATACGCCAGTACTGTTCAGTAGTGTGTAAGCTGTCGTTTGAACATGGTCTAGTTATGCGATTTGATGCGCAATGTCACGAAAATCCCTCTTTTTCGAATTGTGAACCTTTATTTGGTATAAACATATCCTCTTTGGTCTGCAATAGAATTTCAATGGAAAATCCGATTAAAATGTAGTTTTTTGCATGAATTAGAGGAAATCGTTAGCAATTACTGCACATGTGTTTATTCTATGCATATGCATGCCCTACCTTTTGCGCATGTGTATTCTGATAGAGACAGATTCAGCACCACAGATATCACTTCTGCTAGTCTAAGTATTACGTAATGGTTAAAACCTTTATTGGCGGCTACTAGTTACACTCCAAAGTGAAGTTTTAGGTCCCAGGGGGGCTGTGTGGTGACTGAGGAATGTAAAGACTTAAGCAGTTGATGGGGGGTTAAGTAGGGTTTGAGTGATGTTAGCAATAAAAAAAGGAAGTCAGAACTCCATCTGTTGCAACTCCCTGGTAACATGTAGCAAAGATCATATATCCACCACTACTCCAGCTGGACCAGGTAAACAAACTTGATGACACCAAACAGCATATTACAGTGACCCCACAGTAAAGAAATGTCCTCACACAGCAAGGAGCGACCTGTCTAATGGCAGTTCCCTGGTAAAAGATACTAAAATTACTGAAGGAAAGTATAAATTAGCTGACTGGAAACTCATGGTGTGTACTTGTACACAATGGATGCAGGCAGTTACAAAAATAGGCCTACAGTGTATACTCACAATGACTCCACTGGGATTGCGTTACATGAACTTTTGCCCTGAGGCAAAAAATGATGAAAATGGCCAAAAATTACTACTTTTCCTTGGTTTATCATGTAGCTAGAAAGGAAATCTGTTGCCCCATGAATATGACACCTGTACTGTACAGCAAATTTTCAAAAAAATCCACTGACAATTACAGTGGCTGAAACCTTTTAAAAAGTGAGACAGACATTTTTTGTGAGACAGACGTTTCTTCCCTCTACAGTATAACATAAGCTCTACCCACACTTTGTGGATTTAGCTAACAAAGTGGGTCAATGATATCAACTAGAGGCTACCATTCATCCATTCATAAACAAAGTCCTCCCTTTCTCCCCTGATATTGTTATGCATGACACTTTCATGAAGAAGTTCAAGTAATTGATAATCAATTCAAGTATGCACTTTATCGTTAAACCACGTACAGTAAGCACTATTTACAAAGTACTTACTGTCTGAATGAAGAAGCACTTGAAAATATGTGGACTTCTCTTTAAGGGAAATATTGTGTTTAAAATGCTGCAACATAGAATTAAAAGTGAAAGCTCTTGTCATTATCAAATCATTCAGTCTCAACAATAATCCCCAACAATCCTTCATCTCTTCAAAATATTATGCATAAGAAGAGTTATGGAAGTTCTTTTGAAATGTTGAAAGTTTGGATGAACAAACTATTTTTGAGCAACAAGCAACTGAATTTCTATCTGAGGTAAACCTATTTCTTGAAAAGAGGGCTACCATACTGCCTTATTTGTAATTATTTTTCACTCTTTGCCAATAAATATAAGTTTTAAAAGGATGAAATTTCCATGTAAAATAAATGCAAGATTTCCCTTTAAAATACTATGACAGGAGATTAACATAACTTTGTTGGTTTAAGGTAAGGTGCAATATGTTTAAAAGAACTCACTTTCACACTTACAGGGACTCATTGAGTTGATATTGATAACTAAATGAGAGTGTTAAAGGGTCACTACCACATGACAATGTTTACAATTAGCATTATTAGTCAAGTTTTACACCCAATAATTATGGAAAAAGTTAAAATTTGGAATTTTGTGGTGTCCTGACTTGTTAATATTTTTTGCATAGGCTAGCTAATTTGAAAAAAGTGTCTGGTCACAAACTTTTGAAAACTGAATTGAACCATTAAGTACTCACTCATGCAACAGTTATATGTATTTAGGATATGGGGTTTGTCTAAGTTGGACCATTTGTCACTGGTATGTGAAGAAAACTTAACAGGTTTGGTAAAATTTGTTGACTTTCATGAACCAACTCAATGAGCCACTTTAAACACCTTACAAACACTAGATGGTTGACAACCGCAAAGCTTCACAATGAACCCCTATGAAAAGGGCATTGTAGAAGGTATGACCACCTGTCACATGTGCATGTTTTAAATGCCAAAAAGGACAATGTGCCATTTGTGAGAACATGTCGATAAGCAGCATTGTAAAACTAACCTAAAACAGCAATTAATTGGCAGGCTTTGGCATTTTTCCATTTACCTGTCAATTTTTCTACAAATAATCATATTTTTTCAAAAATTCGATGAAATGCAGACTTCATGCATTACAATTTTTAATTGCAGCATAAATACATGAATAAATTCAGACAATCAAGAATCAACATCATGTTGACCATTTTTGAGCACCAGGTGTTCTGATGTCAGTGCATATTCATTTGACATTTATCAACTGTGTAATCCCGAATTTGGCAGATTAACTCTATTAAAGAGTCTGGTAACACTACAATGTTTCAATTATCTTACAAAGAAAAGCAGCAGGCAAAGCAAAGTAGAAGTATATACTTCATGTAATGGACAACAATCCAGTTCACTCTGGGCTGTTCATGATAAGTGTTCTGTTTTCTTACTCAAAATTTTATCTTTCTTCTTTCTTACTCTAGAAGTCGCTAACTTTGGTAAACATATTACTGTTTGTCTAGCATCCTGTTTGTAACTCTACATTACACCTTGAATCTTGTTTTTATATGCATCTTTGTAAATGTGTTTATAAATGAAATATTCTGAACTGAACTGAAGTGAACTGAACTAAACTGTTCAGCCTTTTCATTTCTCTTCAGTGGTCTATTCATCTCAGTTTGAGGAAGCCTCATCAAGTCTTTGTTAGAGCAGTTGCAGAGAAAAGAACCCATTACTCTAACTCAGTGGAAGCAGTCCTAGGTGTGACATCCAGGTTATTCAATTACCATCATTTGATAATAAACAACATGGTTATTTTAAATATGGGCAGTAGAAAACTTGACCATTCATACTATACATTGAGCAGCATTCCGTAGCTCTTTAAATCCCAAAGCACCCCTCACATAGCAGTCCAATAACATTCCCCAAATGAGAATTGGTTAAAAGTGTACCTCAAGTCAAAATATTCCAAAATATATATTAAAGACCATGAAAAACAAATTCTAACAGTCCAACTCCCATCTTCATAGGACATTCCTGAGCTGAGATATAAAATGTTAGAAGTTTATTTACTTAAAACAAATTGGTCCACTGCGCAATAATTTGTGAGTTTCTTGTTGTACAATTCACATTTCCTGCTTTGTGTCCCTCTAAAATTAAAAATGTTTTTTATGACCTTGAACATTTCCTGTTTGTCAATTTTTTTCTAAAAGAAATATAATTATTCTTTTTTATGGCTACCATGTATCAATATCAGCCTCCTTTTCCTTTGCAAATGAACACCCCATTGACAAAACTCCATGTGACATACGCTGAATTACTATTGGGCACCTTTTTTACCACTTATCTTTATCCTTTCATCTTGAAAAAAACCAATTCTTGAATTGTTCCCTTATTCTCTCCCAATCAATGTAATTTTCATGCTGAATACAGAGCCCTTTTTTCAATGGCCAAGACAATCAAAGACTGGAGGGCAACCTCAAAACTCTGCTGCAATTTTCACAAGCCTGCTTTTCAACATTTATTGTCATTCGAAGGGTCTCTGCAATTTCTCCTTTTTTCAGTTGGATGTTAGACATCCTTAAAAGAGGCCTAGTAATTTGTAAAAACTTCATTGTAACAAAGATAAAGTATTCTTTTGTAAGAGCCAAAAACCAGTCTGATTGGTCAATCTTTCCTTGTTGGACAGGGCATGTAAAAGAGAGACAAGTTTCAACATAACCCATGCTTTGCATCCAACTACAAAATGTGTACACTTTACATACAGTAGATATCTTTACCTACTGTACTACACATGTGTACCTATTAGAGCTATTACATACTGGCCCTGTGCTTTCACACATAGACTGATTTGGGTCATACTTCTAAAAATTAGGAAGTGTTCTTCACTGTGCTTCTATTAGTACCATAAAAGACTACTATCACCATAGACACAAAAATATTTATCACATCCATTACCCTGGAAAAAATAAATATTTCCTTTTTTCTGTTAAAAGACAACCTGTCTTTTCCAAGAATATCTGAAAAATTTGAATAATTTTCACATGGGTCAAGGTGAATAGGCTATTTATAGAATGTATGACAAAAACATGCTGTAAACAGAATATGAATACTGTTAGCATATTACATGACTCATTATTTGCACTCTTAACACCTTTATAACTATATTTGCATTTCTTTCTTGATTGTGCCTGCTGTTTCCCTGTTTGTCTGTCTATAATTGTAACCATTTCATGGAACAATATAGCAGTACCACTGGTACTTGGAGACATGCTGCTTACTTCATACTTAAACTTTTGCTGAACACTTCACAATTAATTGTATGTCTGACTCCATCCCATTCTTGACTGACTATCCTGAGGTGTGGAGTTTCCCTCCTTGCCAAGTCATACCAAAGGCCCAATTCTCTCATTGCAAACGGTGTCAATTCTCCAAACCTTGCTACTTAAGCCCCTCCCACAATTGTCTGATATTCATCCTTCTCCAGACACAATCTCAGTTTATTGCTTCAGGGTGAGTATAAAAAAGCTCAATGTGTATTTCTAAACACTCTCAGTACCATTTATGCTGTGTAATATAAGCTTTGGTATTCTGCAATGTTTGAATTGGCTGTCAGTCAAAGAGCTGAGCCAATAGAGAATTTCTGTAACCTCCTACAAGAATTTTAGTTTGGGGTGAGAGGACTAGCCCTTTTAAAATGGAAACTACTGCCATTGTGCTTGATGCTCAATAAGCAATGGGGAAGGAAAAACAAGCCAGTGAGCCACGACTGGAAAAATGCTGAGGCTGGCCTGACTTAAACAGATGGTTAGCAACTGAGCCTTCATACCTATTCTAACAAACAAACTCATCTAAAAAAAAAAAGTGTCAAGTCCATCCCATGAAAAATGGGTAAAATAGTTTAATAAATACCAGTCTCCTTTACCATTTGGAGTTTGACAAATAAGTTTCAAACTTCTCAGTGTTTACAACTAAAAGAAGAAAGAAATGATGTTGTTAATATAGGACCAGGATTTTTACTTTTTGGCAACAGGATTCATCTAAACATCACTCACCATGTGGTGCTGAAGGAGAAATAGCATTAAAACCTCTCTCTAATAGGCAATGCATTACAGTACCCCTGCCACAAAAACAAAAAAAAGAATGTAAATCATAGCCATTGTTGATGTTTCCACATCCCCTTAATATCATCCATCATCCACAGGACATTCCCATTATGCTCTCAATCCAATATTTATCAGTTTTGTGTCACAACTGTACACTAGCTAGACGAATACTTCCCATTTTCTTTCATTTTGTCACAACACTGCTACTAACAACCAAGAAGTCAATACAAGCGAAACATTGCCTCATGAAGTAGGTCAGCCCACATCAAGACTATGCCATATTATTTAAGAAATGAAGTCCTTCATTCGTTCTGACCATATAGATATTAAGCAAGTACTTGATAATAAGTTCAAGTATGTACTTCAGTTTAATCACCTTTATATAGAGCACTAGTAACAGATGGAACTGTTGTCAAAATCAATGCCACAAACTCCTTTTTAGTACAGCTCAACTTTAGAGCTTTAAGGTAGTGGGTAATAACTGAAGAACACTTTAAGACTTCTTTACAGCACTCAAACAAATGATAAACAGTTGACTACCAATTCACATGAAACTTACACTAGGGGGCATGGAAGAAAATATGACCTTTGAATTTCAATAATGAATGCAAAAAACAAGCCTTTCTTGGCAGAATAAACAGCAAATTTTCTAATTGGCATTTAACTTGTGGCAAGGTGGTTCTGTACTAATTTTATAGAACAAGGGAGGATTGAATTAGGATGACTACTTGAAAAGAATGAATAAATAATACATCATACCATGATATGACCCTTACAGAATCAAGTCAAGTTCACACCTTTGACACATGACAGAAATGCCAATCAGGCTTGCGTATACAAGCCACATGGCCACGTCAAACCACAGTTTACATTTTATTTGTGGTTTCAGCTAGGAAAATGCAAGCAGCAGGAAATGAGAATAACTGCAAGACTGCAATATTTCCATACAACTGGTAAGGGACAATTTCTTGTCATTTACAGTCTACATTTTGTCCATTGTAAAAAAAATTGTTGAAAATGAAACACCTTCATGAACCCTTAAACAAGATTTTACAACAATTTCTACTCCCAAGTTCTCACTTTCAAATAGGACAAATGTCATTTTTTTAGGTCTGATTGCCAATTGACAATCAAACTTTAACAGTTGCAGAAAAACATATTTATGTCAGTCTTGTTGACTCCTTGATAAACCAAGGTACACATGTTACAATTGGTTTTTAAGTGTGTTTCCACTTAAAAAGGGGAGTTTGAAAACAAATTGAACCCACATTTCCCTAAAAGAAATCAAAACAGAATTATGAATCATTTCCCGAGTGGCTTGACCCACTGCATGGTCAAGTGGTTAGAGCATCTGACTTGTATCCGGTTGGTGTGTGGCCATAGTTCTGGAATTCTACTCCTAGGTCAGGTCGTACCCAAAACTTTAAAAATGGAAACTACTGCCATTGTGCTTGGTGATCAGCATAAGCAATGAAGTAGGGAAAGCAAGCCAGTGAGACATAACTGGAAAAGGGTCGTGGTAGGCCAGACTTAAAGCAATTGGTTAAAAATTGAGCCATTAAACCTCATCTTACTGACTCCCCCAAAAATGGCTAATATGTACGCCTTTTTTCGGTAACTAAGCTTTTTCTCCGCTTTGGAACATTATCAATCTCCCTTGAAACTTGTTGGATACCTATTACATCATTCAATGCTCGATAAAGGTTAGATACATTTCAAAGGAGGTTGAAGTATTTCTCTCATCAAAAGTTACTATTCCTCAAGGTTTCAAACATACAGGATATATCTAGTTACGTAAAATACATTGTACAACAAATAGAAGAAAATACTTTAAGCTTCTTTTAATTCCAGACCATACTTTTTTTTGTAGAAAGCACAGGTGTGAACGCTAAAAATAATTTCGACTGACAATGTCAACGTTAAGGAAGTCAATGAACCATTGTATACGCCAACACAAAAACACATGATCCTACACTAGTTTTGCAAATGTTACGTCTGCTTTACTGAATAGGTATTGCATTTCAAGAAACCAAAATATTTCAGAGGGTTAAAAAATATCAGGTATACTAATTCCAGCAGGGGCATAGCTATAGGATGGGTAAGGGGGTGAGCGACCCTCTCCTCGGCTATCAAAAATGAAGAATTTTGTAATTTGCTTTGTGCCATCAGTCAACTACAGTGTGGTTTTCCTAACTCTTCTTTCATGAATTGTGAATTCTTTCCAATACAGCTCCATATTTGTCATTATTTGTTTCAGAAAAAGAAAATTTTTGGCTTGCTTTGCAATTGCAATTACAATTTACAATTGCAGCAGTGCTTGCTCATAAATCAGTTTGGTAAATTTCGGAGCTCTGGAAAGGACAAAATCATGCCATATGTGACACCAGCTGCGATCATTAGGTGACACCGGCAATTACAGAGCAATTTTCATGAATTTTCTTTCATTAAATTCCAAATTTTGTTTAATATGACCTCTTGATTTTGAAATATTTTGTATTGAAAACAACGAAGTTTTCAGACACTTTTAAAATGTTGTTAGAGAGTCTCAATTCATAGAATTCAAATGTTAATATTTAGCAACAACTATCTGCAGTTGCCATGTAATCTCTGATTTGCCAATAGAAAGCATAGATTCTCCAGTAATCTGCCAAATTTTCTTACAGGGAAAAAAAATCCAAACTTTTCAGCAAAACAAGCTCCCTATTTTCAAATACTTGTATGAAAAGGGCAAAAATTTTGGCGCATGAAGATTTCTTCAATAACAGTGGGGCTTACCCCCCCCCTCCAGAAAAAGTCTAGCTATGCCATTAAAAGGGCAAGAGCAGTCATACCAAATTGAAGTAGTTGTAGTAGACTGTCCAGTTTCATGATTGGCTGTTGAAAGTCATGTGACAATGTGTTTTCTCTTCAAATGTAAAATTTACTAGAAATAACAGCTTGGTTTACCTTGAATATGCAATAGTAGTGTCATAAAAGCTAATGAAAGATACTTTGAAGAGAAATAAGATCAATATTGTGTTATTAAGCTATTTCTTCAAAATAAGTTTGGGAGGACTGCTCTTTACCTTTAAGTCCAGTTCTCTTATGATACTCCCGATTGTAATTATAGTGCCCCCAATGGCAAAAATAACCTCGCAAAAGGTAAGGCACAACTTAAAAGCTGAAATCGCAACTTGTGCTTGCAGTCCTCATACTGATATTAAAGATTATAAGTATTTCTGCATATCATATCAGAAAATGTCCAATAAATTTTCAGTAGTTTCAAAAACATTCAAGAAAAGCTAAATCTCTTTGAGAAAGACAACTGTACACAAGTTCCACACAATTTCTAAACTTGGGCATTACTTGATCTAAAATAAGCATATCAGAAACTTCACAGACATATGTTTTACTGCACTGCACCCAGGAAGTATTGGCCAGTTACATGAACAGAAAAGCTTGGGTAGGTTATCTATTTAATAGTCACCACTTCTGGTTAGGAAGTCATGTCTTGGCTCTACGTTCCTTGGAGTAACGAGTCCTCTAGAATTTTTAAAACTATAAAAGCCATTCATAAAGATTGCTTTTTGTCTCTTTAAAGATGACCTACTGTCTCTTGAAAATGTAATAAAATCTATGCCAGATTTTAGATGACATCACAGATTTAAAACCCATGCCAAAACTTTGATTGGCAAACTGATTAGATGCACTATTGATAATGGAATGCAACAAAATCTATGCCAGATTTTAGATGACATCACAGATTTAATACCCATGCCAAACCTTTGATTGGCAAACTGATTAGATAAACTATTGATAATGTCATATCAGTGGCAGTGTATCAAAAACATTCCCATTATTGACAGTTTACAATCAAATTTAAAACAAGGGTATTTTGTGACATCATCCAGAATTCAGCATAGCATTTTCATGAGACAACAGATCATCTTTAACACTACTGACTAGCTTTGGAGTTGGGACCATTCAAGCTGTCATTTCTTGACTCCAAAAAAACTAGCACACATCTTGACATCATTTACCTGGCAACTATTTACTTTGTCCCAACATGTTGTAGTGTACACATACATGTGTAAACTAGTTTGCGACATTGCAATAATTGCTTTATACATATAAAATGCTTTCTTTAATTGTGGCTCAGACACTAAAACCCTTATCATGCTGTAGCAAATTTACAAAACCAGATTTCACGGTTCTATAACAATATAAACACATGTTGTTATCAAAGAGTGATTGGCAGGGGAGTTTACAATAAGGGCACTCAATACAATAGCTACATTGAACAAACACTGTGGAAGTTGACTATGTACAAATGAGTGTTGGAATGCCTTAAAAAAACATCTTGAAACTTTCATCATGAAGTTGATCTTGACTGATGTCAGATATTTTCAAAGATAGCCTTAAAGATGCTAAACCTGACCTCAAGCACAAAAAGTTTCTCTTCAAATAAACTTCTAGACACACCCTGCTATAAAAGGGGACATTGTCAGGAAGTCAGCTAAGACAGAGACATAGAATATGAAACACAATTTGCTCAAAGACATATTAACTGCCACATAATGAACGGGTTTGAACTTTCTTGGTAGTACAATGACTATACAAGTTTTCAGACCTACCAGAGGGAACCTATCATTCTTGGAAGTTATACTGAAGGTCACCCAAAATAAGGTCATCAACTGTATGTTCAGAACTCTAGTGCTATTCCAAAACATAGTTGGATACACAGAATTGCTGCTAACTTACATTTTGAATACACACACATAGCATTGCAAAGGGTTGTCCTATTAACTTGTCTGAGCAGTTTTTTTTTTGCGGTGAAACCAATGGATCACCTCAGCTCACTGTCTAAGGTAGCTCGTTATCCATAGTAGGAAAGTCACATGGCTGAACCCCTTGCACAGTAAGTATAATAATAACTGAAATTGTACATGTATTAACCCTTCCGTCATGAAATTAAAGTAAAATAATTTCTGTCCCACTACAGAGTTATTTTTTGCAAAAATATCTTTTTCAATTTGCCTTGATATCCCAATCAAGACCCTTCAACTCTTTGTAAGGACATAGCTCCCATTGTAATGCTGAAACATGGACATATTGTAACAGTGAAATGGGAAAGAAAATACACCCATAACAGTGGTCTGACATAAGAGATTGTACAAGTGCAGGACATTATGAAGATGGATATATCTGCCCGTACACAATAGCATAAAAAGGGCCAGACTGTTCACAGAGAGTAAAATTAGCGTGTATGGTTGATTGGCTGGGCATTGTGTTAAGTAGTTTGGTACATAAATAATTCAAGATGGCATATCCACCAAACAAAGTAGTACAAAGTTACAAAATGGCTGACATGACCATCATATGCAGCAGGATTAAAGAACAGTCATGCAACAAAGTCATTCAAAGTCAGCTAATGAAATAGATCTTATTGTACCAGTGTTAAAAGTATAGCCAGGACAAACTTTAAGAAATTCAAGCTGATTGGGATGGAGGTTAGAGGGGAAAGAAGGAGATAAAGCCCCTTGATGCAGTATGGCAACAGATTAAACATCAAATAGTCCTACCTTGTGTTGTCTTCATCACTGATGAATAAGATTCCAAAAAATCCCTGTGATCACTTTGAGAATTAAGCCTAAGCCTCATAGATCTGAAAAATGAATGAACAATAGCCATAATCCAGAATAACTCTGTCAAAATTGGTTCAAAATCATCAAATTAACTATGAGCATCTAATCACCTCACACCATGCAGTTTCACTTGTACATGGCAATCTCTTGAGAACTATAACACCCAGTCAGCAACATCTCTAAAGCTATCTTCCCTCATTTTTATTTGTGTTTAATGTGTGTTGTATAACATAAGTGCTACCTTCTGCTTTGAAAAAGTAATTTACATCTCAATATGCACATACAACTGGCCAATCAAAGTGTCTAACAAAAAGACTTCTGGTGTTCAAATTTGTATTAAATATATGAGTATGCCATCAGTTATTGGTATCCAAGAATGGTATAAGCCAGTATTCCAGTTTTTGTCTTTTATCAGTCTCAGTAAAACTAGAAAGCCAACAGGCTTAGTGATTCCTTGCCATATGATATATCATAGCAAACATGGATGCAAACATAACATGCATGAGATACCATACAATTATCCTACTTGAGATATCATACTAGTAAGGTCAAAACTTTTTGACCTCATGTGACCCCAAATGACCTTTCGACCCCATTTAAAACAATACTAATCACCTACCAAACATGTCCATCAACATGAGCAATTCAAAAGCTAAGTACAGTATGAGCATGGAAGTACTACCCCCATGGTATGAGATCCCTCACAGTTATCCCCTAAAAATATTACGTCTACAAGGTTTGACCTTTTGCCATCCCAAACCTTTGATCTCCACAAACAAGAGGAATTTCTCACACAGTTTCAATATGCCAGAAAACCATGTTTTGTCTCATTACTTGATAAAGCGGGATTTTTAAACCATTTTAATCAAAAGTTTGGATAATGGGGACAGCTCACCATTCTGAAGTCTCTATGTTCCCATGCCTTTATGTTTCATAAAGTCTGCATTGAGGTTAGTGTTAAAACAAGCCCTCATCCAAACACTCTCCTACATGCATTGGATCAAAGAGACATCTGAACAGAGGTGTGTAACCTTGGCTATAAGTGGCAGCAATTTTTGATTTATGGGAGAAATGCCCCACCCATTGTCTATGGTATCCTTGCAAATTAACAAACAAAAGCTGATGTCCCTATTAATCCATAATTTAAAAGACTTTTAATTTGCCTTTTGACTATTTATACTGTAGGTACAGCATAACACACAATACAAGCATTCCTTGTTTGATACACAGTTTACAACGTTATGCTTGCTTTTATTACCTGAACTACTTTTAAACGACAGCAGCAATGCAAAAAAAAAATCTTAACACTTTTGAAAAGTGTCATTAAGGGTAATCTTGAAGCAATGGTTCTATGCACTGAGCTATTAAGCTTAATGATACACTTCTTTTATTTTTTTTCTATGGGGGAGGGGGGGGGGAATTGTGAAATGGATAAAAATTAAGTGTGAGACAAAACTTCCCACTCAGTGATATTTGACAAAACCATAATCCTTCATACAGGGTTTACTTTTTGGTGTGGTTATCCAAATATTTGCAGAGATGAGGCAAGTAGTATGCTGATACATTTTATGCTATCAAAAATTTAAAACAAAAATTCTAGACTAAAACTAAGTGATAAATAATCACTGTAGAGCATATTGAAAATGTGAAGCAGAAACACCATACCAATAGACACCAATGTTTAAAGTTGTGTTCAACAAAAATCCTAATACAAACACACTATTTGTTCAATTCCACCAGCTTCTATGTAAAGTATACTATTTCTGAAGGGTGTCAAGCTACAGTATTTCTAAGATGACTTTCAGTTTAGAAACTTCATCAAGTGTACATGAACTTTTCCATCTCAAAACAATGGCTAGGCAAACAACTTCTATTTGTGGTCAGATGAGACAAGATAGTGTAGACAGTTATTTTATGCTTGATTTAGCAAAGGTGTGACTTTCATGGAGGTCTGACATTTTGACCACAAAAGGACTGAATGCCTGCAGGAAATGGTAGGAAATAGGAGTATATACAAAGAATGGGCTTTAATGCTTGTTATGTTCTGAGATAAAAATAAGCCTTTTTCTGAGGGTTTATAAGAGTCAAACACCACTTATATAGTAAAAAGCTTAAGTCAATTGAGCTGTATGCTTGTATGAGGTAATCCTTCAGGACACTGTGGGGATAACTGGCAGTCAACTGTGAAAAATTATGCCAGATAACAGTGATCAAATGGCAAAGAGTGGGTCAGTCACAATTTGATTCACTCTATTAGGCAATGATAGTTTATGTGCGCTCAAGGGTATTTGATACCAAATAATCACTATAAATTCAGTTAACTGTAGTGTATCTAATTAATCAATTCCCATTTCCAATTCATGCATGCTTGCATGCACATGTCCTCATGAGGAGAGTAGGCACAAGTTTGCCAAATATTAGCAATTTTTGCCACTAAATTTAATGTTTTCTTCAGGTTTTCTTTAAGGTTATTGAAAAAGCAATGTTAGTATGTCATAAAAGAGATTCTTGTGCATTACACGGAGTACTCTCTGTTCAAAGTTTACACTTATGAAGTTCCACATCAGTCATCTACTTAGTATGCATAAAAGCATCTTCTAACATTTTCAGACTATGACCCCAAATGACCCTCATACAGACTGTTTAAACTCACATGTTCCACACTCTGCTAGGGACTTTCATTTAACAGTGGAAAATCATTTTCATGAAAATCTATTTACTTGTGGCTGCAAAATCAGCATACCCATGAGCACTGAAGCATGAATGTCAGCCTGATGAACATATGTTGCCTTTTAAGATTTTTATATTTTGCTCTTCCCACTTGTTCATGTATTAATACATGGAAATTAATGTAATAACAGGGCACAATTTCATGTCAGAACCAACATACTGTACAGTAACTACCATGTAATGTGCCTTTTTGTGCACTTTAGATCTTCTTCCTATGAGTTTGCTTCAGTACTTTACAAATAAATTTTCAAAATTACCTCACTAAAGAATTTACACAGTGAAGTTAATAAACTGTTCCAAAAAAATTATATACCTGTGCCTATTACATTACCCATGCCAAATTATTCTTACCCTTTCACCCTATCCGCTCATGGATATTAACTTCAACAGTTATGCACTCTTTTGAGATGTAGTGTTTGCAAGGTGTAGATTTTTTGAACTCTGATGACCCCAAATGACCTTTGACAACCACTAACAACAACAGGGGTCATCTACTAAAGTTACCCTTCTTGAGATATCGTGTTTACAAGCAGGCGTCACACACACACATACACACACACACAAACATACACACACACGACATCACCATCGCATAGATTCCTTGCCTGCCTTTGGCAAGGAATCAATTAACCTTAAATTTTAACTATAACTGATGTTTATTGCCCTATATTTTATAAAATAATATGCTAATTTGAGTATTTGTTAAATCAAAATTCCAAAATTTTACTTCATTAAAACAAAAAAGCATCATTCTTGTGCCAGATAGTCCATGATAAGAATACTGAATGCTTATTTCTCAACAGAAATAGAGTTATCAAATCCAGATCACCTAATATTAAGAATGGTAATATCTGTATAAAAGAGAGGTCTAGTTGTGAGAGCCCAATTTTTTTCTTATCATATCTATACAGGGTTCCTGCAATTCTTTGAGAATCAATTGGCATGACTTTTTCATGACTTTCTCAGAAAATAAAGACTTCTTCAATAAAATTACATAAAATTTGAGGTGAGCAGAACAATAAATTTTGAAATTATGAGTGAGCATACATTTTGATATTATATTATAAATGATTTCCAATGACAATGGAAAAATGTCACATGAAAATTTCATGACCCTTCCAGGACCTTAGACAATTTCTTTGTATCTCAAGACTATTCCACACATGGAAACAGTTTTCTCAGTTGACATGGCTTTTCCAATTTTTCCATGACCACAGGGACCTCTCTACATCTTTACCACTCCCGCCTGTTTAAAATTTTTGGGGAGACCTAGAAAACCTAGAAAGAATGGGATGGGTTTAATCCCTTCTAGCCCCCTCTCCCCAAACATATTCAGTGAGTGATATCATTAGCTTCCTACAAAAATGGTACAGCACTAGTCATAGTAAGTGCTGCCCTGGTCCCCATCCCTTGGACCCTTGAAATTTTGCATACTAGAATGTTGTCTTTTGATATACTTGAAGTTGTCTACCATTCACAATTTTACCAATACGTACAGAGCATTTTGAGGATAAGTAACAATTTTACCTATTAAATAACTGTTACTTTACAGTATTTTTACATAAAATTATCAAGTACAGAAAGTAATAACAAAGTAATCTAAGAATTGTTTAATGATGCATGCCACCGGTTTTGACAGAGATCTACAATCTTGGACAAAAACTGTTGGGACATTTTGTCATAAATATTCATTAATCTCACTTTGTAGGCCAGCATGAACCCCCTCCGAATGTTTCATGAAAAAGAGTGGTTCTGTGTCATGAACAGCAGAACAGTGGTCACCATTGGAAGGAGGAGCAGGGTGTCCCAACAAGTTTTGGCTGTCTGAGTTTCAAGAGAGACATTTTTAAGAACAAATTCAATAGAAAGATTAGAATCTTTATGGAAGGTAACTGTATGTTTGAGGGTTTTAGCCTAATGAATGCAGAATTTAAAGTTGTTTTTTTAACATGTTAAGTAGGATGATAGCTTTTCTCACATTGTGAGCAGAAAAAAGGCAGTATTTAGACATACATATCAACAAAATCAACATCGCAATAGGTGGAATAACCACTTTCCTGGTTAGATGACAGGCCTTGAGTTTTAAATTTTCCAGGTGTACTACAAATTGCACTTCTCAGGAAATTAAGGAGTGTGGTAGGCGTGCTGTTTTGTTAAACTCAAGTTAACTTTCATGATCTCCCATATTTATTTAGGTGTGCAAAAAATCGAACACTCTTCACAGTGATTTGAGGACAGTGATGGTGTGCGATCGCACTCACACCCCTCAAAATTCAAGGCATGAAATGAGTCATTCTCATACTTCAAATTGATGGTAAGATGACAAAAAATGAACTGAAAGAGCATCACCATCTACCATGCGAAGCAACTTCTTTTTATTTTCTTTCCAAATTTCTTTCAAAGAAAATATTACACTGTTTGGTTTTGTAAGCTTACAATGCTGGCCTTGTTTGTCAAGGTGGCATGTAGGCAGGATACAACAATGTCTCTTTATACAACAGCATTCTCCAAATTAAAATAAGCCAAACAGCTAGGACAATGAGCAATATCTCTTTGCTGATCAGAAGGAATATGATAGAAGAAATGAAGCAATCCAGTCCAGATATACAGCAACAATCACCTGAGCCAAGGCTGAGGCCCCTCCCCACATTTGTGACAAGAAGCCTTTCTACCTATCTGTCAATAGTCAACAACTTTTCATAAACATACGGCTTTATAAAAGTTTGTATGTATGTATGTTGGAACCCAAGGTCTCAACATACAAAGCCTGTAAAGAAACATTTCCAGCAATCTGGGCAGCATTTCTGCCAAAATTTTCTAGCACAAATATGTGGTTGCGCTATGCTTAAATATCAGTCCCTATAGGGAAGGGTTTCCAAATAATTCAGGTCCAGGACCCCAACAAACTAAATCCAGACCTAAAAATGCTTCCATCTAACAGCCATCATATTGTTTACCTGCCATAACTTAACCATTAGCAAAGTGACACATTCTACTGTGAGCTGTGCACGTATCTAACTTCGCAAAATTCTCAGACAATCTTGGATAAAACTGTCGGGACACTCTGTCATATCATTCAAAACCTCAGTGAGATTATGATAACCCTTCTCCACCTCCCAATGTTACATCAAAAAGAGTGGCTCTGTGAGGGGTGTCCAAATGAGTTTTGTCCAAGACTGTAGGTCATTACTTTGATTTAAAGTCAACTTTTACTGCCTTCTTTATTTATAACCTGTCAGAATTATGACTCACTTTTCAAAGTCAACTGTTACGTCTCCAAGGTTTTGCACTGCTGTCTGAAGTAAAAATTTCACTACAGGAACACGTCCAAACAAACATGATGACATTAAGGGTGTATTTCCAACGGGATCACGAAGATTATGGTCAAACTTTGGCTGTAAATGAATGAAAATTTGAAACAAACTGAATTGAACACTCATCATAAGATTTGTAAATGTTCTAAGTCTTAAGAAAAGAATTTCATTTTAAACTTTTCTAAGCTGTAGCAGCAAGTATTAGAGATGTTCAAGTATGGAGACAAGACTTTTTATTAAAGTAATATGTTTTACATTCAAAACCTCAGGAAGTTTTAAGGGAAATATAAAGTTGATATCCACAATCTTAATGGGGTTTCAAAGGGTACTGTTACATGGCAATGCATATAATTAGCATAATAATTCAAGTTTCAAATCCAATAGTTATGCAAATAGTTAAACTTTTGAACTTTTTTGTAACTTACTTGTAAAAGTTGTGTGCATAATTCAGAAGTGTGTCTGGTCACAAAATTTTGAAAACCTTACTGAATCATTAATTTCACAGTCAGGGAATGGTTATCTTTTAGAAGGATGTGTGGATTTTCTAGGTTTGTAAATTTGTCACTTATAGAATGTGAAGAAAACTTTACAAATTTGGAAAAAAATTATTTACTGAGTTACACATTTCCCTTGTTCTTTCTGATATTCCTCTCCAAGGGGGGCAAAATTGCATACACTCTTTTAATATTTACTGCTATAAACAGGAAATGCATCATTCAAAATTGAATAAGTGTGAAAGATAAAAAATCATGCTCCTTTTCATGTACATCCTGTTTCTACATCATGTTCTGCCTGACGATACACAACATTAAGGTGACCTGTCTGGAAATTATGAGGGGTCCTCAAATTTCACAAATAAAAAGTTGTTCATTTATGCCAGAGAGTGTTATTCATATTTGACAATATGCCTCCTTTAAATCTACAAAACTGATTAAAATGTAATGTGAATTTGTTTAAGCCAAACTTTTTCAATAAAACCATGAAGAATAATGCAGTTATGCAAACATTAACTGGTTTAATCAATATTTTGCATGCTCAATACTCAATAATATCATGTTTTTTCACATGTAAATTTCAGATTTAAACTTATGTTGACTTTTACATGTTTAATGTGTTAGGAATTAGAGGTGAGATGTACAACCAATGTATATACCACTCTCTGGCACTTATAACCACAATGTTTTGATTGAGCTGTAGCATGTTTTGGAGAAGGGCATTTCAAATTTAAAATTGTATGGATTTGCATATGTTTTATGTGTGAGAAATATTTCATTCGTTTTGACTTCACATGATTTCTTCACATCTCTAAGACATATATCAGAGTTGCAATGTGAAACTAATGACTTATTTTTATTTGATTAGAAATGCATAAGATACATCATGACACATGCCTTTTCTAATGTTGAAGCACTTGTCACTTCTTACTTCACAAGTCAACCTCTACAGAAGTAGAGGGTCAAAACTAGCTTCAATTCGTTCAAAAATCATTTAAAAATGACAAAATAATCATTGATGATAAGTGTACCTGCCAATGTTTCTGAAGATATTTAAACCTCTTCTTGTCTTTAATACTCAACATAATACTGTCCGTTCTATTCTTCCTGTGGTTTTCTATAACTGCCTGGATGCCCTCATACTGTTCACACTGGTAAAGCATGCCATTATTGCTTAGCACAGCAGAGCTTGCTCCATGATTTAACAGGAGTTTTACAATCTCTGTGAAACCTGCAATAGAATGTTTAAAATATGACTCCCTAGTTGGGTGAATTTCAATATGTGTGAAAAAACTACAATTTTTGTTGTAGATTCAAAAACAAAATAATGGTGCAATGAATTGAAATCTGGATGAATTTTCCAGCACCATTGTGACAACATTCTTTGACCTAAACAAAATACAAAAGTGACTTAAACTTAGTAGGGCAGGATTTGGTCTTAAGGGTCATACATCTCCTTCCACTTCCTTTTGGCAAAGCAATAGTTGTTGTAAACACAATTTAAACATCTTCAAGTCCAAGAAAATGGTATCAGAAGAAATCAAAACAAAATACATGCAATCTGGTTCAACCAAATGTTAATAACTATAAGAACTTTGCATCTGGCTAATCAGATTTGAAACAGATTTCCCCATTTCCATAATGTTCAGGCTGCCTGACTCCTTTATGCTACCACTAATTCCTGCAGCTAGAACTCCCTTCTTTTGTTTTTTTTTTTTGGGGGGGGGGGGGGGGGGGGCAAATTCTATCCTGCCCTGCAGTCGGACAAACCAAGTAATTCCATACTAAGAAATGTACAAATTAATGAAGAGGATGAGATCGAACAATGCCGAGTGGGTCATGAAACAATTTTCTTAATAGATGATTCCAGCTTGCTGTACAATATCTTAATGTTGTGTCCCTCTCAAAATTGCTTAGCTATTCTCTCACAACATGTTTATATCATAGGGAAAATATATGCAGTCAACTGTTTAGTAAATTATTTGTGGTCAACCAGGTGATGCTTACACCGCACCAAAAATGGGCTGTTTTCAATGAACAGGACAGATAAATCTTCTAAATAAAGCTATTGGAAATTATTTTGATAAATTTTACAGCATTCAAGGCACATTATTTCAAAATTTGATGACTTCTGTGATAATCATACATCACAAAAGAAACTATAATACAGAGTGTTTGCTTCTTTTTGATTCTCATGTAATTAATAAACCTCTGAATTAAAGCCCCTTTCACAATAGGTGACAAACATCCTTGGGATAAGATTATTCAGATGTGTCAGAAAGTATGAAAGCTGTCTTTAAAACTGTAAATTGCAAGAAGTCATGCAACCTAGCCTCATGTGACCAAATATGTTCAGTGGCATAAGACTGAAATGTGCAACTGACAACTATGGAACACTTCTGGAATAAAGCCTATGAAAATCAGTTAATCAAAATGTGAAGAACACATCCTTGTCTCTTTGACAAAACAAATAAAATGTATATCAAATATCACAATATGGCAGAAATAAGTTCTGCGATATGCAATTAGTTGCATAGTGCGGACACCTTGCTCTTAAAGCTAGTAAGAACAATGCTCAAGGACAGTCTAGTTGCAATGAGTCATGTTGAATAGTGCAGAAGGGACTCAGATAGCAGATGGTTTGTGGTTTAGCATTTTTGAAAAGATCACTTCTAATTCCGAACTAAACTTCACAGAACATCATAAGCAAACAATTGTTCAAATAAGGCTTGAAAAAATTAAGGGTAACATAAGAAGGTACATTTGTAACTTCATGGCTGAGACTTCTGATGTTAAGTAGAGCCCTGACTGAACAGTTGTTATTAAAATGACAAACAGATGCCATTTCAGACTCTATAGGCTTCAAACCTCAACTTTGCCCTTCTCAAGAACAAATGGCATCTGTTTATTGTTTTAATAACAACTGTAACATGAGAAGGTCATTTTCCTTTCAACCATACATCACATGGACTGGATAAATTTAAGGACCATCTCTTATGAGTATATCACCTTCTCAACACACATTTGTGGACAATTGCTTGAGATGACATTAGAACTGTTCAAATATGGTTTGATGAAGCAATGTGAAGACACTTGACTGAAGCCATCATCCATGTGACATACTGAATGGACCAAACTCTTTATGTTGCCCAATTTCTACAGAGAGCCTTGAGATATTTCTTGATTTCTTTTGACCAAATTCTGTAAATAAAAGACCAAGTCTTTTCATCCCAGACAGCTCCATATCTTTCAACCTATTTACTTCTAAGGCCCCACAAAGAAACCCCGTCTTAATTTTTCATTATTTCATGTCTGAATTAAAAAAATTCAAAATTTTCACATAATATCTGGATGACACCTTAAAGACTTTTCTTTTTGCTTGTTTTTGAAAGGAAGAAATGTCGGTGTCTTGCATTTTACAAAATATGGTAAGCATGTGACTAGCATTCTCCCCTCACAACAGCCAATGATGAACCCAGGACAGTGAAACAAATAGCAAATGGTACCAACATTCCTCATCTCTCCCAAAAAGCAGCCAATAAAGCAATAAAAATAGCCAATGTGGTATCCACAATGACCCGGGGGGGGGGGGGGAGTTTTGCAATGGTAATTGTTCCAAAGCATGTGATAAAGGACACCATTAATGATAATTACTTTAATTCCTCGGTGGTTTGTGAGATCCTAGAGCAAACTCTACAAAACTTCCTGTTTTCAGACTGCATTGTCTGGTTGAACCTCATCAAATTCAAATCAAACAACTTGTTTAAAAGAAAGAAATCAGGGCTTAAAAGTATGTGTTAGCTGCCTGATTGCCACAGAGAAGAGGACTAGGATGGCTGCTTTAGGCTAATGGGCAATCTCCTTCACTATGCTGTTAATTTGACAGGGTCCTGCTGCATTAAGGTGGGTAAACGCAGGTAAAGCCAGGCAACATAACCTTCCTGTTGTAACTTTCAACTTTCAATTAATTTGTGACAATATTTGTAAATATTGTATTACATTGTCTGTTACAAACAAAAATTGATGAAATGAAATAGAATGTTTATAAATATTACCTTTAGATGCAGCTAATTGAAGGGCTGTAAGACCCTGGCTATTGACAGCATTGATGTCAATGGCTGTATTTACAGGTCTGGTAGCTACATTATTAGACCAGCTGACATCCTCAAAGGATTGAGAAAAATTGAGCAGGTATTCAGTAATTTCTGTCAGTCCTCTTGAACATGCTATATGCAGCAATGTTGAATGTGTCTGAGGGTGCACTCTGTAAATATCACCTCCCCTCTGAAATTAAAGAGAACATGAAGAATATGAAAAGCATGTCAGTTCTTCAAATACACTGTAAACTTCAGTTTATTGTCTTGACATTCCCACTGTGTGGAATATGAAACAATACTTCCACAAGTTAGACAATCAAATGGGAAAAAAGGAACAGTTTTATAACAGAGTTTGAAAATGCACAATACAAACAACTAAATCTTTGGGTTAGGCAATAAGCTTAAAAAAGATTTTCTGACACAAAGGAGTCCAATAAAATCTTACTGATATGAATTCAACAAAACAAAATAGATAAGAAAATACTTCTGGCTCTTTTATAACACAAAATGCAATGAAGTGTACACTTTGAATTCTTTATGTCTTTGTAATCATCTCTTAATTTCTGATTATATGAATATCTGATGTTTAGTAAGAAAATTACAAATGTTATTTATTTCATACTTTTTCAGTCAGCCTAGAAAAATTTTTCAATATCTATTTAAATCAAGTAAACTGTACACTTCTCCAATGGTTTGTTTCCTGATACAATATGGTCATAAGAAATGTACAGTTCTCTATCACATTGTGTATTAAATTATTCCAAAGACACAATTACACAGCCTATTCCTATACCTGATTAATTGAACTAATTAAAAGGATATGATAAAATAAGCAAATTGTTGCTGAGAGGAATAACACCTTTGGTCTTAGGATCATCTTCTACACACCTCTTGGCTGGACCAAACTTATAGGTCCTGGGGTGACAGATCCTTTTCTGCTTGCTGCTACCCACCTATAGAATGCTTCTTGAAATTTTTCATTCAAGTCCAACTTTGCAGACTTTCAAAACAAGGCTTAAAACTCATTTGATGAATACTGCTTTCTGATCAGGAATTGTTTAAACTGTAATATTTTGTTTGTATCTTGTATTTTCATACCTCAAGCCTTAGATTCACCATGGTCACTTTGTGCTCATTACAAATTGCCACAATTATTGATTTTTACTACTATTCCAGTTGCCATGGATTCATAAAAACACATTACAGAATTCCCTTCCTTGAAACTTGGACAATCCTATCCTGTCCTTGAAGCTCTGGCTTGTTAAACGACTGACAAAAAGCCACATTGTTGCAAACTACATGGTCCAGTGAGGGCCTGTTGTTGCTTTCAGTTTTGATGTTGTTCAAAATTAGCCACGTCCAGTGGCAGCACCAAGGGGGGGGGGCATGAGGGGCATTTTCCCCCTCAGTCAGAACCTTTGTCCCCCAAGTTGTCAGCTCAGGAATAATAGTGGCCTAACAAGATTTTGTGCTTTTTTGCACCCCCCCCAGCATTTTCTTTTGCCCTCCATTTGCCGCCCCCCCTCACTTTTCTGATTCTGGTGCCGCCACTGGCCAAGTCATGACGTCCACTTCCAAGAAGCAGAATTCTCTAATGATATGCCAACTGATCAAAAATTCATCAGGTTGTTTCAAACAGTTACAAAAGTGTAAAAAAGATGTTAACTGTTTCACAATACTAAATCAGATGTTTGAATAAACACAAATACAATGACTGACAAAAGACATGGTTCACCTCGTATCAATGTCAAAGGCTACTGGTGACATGAAATTTTCAAATTTAAGTTTTAATACTATCTTTTGCAAAAGTACTGAATCATCAAAAACAAATGTCCTAATCAACCTCTTAAAGAATAATACTTCACAAATTTAAGATTGCCTCAAAAGCAGTTTGAAGTAACACATATTTAGTGTAATAAAAACCAAGGCTTTTTTCATGACAAGGTTTCTGTTTCAACAAAAAATAATGAGGAAACAGTATCTAACAAACAAAAAATGCTGATATTATCAAGTCTCCATCCCAAGATTTCTAAAAAAAAAAATTGACCTACAACTACTTTACCTCATGCAATAGTTTTAGCACCTCTGTATGACCATTCCCCACAGCCATGTAAACAGGCCAGTCCCCACTAGATGTAAGAGGATTAACATCATCCCCATCCTCTAGGAGACAAAAGATTTTTCCTGCATCACCATTCATGGAACATTCAAAGAGGACTGGGTTTACCAGATGCATCTGTCTCTTCTCCATGCCAGCATGGATCAGAGCTTTCAGGTCATCAGTTGGACAAATGTCAAGAGCTTCAAAGAGACCCTTAAAATGGAAGCAAAGAAGAAATTAGATATTTACAAAGTAACTGAAACCAAACTACACACCCAGAGTTGAAACTTATTTAAACAGTGAAGATGAAAAAGTCAAGGTCATATTTTACCATTCGCATGTCAAAATAAAACGCCCAATTCTCTCACCCTAATGGTACCAATTCTCCAAACCTTCCTTAAGCCCCTCACACAATTGTCTGAAATTCATCCTCATCCAGACACAATCACAGTTTATTGCTTCAGGGTGAGTATAGAAAAGTTCAATGTGTATAGTCAAAACACTCTCAGTACAGTTCATGTTATGAAATATTAGCTTGGTACTCTGCGTTGTTTGAATTAGCTGTCAATCAAAGACCTGAGCCAATCGAGAATTTCCATATACCCCTACTAGAATTGTTGTTTGGAGTGAGAGGATTAGCCCTTTAAAGCACAACCTCAAAATTTAGGTGTTGTGACCAAGAAAATGACAGATGGAATTTGGAATAGGGTTTGGCAACCAGGAGAATCAGGATTGATGACCTGCCATAGTAAAAGTAAGAGTCATTTTTCACCTGTGAGCACTCAAAATTTTCCCATATTAAAAGATTTAAAAAGAAAAAAAAAATAAGATCTTCATTCTAAAGTTGGTTTATATTCACTTGAAATGGAGCTGTTTTTTTATAAGCTAGAGGCTTTTCCTGCATTCATGATAGTCTCATAGTAAACCTTGTTCTTTAAAATAAATAGACATTTGCTACAACAGAAAAATTAAAACCACAAAGTATTATGACATTTAAACTGAAAGCAACAAAGATAACAACCCAACCTCCTTTAAAAGAAAAAAGCTTTCACAAAACACAAGGAGCTGAAATCATTTTCTACTTCAAAAACAATAGTATATTATCATGTGTACCATTAGAGATTTTAATGGCACAAAGTAATTTACATGTCAGTTGGTTTTATGGGGCAATGTGCACTGTTTAACAAGAAATTTCTTAACTGGCTGAAAATAACCCTAATCCCTAACCTAAGCCTTAACCCGATCAAAGAATGCAATCAATAAAATACAATGGCAACAGCCAATCAAGAAACACCTTGTTTAACAGTGGGCATCTACCCAGTTTTGTTACAAAGCAAACAGAGTTGAAAGAAAAAAATGGTCAGAGAGAAATAAGCACAGTGGAGATTATGTTCATCAAATTTCAATTTTGACAATTATCAAGTTAACTTCAGCTTAAATGTTTTTTTTTACAATTCACTTCACAAGCAAGCAACAATGACATTCTTCTACAAATTTTAAATTGGGCACAATTTTATATCTTATTCCCCAAAACTGCTTTTCTGTATTTGTTGTGTATCCTACTAAACTTACTGTAAGTCCTTCTTTTCTTGTAACAAATTCCCTAACAACATCTGTATGACCTCCTCTACATGCATAGTGAAGTGGAAGTAGTCCAGCAATATCTCGTATACTGGGCATAGCACCATGATCAAAAAGAGTTTGCACTGCTTCTACATGTCCATTGAGGCAAGCATATGTTAGAGCTGTTACACCAGACTGCAAAAGGACAAGAAAATCAATTCAATATTGGCATGTAAAGTTAATGAAAGGGTGTACAATGACACATGAATACCTACAATTACTCTTTCAACCAGGAATTCAGGAGTCTGAGCATGATTGAAAAAATGAACTTCAAATTTATAGGTCAAAGAGTAATATGGCATGAGTAAAACACAGTGCGGTTACTTTTTAAAAACACCGATATGTTACACTAATGTTTCAGTTTTGTGCCACCACAAGATCTGAGTTGGGAACCAGGGTACCTGATGAACATAAGGGTACTCAAATCATAAATAAACAACACAGGGACTACCTCTGGTAGGATAATTGCAGAACAGGTACATGAAACTACCTGGGATAATCACTTTCTATGGGAATATACTTATGCTTACTTATACATGTAAGCCAACTTCAAACTGAAGTGAATGGACACCTACTATTCCTACTCAATCCAGGCTATTCAGTCTATTGATCTCCCTTCAGTTGTCTATTCACCTCATTTTGAGGTAGTCTTACATGAATTGTCTCCCACAAACATCAAAATACAACACTCTCACATAGAAATATTTCTTTCCCTCAATTAACAGAGTGGGTCTGAACCATTGGATACCAGACCATGTGAGGAGAACTGGTACCTGGTTCCAAATTTTGCTATCTATTCAAGTCTAGGGACATATCACCTGGAGAGTCCTAACATAATAATATGTTTCCATACAGAAACAACAATCCCAAGTAAAATGCTATAACATTGATAAAACGAGATACATTTACTGTAAGAGAAATACCAGCATAATCACTGTCCCTAAACAAATCCTGGAATTAAACACATTGATATAAATTTGAAATGAACAAACTTGTTAGCACCTAGGATATAGAAGTGGTTACTTTTAGTCCCAAGCATGAAAAGTCTATGAGGGATACAAACTGGTTCAGCCTTTAATTCCCATACACCGAACTCTGAAACACTGTAAGCACTAACCCAATTCTCTAACATCTTACTTCAGTATTCATGACAGAATCACTACACCCCAAGCTGTAACAGACACTGCTGCCATCACCTCTACAGAAATACACAATGTATCTCTCTACTCTTCACAGCATTGCCTTACAACAAATTAATATAACTTCTAATAGACACACCTTCAAAATTATTATTTCCCTTAGACTACAGAAAACTGTAAAATGATCAACCACCAACACCACCTCATGTCAATTATAATGCTATTTGAGAATGTTTTCACACTACTTCAGAAAGTTTCCAAGTATTTTCAACTTCTGAATGCTGTCAATAAATCTATCAAAAAGAATTGGCAAGATGGAGAGAACTCATCATTTCATGTTTTTATAACACTAGTACGATAGTGTTTTGCAAAATTCCTTTACTCCATGGCAGGCAAAGTAGTCTACATACAACTCATTTTATATCTATGGTAATGACTTACTGTAACATTCTGTGCATTGATAGGACAGTCCTTGTACTTGAAGAGAATGTTGAGGTTATCACATCTATTGCCTGCAGCTGCAGCCATCACTAACGTCTTCCCACCAGAATCAACATTGTAAAGATCTGTGAGTCTAATATCCTTAGGACGCAGATTTCCCTGTGAAATGATGTCAAAGAGTCGACCGTCACAATTTTTGAAGAAGATTTCTCAAACTTTGTCTAAAATGATAATGTGACCCTGAATATTCAAATCAAAGCAAGATGGAAAGTGATCATTTAGTTTTTACTTTGCACAACGAAACAGAAGTCCTACTATTGTTCACTTATCTTGAGCCTTTAAAATATGAGAAATTGAAAATTGATTAGTTAAAACATTTTGCTTTACATGCCCAAAGTTAACATGAGATACAGGTCACATAAGTAATCTTATGCCCTTCTCCACTCCATAGATTTCCAAGGAATACTGCCATTAAAATGTGTAATTTATGCAAAATACTATGTTAGTAAGTTAAATGAGGTTTCTTACCAATTGGTTCAAGTTGTGATGGTCATAGCATTTTTTCCAGTTGTGGTCCACTGGCTTATTTGCCCTGATCTAATGCAATGCTTATGCTGAACACCAAACACAAAGTCTTTGGTATGACCCAGCCAGGAGTCAAACTCCAAACCACCTAACTGCAAGTCAGATGCTCTAACCACTTGACCATGCAGTTGGTTACTATGTTACTTAATAAGCAATTCATATAACTAAGTATGACAAAAGAGACACAATTGCTAAAATAGGTGCTGAAAAGGGGTAGCAAGCCTCAATATAACACAGTTTAAAGAAACAACATCAAGAACTTGATAATTTTTTTTTTCTCAATCTCTCATCCCACAGTAAGACAAAACACCCATGGAATAAGTTGTCATAGGTGTTCTATTCTTCATCATTGGTCTTCCTCCCAATGAGACACATGCTTAAATAAGAAAACACAATTCATATAGATAGAGTTTTACAGCCCAGTTTCTGTCCAATTGGTTCAAGTCGAGCCGGCAACAGCTTTTTTTCCAGTTGTGGCATACTGGCTTGTTTTACCTATGCCATTACTTATGCTGAGCACCAAGCACAATGGCAGTAGGTGCCACTTTTAAAGTCTTTGGTATGACCTGGCCAGGACTTGAACTCCCAACCTCCTGATTGCAAGTCGGTTGCTGTAACCACTTGACCATGCAGTTGGTCCACAATTCATATAAATTCAGAACAAAAGCTTTAAATGGTGTCACAATTGTACTACAGAGAATGGAGGAAGGGAATAAAAGACCAACTACACTACCAAAAATGCAAGATGACCCAGTCTTGCACATCTCTTTTCCCGATGCTCTTTAATGACAGCCTGACATTCAAAGTTCT
This sequence comes from Holothuria scabra, assembly GCA_037179385.1. Classification (NCBI taxonomy): domain Eukaryota; kingdom Metazoa; phylum Echinodermata; class Holothuroidea; order Aspidochirotida; family Holothuriidae; genus Holothuria; species Holothuria scabra. The sequence goes on from CM074201.1 coordinate 6,351,068, forward strand.
TGTGCATTCCTGCTAAATCATCAGCAAGTAGACAGTAGCCTTCAACATTGAACTCTAAATTTACATCAGCTCCTCGTTTTAGAAGACAACTAAAATATAAAACAAAAGTAAACAAAGTTATAGGAGATAATACTGCTGACAAACGAGGAGGGTGACGATAGAAAACTTCATGAAATTTTCCGACTTGATTTTCCATTTGAATGATCAGTTGCATTTTCCTCGGGGGGGGGAGCTGAATGATACATATCTATCTACAAAACTGCAACTGTTTAGAATTAATACATAACTGACGGGAGCTTTAAAGAAGCTAAAAGGTTACATAAAATGCAATATTTAGAGGCCATGGAAATGGGATTTCAAAACTTGACCAATGCACAATTAACAATCTAAAGAATAAGAATTTACAGTCGAGCTTGGCAAGATTGGTTGACAGAGGAGTATTATGTGAAAGGTCAAAGTTTCTTTAAATTCAAATTCTTTAGTGTCAAAAAACATTGTCTGCAGAGTACTGGACTCAACTTGATCTCTTGAGTTCTATACAATCCACTCAACCCTTTGTCCTCCTAATCCAGCCCAATAAAGAACATTTAAGCAAAAGTCACTTGCAATCCATGGATGTAACTTTTATTTGGCAGTAGGAAACAAATTATCTTTGATGCCTTCACAGCAGTCATGACAGTCATCTTTTGCTGAACATTAAATGTGGTATAATTAAACAATGTTATTCCATGCAGTTTCACTTTTGTCATTTTACTACATAGAGAGTGAGTTATCAACTTAGAAATTCATTGCAACCAACCATCATTTAATTATCAAATTTTGGGAAAATGTTATAACCAGTAAATTCAGTTGAGTGTTGTAAATATAATGTAAAACACCTCCATCACGAATTATATTCAAATACGTAGTAGGCAAATTATCAATAAATAATTTTGATAATTACCTGACTGTTTCTAGATGGTTTCCTTTGGCAGCATAGTGTAAAGGACTCCATCCATTCAGGGTGTTCCTCTTGTTTGGATCTGCTCCTAGTATGCAAATTAGCACCTGTCACAAGATGAACAAATAAAGGTTGTAAATCAATAAGCAAGTTCAGTACTTGTCTTTGGTGGCTATGCACATGTGTACATCCTCTAAGTTGTTGGGATAAACAAATCAAACCTGTACCTACAACACAAGTTCCAAAACTTTAATTTACATGAAAATTTGGTGGTATCATCCTTTCTTTATCCAACCATAATATAAGGAGGAATCATAAGTGTGGTTCTGTGCAGTGGACATTCTCTAAATAGCTTCTTTGGTGTAAAAATATGCATTTTTATCTGCTGCAAAGTAGGGTTAATTATCTATTTACATTCTGGTTGGCCATTCAGATTTAGGCTTATGCTTCGAGTAGTATGCATATACTGCACGAAAATAAGAAAACACTGTACACCGTGTGCTGAGCTCAGTTTGTGAATCCCATGCTGTGCCACACAATTTCATGTGCCAACATATAACTGAACTAGCTTAATAAAGATCAAACCATTGACAAGTATGGATTAAAAAAGGAGTTTGATGGGTGAATAGTGTACAAAAATTTACATCCAGGTAAATCAATTGTTTAATATTGTTTTTGAGACTTTATTACAAATAATATGGAAGTCTTAATGTCACCAGATTGGCCATGTGTAATTTGAAGTTTGCCTTTAAACAGAAGCAAAAAATTGTTTTTAAGAATTTTTAGGGATTCTTTTATTTACAGAGCTGCTCTTTTTATTCAAAATGGTTTTTGGACCAATTTTTGTAGTTTTTCATAACAACTTTTTTTAAGGTGCATTTTGTATTTTATATTTTCTTTCTTTGATTAATTTTAAAATTTTTGCTTGTCTTAACCTTTTGTTCCTTTCAATGTTATAACTTATTATCGTTTCTATAAATTTTTGACAATTTATACTGGAATAATGAATGAATGAATGAATGAATGAATGAATGAATGAATGAATGAATGAATGAATGAATGAATGAATGAATGAATGAATGAATGAATGGAGAGTTGACACCTTTTTGAGTAACAGTAGGATTTCCCTTATCAAATAGTTGATAGGACTCAGATAAAGTTGAATCTTGAGACATTCTGTGGATTGAATTAATGCATCACATTTGCCACCTTTAGTGGACCTTGACACTTACTGAATAAATTTTATCTCCTGAAATTTGTAAAAACACATCCATTGTTTTGCTCCCTAAATCTGTAAGAACATGGATTTACTAAAAGCATACAAAGTCAAGTTTGATTACACTTCCTCCTATTAATGCTACTATCACCAAAAAGGTAGAAAGCTGTTTTATTTAAAAGAACACGAAAGCAGCATTGATTGGTGTAAGATGTCAATTCTGCTTCCAGTTTCTTCATATTTAAAATGCTCTCACACTATTGTTAATAGAATTTGAAAGGTGAACATCAAAAAAATTAGCAGTATTTGCAAAATATGGGGGCGATGTGTACTGTCTAGCAAGAAATTTCCTTGCTGGCTAATGGTAGCACTAATCACTAATCCCTAACCCTAACAAGGAATGCAATTGATGCAATACGATGGTAACAGCCACTCAGGAAACTGCTTGTTAAAGAGTGCATATCTGCCCAAAATATGAGGGACTGTAGAGACATAGAAGAAATTGAGGTGAAAAAATACACTAACACTTTCTTTAAGGTCTGTTAATAATTTCTTTAACATCTCACTGTTTTTGTTTTGTATTTGTCATTCCTTTCTAAAAAATGTTTCAATATTTTTTACTTCTTTGGATGTTTAAAATTAGACCAATAGTTGGCAACACAGTCCACGTTAAACAATTATAATGATGTAATTCCTGATTCTCCTTAACAGTATGACAAGTTTTAACATCTCAATGACACCTTTCTGTCACCTGTTGGGAAAACCTGTTTCTGAAAAGTTTACTCCTTTTATGCATGTGGCCACGCATCCCATTGTTTTGCCCCCAAGGATGATATTAGTGTGTCATCAATGAATATGGTCTACACAAATTTTGACCCAAATGAAGCAATTTACACTTAGCCCAAAGCAGAAAATCACATATTAAAATCATTCTTATGTATGGAACAGTTTAGAAGAAATTGATTTGCAGATATGATCTTAGAAAGCAATCTAACATTCTGGAATATGTTTTATAGGTGTAGGAGTGTTTAATTTATCTTGACAATTTGGTGGATGTCCACATTGGCCAAAAAATTACCAAAATTGCTTATATACTATCCACTGCTGGTCTCACCACCTCTCAAAGAATGACAGATTGCACAAACCACAAAAAGACAGTTAATTGTAATGAAAGGTTCATACTCCCTCCTTACATCAGTGACAGCTTCAAGACCAAGTTTAGCAGCAAGGCAGAGTGCAGACATCCCAGTTTTCTTATTGGCAGCTTCTACATCGGCTCCGTGAATTCTAACCAGATTTATCAGTAAACTCAGCTGACTAATTCCTGAAAGATGGAAAGAAGATGTAACTGAAACTTGTGTCACTCTGAAAATTTTCACCAGTCTAATTAACACTCACTGATATCCATCGGATAAGTGGATTCAATTCTCAAATGGCTAGTTCACTACATCAGCAAGGACCATGTTATAGAATTCTATTGAGATTAGAAGCAGTCTTGAAAAAGTGGTACTAACTACTATTCATCATAGAAACAGATAGAAATTCAAAAACATAGAACAAAAAAGAGATGTGTTTCCATGGCAGAGAAAGTGAACACAATTGTTTGGCTATCATTTTTCAATTTTAATTGGACAACCAAAAATTTTTTGAACAACCTAAATTTGGATCCAACTTGTGTGATGGAAAATCTGATTCTTCCTTAAAAATTAGGCCTGTAATTTCTACAAATCACAGAGGAAATGGAGGGGAGCAAGATGGAAGGGTGCAAGGACATATTACCTCCTCTTACAGCTGCATGGATCAGTAAATCTCCCTGCTGGTTGGCATCCTCAGAAACATTAAATTCTTGAGTCTACAACAAAAGGAAACATTTTTGAATCAGTTATGTCTTCTACCATTTAGGCATTGTAAGAACTTCATCTCAACATTATGATCAAACTTTCATCTTATTCTTACTCTAAGATCAAACTTCAAACAACAGTGAGCTTTGAGTCAAATGCAGGAGTTCAAAGAAAATTGACCCCAGTACTATAATCAAGATTGTTTTTTTAATATTTAAATCAAGTGAACACAACCTTATCCAGTAAGCACTCTGGATGACTTTACAAAAGTTCAGCTCCATTGTTACTTTTGTCTTTGGTTGTGCACTGTTAAAGACTCTCCATTATCTAAAGGGCATCAAAAGGAAATCAACTACATTTATTACTTCAAACTTTTGTAAGGAGCCTGGATTTGGTACAGGTCTCCTCAATAAACTCAATTTGGAGTGGTTGGCTGACCAATGCAGATGTATTAGATTGATTCTGTTTTCCAAAGCAGTTTTTGTCCAGGCCCATAAAACTATAGTCTTCAGCATCCTATCAATAGATCCCCACTGATGCATGGCTTGCATTACCACCTCCAGTATTCTAGTTCCAACTTGTACGTATTTACAGAATTTAGTTTCCTACCTCAAACTGTGAGAGATTGGGAATGGTCTCCTCCGCCCAGCTGTAATAAGTGCGGCCTCTGTCCACACGAATCTTGTTACACTAATTATGAATAATCTTTTGTTTGCAAATGCAAGGCAAGCTAATACAAGCCTACTGTAGATGTGTCACCCTCATCAAGAAGAAAAAGCAAAAACCCACTTTTTAATCATTAATTTGATCACAAAGAAACATGGAGTCAGATTAAATCCTATGTGATCCAAGAACATCAGTTTATAGAGGGTATGCCATCATTCCAGCATACACTGTGTCTATGGGCAACTGGGTACCTCTAGTTTTCATTACACTCCAGTGTTTTTTTTATGTACAAAAATGTCACCAATTGATTGTCAAGATTCATCAAGGGTGAATAAGTGAGTAGAAGCCAATCTTTCTGAATAAAAAAATGTACATGAATGCCACCAAAGTCAGCTTTTTAGGAGAAGAATGTCGAGGTGTCTGGTCCTACATGATACTATACTTCTGGCTGAAAATGATGTCATCACAGAGACTGAGCAGATCTCTATTTGTGATGCCAACACTGGGAGGTATCACATAACATCTCAGACCATTTAATGGTATAGTGTTAATTACAAATGCTGTTCAACCTACTGTTGTAAATCATATCACAAGCAATGAACAAAAGCAAGTTGGGGTTATTCTTAATATATTTTTTACTGCAAAAGCAGTTTGTTTGTTTCCATGTTAATTGTTTTATTTTCTCTCTTCTTGTTTATATAGGGAGTGCACTTCTCTTAAGCCCTCTGGAATTTCCTGTGTACCTCCTTTTGCTTATGAAAATTCCTATTTTAAAATTACCTTGTTTCTGTATTATATGTAAAGGGAAAAGCCATAAATGAAACAAAAAGAAACCAATCTATGTAAGGCAAGATTTTATAGAAGTCTGTGCAAACAATTTTAAGTTTCAAACCTGAATGTGTGTCTGTAGTTCATCAAAAAGGCTCGGCTTGTCACACAGATCAAAGAAAACATTTCTGTCAAATGTGGAAGACTTTCTTTTCAAACTCCGGGACAAACTGGAAGGCCCTTTGGAAGGCAGCAACCTGCGAGTCTCTCTGTCAAAGCAAACCTGATCTGCAGTAAATCCTAGAAAGAACAATAACAAATTGCATTTGTTAATACTGGTCATTTTTCAGGCTGAAATCTTTTGCAAACTGGGGCTCCCATATTTAATTTTTAAAGGCATAGGTTACAAGCTTTTAGGGCCATTATTATGCCAAGCCTTCAGATAATGCTGGCAATACAGGCTAGTATTTATTGGTTTGGCATCTGCCATGGCCTGGAAATGTAAGAGCTTTGTATCATCTGGCAAGGGCTGATATTGTAGTTAATATCTTTGAGGCCATTTACTACATGGCACTGCTGAACTTTTCTCAAAGATATCTTTTCTGAAGATTATTTTTTAGTACTGCAAGAGTGCAAAGGTATGTGTGTCATGAATTACTGAGCTTCACACCAAATCATGTGATTTAATAAGCTTTAAAGTAAACTGACAATTGAAAGTATGGGCCAAGTGCATTGAATATGACATTCAAATACAGGTACAGTAGTGAGTCATGGTCTCAACAGGTGGGGATATCATGAAGGTGATACCTTCAGTATGGCTTGGCCTTAGATTAATTTCTTGCCAGTGACCATGATATAGTTACAGTAAGTCTGACATAAATGGAAATTGAAAATTCAACAATGGAAACTGTAAAACTGATACAACAAAATCACTTTTACAGTTTCTGACATAAAAAAGTGAACCAAACAAAATCTGTAAATTAATTTGGGATTTGCTTTAACCAGCTAACCATATGGAAATAAAACATCTGGAAGTTGAGCAATTCATTCTCAAAATTCAAACATTATGCCCTTTCTTGCCAAATTTTTCAACACCTAATGCAGATAAATTTAATAAAAGAAAGTTGTATTAAAACTAAGATGGAATGAAACTAAAGTACTTTGACTTGCTTCAAATTTACAAAGCTTTTGAAAGAGGAAATTGCAAATACCTGTGGTGCTTATCAAACCACATAACTAGCTTGCATGTATCAATAACATGTCATAGAATGACATCTGTCAAATAATTGGTTTGAAAATGTAGGGATGATGTTCAAGACAAAAAACAGAAGATTGAACATATAACTTGATTACACAAAACAATATGATTTCTAGACCTTTACACAATGAACAAACCCTTGTAATAATACCTCATACACAGCTGCAAAATGATTCCAGTATATATCCTTTGATATCCAAACAAATTACAAAGTATGAGTTGGCAAATAGGAAAGTAGGAGAAGCATGTGACTCCCTCCATTATGGGATGGGGGGTGGGGAGCAAAGAGGAATAATATTTTGTACATCTCCCAGTATCTTCTTACCTGCCTCTAGTAAAGGGCTGTAACCAGGGGGTGGTGTTTGGGGCACAACAGATTAGGGGGAGGGGGAATCCCCTCCTCCTTGGAAAATTTTTGCCTAACTGAAAGGGCTAAGATGCAAAATGGTGGACTTTCTGACATAAATTCACTGTTTCAGATGACAGAGTGACATGATAAAACATGTGCTGTACCAGTAGGTTGCTCAAGTTGTTTTTGTGTGTGTTCCATTTTTCCATAGCAATAAAATTTCAACCCATACTTTGAAATTTGGTCCCTGTGGCTATGTGCCTGTTCTAGTCTCAATAACCACACAGCGTAATCAACCAGAAACAGGTATCATACAGTTAACAACGGATCTGGTTACTCCCAGTTATAACACCAAACAAAATGTCCAAGTTTCAACATTATCCCCTTTTTCTTTTTTCCCCACAACCCTTTTTCAGAACTGTGTCACTGAATTGATTTTCCTATTCCTCTGTTAATGCAGAACATCTTTCAGAACAAGTGGTAAGGTTTTCTTTCGAGCAGCTCATTGAGTTGATCATGAAATTCAACAATTTTTTCCAAACCTGTTCAGTTTTTCCATACCAATGACAAATGGTCGAACTTAGACGATCCCAATACCTTACATACACATAACTGTTTCATGAGTGAGAGCTTAACAGCTTAATTCAGTTTTGATAAATTTGTGATCAGACATTCTTTCAAATTATGCACAAAATCATTACAGGTCAGCACACAACAAAATACTAAATTTTAACCTTTTCTGTAACTACTGGATGTGAAACTTGACTAATTGTACTAATTACAACTATTGTCATGTGAAAGCACCCTTTAACACTCTCTTTATGTTATCTATATTAACCCTTTACCGTTGTTTGGGTCCTTTTGGACCCATGCGGAGAGCTCGGCTGTCACACATCTTTACTGTATCACGCGGAGCTCGAAACTGCGAGTAGCTACCCGAAAATTTGGCCACAACAGCGAGAGAGACAATAGTTTAAGGTCACAGGGTCAATGGCCTACGGAAGCCGATGCGGGGTGGGCTACGTCCGCTTTTCCGCCCAATCCCGAGGCGCGCAAATATGCCCCGATCGGAGCACAACGGTAAAGGATTAACTCAGTAAGCCTCTTTAAAACCTTTTGGTGTGACTTGATCTGGGAATTGAACATTGGACCTTTGTGGTTAGATACAGATGTCCTACCACTAGACCACACACCCAGTGTAACATGGATGTGGAGGAACATAAATGTTATGTATCTTGAAAACCTTTCTTTGCACATGTCAGTCAGACATTCTCATGTGCTTATTCTTGTGAGATGAGTTACATTGCTCTGACATACTAAGTTTGAAATTCTGAATCTGAGCTAATTTTATAGGAATCACTGCACACATTACATACATATGCAGCCCTAGCTTCTACTGTTACTTAACTTTCAATATGAATCTTCAGCAAAGAAAATTTGTAAAATTCCTTTAAAACCATAGCCAATTGATTGAGTTACCTACAGTATATTACATGGGGAACTACCCACATGACTCTTAGATAAACAGTCACTACTTCCGACACGTTTTTAAATTCAGTGTTTAACTTATTTTCATACCATCAATTGATATCAATGTCATATTCCGGACAGTATCCCCACATATCCCTATCACTTTTATATATATATATTGTACTTTATATGTTTTCAATCTGAGACCAACCTTAAACCATTCTCCACTGCCTAGCAACAATCTATTGATTGAAATTACAATCAATGGACAAAGTGAAAATGATAGTAACTCAACAATAAAATACTCATGAACAAAACTTTTTCAAACTATGAAAGTACCTTGAAGAAAATGCAAAGGGCATAAGCAGTCATCTCATTTAAAATTAATTTGAAACAACAGATAAATCTCAAAAATATGTTGATATTTTTCTCCCACGTAAAACCCAACTTTAGGGTGGCAAGTCGGGTTTCTACTTGATGATCCCACTTACAGTTTATAGCCATTGCAATCCTAAAAACAATAAAAAAAAAAATGATTAAATCCAATAAGCCCTTGGGGTGGTTATAAACTGTTAGTGCTAATATTAAGTAAAACCCGACTTAAAAAGGTGACGTTTTAGACCGTTTAGTTGTAGGTGATTTGAGAAAGGGCTTTTTTCTGTGATGTATACATATATACACTTTATTGTAAGCAAACCAGGGAGTTACTCATGGCAGATTCCACAACTAAATGAGGAAAAGTGTTGCCATGTGATTCTGATGAGCCAATCATGAAATAGAATAGTCTACTGAACTAATTCAAGTTGGTGTGACTGCATTTTCCCTCAAAGGGCACAACATTGACATCACTTTAAATAAAACACAGTGAATGGATCCTCAAGCTCAACATATTTCAACATACTCAACTCAACATATGTGACATGCATCTAACCATATCAGTAGCCACCTTTCAAAGTTTTTTGCCTCATAAAGAATAATGAAACAAGTACTTGTCAGAGCTAAAAATATTTCAATTCTCTAAATTTGACAAGTAAAATTGTATGCCTGTCTCCCTGAAACTGTATGGCTTAATGATTTTTATTTCAATTATACGGAATGTAGAATTTTTTTTTTCACTAACCTACCTCAAAATTGAAGAACATAGGCATATGAAATGGGGGTGCAAAAGGGTATTCACCCAATTCAAGCAAAAATAATTGGTCCATTCATATAAAACATTATTTGGGAGAAAAATGGTCTTGCCTCTCACAAAAATTACCTCCCCCCCCCCCCACGCATATGTTAAAGAAGGCCAAAAAATGTTGGTAGCAGTTGTTGTAAATATGTAACACATAAACCTGTAGCCTACTGTTGAGTCTTATTTTTGTGTGTTACATTTAGTTAGGGCAGGAAATAGTTGTTCTCTTAACACTCAGTAATTATGTAACTGTTGCATATATGTTTGTGTCTAAAACACCATACAGTATATATTGGCATATTATACATGTGGCCTATGGACAGGCTCTCTCCAAAACAACCAACATGCTTGTATATTAGAGTGTTGCACTGTACATGTGGTCATGTGAATACTCATGAAACAGAAAGTTAGATTCCTCAATATTCTCCAGGTTTTTTTTTTTCTTCTTCTTTTTTTGTGCACTGTCAGAAAAAGTTCATTTACAGAAAATAAAATTAAATACAAAAGAATACATCGTAAAAAGTGATTTCAAACCATTGATAGCACTGTTCATGTTTTCTTTTTGGATTTTTCCTCTTTTTTTTCCTTCTGTTACTGTACAAAAATTTTGTAATATTACAGGCATTTTGTTACAGTGTCCTATTTATAAGCAACAATTTTGTTACTTTCATGCACAATGTAATGACAAAACTTGGATGATGAATCAGAAAACATCATAAGCAATTGTCAGCTGAACAACCATCCTGAGGTATTGCACAGGAATGCAGCATCCGCCTCTCATGCGAAAGGTCCCGGTTCTATTCCCAGGTCGAGTCATACCAAAGACTCAAAAAGTGGAACCTACTGCCGTTGTGCATGATGCTTTGCATAAGCAATGGAGTAGGGAAAACAAGCCAGTGAGCCACAACTGGAAAAAATGCCGTGCTTAACTTGAACCAATAGGAAACTGGGCTGTAAAACTCCATCTAACTTAACAGCACAGGAATGCCAAACTGAAAGTCTAAAAAGATAAACAGTATCTTGTATTTTTTGTGTTGCCATGGTGCATAAATATAAACTTCATGGTTATACAGAGATCAGTTTAATGTTTAAAGGGTCATAATGAGTTTTTGTATTCATCTTCTTCTTTTTGGTATGTGCACAATAAGTGAAACATTTTATCAAAAACTTGAATATTCACAAGACATCTCAATGGCAGTTTTTGGAAATGATATCATACAAATTTGTATTTATATTAGTAATTAAACATGGGTGTTAAGGATACCAGAGCATGACAATGCTTAGTATAAGCATAATTTGTCAAACTCTTTATCCAACAGTTTCAGAAAAAGGTAGTATTTGAATTAAATATCTAATATTCTAACTCATAAAGGTTAACTTTTTTGTACAAAATCTGAAAAAGTGTCAGTAGTCACAACCTTGAGACATGAAGCTGTATACAGGATATGATGATTACCTAGGTTTCCAGACTCTTTGTCACTAGTATGAACAAAACTTTACAGGTTTAGAACAAAATTGTAGAATCTCACAAACCAACTCAATGTGCTTCTTTAAATTGGGTTTTAACCGAAAGTTATCAATGGCTGGATTAGAACCCTCCTAACCTTACAACAAATGACATAGATTCCACGATAACACAAAAAGTGTTGGATAAAGTACTTCCTTTTTATTTGTGAGGGCAGGATGTAAAGAAGATTTATCAGCAGATTTAACTGTTTTGCAAGTTTGCAGTTTACACAGAATGGTCCTATCCAAACCAAAAGTTTGTTAACCTTTTTAGTTTAGCAGGCCATGCTCAAATAAAGAAATAGATATGCAGTACAGTATGTAAAAAAACACAGTATCATAGTCACTACTAGGCAAATGGCACGAAAGTATAGAACTGTGAAGCTGTTCAAGTTGAAAACTGTTCATAGAGCTTTATATAGTCTATGAAATCTGAGCCAGAAGTGCTACAAAGCTAAAGTAAAACCTACAATTTCGTAATGGACCCGAGATGCTCCAACAAAAGGGTTGCAAGACAGCTTATCCAAAACTGACCTCAGCCATACAATTTGGGAAAAAATAAACATCACCACCATTGATTGTAGGAAAATGAATGTGAACAAAAAATTTACCACAAATGTTTCTGAGTCACACATGTTAAAAATGACTGGATCAAGGCCATCACAACAAATGGTAAACAAAAAGGTTACAAGCTCTGATATTTTCTGTCACCTGTTCTTTGTTTTAATTAGTCAGTAAACAAGAAGTATTGGCTTTAAACCTCCTTGAATAAGATATCTGCTTTGTTAAGCTAAGCACCAACTCATTGAAATATGAACCACAGTATTTTAAGTTAGCCAACATGTCCGCCAACATGTTTTGCAGTTATCTGTCTATCAATGGTAGATCAAAAATAATTCCCACAAAAGATTTAGAAGGATATAGTATGATGCTTTTTAGTCACATTTTGTGGTTCAAAGGTAATGCTTAAAAGCCATAAAATGTCCTCAGCCCTCTCTAGCCACACCACTCTCCATCCTAAGGTGAAACAATGAATTGACTGTTGAAATGATAAACCACATTAGGAAGACAGTTGCTTTTAGTAGTTCTCTGTTTGACACATACCAGGTGAATGAGGCATTTGGAAGGGGACCCTGGATTGGTATCAATTATCAAATGCAACTGAGAGTCACCCAAGTATGAGCAAAGATCCAGAAATCAGTTGTTCTGCTTGCTTAAGCAAACAATCTACCTGCCCACTGATGAAAGAAAGCAGAGGATTACAGGAGACTATTGCAGATTAATCATGATTTGAAAACTTCAAAGAACTTATCCATCTCATGAGTCTCTGTATGATCAGTTGATAACAATTTATTTATGGCTGTCAACCATTGCACACAAATGTCATATCATTATAACTATCATTTGGTATTGCAAGGGCCCAGTGGTGATCAAATTAAAGCCGGCAATCAGTTTTACCATTGAAATCAGTCTAATGTTCCAATGTTATTGTTAACCTGTACCCTAGAAGACTGCAAAATGCCAAATAATCAAAATAAGTACAGGTTTTGAATTGCATATCCATGGTCCATGAAGGCAAAAGAAACAATAAGGCAAATGATGGCCCCAGTAATGGTGGACATGTCTTACCTTGTATCACTTGGTTGTTTGGGTTCATCTTTTAACCTCCCCCCTCCCATGTCTTTTACTTAACAAGGAATCAATTAATGGTGATAAGCCCCCAGTAATGGTGGACATTTCTCACCGTCACTTGGTGGCTGGGAATAATCTACTCACCACCCTTGTTTTTGCTTGACAAGGAATCAATAAATGATGATGGTATCCAGTAATAGTGAATATCTGTTGTCATCACTCACTTCCTTGGGTTCATATACTCACTCCACTGTCTTTTACTTGACAAAGAATCAATTAAAGGTGATGGCCCCCAGTAATGATAGACATTTCCCACATTACATGGTTGCGTGTATACTCACCCGCATTGTCTTTTACTCGCATGTTGATTCCTTTCTGTCTCAGATAGGACACAGCTTCTTGATTACACGCCAAACATGCTACATGCAACAAGGTACGTCCATTGTCAAAGACATCATTGATATCTGTAGAGAAAAGCCTCTGGATATGTGAGACTTGAATACACATTGTAACTTTGTTGCGTTTGTGTCTCTTGGGCCTTTGCAACGTTCTGACAATAATGATGATGAAGATTACTCATTCACATTTAAATTCTTTTCTTTTAAAGAATAGTCCTGGACCAAATTTATGTTGATATAATACAATGATACACATTCTAAAAATTCTGGTGATATTCATTCATGTCCCATGTACAAGACATTAAAATCAAAGTTGACACATTTTCTACAAAATATGAACTTGAAGCATGCCTGTGTGATGTCATGGGTTTGCTTTGATGACCAATGTTTTATTTTTCTTTATTTTTTGCTTTATTGTTTGACCCTTGGTGGTGGCCTGCTTGACAACAAATAGGTTGGAAACTGGGCTGTTAAAACTTCATTTAAGTAGCTAACTAACCTGAGAAATGTAACTTGATATCTATCTATCTACTTCTATCCAAAAACTTTTACTGCTCGGGATGCATTTATGGTATCAATATATCAGGGAGTAGTTGTATAAAATATAACGTAACCTTGAAAAAAAAAATTCCCACCCCAAAAAATAACAAAACAATGAATGATTCCCTTGAACTATGTGATGAATTAAATCCGAGTGACTACATTTCCCCTTTAAGTGTTTTCATGTTTTTGCTCTGTCTGTCTGTCTGTTTGTATTTATGTTTGAATGTTTGAATTACTGGACAAATCAACATTTTCTCTTTGTCCACCACTCACTATTAAAGGTGTCTGACCCTTGACTCTTATAATTTGTCTCAGTAAGTTAATTTTTACAACTCCTCTACAATCTTACCAACATTAAATAGTTAAATATACAAAGCACTTTACCTATGATATTCAATGTCAGCATTTTATCCAAAACTCGAATAGGACCACATCTCAGTACAAGCTTGCAACACTCTATGGCCACCCCTCTCATTTCTTCTGCTTTGAAACATTCTAGAATACTAGCCAACTGGTCATCCTCAGGCCAAAGGTCTCCAAATTTCAGCGCTGCATCACCATGACTGTAGGAATTAAAGGTTAACTGAGAACGCCAAAAAACATTAGCTATGGAGGTAGCATGCTCCAAAGAGATGTCACGCCTCTCATCCAAACCATCAAAGTTTGTGATGGAACTAATTGATTCAAGGAATGTCCTTTCATCAGAATCAGAAGAATCTTTCATGATTATCAGAACAAAAACTCATCATCATTCAAGACTTAGATGACCTCATGAGTGTAGAGAGTAACCAATTCGAAAAGGTGACAAGAATTTTGTGATACACTGTTTTATGTTAGTTACTGGTTGGACAACTCAATTTAAAACATTTCCATGCACTCATGAACAAGTTTATTTCCATGTTTAACTTGAAGAGGGATCCTTCAGTTGATAAATCTACACAAATCACACTTCTTCTTGGTACTTCAGTGTAAAGTTTCCAAATCTTTCACTACATAGGTTGGAATGTGCTTCAAAGCCCTTCTCTGCTAAAATTTATTAATTCAGTAACACTGTAGAAGATCTGTGAGAGAGAAAGTACGAAAGTATTTAAAAAAGAAAAATTAACATACTAAATGAAACTTTACCACATCTCAAAAGAATGACCATTATTTCTGCACAATGTTTTATTAGCTATGGTAAGATCAGATCAATTGAACCAAACCAAAGGGTCACTGAATGATCATGTAAAAACACAAATATAGAAACATGAAGCCCCCCCAAAATAATGAATGCTAAAGTCCTGAAAAAGGGAAAATTCAATAAAACAACAATAGCCAACCAGGCAAGCCTTAGCATTCAAAAGATAAATTATCTTTTTATTGGTGGAATGATTTAGGCGGGGTGGTAACTATTGCTGTACTTGAACAAGACAAGTGCATTGCAACAGGACCTTGAAATCAACCAAAGCCCATACTCACACTACACTGTCAACCAGTACATATTTCCACCATGGGCGGAGTGTCATACACCGTAGTATGACACAATAGGGAAACATTTCACACAAATTGTCAAATAAATTAAGTATTATTTTGCAAGGAAAAACCCATTCAAACTTTTGCTTAAATTTTTCCGACTTTGCTTTACATTTTCCAAAAATTTTTCATTCAAGGTATGGCATATTTTTAGTCATTTGTGGTTGTTAAATATATGTGTGTCAAAAAAATCCCTTTTGGTCAATGAATCAGTCCAACTGGTACTTTTCACATGTTTATTTTGATTTTCAAAGAACATGAAAAAAATTATCAAAATAAACACAGACTAAAGCCTCAAGTCTGACCAACTTGGATAATTGTCTATAATTATTTTTCATAATGAAATCAAAATTTCAGTCTAGGTTTGGTAAGTACTTCATGAAAGCCAGCCTCAAACTGAATTGAATAGGTACCGGCTACAGTATACCTATTCAATCCTGTCTATTAATGCCAGTCAGGGTTCGAAAAATAAGGTGCCTGAGTGCCCGAGGGCATCTTGTCTAATGGCTTGGGCAACAAAAATTAATGAATTGCACAGCAGAACATGTCCAAATGGGCAGGCGTCAAGTCACTGTGCAAAAAGATCATCACTGTGTTGGAAGTTTCCCATTAACTATGTTAACTGTTCCTCTTCATGCTTACTACAGTGATTGTTACTGTAACACCATGGGCCAACGAAGTTATTAAATTTCAATACATTACCATGATTTCCTAACTTCCTTTTAATCTTCTGATATTTTCTTTATTTGGACAACAATAAAGCTATGTTGGGCAACCAAGAACTACTAATTTAAAGAAAAGGGGTTGCCCGATAGGACAACAAGACATTAGAAAACGTTTCAAGCCCTGCTCTCTTCAGTTGTCTATTCACCTCAGTTTGAGGTACTGTAGCCTTGCATGAAGTATCTTGCAAACTCATTTGACCACTGGTCTTATAAACTAATATCATTTATTTATTAACATGAATTAATGTAATTTATTAGTAAATTACACAGAATACTTGATTACTAATTAATATGAAGTAACACCATTTATTTATTGATTATTATTGTGATTAATTATAATAATTAGCCTTATCTAATGTATTATTTTCAGGCTGGTGTGCAACTCCTTTAATGGAGATAATAGCTGAGAGAGAAATGATAAAATGTCATAACATTCAATGGAGGGGCAATTATCAGGTGGCATGTATTACTAACAAAATTTATTTTGCTACATACTGTTTCATCATTGTTGGTAACATAATTTATAAGCTACTCTATGACATTTGTTTTGGTGTGTTTTATGTGTCAAACATGATTTTAAAATCCTCATAAAGAATGAACAATAAAACCTTTTTAGTTACAAGTATAGGAGCATAGTTTAAGAAAGGTAGCACTCCACTTAGAAAGTGGACCAGTTGTAAGAAACATAAGGATTCCACAAAAATATACAGCCCTGTCTCAGCTCCCCAGGCCCCTTATCAAGTGCATCCTGTTTAAATCTCAAATTGAGTTCAAATATAGAGGACCACTACTTTACCACTGATACTATGAACAATGTTAACCTAATATTGTGTGAGATGTCTTGAGTTCAGTTTATTTTGCCCCCTCCCCCCCCCCAAAAAAAAGAAGCAAACAAACAAACAAATTTCCTTATAACATCTCTTGTTTAGGGCACTTGAGACCAATCTTATTAAGTCAATATAGTATCATGAATTTAGCAAAGAACACTTGTTTGCTGTTTGAGAGAATTCATCTTTGATATAACAACAAAAGTTCCTTTGTTCTTTATGACTCTCCAACTTCAAATGATTTATACTAACCAGTAAATGATGTTGTATGTTGTACTTGAACAATTTCACCCTTGACCTACCTAGCTTCTGTTTATTGTTATTTCATTTGTCCCTGGTACTTATAACCCTGTAGGCCTATGCACACTGTGCAAACAACTCATTCATCATATAAGAACTTCATAGTGTGGATAAAATCACTGTAATGCTTGATTTTGTACATCAAAACTGCTAGCTGGATACATTGTGGGTTGTTGTTTATTTAAATCAGTTACATAGCATAGCCTCTCTCTTTGACATTACTTACCACCTGCCAAAGAAACCAAAGATTGATCTTTCAGAGACACAAAGATATGGCACAATTTTTTTAAATGAGCTTTAGTTTATCTGTCCCATCATGCACTGTACATTTAGGCATAAATTCTATTGCACAATACCAGGAAGTAAATGAGAGAGGGAAATGCCACATGTCCCTACAGTTGTGTGTTACACTGTTGAATCATGTACAATAGCAGTGTTTCACTCAGTAATAACCTACATTATGTTTACCCCATCGTATTGAAATGCAGAACTATGTAAATCAAATTTCCAATAGATTCTGAGTGTAAACTCATTCTTGGACACAAATAATGTACAGTGTGGTTTTTTGTAATGATGTGCTGGCTAAAAATGTTTGTCCACTTCAAAGGTCATAAACCAGTGACTTTTTAGAAGCAAGAGGAATGTGAGAGATACCTAAAGTCCCATTTACAGTACCTGCTTGGTGTTGAGTTACTGATAATATTTCCCATTTCAAAGAGTAATGAGTTGTTGAGGATGTTTAACCAATACATACTTATTGCATTTTTATAATCAACCATTGGTTCCCCTGACAAAACAGTAAGTCACAAAAGAGAAATATTACCAATCAGGGTTATAGCTTGTCAGATTTGAGTGCTGGGTAATTGTCTAATCTGGTGAAAGTTCCTCACCCTACCCCATGGCATTTACCCCATTTTTCAGACATTAAGCTTTTATTCTTCCCCCATATCACTTTAATAGGGAGTAAATTTGGGGCTAGCTTTCAGTCTTGGAAGGCAGATTTTTGGTGTCCGGGGAGACATGTGCTTGCCTGGAGTGGCAGGCTGTAATATCGAGTGCTGTGTGCGGCCACCCAGCACCGCCCACCATAGCTACAACCCTGCTACCAATACATTTTTCATTCAAAATATTCCTTGAAAGATTTCTAGCGAACCACCCAACTTTTTCTATAGTCAATAAAGGTGTACATACAACTTGTCTCTTGCAGTTAAACATCTGACCTATCGCTTATAAATCACATAGCATTAAGGCTGTCACTTACAATGGAGAAATGGTCATTTGACCTGTTGAAGTAAATTGCATGTACTGGCTGCTGATGGCTAAAAGGGATCTTGAATGCTTTAAAAACCTTGTAAAGGAATGTTTATGTACAGATGCTAGAAGAAAGGAATTACATGGACATTTCCTCCCTTTTCTGGTGAGGGGTGGCATACAGGCTGTTGTTTAAAATTGCCCAAAATGTGTCGATTCCATGTATTTCTCAAATAATTTGACAAGTTTTCCTGATTTTGCTTCAAATATTGCACCATTTTATACAACCTCGGAGATTAATGTTGTGCCTCATGAGATCTCAATGAGTTCTCTTTACCTCATCTCCAGGAAGTGATTGGTCTACATTTTCACACACTACTACAGTGCTTTAGTTAAATCTCACAAACTTCTCTTCTACATAATTGCATCATTTTCTCCGAGTGATGTTGGAAAAAACAAAAATGTACCATAGTGCACTTTCAGAATTTACTTTTTGCACCAAGATTTTTGGGGAGGAAAGAATCTCAGGAGGGAATCAACTCATTTGTGCCGATGGCCACTGTTTAACAAGAAATTTTCTAACTGGCTAACAATACCACTAATCCCTAAGCTAATTCCTAACCCTACCAAAAAATTAAATCAATACAATTCAATGACAACAGCCAATCAAGAAATTCCTTGCTAAACAGTCTGCATTCAGCTGACTCAATTGTATTCTATGCTAGAGGGAGGTCAGCACCATTATTTAAGTCTCTAGAACTTGGAAGCTCTCATCTTGTCATGGGCTACAGGGGCTTTGAAGAGTCCCTGCATTCCTATGAAGCCCACTAAAGGTACAAAATGAATTCCTACCCTTATCAAAACAATCTTCCATTAGTACTGAGAGGCAACAACTGGTTTGACTGTTTAACCTCACAGCCAAACATGAGCATCAACTTATGAATGTTTCATACTGCAAATGGTATGTTTCCTCTTTTTTTCGCAGGTAGTGAATCCACCTTGTTGAGCCAGACTTGGCTTCATACTTCATTTTCTTTGTTGTTACTCTTTATGTTGTTGTTTGAAAGTTGCTTTGTACTGTATGGAAATAAACTGAGCAAACAAACAAACATAAAATAAAAAAAATTGAATGAAATTTCCAATTTCCCTTAAACTCCCAAAGGTATTTACATCACATTCCTGTAGAGCTAGGGTAGGGAGTGTTTTTGACTGTGTTTACAGGGGTGTATTTTAATTGAGCTTTATCAAACCTTTCTCAAGCTTTTCGTTCTTTCAAAAAATGATATCTCAATGTTGACCATATCATCAATACCTTCTTGCAATTTTGTAAAAATTACCTGTGCAAAGTTAAGCCTTCAAACAATCTTAATGCGGTTTCTGAGACACTTTAAGGCCTAGAAGATTCCAGAAGCTAGAGTCCTCCTAGGTTTTGCCCATGGACCCCACCAGGGGCCTTAAGGCAAGCCTGTAGACACAAATCTGCAAATACCCCTTTAAAAGTATCTTTCTTAGGGCTTCTGAGACATTAAAACCCAAGAGTTTCAGGGTGTGGGCTAGACCCACCAAGGCTTTGCTCCTGGATCCCACCAGTGGCGTTAAGGCGGACCTGGGGACCCTACCCACCATGGGTCTTCGGCTTTGTACTCACCATACATACTTTTTATACACACTTTTTGAATTCCACATAATTAGTTCCCACTCCCTTCCCCCTCCAAATTTGAAAACAAATCTCCCCCCCCCCCCCCCTACTTTTACCTGGGAAAGTTTACACCGAAAGCATCATGTCACCTGAGGAACCAACTTGGAACAGTCTCCACATTTAAAATATTTTAAGTTATAAAACAACTCCATGAAGAGAATGGACTTGATCTATGTTAATCCCATTCTTTGGGTACAAGTTGGTTCTAGGTTCATGCTATTGTAGTGTGCCTGTTTCTACACTTGGGTGCACAGAGATAGCCCATGCACAGTGCATTGTGAATGCATTGAAATAAAGACAGAGCATCACTAGCATTTGAAGAAAAGAGTTGTCTTTTGGCCTTCCAGAATCTACAATGGCACAGCTGGCAGAGTCAGAGTATTACATGGGAGTGGCAGCCTTGGCCACATTTTGTCATGTATGGTATATACGAAGTCAATAATTTTCTAGTTAAACTTCACTGCTACCACTGTATTATGATACATGCACTCTATTTATTTGAATTCCACATCTGTTTTCTTGTTGTGCTGTCAGCCTGTATGTTTTTGATTTGCTCCTTAAGCTATAGTACTTGTTGTTAATGTCAAGATTACTAAAATGGCAGATGGAGACAAAGCAAAAGGAGAGGTTGCTCATGAGCACTGTTACCAGCATCTTCAATTTTTGAAGGCTGATTACATAAAAAACCTTTGTGAATAGTATAAGTCTAGACTTGACAGAACTTAAAACCAAGAAGGAAAAAATTGCAGCCCTGCAGACCATACAAAATCTTCAAGATGTCACATCTTCAGGTAAAAAAAAAACCTCCATCTCTTCCTGAGTGTAAGCTTTAGGGCTGTGAACGTGTAGCATTTTAACTAAACGTTTAATCGCAAAAATTTGCGATCGTTTAGCGGTTAATCGCGATTAATTAACCTCACAAAGTCAACATGCTTACAACTATATTGTGTTCATCATGCTCCCAGTAGACCTATCTATGTATTTTAATTTGGCACTACATATGCGACATTTAGCAATCTTGTCAGCTTTATCAACGTCGAAACAATCCCACACCACGCTTGTTTTACGTCCCATCCTATATATATATACTACTTATATCGGATTTGATGCAAAGAAACTGCGGTTAAACTATTCTGCAACTGCCAGTGAACTCGGAACGTATTTATTACGACAGTAATTCCGTGCTCATCGCAAGTGAAACCGTACGTACGAAATCGAGACAATAAACATTGCACTCTTCATTACACTACGCAAGTACATGATATACGAACGCACGTGGTCGCTTGAGCACCGGATCGAACTAGTTCACTGTTGCCTGCATGGTCGACTCACGCAAAGTAAACAAGCAGTGTGCATTGTACTCAAAACTGTTAAGTGTTGCAATGACTACTCTGTGCAGCTTTTAAATACGCATTGAATGAATGTTGTAAGATGTAGGCCGCGCGGCACATCGAGGCTATAACACAGGTTGTACAACCTCCGTTCCGCAATCCGCGGGGAGTACTACGAGTTGCTCCGTTGTACGGCTAGGCAGCAGTTTACCTCTAGGCTGCTTACAGCGCCGGAAAAGTTTACATAGGGAAATTCACAAGACGATCGATCTGTGTGAATTGTAAAGAAGGAAAGGTGGGCAAAAATTCATAGGACATTGGGAAGAATATCGGACGAATAATGGGTTTTGCGATTAATCGCCAGTAGCTTTGAACTAAACGTTTATTCCACATGCGATCGTTTAGCGATTAATCGCTACACGGTCACAGCCCTAGTAAGCTTTATGGATTCTTATCCTAATGATGATATTGAAAGTTTCCTGGCTAGTTTTTAAAGACTCAGTATTTACCCCAAAATTCCAAAGAGTGATTTACCATAGTTCTTGAATCTTACTTGACAGGAAAGGCACAGACAGCTATGCAACTTTTCACTTACAAACTAACTGTGCACATAAAGAAAAAAGCATCATCACTCAAACACCTGAATAAGTTCTGCATACCAAACAACAAGGACTGCTTCAAATGTAGTGTCTTTCCCTGTACCACCAGAGACAGGAAACTTGCTCCCTTCAAATATTACAGATCTCGAGGACCCTTTTGATGCAATTTAAGTTCTTGAGGTTTCTCCTACAGATAATTTTTTTCATCATACTGCACCCACACTCTGTATATTTGACTCCACAAGGAGTGTTGTAAAGTATACTGTTTTCAGCAAAGTTAGTCCACATGTGGAAAAACTTGTAGTTAGCTCATGTTTTCTCTTGTAATTTTTACAATTGAGAGCAAAATTGGTTAGGAGAAACAAATTTGAACATTTAAAAGATGTAGCATAGTGTTTGATATCTCACAAAATAGGGAAGTGATGGGAAGGGGGTTGTGGGACTTTGGGGTCTAATGCAGGAACCTGGATTTTATTGAGTAGGCTTACAGTATTCACTATATTAACTGTTTCTCTTTTAGTGCACTACTTGGTTCTGTTGTTATGTGCTGTTGCTACACTTGGGTGCACAAGGAATAGCCTATGAATCCTACATTATGTATGTATAGTAAATTGTGAATGTATTAAAAGACAGGATTATCACTATACTAGTAGCAGTTAAAGAGTATAGTCTTTTGGTCTTCAAGACTCTAAAATGTTACTTTATTGCCATACAATCTGGACACTAAGATGTTAAGAACGAGAACTGAGTGTCAAAGTGCTTTCCTCGTGAAGAGTTCCTGCACATAAGTTATTTATGTTGAACCTTGTTTCAACCCTCCCAGTCAAAAGTAGGAGGTTATCAGATTAGATAACCTGAAAAACATGTGTCTAGGCTTAGACCTCCTCATTAAAGTTTGTATTATTTTAAATAGTCAACTGAGCTCAGCATGGAAAGTACTGTAAGGCTTTACAGAATTAAATTCAACCCAAATGGAAGGTCATGCAATATTTAAACCAGGGTTATTGACTTTCTTATTTTTTATTAAACCATGTAATTAAATGATAGTGATTTAAATCAGTAAATCTATTTAAATCAATTTTTTTTATTTAAATCATGATTTTTTAATTCATATCATGATTTTTTAATTCATATCATGATTTTAATCAACATGATTTAAATCAAACAACCTTGACTGAACTTTGCAAACTTGATGGAATATACTTTGAAGTCTTTTCTGGATAGTGAGAACATTTTTTCAATGTAGCCTGGGGGAGACCTGGTGCAGCTTTTGAAATTTTGTTTGAGCTTTGGTTGAGTCAAAGACTCTAAAAATGGAACCTACTGTCATTGTGCATGGTGCTCCACATAAGCAATAGACTAGGGAAAACAAGCCAGTGAGTCACAATTGGAAAAAGGCTGAGGCTAGCTGGACTTGAACCAATAGGTTGGAAACTGGGCCATATAACTCTATCGACAGTTTGGACCTGGTTGTCAAGAGGGAGCAAATAATAACCCTTGTTGATCATTTTAACTGCATGTGTATATATATCCACTATGACTTAAAAACATAGTAGACAACTGACTGTGACAAAGTTAGCCCAATGTTAGCTGTAGTTAAAATTACTAAGATGCCCCTAAGAGCTGACAACAAAATGACAGATCATATTGGTAACATTGATATTGATGATGATATACTGTACAGCTTGACTTTGAGCTACCTGTATACTGGAAAGTTTGCTTTGAGGGCTCTGAAATTTTTATTCCTGTAGTCTACAGGCCTAGGCTGGGGGCTGTGTCATTCTGCCATGTAGGTACTTTTCACCATGGAAAATGTGTTCATTCTGCCATAGAAAACGTGTTCATTCCGCCATCATGGCGGTAAAGTACTATTGCTATGGCAACATGGACACATCATTTTGTGGAATGTAAGATAGGATAGCTTGGAACTTGCCAGACTTATCAATAAGAACAGGGCCGAATGGAGTTTTAAAAGTTTGTTGGATGCATCCATTAAAGAGCCAAACCTCTAACCCAAACTACAATTTTTTTCCTACAATTTTGGTACAGGGGTACCAAAATTCTCAATTGGCTCATCTCTTTGATCGACAGCTAATTCAAACAATGCAGAGTACCAAACCTTATATTACACAGCATGAACAGTACTTACCGAGTGTTTTGATTAGTTTTTCTATACTCACCTTGCAGCAATAAACTGAGGTTGTATCTGCATGAGGATGAATTTCAGACAATTGTGGGAGGGGCTTAAGTTAGCAGGTTACAAGAATTGGTACTGTTTTGGGTGAGAAAACTTGGCCTTTAGTGCTTCACCACTTGAATGAAACAGACAATTATCCATTAAGCTGTGGTCACTGGCAATGAACACTTTTCTATTGACTGTTATCCTCTAATCCCCAACATGTGCACATTGAGTATTCATGGGCAGATGTGAGAATAAGTTGATGTTTTTGATTTGTTTAAAGACTTTATTTGCCACAGCTTACAATTTAATCCATCCCTTACTAAGTAAGCTTTATTAAGGCTAGTTAAAACTTTCTTAAGCCTGCTTTACACTTCCATTCAATCTATTCAAAAGACCTTTAGTTTGTTAGGGTTTTAGAAAGTGCCTTCCTCCCTAGGCTATGCTGTTTTGGCCCAGGCCAAGGCTTAGCTACTTAACATAACATAACACTAACAGGTTGAAGGGCAAAGGAGGGCCAAGGCCCCATAAGAATAAGATGCCCTGAAGTACAAACCCTAACGTTAAAATCAATAATCAAATCACCAAACCAAAACAAGCAGCCCAAAACAATCAGATTCTACCACAGTCATCAAAGAACTTGTCAATGTTAACTTTAAAGCAGCAGGGAGTTAACTACCCATTCAGGCAGACAATTCCTGTCATTGACAACTCTAGCAGAGTATGAGAGGAACTAGGCCTAGGCTAGGCCTACTTTCCAGCACAGGTCGTCCTAGCGTTATATAGTATATATAGTATATATATATAAAAAGGAAAAGGTTGGTCACATCGCCTAACACCAATGCAGTGCTTCGCACAAAACTATTCATGATTCCTCACCTTCCACTAGATTTTACCCCTTCAATTCTCTCGAAAACATTCCTTCATCTTTCTCTGATAAAACAAAACAAACGTTGAGGAAAAACTGACATCTAATGCAAGAAATCTTCTCATCTGATTCTTCGTTAACCACACTCTAGATCACTCTTCTCCAATTCCTGACGTCACATTACGTAATGGGAATTGCCCTCTACGAATCCGGTACTCCCTGTTAACCCAGTGCATGTTTAAATGCTGTACGTAAAGACCGCACTTAGGCCACACACAAGTTTTTTTTTTCGTAGCACAGCTTGGGGAATTGTATGCTCGTGTTTTCCATTTCTTGTTCACGTTCCCCGAGCAGAAAAAAAATTACAGTCTGGTCGTTGACAGATTCGAAAGCAGTTCGAACTGTCCAATGGCAGAACCGGATTTGTAGAGGGCAATTCCCATTACGTAATGTGACGTCAGGAATTGGAGAAGAGTGATCTAGAGTGTGGTTAACGAAGAATCAGATGAGAAGATTTCTTGCATTAGATGTCAGTTTTTTTCTCAACGTTTGTTTTGTTTTATCAGAGAAAGATGAAGGAATGTTTTCGAGAGATTTGAAGGGGTAAAATCAAGTGGAAGGTGAGGAATCATGAATAGTTTTGTGCGAAGCACTGCATTGGTGTTAGG
The DNA here is from genome assembly GCA_037179385.1 of Holothuria scabra. Classification (NCBI taxonomy): domain Eukaryota; kingdom Metazoa; phylum Echinodermata; class Holothuroidea; order Aspidochirotida; family Holothuriidae; genus Holothuria; species Holothuria scabra. The sequence continues at coordinate 6,376,791 of CM074201.1, forward strand.
CGATGTGACCAACCTTTTCCTTTTTATATATATACTATATATACTATATAACGCTAGGACGACCTGTGCTTTCCAGTAGGCTATGTAGCCTACTTTGAGGAGAGTTGTTCTCACATTGAAATTTTTGCTTTAACCCAGGACCATTAAATTTTCCACAGCTGATTCTTTCCACCCCCTTATTGACTGTTAAACCTGGAAATTCATCATTTGATTTAGGCCTAACAAAGTTAGGGCCTAGGCCTAGTTGAACAAGCTGATACCATTCGTGAAACTAGCCCTAACGATAAGGTATCGACAACCTTCAGCTAAAAGGTGTTACCGTAGCTAACCCATTTTAAGAACTAACCTTACCATAGTAAACTGCAAGTAATATTGCTCCGAAATGCTGATAATGACAACTGATTAATAATTAATGAATAACACGTCTCCTTGGACCTATTTTCCAGTGCAGAGTCTACAGACGCTGGAAATTTGGTCCGGTGAGATATTGACCGACTTCAAGTTTTCGGGGGATTGCTTCTGACCAGTCTGAAGCAGGCACAGGATTCAGCCTCACATTCAGCCCCACATTCAGCCCTACATTCTGAAGCTAGCACAGGATTCGGCACCACATTCGCCCAGCACAGGATTCGCCATACATTCGCCCAGCACAGGATTCAGCCTCACATTCAGCCTCACATTCTGAAGCTAGCACAGGATTCGTTGTATTATGGACGTACGATATGCAGTGCATTTCAAAAACGAATCCTGTGCTAGCACAGGATTCGCCCAGCACAGGATTCGGGTTCGGCGAATAGTGTGAAGTCAAATCCTGTGCTGGGCGAATGTGGGGCCGAATCCTGAGCTGGCTTCAGAATGTGGGGCTGAATGTGAGGCTGAATCCTGTGCCTGCTTCAGACTGGTTGCTTCTGGAGAACTTCACGGGTGTATGGAACATTTACAGTTTTTCTTCTTCATTAGCTCATAAAACAGTGCAACACTGATTTGTTTGAAAATAAGTTGACGCCAAGTGTGGCGCCAGCGGCCCTCCCCCTCCCCTCCCCTCCGTCGGGGGGAATCTGTCCCACTCCGTTGGAGAGAAGATCCAATATAGTCGGGGAAAAATGTTAGCCCGATGAACTTCAGTTCCCCCCTTCAGGGCCTCCCCCCCCCCCCAAGATCTTCTCTATCATATATTCTTCAAGTAACTAATTAACTCTCACGATTCCTAAATTTTCCTCCCAAAAATCCATTTTTTTCTAAATGTAGCTTCAGATATCCAAACATTTTGAAAGGAAAGTAAAAAAAACTTTCAATTTTCATCGTACGACAAAACACGAAACCAACTTGCGTCTAATTGATTTTGGGCAGATTGATCTTTAATGCTAAAGACTCAAATTTTTCCATTCTCTTGTGCAAATAAAGCCATTTTTAAATTTTCTGCCATAAAATTCCTTCAATATACTTAGGCGTACGGAAAGAGGAACAGATTGTCCCAAATTTCGGCAAGCTTTGACTGAACAAACGCTATATGCAAAGTTGTATTTTTAAAAGTATAAAAAGATAACCGAAGATTTGCAACACATTCGGAAGGTTTATTACAAAAATTTTCCTCGGCCCGACTTCATACTGAAGTTTTGCAAAACTTTTGCCCGAAATAGTAAAATATTTGGGCGAAGGTTGAAAAGGGTTCTGGGATTTCACCGGCAAAGGAGCAGTGACGTAGCCAATGGGGGGGGGGGCAATATTTTGGGGAAATTTGTGGAATTTGGGGGAATTTCAAGTTGACGAAATGATACTTCCTTTTCCTATTTCTTTTAAGTTTTCAAGTTTCTCACGATAAGTAATCGTGAAACATTTCTCATGCATAACTCGAATTTCCATGCAACGTATTTCCCCAGATCTCATCTGTGTCACTGTAGCATGAAGCGCACTTGACTCGCGTTCCGCAGAAAGGCCCTCTCTGCAGCAACGTTATTGCCCTCTGGTACACATGCAGGGTATTTGGATCAGTTCAGCGTATACTGCGCAACACTGGCAGGCAAGACCGGAGCATAGGATGCCATCATCGAGCTATAGTTCCCTACGTATTGTTGAGCAAATGTTATGTTCATCAACTTGATGCACCTTTGGATAATACGTTGCCAATAAATGGTAACATAATCAAAGCCTCTTGAACGAAATATTCCCTCATTTAATCATCACAATTTCCGTTTGTTTTAGTTCCACAACCATTATATTTATATTCGATTTGAGGCTGTCAGCAATACAAACCAGTATGCCTTAGAGCAGTGCTTCTCAACCTTTATGATCCACTTCCCCACTTGGGAAAAATTTTTCACCATTCACCCCTAGTACTATAAAACATCAAGTAACTGAAAACTAAATGTAGAACATGCTAGTAAGGTTTTGTTTCAAACTTATATTTAAATAGCACACTGGCCACAGATTTACACATAAGCGCAATAGAGATTTCAAGACCCAACTCAGTTCATGCAAATTTTCCCCTATTCACAAAATTCCTCCCTTTGTGTATAATTCACCCCCAATTTTCCAAATTTCACCCCGAGCATTTCGAATTTACCCCAGGGGTGCACTTGGACCCTGGTTGAGAAGCACTGTCTTAGAATTTTCAATTTTTTCTTTTTATATATATATTGTAAACAAATTGTCTCCTTAAAAGATTTCAGGACAAGAAAAATATGACATTCTAAGCATGCAGGAAAGAGGCACATGCAGGGAGTGTCATTTCCTGCCATCTAGGGGTGCTTTTAGCGAAATCCCCCCTGGCGGGACGCTCCGCGCGAACCGATGGTCGCGCTCCGCGTATCACTCTCCTCATCCTACTAGCTAGTACAGGGCAGGGATAGAGACTGACCTTACTCTGTGTTTAGCCATAGATGGAGCTAAAAACAATAGCTTACCTTTGTCTAGACATAATAACCCTGCAAACCTGGAAAAACGTTATATGATGTTAACCTTATTTTTAAAGGACTGGTTCGGAAAATTACTCTATTTAATCTGTTCGGAAAATTAATCTAATTAATCACTGGGGATGGGGGGTGACAACGGGCCCATGATGACATTGTCTTTATCCTATGTATATAGTAGGCAGCTTCAGGATCTTGTAGGCCATGCGTTAACTTAGGTAACATTACATGACGTCATGATAATCTTGTTATTATCATAAATTAACGTATTTTGTATGTAATACATTCACATTGACCTTGAAAATAAACTGAAACTGAAACGGAAACGTTTTGGGGAAATTTTCGAACTTTGCCCCCTGGAAAATATTCTAGCTACGTCACTGTAAAGGAGGCTGCCCATGTACGGTACATCTGTCCTGCCCGACAGCCGACATATTTTCAAAGACGTTGGAAGTAAAATTATCCTTAAGCTGGTACCTCACGTAGAACTATTCGCACGTTAATTTTTGCGTCTATTGCTAATTTCAAAACGCGGCAGTCGCAAAATATTTTTCGCGTCAAAAAGTTGTCAAGAAAGTCGCGAAACATTCGTGTGAAGTTAGAGTGACATAAGTGCGACATTAGTGCGAATTTTGAGCGCATTTGTGGAAATCGACGCTAAACATTCGCCAAAAGTTCGTGAGACATTAGTGCAACAGTAGTGCGATTGACGTGCTAACATCGTAAACAACGTCTTAATCACCTGCCAGTCTCGCGTTAGTCGCGCGAATGTTGCACTAACGTCTCACAAACTTTGCAACCAAAATACGAACGTTTTGCGAATATTTCAGTTGGACGCTACTTATGAAACCCACAGATTGAAACAATTGAAAATTAGTCTGAATTTAACTTCTTGACTAGAGTGTTCTTAAACTCCTTATGGCTTTTGTTATAAAAAACATCATGTTCTTGAAGGAATTCCACCATAGTCTCCTTCTGGGCCTCAGTCCAGCTGTAGCTGGATGTGGTACCGACAAACTCATCATCACCCATAGTACCATCAGCAACAGGAACACCATCATCTCCTCCTTCGCCCGAACCGGCAGGCACTAATTAAGCCGCAGCAGTTACCCTCCTCTGTTTCTTCTTGGCAGGCATAATGGCTGACTAACATAGCTGTAATATTACCAGTTTAATATAGGTCTATCCAAATAGATAGCGCTACTTGGCCGGTCGTATTGTGACCCCGTAACGTGCGTATTCAGCTGTGTACGTGCGACATATGCACGTCATACGCGAGTATGTTTCACGTCCAAACATGACCTTCAAACAGTCGCGAAATATTAGCACCAACTTCGTACTATCTTCGCGCTAATTTCGCAGAAACTTCGCACTAATGTCGTGCGAAAAGAAGAGCAAATCCGACCCAATTAGGATTCACAAAACGGCAGGGGTGGCGCCAGGATTTGCCCGACAGGGGGCCAGAATTTCTCGGCCCCGACAAAGGCGATGTTATGTCCCAGATGAACGTCACTTTGCAGAATTTGAGGCACGCGGAGCGCGCTGAAATTTTGGGCTTTCTCTTTAACAAATACTTAAAAATCTGGAGTTTAATGAAGTAATAATTAAAACTTATGGAAGAAATGTGGTTTTTATTGGTACTATATAAAATTTTGCGTGTTTATTGAAGAATCTGTCCTTCATAAGGGAAAATCAAAAATGTTATTTGGGCGACAGCTGAAATTCTTGTGGGGTTACGACCGTTACGCATTGAATCGTACAAAACCTACTTACCAACTAAGGCTTTGAGACGAGACTAGAAGTTTGCCCAGAAATTTTTTCTTTTTTTTGAACGAATCTTTCAAAATGAAGAGCTTATCATGATGGAGAAATTTTGGATTTTAATGAAAGAAAATTTGCTTTTTGGTAAGGTTATAATGATAAATTTGGTTTCTTTTATTAAGTGATATGCCTTTCAGGAGCAAAATTAGGTAATATGCCGGGTGATTAACAGAGTTGGCTTTGGTTATTTATTGTACGGAGTATCCATCGAAACTGGAAAATTTTGCTACTTTTAACAATCTTAAGCTAATATTGAAGAAAAAATGTAATTTTGTGACAGTTTGGGGGTTTTATGGAGGAATCTGACGTTCTCATGAGGAAAATCAAGTAGAGGTGATCTGTAGTTTTGTTCAGGTTTCTGAATATCATCATGCAGATTTAGGCCCTCGGACCATATTGGAGCATTCTCCCGAGGAAAAAATCTGGCTTCGCATATATTTGAAGTTTTATATTTTATTTATTGTCATGGGCGTACGGGAGCATGTTAGCTGAGTTTGGGAGGGGCAGAATTGTTCTTTTGTCCGAAAAAATGTAATCCTGCCCGAAAAATTATCAAGTCGAGCGCACAGAATTTTTTGAAAAATGGAGAACCCCCGGTCAGCAGGAAATGGCATTTCCTGGGCTCGTAACTAGAATTAAAGAAGTCCTTACTTTCAGATTTCTTTCGCAATAAAAATATTTTCACTTCATAATACTGCCCAAAACGAAGAAAAATTTACAAACACGCATTGTTCTGTTCAGTTATCTGTTCGACTTAAACACTATTAGAGTACCTTTAAGGTACTCTAAACACTATCTATGCGGAGCGCCACCATCAGTTAGCGCAGAGCGTACAGAAATTGTTAAGAAATCTAACCCCTAAGATAGCTGGAATGGCTTTTCCCAGACTTGCAACTAGAAATGAAGCAGTCGTAATTCTGAGCTTTCCTTTAAAATGAAAGTTTCACTTCAACAGAGAAAAAACCCAACTTGCTAATGATCAGAAAAGTACCAGACAAAAGGTACTGCTACAATTAGATCTAATGGTCTTGTCTCTTTTCGGGAGGGGGGGGGGGCTATGCAATGGAATTGAAAACATACTTAAATGTTTTTGACTGTATTAACAATCTTCGCTGAATTCAGTTGCAAGGTCCATAGATGAAATTTTTAACGTGACTGCCCGAACTCAAGACTATAAATGTTTTTGCCCCAACGTATTTATTAAATATGGCACGTTACAAGGTGCCTTCAAATAAATTTTCAGTTAGACTTATGGGGAGATTTTCTCACATCACTGTTTATCATTATTTGTCGCTGAAAAACGACATAGCCGATATTCATTACCTTTGTGAGAATTCGGCTGCCCGGGCAGGCCAGATGGCAGACCATTGGGTACTGCACGCACATGAACAACCTCTAGTCCGTTTTTGTAAGGAGAATTCGGAATTGTGAATTTCCTTGAAGAGTATGGTCTTCTAGTAAGCAAGATCAAGAAGGTCGTCCGAGTGACTACAGACCCACATCTTTTATCGTAGGTCTGTAGATGAAGTCTCCCCGACGAAACTGGATTTTTTCAACTACAGGGGTTGGATAGCCCGTCCCCGACGGAGGCATGAACTTGCGCGCACGGATTGAAGATGGGATGAGGGATAGGAGAGCTAGTAAGAAGTGATTAAAACCGATTCAGATATGCATTAAAATAGCGTTAAAAAAGTTCAAAAAGAGAAAAATCATGGTCATCCATCCAGTAACTTCAGTCCTTTTTCAGTCGTTTTTCATGTTTAGACCTCCCCGAAAAATTGCCGTCCTTCCCCGAGGGGGAAGAGATAGGACAAGGTACATAGAATAGGGTTTAACAGAGTTAAGAAGTGATTTAAAATCGATTCTGATATGTATTAAAATAACATTTCAAAACAAAAAATATGTTCTAGATCACCCGTCCAGTAACTTGTGGGGTTTTTCATTATTATTTTTTTTTTCAATTTTTTTTTTATTTTTTAGGCCTCCCCGACGAAACCGCCGATCTTCCCCGACGGGGGGCCAGGGTTCCCCGACGGGGGGGGGGGGGAATGCCCCCCCCCCCCCGCTGGCGCCACCCCTGCAAAACGGGCGATGTTAGTGCGACATTAGTGATAACGCTTTGCGAACACTTTGTTAACATCTCGCGTTTGATCTTTCGCAAGTTAGTCGCAGAAAATTTTGAACATGTTCAAAACTGCTTGCGAAACTTTTGCGACCTCTGCGAACTGCGCGACAGACGTGCGACAGTTTTGCTAATATTTTGCGAACCACTCGAATTTAAGTCGCAAACCGGTCGCAAACCGTACGCGTTCTTTGTGAGATACCACCTTTAGTCGGGAGTTCGGGCAGTGACATAGAAACTTTTTCAATGCAGTGGACCTTGCAATTCACTTCAACAAAGAGTCGCAACAGAGTAAAAAGCAGTAGCATGTTTTCGATTCCGTTGTATAGTTTCGCCCCGAAAAGGCGGACATTTCATCTTTCTCTAGTAATTTTCTAATCACTTAGCAAGTTTTTAGTACTTTTGAAGTGAAAATTTCATTGGGAAAACTCAGAATGAAGACTGCTTCATTTCTGGACACAAGTCTGGGAGATACCATTTCCGGCAGTTTTGGGGTTCGACTTTTTAAAAACTTTCTGTACGCTTCGCGCCAACCAGTGGTGGCGCTTCACTTAGTGTTTTGGTCGAACAGATTACTGCAGAAAAATGCATGTTTACAAATCGCAACTGAACGCAAAAGGCTAAATTCCTAAAACTCAAATTCCCTTCAAAACAAACTCCAAATTTTTAAATATTTACTTAAAATGAAAGCCCAAAATTATGGCGAGCTAACGCGCGCCTCAAATTTCGCAAGTGACCTTCGACCGGGAATAACTCATCTTCTTTCGGAGCTTCGACATGCTTGGCCCCCTGTCGGGGAAATTCTGGCGCCACCCCTGTTTGACGCATATTCCCCTCGGTGATGTGCCATTTACGGTATTTTAGAAATTTGGAATCCATGAGCCCATAGAGGGTCTTAGGCCTATTTTATGAATGTTTCTCTTACGATTTTTTTGTTACATTGTTGATATGTGACCTATAAGGTACGTGTATGCCTACAGGAATTTTGGGGCCAATTAGGTCCTACACATGCGGTACCCTAGGGTCCATTTTGAGAAATATTGCAAAATAGTTAGCTCGTCTTCCAGGATTGTTTGGTCCAAGGTCCCACATGGGCCATATGACCCTACCAGTTTAGCTTTTCCTGCAAATTCCCTTACGAAACCTGGGCCTGGGGAGGCTAAGGAGCGTATCACTTGTCAAAATGGAAGTGGAGCATGAGATGGAGGCCAGGGGGAAGACTGCCCCACCCGAAAATCCACAAAATCTAAAATTCGGGCAGGAATTTATAAAAATTTGCACAGCCACTTTGGTTTTAAAAAATCGCACGGTTTTCCAGAAAATTCCTAAACGTGCCCAAAATCTTAAAATGATATGCCTGAAAAAGGAAAGAAACGTCAAATTTTAAAAACGGATTAAGAGGCCCCCCTTCCAAAAATGGTTGAAATTTTTTTCACACCATAAAACAAAAATAAGACCCTATTCCAACTAAAATCGGCTATGTGATTTGCATATTTGCTTAACGATACTCCTCTTTACTAACTCTCGATTTTTCTCCTTCCTTACACCAAATAACCCCTGCTGAGTTTGTTAGGCAAATATTTGATAATTTTGCCTTTTTTATTCTTGTTGTCAGGTTCACTTAAAGATTTCTTGGCAACAAGAAAGCTCAAAATAAAGACTGCTAAAATCTACTCACAAGTACTGGGGAATGCCATTTCCGATTGTATGAGGGGTTGCGACTTCAAAAACTATCTCCACGCCCAATGATGGTGGCGCTCCGCTTATAGATAGTTTTTCAAGCAAAGGTGTAGGGGCGGGGAGGCAGGGGCAGACTCACCAAATATTTCCCTAAAATCCAACAGCCGCTTGAATTCCAAAATATCGTTTTTTTTTCAGAAAGTTCCTACAGGCGCTCGAAATTTTTAAAAAAAATGCCCGAAAAGGGAAAGAAACGTCATAAACGTGGTGAAATTTTCATGAAAAATTAATAAAATTCCAAAAATTCGCTGCACATTCAGGCAGCGGAAAAAACTCTTATTCGTGAGGTTTACTTCACAGTCTTTCACAACACGATATCCAAATGTCCAAATTTGTTTAAGAATTTTCACAAAAAGTAGAAGATGATCATAGCCAGTGTAACATGTTTACGAAAAATCAAAGAAGTAAAAAAATTGCGACAAATGTGGGAAGCCTGCCTCTTAAGAGAAACAAGTTTTCTTCAGCCTGTTTTTGTTTTGAAATTTTGTGCAACATAATGCCCAAAATGACTTTCAAATCTTTGCCCCAAAACAGAAAACGCTATGTTCAAGTAAAATTTTCATGAAAAATAAAAATGATAACAAAGATTTACAACACATTCGGGTGAAAAAATGTTTTCCTCATCCCCATCTCATACTGTAGTCTTGCAAAAAATGCCCGAAATGGTAAAATATTCGGGCACAGATTGAAGAATTCTGGGACGTTTTCAATTGTCAAATTTATTCATGGACAGACGGTCGAGGGTGTTCAGGTGCAGTGTATTTCCAACAGTTTGCCATCCATCCTGCACCTTTAACCGAATTCAGGCACTTGTTATGAAAATCGGGTAATTTGTTTTCAATACTATCATGATGCAGTGTGAGATTGTCAGGCTTCCCATAAGTCTGCATGAAGAGTCATTCTAACCCCCATATAACGTGAAAAGCCTCAAAAAGTGTAATTTACGAAAGCAGAATCATTAAAGGGCAAAAGCAACCACCCCAATATAGTGTAGTAGACTGTCCGGTTTCATGATTGGCTGATGCGAGTCATGTGAAGAGCAACTTCTCTCTTCAAATGTGAAATTTACTAAAAAAAACTGCTTGTTTTACATCGAATATGCAATACTGAAGTTATAAAATATGATGAAAAATTCTTTAAAATGAAATAATAAGAAATTTTGATGTTTAGCTGTTGGTTCAAAATACAGTTTGGGGTGATTGCTCTCGACCTTCAATAGTCGGAAGTTTGTGCAGTCACGCAATTTTATTAATTATATATATGTGCTATTGAATTTAGCCAAGAGTCACAATAGAGTAAAATACATCAGCATGTTTTCAATTCTGTTTTAGACTTTTTCCTAAAAAATAAAATACCATTTCATTCAGTGGTAGTGGTACTTGTACATTTTATCTGGTAATCGCTGATCAAAATCGGTGAATTTTTTATATTCGGTAACTTTTAACATTGTCTGAGCAAAAGAGTTTTTACATTAGTTGGTATTTTTCATTATCGGTTCAAATAGTTTTCACATGATCGGTTAATTTTTACATTATCGGTTGTAACAGCTCTTTTCTGGACTTAAACTAAAAAAGTTATTCTTTTCATAGAACGTACGGACTCCAAACGTGATCTGCATAGTCTAGACGTGGCCTAACGAGATATGTAGATTCGAGTCGTGAGACTCGAACTCCAGCCGTACTCGAGTCGCACATTTTGTGATCAGACAATATATTGGAGATGGCGAACATTTTTCAGGTAGAGACTTTTTCAGGGGAATCAAGCTCGTGAAAACTCTCTAGGTGGGAGAAATATCAGTCAAGCTTCCTCTCCTTCCCAGGCCACTGCACAGTCCTTTACCATTGTCTTGGTATGTCAATTTAATTGTCGGTGCATGTGAGATTTCTTTAGTTAAAATCTTTCATACAGGGTTATTTTATGAGTAACATGATTTAACAAATAAAGTCTCGGTGAATGACATTCTGGAAAGGGCAGACTTATTACAACCTGGCTTGGTTGTAAGCCAGGGAAAGATCCCTCTTTGTTAACTAATTATCGACCCATATCCCTTTTGAATACAGACTATAAAATTGGAGCCAAAGCTATCGCTTCTAGACTAAAATCAGTTATCCAAAACTTGGTTAGTCCAAGTCAGACTGGTTTTCTCAAAGATAGGTTTATTGGTGAGAATGTAAGATTTGTCTTAGATTTAATAGACTATACCAAAGAAAAAAAAATACCAGGTTTCTTATTTTTGATCGATTATGAAAAGGCTTTTGACAAATTGGAATGGAATTTTATTCAGGCGGTACTTTCATTTTTTAAATTTAGCAATAGTTTTAAACACTGGATCTATACTTTGTATAATAATGCCCAGGCATGCATTTGTAATAATGGTTATTCATCGGGCTTTTTCCCAATTCAAAGAGGAGTTAGGCAAGGCTGTCCTCTAAGCCCGTTCCTATTCATTCTTTGTGTAGAAGTACTTTCCTTGAAAGTTAACCAGTCAAGCCGTATTAAAGGTATCTCTATTAATGGTGTTGAGACTCGTGTTATTCAGTATGCGGATGACACTTCATTCATACTTGATGGTAGTCAAGAAACTTTAAAGGAGTTGCTTTCTGTTCTTGATATTTTTAATCAAGCATCTGGGCTAAAGATTAATTTTTCAAAGTCTCATTTGTTTCCTTTGGGTCCTTTTGTTAACGAAAAGCCACTCTTTCTCACCGATTTGAACATTGAGGTCACCTTGGGTCCTGTCAATATGTTAGGTATTGCATTTACTCATAATGGAGATGACTTATTTCGCCTTAATTACCAGCCGAAGCTCTCTCGGCTAAAAAACTCCCTTCGAGTCTGGGCAAGTCGTGACTTAACCCTATTAGCCGTAACATTATTCTTAAAACTTTTGGGCTTTCTCAGCTAGTGTATCTTTTTCTTGTGTTACCCAACCCCAGGCAATTTTATCAAAGAACTCGAGAGAACTATTTTTGATTTTGTTTGGGATGGTAGTCCAGACAAAGTTAAACGCTCGACAATTATCAATCCTATCAATTTAGGAGGCTTAAAAGTTACCCATATTTTTAGTTTCATTAAAAGTTTAAAATGTACATGGATTAAGCGTTATTGTAATGACTTGAATGGACCCTGGAAAAACTTTTTCCATATAGCATTAAAGAAGTATGGTCATGAACTTTTATTTAATTGTAACTGTAAACCAGATGATGTTAAATCCATTTGTAATATTTTTGTTAGACAGGTTGTGCAATCATGGTGTGAAATCTCGTATGTTCCCCCAATACAAATTATAGCGCCCAAATCGTTTGGAACAATTCAGATATTAAGATTAATGGTGAAATTGTATTTTATAAATTCTTGCTTGACAAGAATGTTAAGTATGTCAAAGATTTTTTGACAGACAAGGGAATCCTTTACCCTATGATGCCTTTAAACGTAAAACAAATGTAACGAGTTTACCGTTTACGTTGTATTATGGTATAATACGAAGTATACCCACCAGTTGGAGGGACCCGTTGACTTATGATAATGGTAATGAGAACGTGAATGAAATATTTTTTGCAAATTATATGAGAGCACATAGATCTTCACAATTTATTTATAACAAGTATTTACTATCTATAACTGAAAGGCCAACAGCTATTAATAAATGGGTCGTTTCTTTTGTTAACTTAACAGATTGCGACTGGACCCGTATTTATTGTACTCCCTGGTTTTCCACGTCCGAAGCCAAATTACAATATTTCCAATTTAGGTTTATACATTAGGGGAACTACCGCTTAATAAATATCTTTTTCTAATGGGTAAGTCCGAACCCCCAAATTGTACTTGGTGTGAGGAGGAAGAAGAAACTTTTGATCACGTTTTCTGGGAATGCAGACGTATTTCACATTTTATAAAAGGGGTAGAAAACTTGCTCTTCAATCAGTATCCTGTTTTCTCAAAACAAAGCTTCTTTTTCACGTATGACAAAGCCAAACACCCTTTCAATTTTTTGGCGCTACATATGAAACATTATATTTTTAAATGTAGACTGGTAAAAAGTATACCAGAGGTGGATGCTTTTTTTCGTATATTTAAATTTAATGTTAAAGTGGAACAATATAAAAAAGTAAAAAACAAGAATATCGTAAATATTTTTGATATTAGAGAAGCATTTGCTTCCTGTGGGAATTTATTTTCAGAGCAGCTTTGCAAAAACAGAAGAACTCTGGCATTGTATTTTAGACTCGTTGAGTTATTTTCATTTGCATTTCAAAAGGGAAGCACATTTATGTTATTTGTATATATTATCACGATGGATGTACTGTATGCATATAATCTGAACACTAATATTGAAGAATAAAAGGAGAAAAAAAAAAAAAAAAAAAGACTTATTACAACCAAAAGCATTCACAACATATTGTGCTAGAAAAAAACTGAAAAACTGATAAACTTTTCCTTTCATACATTTAGAAGGTTCCCTGAAAACAAACCTAAGAAAAAGGGTAATAATTCTACAAACTTTATTAGTATTCCATAGCTTGTAGAGCCTATAAATTGAAATCAAGAAAACCCCGCAAGGCTTGGAGTTGAATCCCGAAGTGCATATTCCTTTATTTCAACACTAACTACCGTATAGCATGCGGCTTGAATTGGACCTAAGCTAACTGACTTGTCATGACTTCACTTGCATCCAAATGACTTGCGACCTCACTTGACTTTCTACTAAAGTACTTGTGACTTGAACTGACTTGCAGCTGGCTGTATGACTTGAAACTTGACTTTCGACTTGCATGAATTGACTAATTGATACTTGACTTGGACTTCCAAAATATGACTTGCCTTGTTCCCCAGGTGTCGGCCTAACCAACTGCTCCTACAAATTAAGAGCCATATCTTTACTAAAATTGCTGAAATTTCACTTGATTAATCCGATCATCCTATTAGCCCTCGCAGCTGTAACTGCAGACTGCGTAGATGACTTCAAATCCCATGTAATAACAACGTCCAGATCTTATTCAAAGGCTACATTATTGAAAACGCTACTCGTTCATGTTGTAATCATAGCTGAAACTTTTTGGACCAAAAGAAGTACAATGCACTTGTCAGCATTGCAAGACATTTGCCACATCGGTTACCAAGAAAACAACATATAGGAGCCTATCCAAGTCTTTTTGAGGGAGTAAGGTCTTGTTACTTACGTTCGTGTGAAGCCGAAGTATCATCAACAAACTCAGTTAAAATATGAAAGAGCCATCAAGAGCACTAATGACAATTAAGAAAAGAAGTGGATTGAGAACTGAACATTGTGGTACCCCACTAGTGATTTCTTTTCAAGAAGAGAAATTACCATGGCAACAATTCTCTGGGATCTACCTTGAAAGAGGAGGTTTCTAACAATTCCCTGCTTGAAGCAACGAATTAATCCAGTTGGCACATCTTCCGAGAACACTCATTCTATGAAGTTTAACCACGAGTCTACCTAATGGTACTTTTAAAGACTCTTGAAAAACCACTGATGACATCAACACTGTGACCAACACTACTGTATAGAGTATAGGAGTAAGGGAGGTCTCCCCTTCCTCAGTTGAGCTTTGGAAATGTTTGTCGGTACATTGGGGGTAATGGTTGTGTTGGTACATCCGTCTGAGATGGAATGTGGAAAACAAAACCTTGTATATACCGCATATTTAATGATCGTCACCTTAAGTTACAAAAAAGAAACTCCTCCTTGAATGAAGATAAACACAGTGACGACAGAACGGGGGTGAGCCCTTCCCTCCATAGAGTAAGTTGGACTAAAGGTAGACCTATGTTTAGCTTCCCCTCCCCATATTTGCAATGCAGTTTTAAGGAGTGCAGGTTAGAACACTCGACATGTGTCGTTTCCGGCCACCAAGGGGTTATAAAGTAAAAGAATTCTTTTACGCTCCGTGTAAACTAATGGTGGCGCTCCGCTTAGATCTCCCTGGGACTTAGCCCCCATTACATTTTCCTTAATTTTTAATTCATTTTTTTTTTTTCAATTTCAATTTCAATTTTCGGCCTGGATTACACAACCGGCCTTTCAGATATGTTGGCCTTATAAACGTTTGGGTTCAAGAATTAAGATATAATTGTTTCATTTAGGCATTATTCTCCATAACAAAAAGTCGATAAGGATTACGGCTATCTTGTTGTCACCATGTGCAAGATTCATAAGCCATGAGCAATGTAACATAGTAACATGGTTTGCGTCTGCACAAGGACTCGGTTCTCAAGACAGTTTTGAGGACGAGGATTAACTTAGTTGGGGAAATTAAAATTGCTGGGATAAGAGAAACGTTCTTTCATAAAATCGATTTTTTTTAACTTTCCTCAACACGAAATGAGTATTTTTCTGTTTTCCAACAGAACTACATTTTTTCTCGGCGCGCTTGGGGTGTCAAAACTTTGTGTTCGGCATCCTTTAGGAAAAGCGTCTCTTGTGGCAGGTTTTGGGTTGCCGAATTCGTAACTAAAGATTGGCGTCCGTTAGGTATATCCTTTCACTTCCCCTTGCCGAGTCGTTTTAACAGGTTTCACATTGTCAGATAAATTTCCTTCTTCCCAAATGACAAGTGCACCATAATAAATCATGGTTTACCATGGTAAAACTTCAGATTTACCATGGTTAAACTTCAGATTTACCATGGTAAACCATGGTACATTTTGGGTGGGAGTGTAGATCGCAACCAGAATAGCGAGATTTTGGCGCGCTTGGAGCGCATGTGTTACGGTACTGACGACGCCGGTTAAGCCTTGCGCGGTTCTAACGACAGGATAGGCATACACATTCATTTTCTAAATAGGAGAATTGGCACTGACATGCTGAAGACCATGATAATAAGTAGTACATTCATGAACAATACACTCAACATATAGGCCTACATTTTTTATCACCTAGTCTATCTGCAGTTTTATTGGGAAGAATGTATTTGACGATTACTGAGAGACTGTGAGCAACCGGACCTGTTCACCAACATTCCAAGGATGGAACCATTTCGCTTGCAGGATTACACTCTCTTCCAACACAAAACGTTGTTTATGTGCATGTAGTATTTCCCTAAAAATGTATCCAATGTGGAAGAAATAACATTACAAGGTGCGTTGAACAGCCGTTATTAAATATACACGTAAAGTTACACTAACTGCCAGGCTTTAACAAATTTTCTCACGAAATGTGTTTATCTTTCTCACGAATACCGTCAAAAAAGTTTGGTCAAATTTTCGGGCAAGTCGGTACAGCTTACCTTCATCGACTTAGACTCCCATTTCTATGCTTAAATATGCATAAGTTTCTGCCAGGGGAGGAGACACAGTCCTTTTTTAGACAGACAGTTGTCATGTCCTATTGTTAGACAACCCTTCCCCTCCCCCAATTACACAGTGTTGTGTAAATTCTACACATGTTGTGCGATTTTTTTACACAACCATGTGTACTTTCTACACATTGTTGATTGGTGGACTAGTCACACAATGGTATGTAAATTCTACACAACATTTTTTAGAGTGTACACAATGGCGAATAGTCAGTTCTTCGAATCGAACGGAGTTAGAATCCATGACGAATGCGCTCAAAGCACTGAAAAGTAATTTTGTATCATTTTCGTAACAAAACATGGTTTGTGAGTCTGTATCGAGACAGTTTCAATTCACCATCAAACTCCGGCCACCTGCAAATCACAAAGCGAGTATACCTTGAACAAAGCTTTTAAATTTTGATGGCGTGCTTATCAAAAGGTTGAAATGACATTACAAACATACTTACAAAACTTAAAATAGCGTGGTGACTACTCATGCAGAGTTTAAAAGTTTTAAAAAATCAGAAGTATTCATTAAAAATGAATTTTAACAGTCCAACTCCCATCTTCATAGGAGATTCTTGAGCGGCGAGATATGAAATGTTGTAATTTATTCACCTATATTAAAATGGTACCTTGCGCAATAATTTGTGATGTCGTTATACTACTCAAATTACAACCTTTGTATTTCTTTGTTTTTCTGAAAGTTACTGCACCATGTACCAAGGTGTGATAGCACTCTTAGGTGGTAACGTAATTAATTAAACCATTTCTGTGCAACATGCTATGCAAGCAAACAGAAAATGTTACAGGTTCTGAAAAAATCCTTGACTTTTAGAAGGAATTAAAGCATTTAATGTGAGTTGTACAAGAAGAAAGGCAAAAATTATTGCACAGTATTGACTAATTTGTGTTCGGTGAGTAAATTTCAATATTTTATATCTTGGCTTAAGAATGTCCTTAGAAGATGGGAGTTGGACCATTAGAATTCATCTTTCATGCTATTTAATATACATTTTGAATTTTGGGACTTGTGGTACACTTTAATCATTACGTTCTTGCATTATGTACGCGATCATTTCAGGACTAGTTCGCGTCCGATTTGTAAACACCAAGATGTTCACAGTGGCTGAAATGTTAAAGTAGCGCGCGTTTTTTTTTGTTTCGTTTTGTTTTTTCGATTTCGTTGTACAGTATCCCCCGATAAGAGACAACATCATTTCATCTAATGGTAGTGGTACCTTTTGTCTGGTAAATGGAAATACCATTTCAGACTGTCTGAGGTTCTCAGTTTTTCAAATTTCCACTTCTTTCCATACCAACAGATGGTGGTGCTTCGCTTAGCTGCTCTTTTGGGTATGATTACAGTTTTCCGGGCATAAAAATCTTCACACACCCCAAACCGAAACACTCCGGTACACCTATGGCCATACATGGAGCTGTCATTAGGAATAACAGCCCCCCTCCCCGTCAATATTAGACTTCAAATATATGTTGTATGTTTAGAGGTAGCAAAACTAAGTTTTTCGAAGAATTTTCCAATACCGCCCAAGGCCTTGATCTGCATTACTGATATTTCATTTTCATTGCATTTATTTGTTTCATCACATTACATATTACAATATGATGTGAAAGGAAGTCATCCAGAAAACCAAAATTGGCTTAACAAAGTGGATGACTCCCTATAACAAAGAAAAAAGATAACAGTTATTTACAACGTCTACAAAACAAACAGCAAACAAAAAACATACATACTTAACTATGACATGTCTCTGTATTATGCATTCACATTTGGAAAAATTATCAGGAGCATACTTGAAAGATATTAAGAATAATTTCAATTTCATCAAGGAATCTTAATAATTATCAATGATGCCTTCCGTAATCGCCTTCTTAAAGACAGACAGACAGACAGAATTTTTTACTGAGTCTGTGAGGGTATTCCAGATTTTAGTGCTACGATTATGCAAGCTAAACGATCCAATGTTCGTACGATAGTAATGGCGATGGGCAGAGTTAGCGTTTCTAGTACATGCTTATAAACAAAACTAGGCCTATTGCTAATGATAAAATAATGAAATGTATCTGGTAGTAGTCTATTCCAAGCCTTGTAAGAAAATACAGCAATGTTGTAATCAATGATGTCGGTAAATTTGATTAATTGGAATTTTTTAAATAGTGGGCTGGTGTGTTCCTAGCTGGGACCTGCATGAGCTAAATAGCGAACCGCTCGTTTCTGCAGTGTAGTTAGTTGGCTAAGGTAAGAACTGTTAGCCCCGTTCCAGACAATGGAACAATAGTTTAAGTGGGGAATAATTAAAGTCTGGTATAGTGGTATGAGTAGCCTATATTTCTTGGCAAAAATTGTTTTAGTTTGGATAGTACGCCCACGTTCCTTGAAATCGTCTTGGAAATATTTGTAATGTGTTCTCGCCAGGTGAGCTTTTCATCTATGTGTACCTAGAAACCTCGTTGTGGTCACTTGCTTAAAAGCAATCTCATTTATACAGACATCACTATCCCGCCTGCTAGTTCTATCATTACCAAAGATAATATAGTTAGTATTACTTATGTTTAAGGAAAGCTTGTCAGCAGAAAACCAGTTACGTATCTTGCTCAATTCAATTGAAGCGGTATCATACAATGAATCTACGCTCTTATGTCTGAAGAAAATGTTAGTGTCATCAGCAAAAAGTATAACATCAGCTTTTTTCAGCAACAAAATAAATATCATTCATATAAACGATGAACAGGAGTGGTCCCAGTATGGACCCTTGGGGTACCCCACAACGAGTATCCTTGAGACTTGAAGTCTTACCCTTGTAATAAGTATACTGGAATCTATTTGAGGTGTAGCTGTAAGACCAGTCTAGAACATTACCTCGGATACCATAAGTCTCTAGTTTAGCAAATAGGATACTGTGATCAATTGTACCGAATGCTTTACTTAGTAGGTCTAGAAAATTAGAAATACACCCATTGAAATATTATTACCATCTAAACTTGTGCATAGCTTGTCTAAAGCATCCGATAAGGCTAATTCAGTTGAATGGCTAGGACGAAAACCTTTCCCTCCAAAAAGAGTGAAATTCCCTTAAAACGAGCGAAGTTTCACTCTTGACGGAGTGCCCACAGTGATCGCTCTTAAAAAAGAGCGATCATTGCAGGCACTCGTGGAAGAGTGAATTTTCCCTCTTCCTCTAGTGAATTTCACTCTTTTTGGAGGGAACTTCACTCCTCTTGGAGTGAATTATCACTCTAATGGAGTGAATTTACACTTTTCACTCGATCAAGGAGTGAATAAGTTCACTCTTTTGATTTTAGAGTGTGTCCTTTACAAAGGATATGAAAAGTTTTAAGAAAATCATGCATTCGGTTAAACATTAACCTTTCAATTATCTTTGCAGAACATGTAAGTATGGAAATAGGGCGATAATTTTCAAAAGCTTGTGGGTCCTCCTTTTTAAACACATGTAATACTTTCGCCGTTCGCCGTCAATTTGTTTGGAAACACTCCTGTCTTGAACGAAAGATTAAAAATATAAGCAAGTGGTTTAACAATATACGGTAACACCTGTTTTATAATACTAGGTTTAAAATCATCTTACCCCGCTGCTTTGTTGGGCTTCAGACTGGCATTAGCTACATTCAAAAGTTCATCTTCAGAGACCGGGTACATAAAAATAGAATTGGAGTTAATGGCAATGTTTCCAAAGGAGTGAGCTGCATCGCCACTGGTTGCAATCTTGTCTGCAAGTGACTCAATATAAACAAAATAATCATTGAAACTTTCAGCAATATCTTTATCGTTATCAATATTATCACTGCCATTTCTAAAGGTATCAGGGTACGTGAAATCTGTACGATTTTTATGCAAAATATCGTTAATATTTTCCATGTCTTTTTAATATCATTTTTACATTCTCTGAATATTTCACGGTAATGAGCACGTCTGGAAAAACGGATAACATGATTGAGTTTATTTCGATAATTCTTATATACTTGGTGGTTCTTAAGAGAAGGAAACTTTAGACAAGAGCGTAGAAGCTTGTGCATTTTTCTAATATATGTTAAAATTCCTTGGGTAATCCATGGGTGTTTCTTTCTCCGTTTCTTGTTCTGGTTTACTCGTTTAACTGGAAAACAGATTGAAATGATCAAAAAATATGTTATACGCCAAATCAGCGTTTGCGACTTGTAAAATATCTTCCCAAGTTTTATCTACTAAAGTTGCGGTAAAGAGGTCTTTATTACGGCACTTTAGTCTCTAAAAGTGATAGAACTTTTTTGATAGCATTCTTCCTGAATAACCTTAACGAATACAGGAAAATGGATTTTAAGTAAGCCCAAACGACAGGTACACGTGCAAGGTGTTTCATGATTGGCTGTTGCCATTCTATTGCATTGTTTGTTAGAGTTAGGGTTTAATTTAGGGATTAAGGCTATTTCATTTATTTGTTTTGCTGTGAATTGAAGTACTCTTAAAACCCTTCTGGGCTTGAGAAACAAAAGCACTCCCAAAGAGAGTGGACATAATATAAACAGAAGTCGACATAAATCCCCCTGTACCCCCTCCCCCTATACTCCCTACCCGACAACCTACCGTACCCCGAGGAACATTAATAAGTACTGACAAAATATTTCGATAAACGTTTCCTCAAAGACGCAGGCTGACGGGCTAAGCTGATAATTCTGAGGAAGTGTGTTCCAGACGATAATAGATGTATACTTGAGACTTTTCTTGCAACCCTGTCTATCAACGATCGAATAGGGTACGGTAGCTGATCAGCTGATCTAGTATGGTAATTATGAACATACTTGTTCAAGGTATAAAAAAGAAAAAGAACTTGGAAGTAGATTGTTCAGACAGTGATAGGTAAACGTAACTAGACTCATGTTGAATAGATCATCAAGTTTAAGTAAGTTAAACGACGGAAATACACGTCAACGTGTGCGCCTAAGAATTTTGTAGAGTAAACTTTAACAAGGGGCTTATTCACACTTATATTAAAGCTGCAATTATTTATACCTCTGCTAAACTCCATGTAATTTGTTTTATCAACGTTCGGTAGGAAGTTAGGAAATTCCTTTTAAACAGAGCACATCACCCCCAACAAACTACAAACAGCCCCGGCGACCTAGAAGGGATATTCATCAATAAAAAACAAAAACAGTGTCATAAAATTAGAAATTATTCCCCAATTTAAGATTCGGATTCTTAAATATTTTTGAAAACTTCAAAAGATTGAAGGAAAATTTTTCAATTCCGACGGACATCACGTTGAGTAAAAAAACTCTAAAAGCCACCTTTTGTCAACCTAGACGTTCTATTTACTACTCTTGCACGGTAATTCACTTAAGAAGAATTCCAAATTTTACAGTATCAAGTTATCAACTCACAAAAAGAAAAAAGGAGATGAAGGAGAGAAGAAGAAATTTCTTTCATCCAAAATTTCACCAATTTAAGCTTTTAAATACGGAATTTTGTTCAAAAAGGTAAAATGTTTTTTCAGCTGTCGCGCATATATTTTTCATATTTTGTACACGTGAATGGCAGGTGCTTTTATAAACATTTAGTATTTTTGAAGGTCTTTTCAAAAGTCCAAAATCTAAGGAACAAGCTTCGGATTTTTCAAAATTTACTAAAAAGAAAGCCAAAATATTAGGGAAGAAGAAGAAGAAGAAGAAGAAGAAGAAGAAGAAGAAGAAGAAGAAGAAGAAGAAGAAGAAGAAGAAGAAGAAGAAGAAGAAGAAGAAGAAGAAGAAGAAGAAGAAGAAGAAGAAGAAGAAGAAGAAGAAGAAGAAGAAGAAGAAGAAGAAGAAGAAGAAGAAGAAGAAGAAGAAGAAGAAGAAGAAGAAGAAGAAGAAGAAGAAGAAGAAGAAGAAGAAGAAGAAGAAGAAGAAGAAGAAGAAGAAGAAGAAGAAGAAGAAGAAGAAGAAGAAGAAGAAGAAGAAGAAGAAGAAGAAGAAGAAGAAGAAGAAGAAGAAGAAGAAGAAGAAGAAGAAGAAGAAGAAGAAAGAAGAAGAAGAAGAAGAAGAAGAAGAAGAAGAAGAAGAAGAAGAAGAAGAAGAAGAAGAAGAAGAAGAAGAAGAAGAAGAAGAAGAAGAAGAAGAAGAAGAAGAAGAAGAAGAAGAAGAAGAAGAAGAAGAAGAAGAAGAAGAAGAAGAAGAAGAAGAAGAAGAAGAAGAAGAAGAAGAAGAAGAAGAAGAAGAAGAAGAAGAAGAAGAAGAAGAAGAAGAAGAAGAAGAAGAAGAAGAAGAAGAAGAAGAAGAAGAAGAAGAAGAAGAAGAAGAAGAAGAAGAAGAAGAAGAAGAAGAAGAAGAAGAAGAAGAAGAAGAAGAAGAAGAAGAAGAAGAAGAAGAAGAAGATTACCCTTGGTTGGTATTGTTGTATAGTGCCCTCAATTACCTTTGTTGTATTGCTGTGTTATGTCTGGACTCTGGAATAACGTACTATCTGTCAATCCTGCCAGTGTGTATCAGTGTGCATTCATAATACGACTAGGCTCTAGTAACCTGCTGTGTAGTGCCAAGTGTACGTTGCGAAGAGTGTGTACTGTGCATGGTGTATGCATATAGGCCTATATTGTGCTCCTAGCCTTACCGAACTACGCTCGGATTGGAACGAAATGGAGTAACACCCCAAGTTTTCCCACATTTATTGGCAGTTAATAGGCAAGTTAATCAGCGAAGAGTGTGAAGAAGATAAAAATGGAGGAACTGCAAGTTGATACTAGCCAGTTGCCTGTACAGATTCGTGCCAAATTGGCTGAACTGGACACCGAATTAGCGGAAGGTGATAATAATATCAATTTAACGTTAAGCCTAACGTTAGCGTTAACTTTGTAAAAAAATAATCAGACTGAATGTAAAATGTGTGCCACACTTGTCAGTTGTCACTAGGCTGTACAACAAGATACATATTAGGCCTAATGGAAACTGACTTGTTAGGCGTAGGCCGAACAATTCTACTAGTTTGCTATCGCAGGGCAAAGCCGAGCCTTAGGCCTAGTCCATACTGGGCAGTTTGTATTTTAGCTGCTAGCCTAAGGCCTAATTTTATTTGCCAGTCATCCTAGGCCATAAATTTCTTTGTTTCAAACTTAAGGCCTAACTGTTGTGTTGCACCATTTCAGATAAGTGTAGCCTAGGCTAGTACATGAATTTAAGTAGCTTAGGCTAGGCGTACACCCTCGTGAGTATGCAAAAGGTACATCTCCCAAGTTACCCACATTTTGCAAGATGGACCGTGGTGGAAGTGAATACAGTGTCATTCCCCCGTTGGTACATTCTGCCATTACATTCCATGGTGGAAAGGTACGAAACCTATGGGGGAAAGGCACTTTCCAAAAATCTATGAAATTAGAGGAATTGTTGTCATTGCAACGACCAAAACATTTTCAGAAGTCCAGGTCAGATTACCAGTAAAGCCTAAAGGCGGCATGATAGGCCGAACATAGTTAGCACCTATAGAGACATAGTTCGTTGAATAGATTGAATGGAAGTGCAAAGAAGGCTTAAGAAGGCTTAAGAAATTGAGAACTTTGAATAGAATTAAGGTGTACTGACTAATGGATACTTGTGGATTTGATTGTAGGCTACAGGGAATAAAGTTTCATCCTTTTAAATGTATGAACGGTGACAGAATAATGTCTTTAGACTTGAAAAGCAAAGATATCAACTTAATCACACACCTGCACCCGTGCACGTGTAAAGAAGATTACTATCATTTTACTCCAGAGAGATGCAAGTGCCATACCGGAAAGTAGGGCCTTTCACAGAAAGATCTTTGGCGTACGGAAATGTACGCCAACAAATTTGGTGTACGGCATACCAGGCTGCTACAGGGAAAATTGCAACAGTTGGCATCTGCAACATACAATTGCAACAACTGGTGTGGCGTATAATTCCAAACACCTCCACCTTGGCGTGATTCTTTGGCGTATGGCAAATGTACTTTCTAGTGTGGCGCAAGTGTTCATTGACACTGACCACTGTTTTAATCCGCAATTAATCAGGTAAAGTGATTTTGCATGTGTCATTCAACCCTGAAGCACCAATCAATAATGCTTCCAACAAATTTCTTAACTTCATATAGCCAGTGTTCCTGCATTCTGGTAAGTTTCAACCTATTGTACCTTCCACAGAAAATGTTCTAATTCCGCCATAGAAAAAGTTCCTTTCCGCCATGGTGGAATGGCACTTTTTCTATGGCAGAAGGAGCACATTTTTTACAGCGGAAAGTACCGATGGCGGAATGGCACGGACCCCAGTTGAAGTATGATAAGTATTAATTACTCACCTAGGCTAGCTCTTCTTGCGTGGTTTTTTTAGGGAGTTATGTGTGAAAACAGAAACATTTGCAAGAAGTTAAGGTCCAGTTGTAGGTCATTAATTGGCAAGGCTAGAACGCCCAAGCTGGCTTTGTGAAGAAATGGTAGTCTGTTGACAGTACGTCGATTTTGAGACCATCCCACCCAAGGTCTTTCAACATTTCAGTCACGCTACGATAGGGGGTGTAGTCATTACAAACAAACCTAGCAGGCCCTGTCAGTGGCATATGGGGTTGCAGGCTGTTGGATTTCAAAAATCATGGGAACCCATTTGCGCGTTCCGTCATTTTTCACCATGGTAACCCATGGTAACCCACTTTTGGGGTTCTGTTCAAAAATCGTGGGGACCCATTCTGTGCATATGGAAAGTGAAGCTGGTCTTTTACAGGGGTTTAATGGTTGGGTGTTCGTTTGGAAATTTTCCACTCTCAAGCTACTCTGGGTACTAGCAATTTTCAAATGCCTGAGTCTGTGAATCAAAACTGTTGTATTAATATGAAACTGCAGTTACGGAACACCTGCAAATACATTTATATAAAATTTAAAAAGTACATGTAGTGATGCTGATGATGATCAAGAACAGGTTTTCAATTTTTCTATGAACCACCGCCTAACCTTCTTAACCTTCATAATTGTCACACTTGAAAGATTTAATAAACCAAAGCACTGTTTTGTGTATCGAAAGAAATTCAGTTTTGCAGTGTTCTTCATTGTGTAGTTTATTTTTCCAGAAAAATAACATAGCAGGCCTCTTGTGCCAACAGACACTCTCAATCACTCCCCTGCATTGGATTTACTGAATTAATCGGACTGTTCATCATTGCCAACCAGTGAGATGATACATGCCTTCCACTTACAGTAAACTCAGTTGAAGCACTGCATATGCATGCACGTAGATACCATCATTACAGCTAAACCCCCCACCCCCCCAAAAAATGGAATTCAGGGGATTCTCATCGGAATTCTGCAAAAAGTTATCCAGCTCAAAATACAAGTAACTTTTGAGCTAGCCTAGCCAAGGCCCAGAGGAATTAGGATGGACCTTAATTATTCTCCAAAAGACCAAAACCATGTCAAAGGAATACTTGTATTTATTAAAGAGATACACAAACATTTTACCATCTATATTGATGGCAATTCACCCCTTAAATTATCAAAATCCTTCAAAGTTACGATCCAAAAAGGAGAAGCAACTTACTGAAAATCGGCAAAATTTTCTCGGTATAGGCTGCAATTTGCATATGGAATAGTGTGTTAGGATAAGTCACTCATACACAAAAGACTCCCACATGAAAATTTCCGGAATTTGACTATGCTTGGAATGAAATTTTATCGAATTTATAGTTAAAAACTGAAATTTGAGATATTTCATGGGAACATCTGTGGCTATGACCTTTAATACTTATCTCTTTAAACTAATCCTTGGCTAGGCCTAGGCCTACATACACTTGTGTAGGTACCGTAAGCATCTGAAAATGACCACTTTTTGAGAGTTTTAATCCGAACAGACTCAGATTTTTTAATCTTTTGGATGCTGGTTCCATGGTTTATGTAAAGTTGGCTGTGGGACCCTAATCGTACACGTACGTATAACTGGTATAACGTAAAGACGAGGCAAGATGCTGTTGCCTGCCAATACCCTGTAAAAGTGAACGTGTTTGCATTGCTAGCTAGCTAGCTAAGCTCACGGCTGCGTGAATCGGGAAATTCCCAGTATCACCACAGTACCAACCAAAGAGCATACTTCAAACTGCCAAAAATACGACACTTCTTCGCAATGAAGAGTTTCTTTGTATTCGATCCCATTCACCTATCTTCCTTGTTTTTGGTAACAGTCTGTTCCCCTAATGCTAGACAATACGTCAGCCAAATCAAGATAAAATTTCTGGATAAAACTGAAAATGCCAGTCCCATGATTATTAAGAAAGAAAGACAGCACATTTTGAGGTATGTGATTTGATTATTCCCATGTCACTCACCAGTACCGCGGTATCGGCTTTTGTTATGCTAGCGTAGCAGTACATACCAAAATGACTACAGATAAATCCGCAATGACATTTTGTGTTGCAAAACATTTTTTGTCAGAGGTTTTTGGTTACGTAAAGGTATGCTGGTCACACTGTGCTAGAACGGATGTACATAGATATGAATGGGGATTGACGCTAGTAACGTTTCATTAGTTTGTTGGCTACGTACAGTTGCGCTGGTCTACACTGCAGGTATGATAGTCCAGTTTAGCCCTTGCGTAGTGCTTCGTATTGCACAACAAAAAACTTTATCAGGATTGACCTAGGCCTCCACCTTCATTTGTGAAAAATCTTAGTTGTGTAAAAACTCATAAAAGTTGAAAACATACACATGTCAGGTAATTTCCCAGTTCAGATATTTCAAGATGAAATGTTTGGAGTTGGGATTTTTTGTGGTAACCGATTTTTTGGTTCCGTGATTTCATTGTCACAGAAGTCACACGCGACCGGGAACGATGGTTCCCGTGAAATCCGACAGCCAGGGGTTGACGTTCGTAAAAAGACAATGCCCTTGGAGAAACTGTACCACACCAAAAATTATAGCAATAATAACCAATGGATATTATGGTTTTGGGAGGTTTCGATACTTGTGCATTTGTATCTGAGTAATTTTTTGGCAAATCAGTTACCATAATATCTGTAGGTTACCTATATCGCAAAAAATTTAATAACAGAAATTTTTGCAGAATTTAACCTAGCAAAGAAGACTGATATGCTAAAAAAGGGCCAACATTTTGCAGGTAGACATTTCTAAAATAGAATAATTTTAGAAAAGTGGAGGGGACCCCCTCATATCCATCCCCCAGGCTGGCGATCCACCAAGGGCAGATCAGAGTTGGATCCCTGCATCTAGCCTCTTGGAACTTGGAAGCTATGGTTGAAGCAACAACTAAATCTCCCACTTTTCTCTTTATTTCCATTGAAGGCATCTTTTCTAATATTTTTGAACTTCATAATTGCATACCAAGCAGTCACTCTAAATTTCACATTAAGGTAAAAAAAAGTATGGACACTCACAAGAGCCAACACCGAACGAACAGTTAACTAACACTTGCTTCATGTTGGTTTGACTGCTATTGGGGCTTGACCTTGAATACGTCCTTGCATGTTCAATTTCCATAAGTTAAGCCAATACCATCTGAATTTTGCACCCTAGGCCTAGGCTTTAAGTGCTAAAACATGATTCAGTCTGCAATTATATGAGAAAATGCTTAAAGCCTAATCAAAATACAGTGTAAGAAGATCTCTTATAAATGAGTCTCAAATCAATGGTTGGGAGTATTACTGAGTGTACAGTACTATGAGTGGTAAAAGTTCAGAAGCTGGGAAATTTGGGCATGTGGAGTTACAGTATTCGATTTTAAGGAATTTATGTAATGGTTGTCCAAAAGGACAACCATATTTGAAAAAAATGGTTGCCCTCTTACAAAATGGCAGTCCCGAAATGGAAACATTAAAACTGTAACACTCTATATTAATCGTGGAGCCTACAGTAAGGTAGCCTACTCATTGTGAGCTAGTGACAAACTTCTCTTGAAATTACTGCCATTGAATGAAATAGTGCTCACTGAAATTTACACATCAAAAGCATTTGATAAATGACTTTAAAATGTCTTAAAACATAACAATGTTAATAAAGAATGTGCACATGATCATCATGTTGCACCATTCCAGGTGCACATTTCACCCAGGAATTTTGCCCTCGCTGTGTAACTGTAGTTTCACAGAACTGGTACCTCTTTTGACATTTTTCGCAATCTCTGAAAGATCGCTCCTTATCAGCAAGTATGTTTTTATATTGTGTTTTTAGAAAGGGTGCAACGCAATGGTCAATTATCTTACTTTGCATATGATAATACACATCATTATGTGAGTGAGATATTCGTTGGAAGGCACACAGACAAGGAATCATTCTGCATTAGTAAAAGCTCTGACATGAACATGGCTTCAATGGTTTCTGAAACAGTGAAATTACGGGACTTCTCCATTCTGCTAACTATTTGTGCCAGGGAAACTTCGGGCCAATGATTTTCTGCAATCACAGAAAAATATGGAAATTGTCATTTTTTACGGAATTTCACAGAATTTGCCTTTTTGGACAACTTTTTAAAATTTTTATTCCAAATTCATCATTGTCCACAATGAAATTTGGTCGTCCGAAGCATTTGGATATTTGAGAAACAGGGACACTTCAAGTCGGAAACATGGTGGATGAAAAAGTTGAAAGAGTGTATCCGTCAGCTTTATACTTTTTCAGTCTAAGAGAAAAATGGTTGTCCATCCGACAACCAATCTTTTACTTTTGGTTGTCCGTATGAAATTCCCAGACAATCAGACAACCATGAAAATCAAGCCCTGGCCTTGCTGTATAACTTCACATGCAACATTCAATATTGCACTAAGTATAGGGTAGGTCATAGTACACTGCCCCCTCTGCAGACAGCTGCTGGACCTACACTGATATATTTAATTTTGACACTTGCCCGATCTACCCGTTTGTTCCATTTCTAATTGCCCTCCAAAACAGTGTGGCTTGAAGCCAAAACAAAAACTAGGCCTAGGGCGTAGCCACCTAAGTTTGCAGTACAAAATGTAAAGTTAAAGCTATAAATAGTTTAGGTTACGATCAAATCTAGATATCTTAGTTTTCACCTATCGTAGATAGTATAAGTTACGGCTACATACGTAAATAGATGTATATATGTAACAGGGAGTTGCAACAGACTATTGCAACTCATATCCCTGTATAGCTGTATGTACATACGTAGCACTTAAACCGGGACCTGCTGCTACATGCACAGTATACGCACTGCTTTCAGCTGGCTGCTCCCCGTATCATTAGGAGCGCTCAGAGAATGTAACGGAAGTTGGTTCCATGTACAGCATGAAGCAGCTGCGTAATGAATTTCAGCTGACTGTAACCGTGTACAGCTGCTATGTACCTGTGATAAACAGTGATCGGAACTTTTTTGAACCTTTTTTCAGTTCATGACTTACAAGCATTCATACGTGATATCTACAAGGACATGAATAGTATGGTTTGGAAGCTGAACTTGCTATTTGTTGAAAAAGGTTAATTTTAAGTCGAAATTTTTGGAGAGGTACGACCACCCTGATATATTTTAAACAAAAGTTAAACTTGAATGGAAAAGAATATCATATTACTGCAATACTTGAAGTGATTTTGACCTTACCTTGCCATATTTTAAAACATTTCAACTTTCTTGCAAAATCTGGGAATTGACTTGAGCAAGTCCACACTTTAACACAAAACCATAGAAGACAGCCATCTTGGTGCACTTTTTCTCACACGAACCGTAGGGACAATCTGCCGTGCAGTATGCTCTGTCCATGTAAAGGATGTCCATGGGTAATCCACATTGCCAGTGTTGAAATAACCAACCTTGCAGTTTTTCTAGAAAACCCTAATATTGCTGATGTACAAAACTTGCAACACAATTTTCTCTCATTTGCTTAGCAATTCGATCATATTGTGTATGCAAAGTGAAACGTGGTACCAGATAAATAATTCCATGATAAAGCCATAACTGGGAAAAAAGCCAAGGCCATCCTGACTTAAACCAGTGGTTAGAAACAAAGTTGTAACACCTCATCTAACTACCTGATGGAGGTTACTGTGTACAGTAATATTTACTAAACGTCTCTCACCATTAGATGCCAGTGAGCCACAAGGGGGAAAAAGGCTGTGACCGGCTCAACTTGAAACAATAGGTTGGAAACTGGGCGGTAAAACTCCATCTAACTAAGTAAATAACTAACTCACCATTAGATATAGATAAAAATACATTGCATGAATTGGTTTTCTCAAAATCTAGGTTTCCAAAGAGTAAAAAAATTTGACCATTCAGAAAAAAAAGCTGAGATTTCTGATTTTACTCTTTTAGATACTTCTCTTGATCATTCCTGTTCCTCTACTTTTGCCTTACTGGTGTAATGAATAGTTCCATTGTTTTTTATACCTTTTAATGGTGATGCTAGGTGTGTGTGTGTGTTTCAATGTTTGTGATGGCTGCTTGTAAACACAATAAAACATGGAAAATTGTAAACAGATCATTTCGAGAAATTGGCTCAGTAGATATTAGTTCCTGAGTAAATGATCTGCTTTACTCTGTGGACCTCAAAGGTCATTTGGGGTCACCAGAGGGCAAAAAATTTGTAAATGCAATAGCTGCAGCAGGAAAGATTTGTTAAAATTCGTTAATTCTCAGGGTCCTGCACAAGTAAAACTGTACAGTAATTCCTAATTGGAACCAAGCCGTTAAATGTATCTGGTTTAATATTTATGAATTTTATTTTTTCAGTCTGAAAATGAGGTTTTTTGGTTTTGATGAAAGAGAAACCTATGCATTTACGATGGCGTGTGTGTATATATGTGTGTATGTGCGTGTGTGTGTGTATGTGTGGATGTATATGTGTGTGTGCATTTGTGACACTTTGCTTGTTAACACGATATCTCAAGAAGGGAAGGTCTGAATGTTTTCAAACTTGGTACATGGATGCCCCATAGTGAGAGTAAGAACCCTATTGTTTTTGGTGGGGGTCAAGGGTCATATGGGGTCACCAGGGGTCAAACTCTGAAAACCTTATTAACACGATATCTTGAGATAGAAATCTTGGATGAATGTCATACTTGGTATGTAGGTGCTTTATTGTCAGAGGAAGAACCCTATTGTTTTTGGTGGGGGTCAAGGGTCATATGGGGTCACCAGGGGTCAAACTCTGAAAACCTTGCTAACACGATATCTTGAGGTAGAAGGCTTGGATGAATGTCATACTTAGTATGTAAATGTGTTATTGTCAGAGGAAGAACTCTTTCATTGTTGGATGGGGGTCAAAGGTCATATGGGGTCACCAGGGGTC
The DNA here is from genome assembly GCA_037179385.1 of Holothuria scabra. NCBI lineage: Eukaryota > Metazoa > Echinodermata > Holothuroidea > Aspidochirotida > Holothuriidae > Holothuria > Holothuria scabra. The sequence continues at coordinate 6,407,925 of CM074201.1, forward strand.
AGATCCTGAAAACCTTGTAAACCTGATATCTTGAGGTAGAAAGCTTGGATGAATGTCATACATGGTACATAGATGCCCCATAGTGAGAGGAAGCGCCCTATTGTTTTTGGTGGGGGTCTAGGGTCATATGGGGTCACCAGGGGTCAAACTCTGAAAACCTTGTTTACATATTATCTTGAGAAAGGAAACTTGGATCAGTGTCATACTTAGTATCTAGATGCATTATTATCAAGGGAATAACCCTACTGTTTTTGGTGGGGGTCAAAGGTCATGATTGTGGGGTAGCCAGGGGTCAAAATCCGAAAACATCGTTATCACTATTTCTTGAGATAGAAAACTTAGATGGATGTCATACTTAGTATGTAGATCGCAATATTGTCAAGGGAGGAACCATATAACTTTTTGTGGGGGTCAAAGTACATTTGGGGTCACCAGTGGTCAAAATCAGAAAACCTAATTATTACTGACCACAGGTATGTGCACCACCAGGATAAAATCTGAAGAGCTGCATTAGTGCCCACCTTTAAATCCCCCCCCCCACAAAATCATTGGCCGCCCGGACAAAAAATCTTTTGCACTAAGCCTAAAGCTAAAATTAGCAGTTTGAACACATGTGGATGGCATAAGATTTGAGCAGATGCATGCTGAAATATAGCTTGCTTGGCCGACGTGTTTAGCAACTGCTTCAATATTTTGCACTACGTAATAACGAAGGAGAAGTGCACATTCGATGCCTGCCAAGAAGACAAGGTGAACTTCAACAGGAAATTTCTGTTAAAAACCTTGTGATTGGTTCCATACACCAATGATCGATCACATACTTTAAGCGCAATCACAACAACTACTCGTGGCACATTCACTGCTTCACTCACTGAATCTCGGAAAAAAGTTTGCCATTATAAAAGGGGAAAAAGGTAAATAAATTAAGGATATTCTACAGTGGCAATTCTTGGCTTTCGGAAAAATTGAAAACACAAAGTGTCTAGCTCCCTTAACTGAGAAATTTAAGCCCAAAATGTGTGGTTTGATTCAGCAAGTGAGCTAACGTTAGTACTTTCAGCATACGTTTGTGCTAGTCAGCAGTAGCCTATCCATTCCTTTCACAAAGCAGGATCAAGTACTGAAAAGGGTCAACAAAAATCCATGTGGCCAAGAACATCTAAAATATTTACAAGGCATGTGTAATAGTCCCTCATACAACAATGTGCAATACTTTTGTGAGCTTTAGGCTTAAAGTTTTTCTCTACGATATAATTTTCTTCAGCATGTCTTGGCACTTCTGCTATTGCCTAAGGTATAGCACATAGGCCTAGGCTAGCCTAAGTACATTGTGAACCTATTCCTATACATATGATTTTTATCTGCAATATTCTAACTAGTAACTGGGAAAGCTGTGCAGTGGTGAATGTTTTTTTTTTTACTTTTGGTTTCGATGATAAGAGAAACCAATGGGATCATAATGGCATTTGTGTGTATGTGTGTATGGGTGGGTTTGTGTGTGTGTGTGTGTGTGTGACACGTTGCTTGTTAACACAATACCTCAAGATAGGAATGTCTGACAGTTTTTAAACTTAGTACATAGATGCACCATATTCAGAGGAAGAACCCGTCTGTTTTTGTGTGGAGGTGAAAGGTCATCTGGGGTCACCAGGGTCAAAGTCTGAAAACATTGTTAACGCTATATATCAAGGTAGGAAACTTGGATAGATTTCATATTTAATATGTGGATGCGTTATGGTCAGGAGAGGGTTCCTTTTGTTTTTGGCGTAGGTCAAAGGTCATCTGGGGTCAGTGGGGGGTCAAAGTCAGGAAATCTGGTTAACACGATATATCAAGATAGAAAGATTGGATAGATTTCATATTTGGTATATGGATGCATTATGGTCAGGAGATGGTCCCTGTTGTTTTTGGTTGAGGTCAAAGGTCATCTGGGGTCACAGAGGGTCAGAGTCTGAAAATCTTGCTAACACCATATCTCAAGCTTAGAAACTTGGAAAAACTTCATATTTGGGTATATGTGGATGCGTTATGGTCAGAAGATGGTTTCAGCTTGTTTTTGGCAGAGGTCAAAGGTCATCTTGGGTTAGCTGGGGGTCAAAGTCTGAAACCTCTTTAAATGTGATCTTTCAAGATAGCTGTCTGTCTCTGTCTGTCTGTCAGTATGTTTGTCTGTCTACCAATGTATGTCTTTAATGGAGGTCAAAAGTCATCTGGAATAACAAAATTATTTTTTGAACATGCTAGTGTAACACTTGACTGTGAAGATAATGGTGCATGATGGCATTATTTGAAATGGAAAATTTATATATCATCGAAACCTCAATGCATTTTTGCATTCTGGTTCCTTTTTGTTTTTATTTTTTGAAAGAAAGTGCTTTCTCTCTTTCTTGAAGGCATGTAACAAATTAGTTCAGTATAAAAAAGGCATGTCACATGATCTTCCAACAGGGCTCGATTTTCGTGGTTGTCCGATTGTCCTGGACAACTAAAATTCCATATGGACAACCAAAAGGTGAAAGTTGGTTGTCCGATGGACAACCATTTTTCTCTCACAGTGAATTATATTCCAGCAGCTTGCTTTTATCTGTTTGAAGAAGTAGGCTATATATACTGACTGATCAACTCGTTGCAAAATTTTCCATCATAGTTCCAGACTTATAGTGTTTTTGCCTAGGTTTATAGCCTATTCTCAGAAAGATAAACTTTTCTCAGAAAGATAAACTTTTCTTCTGAGCTATGGAGATTTAGTGCTGGTACTTAAACCTGGTTTTGTGAAATGGGTGAGAGTGGTATTCACCCAGGACTGGATGACAGTTTGGATAATAACCCTAGCTGGACTTTTTCAGTTTAAGTTATGGCACTTAATTACATTGTTGTCTGATTACATTTTGATATCTTTCCATGATCATTATAATTTGCTTTGCAGCATAGATCTTTGCAAAATGATAGTGGAAACTTTCTATCCTTAAGAGTAAAATCAGTTCTAAAAACATCTTCTGTATTGGAAAAATATCAAAACAAGAAAACCAAAACCTTCAAAATTGTATCATAAAGTTGTAATATGAATCCTTGGAATTTGTGGGACTACTGAATGGCTGACATTAACTGTGACTTTTTCTTATGCCCTCAGAAATCGTTAAAATTTGTAAGCCGCCAGCTTTTATGTAAACCCAACATGTGTGATTCCTAGGCCTTTATGTTCTGCTCTAGGTATTAGTACTGTATTTAATCATTGGTAATAGTGACATGTACCCTCCTAGATGACATTTATACTTCCAAGTTTACTCTCTTCTTTTCCCCTTACTTTCCTGATGATCTTTGGCATCTACGCTGTCAATGTTAGGATATGTATCTTACGTTTGCCATGATAAAATTGCTCTTTATAGCTTAATCTGTTGTTGTTTTGACTGGAACGGTTTGACCCGTAAGAGAATTTCATCTGCACAGACTACAGATTTATACTGCAGGAGGTGCACAATCCTGCTGTGTACAGTATAGTAGCCTCATTGGCCTATCCATTGTCTGCTGAACAGTTCAATACATGTGTTTACATGCACTACGACAGATTTGGTCTTTAGCATTTGCTAACATGTCTTCAATTAGACTATAGCCCTAAAGTTTTGCTTCATAATGCAGATACAAATAACCCTTTTAGATTTAAGTAGTTTGCATACAGTCATTTATGCTTATTAATAATTAGGCCTATGTGCATTCAGTCTATTATAACTAAGTTTTGGTATAGGAAAGCGAATTGGTAGTGTAGTTGTCAAAAGAGAGTTTTTAAGGGAAATATTGCATTTAAAATGCTCTCACATAGCATTAAGAGTAAATGGCTCTAGTCATTTTCAAATCACTCAGTCTCAACAATAACCTCAGCAATAGCTTCATCTCTTCAAAATATTATGCACAAGAAGAGTTATGGAAGTTGCATCTTTTGAAATGTTGAAAGCATTGCTGAACAAATTATTCTCAAGAGCAAGAAACAACTGAATTTCTATCCGAGGGAAATGTATTTCTTGAAAAGAAGGCTACCATACTGCCTTGCTTGTAATTATTTATCACCCTTTGCCAATAAATATTGGCTTTAAAGGATGAAATTTCCTTGTAAAACAAATACAATATTTCCCTTTAAAGGGCCAATCCTCTCACCCCAAACTAGAATTTTGGTAAGGGTGTACCGAAATTCTGAATTGGCTCAGCTCTTTGATTGACAGCTAATTCAAACCATGCAGAGTACGAAAGCTTACATTACACAGCATGAACTGTACTGAGAGTGTTTTGATTACATAGATTGAGTTTTTCTACACTCACCTTGAAGCAATAAACTGAGATTTTATCTGGATGAGGATGAATTTCAGACAAATGTGGGGGATTGGCTTAAGTAAGAAGGTTAGGAAAAGTGGTACTGTTTGGGGTGAGAGAACTGGGCCTTTAAACACATCATTGTATCATGTTCTCAAATTTCTTTGCTTATTGGCTGACATTTTTTCCACTGAGCCATGTAGATTGTACTGTACTGTGCTTCATTTGTGTACATTTATTATTTGCCAAATATGCAATTATGGTACATACTTTGTACAGTACAAATATACAAAGGAAATCAGATTTCACATGTGTCCATGTGGTTACAAGCACTTGCGTAAAAACTGTGTACTAGATAACTTTGTGCCTGATGTGGCAGTATATCTTCACACCACACTGGCTAACAGCCTGAGCATGCAAGCATTCATTACACTGTGGTGTGTGTGGAAACTATTTCACACTTCAGGACAGTGCATGAAAGGACAGTTGTTCATGCAGATATATGATTGTGAAACCTGTTCCTAAGAATCAACCTTTTTGAATTAATCATACAATTTCCATTAAGCAGCTAAAATTCCACCTGTGTAGGATATATTCACAGGAAGTTTGTGGCTTTAGAAAATGCATTTAGGCCTATATAGTGCTGAAAACTTTTCAATTATGCAGTAGTCCATCAAAGTCACACTCCAGCATTACCATGTACTTTGAAAAAAGCTCACAAAGTGCAGTTTTTGCAACATTGTAAAAACTTGTGGTTTTATCTGGAACGCTGAAAATTTTGTGTAGTTAGTGTGCAACCCCTCCCCTCCTCAGCTGTAAATAGTATCAAGGAAGTTTAAAGCTCTGTATCTCAACTCTTGTTTTGGTGAAAAGTCTGATGGGGTCTAAAAAATCCAACCAAGAACTATAAACTTGTTCCCCTTCCTCCCTCCCTGAGTAAAAACTTTTGTCCCCATTCGAAACTTCAGAGTGTCCGAACTTATCCAGGTTGGCAGTCATTGACTGCTTAAAGAAATACTGTAGGAATGAAAGTTCTGGAAAGGCAAAAGTTATAAATGAAGAGAAGTTTACATTTTTACAGTATGTGCATGCATTGAATCAATAAAAGCTATGTGCTGAAATATGATTAAATAAAAACCAAGCCACCCACACCCTACATGTTGTGATGTTTGCAGGTTACTGTAAGTGTCCTGTCTATTCCATTATGTAAAGTTCTGCATCTTGGAGATACTATGTCATTAGTCCTTGGCAAAACTTCAACTTAAAACACTATTCAGCTTTGGCAAATGCTTTTTGTAGATTCTGGGGAAACTGACAGTGTGCACATGTTTCTAATTTACATGTATCTTTGGAAAGAAGTGTCATGGAAGAACATCTGGAGAATAATGTTTCATCACAAAATTATTTTCATGTATCATTTCCCTGCATTTCTTTGGAGACAGTTGGTATTCTTTGTTTTGAGGGCCTTTGATCACTTTTAAATCTCTGATCCATTAGTGAGAAGACATAATTACTCAGTTTAGTTTGCCGGCATCAGCAGATTCTTTGATATGATAACCTTTTTCCCAAAACTGTATCTGTAGCCTATACGCAAAACTAGAGATGTTCAAGATCAGTAAATAATTAGTTCCCTGAAGTTGTCTAAAACTTGTTTTTGAAACGGTTAATTTTTTACATCCTTGATTGTACCTTATACAGTTGAGTGTTGTGAGTGTTACATTTTTTTACAACAGTGACTTTGGGTATTGATAATTTACATTACTGCATGTCTAATGCTTGTACAGTAGGTTTTCACATGTAGCCCATGGATACCAACTGTATCCTCAAAGTTTGTGTCATGCTTAGTTAGAATTGAAGGGAGATTACATGTTAATGACATCTTGCTTTGTTTATTTTATGTTGTTTATTTTTCTCTGATTGTAATTGTTTAGTAGGGTGGCCATAGCAATGACGTATTTCATGTAATGAATGCTTCAAGTTATAGCTTACTTGCACACTTAAAGGGGCTCATTGAGTTGATATTGATAACTTAATGAGAGTGAATAGTGGTCACTACAACATGACAATGCTTATAGATAGCATAATAAGTCAGGTTTCATATCCAATAGTTACGGGAAAAAGCTAAAATTTTGGATTTTGTAATGTCCTGACTTGTAACGGTTTTGTGCACAATTTGAAAAAGTGTCAGGTCACCAGATTTTGCAAACTGAATTGAACCGTTAAGTACTCACACATAAAACAGTTATTTGTTATGGCACGCCAAAAGGCTCACTGTATTATATGATGATGTGCAAATGTAAAAACACACCTTGTACATGTAAAAACACATGTTGTATTGTCCCTTCCGCATGACATACTGATTGAGCCTTTCGGCGTGCAAGAAGTCTGACGAAAGGCAGTAATCTTCTAAACTCATGCCATGTGGTAAAAGTACACAATCATGTACTAACTGCTTACAATGATATACACTGATTGCATACGTACATGTACTGATGGCATATGTACGTGTACTGAATTCATACGATCATGTACTAAATGTATACGTTCTTGTACCAAAGGGGCCCATGTTGGTATCGAATGGTAATAGGCCCCTGTCAATACTAAGGGCCCAAAGAATTAATGTTGAAGCTTCCACCTGTGGAACTTTTGATTCGAATTGGAAATTTCGATGGTGCATTGCATTAAGTTCACTAAAGAGAACAAAAAGTTTTTTTTTCTAATTTCTGTGACATTAGACTGCCCTGTTGATAGAGAAACTTAGTCCAGAAAGCTTAAGTACCAAATCATCATTGGGTCTATAACTGGCGATGGGTAGGCCTGGACATTCATAATTGGTGTGTAGGTTGGTCCTATTGAGAAGATGCTCCCATTTGATTTTTGTGAAGATCATTTG